>CM048754.1:91266631-92466631 GCA_026315105.1 Locusta migratoria | reverse complement strand
TGTGCCGTCCTTAGTATAAGGTAGTTCGTGAGTAGTTTGTAAGTTTAGGGACTGATGACCCCGTAGTTAAGTTCCATAAGCTTAATAAACATTTGAACATTTGAACTATATCAAATGACGGAACAAAGTTTTTTCCGTTGTTGATTTTATATTTTTGTGTATTTTACTTATATTTGCACAATCCTCCATGTCATTGTTTATGAATTCTGTATTTTGGATACTCTCACTGTATTTGAGACTCTGTAATTCTGACACGATAAATAAATAAATAATCCACAAATACCTCTCTGCTGTAGTTGCAGCTACTGTATGGCTATCTGTATCGTTGAGGCACGCAAGCCACCCCATCTCGGCAATATACAGAATACAGAAAAGTTATTGTTCGTGATGATTATGACGATGATGATGATGATGGGTGCAGTGGATATGTTGCGTTGAAAAGATTAACAGGAACTTATAGAATATGGACTCAAAGAATGCGGAAGACGGATGAAGGGAACAAAAGCACGTGGTTAGGATGGGCTGGAATGCAGAGCACATGGTTATCAGACTGTTCAGCTGCGCTCTCCCGGCCACGGCTGGAAATAGCGCACTCTCAAAGAACCCGAATGCAACAGTTTGTTTCCTTGTTTCAGACCTTAGCTTACAGAGCTGAAAACAGCGAGGAAAAAATGTTACGCTTGCATATCGTTGACTGAAAACCCTAAGAGATTTTGGTCATATATTAAATTTACTAGGGGCAAAACACAAACAATACCCTCACTACGTGATAGTAATCGTGATCCTGCCCATGATAGCGCTACTAAAGCAGAGTTACTAAACAAAGCTTTTAGAAACTCATTCACCAAAGAAGACGAAACCAGTATTCCAGATCTTGAATTACAAACCGAGGCCAGAATGAGTAACGTTTGAATACGTATCCACGGAATAGTGAAGCAACTAAAATCACTTAACAAGTCTTCTAGTTTGGACTGTATACCCATTAGATTTCTATCTGATTATGCTGAAGAGATAGCTCCTTACTTAACAGTCATATACAACCGCTCTCTCAAAGAAGGATCTACACCAAAGGATTGGAAAGTAGCACAGGTCACACCTATATTCAAGAAAGGCAGTAGGAGTAACCCACTAAACTACAGGCCTATTTCACTGACGTCAATTTGCAGCAGGGTTTTCGAACATATCCTGTTTTTAAATATTATGGATTATCTCGAACAGAATGATCTACTGAGCCAAGGTCAACATGGATTTAGAAAATATCGTTCATTCCAAACACAAGTAACTCTTTACTCACATGAAGTGATGGGTGCTATCGATAAGGGTTCGCAAATTGATTCCGTATTTCTTGATTTCCAGAAGGCTTTTGACACCGTACCGCACAAACAGCTTTTAATCAAATTGCGTGGATACGGTATATCACCACAAATTTGCGATTGGATAGGGGATTTTCTGTCAGAGAGGACACAGGTCGTAGTAATCGATGGTAAGGCATCGACTAAAACAGAGGTGATGTCGTGCGTTCCACAGGGTAGTGTTATTGGTCCTCTGCTGTAGCTTATTTACATAAACGATTTAGGGGAAAATCTAAGTAGCTCTCTTAGGTTGTTTGCAGATGACGCAGTCCTTTACCGTCTAGTAAAATCATCTGAAGATCAAAACCAACTGCAGAACGATCTGAATAATATATCACTATGGTCTAAAAATTGGCAACTGACTCTAAATAATGAGGAGTGTGAAGTCGCCCACATTAGTACGAAAAGAAATCCGTTAAACTTTGTTGACAAGATAAATAAGTCAAAAGTGAAGGCCGTAAACTCCAGAAAATACATAGGAATTACTATTACTTCAGAGTTAAACTGGAAAGAACACGTAGATAATGTCGTGAGAAAGGTGAACCAGAGGCTGCGTTTTATTGACTGAGCCATTAAAATATGCAACATAACTACTAAAGAAACTGCATACACTACGCTTGTCCGTCCTTTTTTGGAGTATTGCTGCCTAGTGTGGGATCCTTATCAGGTGGCTTTGACGAAGGACATCGAAAGAGTCTAAAGAAGGGCAGCTCATTTTGTATTGTCACGATACAGGTGAGACAGCGTTACGGAAATGATACATTATCTGGGATTGGAATCTTTACAACAACGGCGCTTATCGCTGCGGCGTGGGCTACTTACGAAACTGCAATCGCCAACGGTCTCCTCCGAATGCGAAAATACATTGTTGACTTCCACTTTCATAGGTAGAAATGATCATCAGAATAAAATAAGAGAAATCAGAGCTCGAACGGAGAGATTCAGGTATTATTTCTTCCCGCGCGAAAATGGAATGGGAGATAAAAAGTATAACAGTGGTTCGATGAACCCTCTGCGAGGCACTTAAATGTGATTTGCAGAGTATGCGATGTAGATGTAGTGGCTCCCAACCTTTTTCAAGGGCAAGAATCACTTTAATTCGTTTAATGTTGTTTTCAGATGGCAATCTACAGCCTAAATGTACCTGGGAAAATTTATTCTTGGACGAAAAGCTGTAAGGTAGATTTATTTTTTACACTGTACGGATTCGGCACTGACTGCGATCAGAAGGAGATTCAGAAACTGAATGGAAAAAAGAATGCCGAAGATTAGGTGTGTACATCGCCTAACTAATGAAGAGGTGTTGAACAGAATTGGGGAGAAAAGGAGGTTTTGGCATATATTGACTAAAAGAAGGGATCGATTGGTAGGGCACATTCTTAGGTATGAAGGAATCGTAAATTTAGCATTGGAGGTAAATGTGTGGGGGGAAAAATCGCAGAGGGAGACCAAGAGATGACTACAGTAAGCAGATTCAAATGGATGTGGGTTGCCGTTCTTATGCATGAAACCAGTCTCCGGATTGAAGAGTAGAAGAACAGTTATTTGGAATCACACTACATGAAGTCAACTATAAAACTTTATTTTGTTTTTATAATAATAATCATAATACTTACGTATTGTACATCAGTTACAACAAGTTATAATTTTTACCTGATATTAACATCAAAATTACAATAAGAATTCCAACTGTTCCTTAAAAACTGTTCTTCATTGTATATCTGTTTAAAAGAACTGTTCAGTTTGTTCATTAACTATTTCTGCTCTACGTCATAGACCATAATAAGATTCAAAGATTACATTATTGGAGTAGGTGAATGTTCGCCAAAGACTTCCAGTTTCTAATTCTACTTTCAGCAGTATACTGTTACTGTAGTCGTTCGTGACAACTTTGTAAACCATCGAGATGGTGCCTATAGCAAAAGGAACACGAAGGTGTAATATACGAAAATGTATGTCATTACATATAAAAATAGAGAAACATTCATTTTAGAAATTGTACTGGGGGTTTGTCATTAACTACGTCAATAATTAAAAAAACCGTGTTGTGTGAGATATTTTTATATGTATCACTCTCAAATCCAGCGAGAAATTTATAGAATGTGGTAAGGTACATTGTAATCATTTCTTCGTTGTGAGAACCGACCGCAAGTTCTGAAAGAAATAAACGGTGGATCTAAAAATATGTCAGCAAAACTTTTTAACAAATACGTTAAACTCAAGAGTAATATGTGTTGACAGTACTGTTAGAATGGAAAACTTTCGTAGATAATTAAATTCGGGTGGCGGTGGAGTGACCAAGCGCTCTAAGACGTATCGCTGCGGAGCTCGCGGTTGCTCGCCGTCGGAGGTTCGAGTCCTCCCTCTGGCATGGGTCTCTGTGTTTGTCCTTAGGTTAGTCTAAGTAGTACAAGTAGTTAGTCTAAGTAACCAGAATATTTAAGTCCCATAAATTTACAAACATTTCATCTTTTTTTTTTTTTTTTTTTTTTTTTTAGTTCGGGTTGCAACACTATGATTTTAGAGCCTTCGTCATATTTTCAGGTTCATTAGTCCTAGCGCCGCTAGCATTATTCAAAGCTACAACAGTAAAATACTTTTTTACCTAAATCAGTCACGAAAACAGATCTTAAGACAACAAAAATTGATTTGCGCAATGTGATTCCATCGTTTTCGCCTTTTATTTTATTTTATGTTTGTGTTTTCCATAAAAATTCCAAAAAGGATATATTCAAATACTTCTTATAGCTCCTGTTATTTTGGAATTTAATTAGCGTTTGCAAGACTACGAGATAATGAAATTATTTCAAACGGTACCACTGTTACCGATTTCTAACGTTACCAGTGAAGCCGTCAGTCGTCGCACAGCACGGCTAAGTGACAGAACAAATTAATAATTTAAAATAACAAATGTTTGACATCTCTGTACTTGAATGAAACTTTCACTCTGTGTGCGCTAATATGAAAGTTCCTGGCAGATTAAAATTGTGTGCCGGAACCGGGACTCGAACCTGGGACCTTTGCCTGTCGCGGGCAAGCGCTCTACCGACTGAGCTATCCCTACACGACTCACGACGCCGCCTCACAGCCAGTACCTCGCCTCCTACTTTCCAAACTTCACAGAAGCTCTCCTGCGAACCTTGCAAGACTAGCACTCCTGTAAGAAAGTTATTTATTGTATTCACAAGAAATGTTACAGACAGTATACATGCATACGACTGAACTTACATTAAATAATTTACCATATTACGACAGACACAGTTCATGATTTACGGAGTTATAAACAATTAGGGTCATGGGAAAACCGCCAGATCACGTGTCAGGTTTTAATCTATTATTTCTTTAGAACTAACTATATTCGCAATGGATTTTACCGACACAGTACACATATAAATGAATATATAACATCCGAATTATACAATAAATATGAGATCATATATGCTGCGATGGGTAAAAATCTGTCACATCATGCACTAAGTATTAATACATTTACTTATTTAAAACTGAAACACTCCCGTATTCCAGTCAGCGTAGGAAATTCCTGAAAGCTGACTGCTCTTGACAACTTTGAATCAACTTTTAACTGTGACGCGCACGCGGTTGCAAGTGAAACTTCTATAGAGCTACAAGGAAAGCAAGAGAATGAAACAGTGCACATCAAACGAATAGCCATTATGTTCGACAGACCAAGCTTTTAACTTACAGGGACTGCAGTTTCAAGTAAGACTTGCATTTTTATTACGATTAATAAATCACAGGGCAATTAATTTAATGCTGTGGAGGGCATTTGACATTTCCATGTTTCTCAAACGGAAAACTTTATGACAGTTTATTAGGGATGGACACCCAAAATAAATTATTTATATTAGATCCTGAACAAGTCACAAGATATACTGTTTTAAGTAAAGTTGTGAATTAAATGAATGTATAAATGTTACATATCATTTGTATTTTGATTACTGTCTTTCTTTGTTTTGATACTGCAATTGTAGTTTTGTACATTATGCAAGACTTATCTGTCATATATTCTCTGGTAAATATAACATGTTATTAGGAGAAAGCAGATGATCACAGAAAGAATGGATAGGAGAAGTACTAACTCAGGCAGTGCATGATTTACGTATAAGCCAAACAAGCTATAGCTTGCGGCCCCCCACTTTCTTAGGGGCCCCAAAAAAATTGTCCGAGCCAATTCTCGTATATTTAAACAAATGTGGAAACTTGAGAGGATATTGTTACTTTTGTCTTCGTATTGGTAGTGAATAGTAGGTGAATATGGACTGGGGAAAGGACTGAAAGAGGGAGAATTTTATAGAAAAGCAGACGTAGAAGATGGCATATCAATGATGATGAAGAGGATGCTTCAGAGAAGCTTGAGCCAAGAGACAAGAGACAATGTTTGTAGAGTCTATGCTACTTAACTACGGGGTCATCAGTCCCTAAACTTACAAACTATTTATGATCTACCTTATACTAAGGACGGCACAAATATCTATGCCCGAGGGGGGATTCGAACCCCCGACCGTAGTGGCCGTGCAGACCGTGACTGGCGCGCCTCAGTCTCCTCGGTCACCGCGGCCGGCAGACAAGTTCAGAATCAAAACATTTATACCTGTGATGGATGCATGAGAGTCAAGTCTGGCGCAGGAGGCTTCAGTATACAATGACGCTACAAAAAAGTTTTCATTCTTATCAGAAATAGAAACAACAGATGAAGAGATTCATTGAATTACTGCTTTATGCCAAACACTTCCTGCAGATGTGGACATGAATCTTGTAGGAGAAGTCAAGCATTTTCACTAATATGTTAGACATAGTCACGCCTACAAGGTTCAGCAGAACATGACAGTCTGACACATCGGGATCTGTATAGGATTATAGTTGACGATCGTGTCCAAACAGCATTCCCTAATGTAGAAGTAGTTCTGAGATTGTTTCTTTGTATGACGGTTACAAATTGCTCTGGAGAAAGATCTTTTCTCAATTGAAGAGAATAAAAAATGAATTTAGAATAACAATGACTCAAGACAAATTATGTTCCCTCAGTCTCATGCGCATAGAAAGTGACAAATTAGGCAGTTTATCATTTGATGTTGCCATGCGAGACTTGGCACTGGCAAAGGCGAGAAAGAAAATATTTTAGTGTTAATATAATTTCGGATTTCTCAAAACATGTTTCAAGAGACTAGATTATAAGTCTTCGTACATCGAGGCCTTTTAAAAGAATTTCTGTTTCTTTTTACCAGAGTTTGCTTTTTAAAATTTGAGATGAATAAAAATGATTTTAAGTTAAACATTCATTCTTTCCCTATCTATAATTGTATTATCAATTAAATCCTTTAGGTATAAGAAAATCGTATTTGGCACTAACATATAATATCTGGATATCTAAAGGGTAAAGGTAAAGCAGTCAAGAATCCGAAGATTGGTCTGAACACCACAGTGCTTTACTAGGCATGGTCCTGTTTGGAGGTGGTATGCCGTTGCCTTCCTCCGACCTTCGAACTGACTTACCCAGCCAGTTATAGGGGGAACTACAGTTTAAAGTGGGTTCCGAACAACGGTGCTACTCGGTATTTTTCACATCAGCAACACTGCCAGAGGTGAAAGAAGTGGAAAAGGACAGATAAAAATCCTAGGACCTAGGGGGGGGGGACATATGTCAAATAGCTTAGGGCCTTTTCAAGTCTAAATCCGGCCATGAAATCAGGGCTTGAATAAATAAATAAATACTCGGGCAACTCCAGGTTTTCAGCTAGTATAATTATATTTTGTGAAAAGTAACATTTGATTTGTATTGTAAATCTGAAATATCAGGGTATATTATACATCTACATCTATATATCTACATCTACATAGATACTCTGCAAATCACATTTAAGTGCCTGGCAGACGGTTCATTAACCACTTTCATAACTTATCTCAACCGTTCCATTCTATAATAGCGCGCGGGAAAAAAGAACACGTAAATCGTCTCGTTTTTGATCTGATTTCTCTTATTTTATTGGGATGTTCATGTCTCCCTAAGTAGGTGGGTGCTAGCAAAATATTTTCACATTCAGAACTAAAACTCGGTGATTGAAACTTCGCAAACAGATCACGCCGCAATGAATAACGTCTTTCTTTTAATGATTTCCACCCCAATTCGTGCAACATTTCCGTGACGCTTTCCAGCCCGTAACGTGATACAACAAAACGAGCTGCCCTTCTCTGAACCTTCTCAATATCTTCCGTCAGTCCCACCTGGTGAGGGTCCCACAAGGGGCAACAGTACTCCAAGAGAGGACGCACAAGTGTGATGTAGGTAGTCTCTTTGGTGGAGCTGGTGCATCGTCTAAGCGTTCTGCCAATGAAACGTAACCTTTGATTCGCCTTCCCCACAATATTTTCTATGTGTTCTCTCCAGTCAAAGTTGTTCGTAATTGTAACTCCTAGGTATTTGGAAGAATCTACGACCTTAAGGTTTGACTGATTTATCGCGTAATTGAAGTTCAGCGGATTTCTTTTAGTGGTCATGTGTATTACTTCGCACTTTTTTTTTATTTAGTGTCAATTGCCAATTTTCTCACCATGTAGAACTTTTGTCTAAATCGCTTTGCAGTTGCTTTTGATCCTCTGTTGACTTTACTAACCGATAAACGACAGCTTCATCCGCGAACGGTCTAAGGGAGCTATTCAGATTGTCTCCTAAATCGTTAATAAACACGAGGAAGAGTAGGGGACCTATAACGCTTCCCTGTGGAATGCCAGATATCACTTCTGTTACTCGATGACTTATCGTCAATTAAAACCAACTGTGTCCTTTCTGATAGGAAATCGTGAATCCAATCGCACAGTTGGGGGATATTCCATAAGCACGCAATTTCATAAGAAGCCGCTTGTGGGGTACAGTGTCAAAAGCCTTCCTGAAATCCAGAAATATCGAATCGATTTGAGATCCCTTGTCGATGGCACTTAACACTTCATGTGAATAAAGGTCAAGCTGTGTTTCGAAAGAGCGATACTTTCTGAATCCGTGTTGACTATTGGTTGATAGGTCGTTCTCTTCGAGGTAGTTCATAATATTCGAACAAAGTATTGAAATTAATGAGCGGTAGTGTACGTCCCCTCTTAACTGTACGGCAGATGAAACCTGTCTGCTGGGACGGGTTGCAGCAGTGGGCCACGTCAGACTCCGGCAGGAAGTTTTAAAATAACTGCCGATGGCGGAAGTGGGGACGATATGAAGAGAGCTCTGGCGATACCCGCAGAAGCGTTTCTGAAGAAGATAAGTGCCGCGGATGCCCAGGAAGTAGACTCCATTTGATACAACACTCAAACAAGTTTTATCGCAAACGTTTTAATATATACGAGGGGTGTTTGAAAAGTCTGTGCAAAATTAGAAACTACTAATATGTTAGGAGAAAACCATTTTTATTTTTGAAATAAAGCGCAATTTGCGATCAGTTACGGCTTCACTGTACAAGCTTTGGATGGAATACCAAAGTGCAGCGAATTAAAAAATTGCACCCGGCCAGGATTCGAACCCGGGATCTCCTGCAGTCGCATTGACCACTCCGCCACCGAGTACACAGTGACCAGCCCGCCACACCCAAATCTCCATTCGCCACGCTGTCTCTTTTCTATTACCCCAGCCTATTTGGTCTGTAATGCTCGCAGCCTAAAACCTGTATTCCCGCATCAGGGGGAACAGACCATGAGGTAACGAGACACAATTAATTGTCGTCAGGAGCCCGGCCTCGGCTTGTCTTGGTATTACATCTAAACCTAGTACAGTGAAGTTATAATTGATTGCAAATTGCGCTTTACTTCCTTCATAGAACGCTGTAAGCTCAAAAAAAAAAAAAAAAAAAAAAAAAAAAAAAAAAAAAAAAACACGCACGCACATTATATATTATATATATATATGTGTGTGTGTGTATTTTCGACATAGTCTCCTTTTAGATTTACATACTTCGTCCAACGCTGTTCTGATGTGTTGATCCCTTCCGAATAATACGAATTGTGCAAGCCTGCAAAATAGCCATTATTTTCTGCAACCACCTCCTAGTTTGAATGAAATCTTCGTCCCGCCAGCCAATTCTTCAAATTGGGGAACAAACAGCAGTCCGACCGAGCCAAGTCTGGAGAATAGGGGGGATGTGAAACGAGTTGGAATCCTATTTCCAATAATTTTGCGACCACAACTGCTGAGGTGTGCGCTGGTGCATTGTCCTGATGGAAGACTTTTCTTCGGGCCAGTCGCAAGTATATTTTTGCAGCTCGGTTTTCAAGCGGTCCAATAATAACTATTACACCTGTAATAGTTTTATTCTGTTCCAAGTAGTCAATGAGGATTATCTCTTGAGAATTCCAGAAGACCGTCGTCATAACCTTTCCGGCCGAAGGACCTGTCTTCGCCCTTTTTGGTGCAGATTCTCCCTTGGTAACCTATTGTTTAGATTGTTCTCTGGTCTCAAGAGTGTAGTAATGTAACCATGCTTCATTCACAGTGACGAAACGATGCTTAGAGTCTTACAGATTCGTCCTGAAATTTAGGGGGCCGGAATTTGAAGCTCGCTGTAGAACGATCTTGCTACCGCGTACTTATATACTCTGGCGGAATATTCTTTTTGTTTTTGTTTCTTGTTTCGGATCCTGCTTACCTACCTGGTGCATATCTGATCTGTTTCTTACGTGTAGTTGCTCGCCGTCGGAGGTTCGAGTCCTCCCTGGGGCAAGGGTGTGTGTGTGTGTGTGTGTGTTTGTCCTTGGGTTTTAAGTAGTTTGTAAGCTAAGGACTGATGACCACGCAGTTTGGTCCGATAGATTTACAAACATTTGAACATCTTATGTGTAACGCACCTAATATTCATTTCTATGTTTTTGTAAGCCCACATTTACAAGACTTTGTATATGTTGTGTAACATTCTTTTATCTTATTCACTGGACCAATGAATAACCAGAATATGGTAGTGCTTCCCTCTGGTGGATTTCTTCTTACTTCCCGGTTTACGTATTTTTAGCATACGTGAACAGTCCGTCAAGGTGAACACATCAACCTGTTATACAAGGGTTATTGCAGACAACAGCCTTTTTAAAGTCATTTTTATAAAAATTATCTACATCTACACGGGTTACTCTGCAAATCACATTTAAGTGCATGGCAGAGAGTTCATCGAACCAACTTTATACTATTCATCTCCCATTTCATTCTCGAATAGCGCGCGGGAAGAAAGAACACCTGAATCTCTCCGTTCGAGCTCTGATTTCACGTATGTTATTCTGGTGATCATTTCTACCTACGTAGGTGGAAGTCAACAATATATTTTCGCATTCGGGGGAGAATGTTGGAGATTGGAGTTTCGTAAGTAGCCCACGCCGCAGCGATAAGCGGCGTTGTTGTAATGATTCCCATCCTAGATCGTGTATCATTTCCGTAACGCTGTCTCCCCTGTATCGTCACAATATGAAACGAGCTGCCCTTCTTTGGACTCTTTCGATGTCCTCCGTCAAACCTATCTGATAAGGATCCCACACTGGGTATCAATGCTCCAAAAAAGAACGGATAAGCGTAATGTATGCAGTCTCTTTAGAAGTTCTCTTGGATCTTTTAAGGATTCTGCCAATAATTCTGGTTCTTTCAGTTTAAGTCTGAAGTAATAGTAATTCCTATATAATTTGTGGAGTTTACGTCCTTCACGTTTGATTGATTTATCTTGTAAACAAAGTTTAACGGATTTCTTTTCGTACTCATGTAAAAGACTTCACACTTTTCATTATTTAGAGTCAATTGCCAATTTTTGCACTATACTAATATCTTATTCAGATAGTTCTGTAGTTGGTTTTGATCTTCAGATGATTTTACTCGACGGTAAATGACGGCTTCATCTGCAAACAACCTAAGCTACTTAGATTTTCTCCTAAATCGTTAATGTAAATAAGGAACAGCAGAGGACCAATAACACCACACTGTGGAACGCCCTATATCACTTCTGATTCAGTCGATGCCTTACTATCTATTACAACGAATTGTGTCCTCTCTGACAGGAAATCCGCTATCCAGTCGCAAATTTTGAGCGATATACCATAACCGCGCAATTTGATTAAAAGCCGTTTATGAAGTACGGTATGAAAAGCCTTGTGGAAATCAAGAAATACGGAATCCATTTGAGAACCCTTGTCGATAGCACTGAATACTTCGTGTGAGTAAAGAGCTGGTTGTGTTTGGCATGAACGATATTTTCTAAATTTGTGTTGACCTAGGGTCAGTAGATCATTCTGTTGGAGATAATTCATAATATTTGAATACAGGATATGTTCCAAAACCCTGCTGAAAATTGACGTCAATGAAATAGGGCTGTAGTTTAGTGGGTTACTCCTACTGCCTTTCTTCAATATAGGTGTGACCTGTGCAACTTTCCAGTCTATTGGTACAGATCCTTCTTTGAGAGATAGTTTCCTGTTTATTGGGACAGGGCGAGGGACGCATTAACGCAACGACACCTGTGCGTTCCAGGTCTGGCGCCGTGTGTGCCGCTAAAATTATCTGCAGCGTCCAGGAATAGCGCGCGCTGCCGGCGGACTCTGTGGCGTCAACAGCGTAGGTCAGGGCGGCCAAGGCTGCGCCTGTTTGTGTGCGGAGGAGAACTGCGCGTGCCCCAGCGCTGCATCCAAGAGGAAGGGTGGCAGTCGCGACAGTTACCGGTAGGCGCAGAGGACGGAAACGGGCGCGCATGCGCACTCACTACACCGGAAGTGAGAGCTTACGAGGTTACTCACGATGCAACGGTCACGCCGGCCGCGTACAGTGTGGACTAGTCTTGTGTAGTTCGCGAACGAACTAGTTCGGAAGAGCGCTCCCACAGGCGAACTACGCGAACTAGTTCGCACGTCCCTTGCCTATTAGTTCGTTCGCTCCTTTTCCGAAGACTGACGGGGAGAGTTGAGTGCGCGATGTCGGAGAGTGCAGAACGCGCAGCTAGCGCGGCCGGGACCAAAGACGTGTATAAACAACACAGACTGGCCACAGCGCCGCCATAGTTGAAGCCAACTGGAAAGGTTGCCGCCATCTTTGAGGACGTCAGTGTCACGCCAGGTGATGCTGGGCGTCTGATAACAACTGAATCATAAGTTTTATATTAATCATTGCCAGTCTCGATTTTTCCTTAATATCTGGGCGACGCATTTCGGAAAGTAATTCCCACTACGAATAGCATTTCTCGTTTACTACTGCATCCTAAGAGTAATGTTTACAATCGTCAAACTGCCGCATTACTTGATGTTACTATAATGTCAATAATCATTTGTATTTTCCGACATATCTACCCTATAAATACAGGCGAATTTCTTGAAAATCTTTAATTACCTTTATTCTGTCTGTGGTTCAAATGTTTCAAGCTTTGAAGCACATTACGTACTTATCAAGCTCTCCACAATTTGACGTTTTCTTGGTACTCTCCTTAGAGCTTTTGGTTTCTGTAGTGCTCAGGAAACGAAAATATTGTTGGAATGGCATTTGCCAGTGGTCGCTTTCGATCGGTGGTAGCATACATTAACTTCAAAATGAAAAGAGCATAATATATAACTATACTTTATAGGCTGCCACTTATCACGCCTCATACTGGTTATCCATTGGGTTAGTAACTCCTTGTTTTTCAAAGGAAATTTGTATAAAGAATAGTTCAATTGCAGTTCATATACCTAGGGTACTTACCCAATTGTTAATACGCTTTTGTACCCTATATAAACAACTGTCATTAGGCCTACATTAAAACACTCCAAATAAACCGACATCTGCCTGGCTTTTTCATCGTCGTGAAGTAAACATAACTTTGAAACTTGGTAAATGCGAAAGTTAAGTATAATGAATGTTTTTAGACCAATACACGCTGATACACAACGACCTATATAATTACATATCTCTTTCTTTATGTATGATATTTCCTCAGTTTTATCACTGCGGTTGCTGCAATTGTACGACGAACATATACTGGGGACGATTTGCCACTAATAATAACGCCTACACGTTAGTTTAGATTGTAAACAGAAGCGTCTGCTCGCGCTGCTGCTTCAAACTGACGTTCTCAAATATGGCGGCCAGTGTTGCTGAGTCACAGAATAGGGAGCATACAGAAGGGAAAGCTGGGGGCGGCGCCTTTGATCTGTATGTTACCAAGCGTTGCGCTCGACGCCATTTTGAAAAGCAGTAAACGCGGAACTATAGCCACTTAGTACTTTGGCTGGAAATGGACTTTTTGCGAACTGCAGCTAATCTCACCGATTTTTACGAAAGGAAACGGCTTTCATCTATTTTGCGCCATCTCCTTGCACCTAATTGTAATCCAACGAAAAAAAAAATAGGCCTAAATTTTAATACAACTACGAAAATGGACAGTGGAATCGATGATCGTTTATTTGGTGCTCATCTCTAGAAAAATTCCAAATAACGCGGAGTTATGTCTGGGAAATTAGTTATAAAGAAGAAAGTGACTTTACAACTGCCAGGTTTTATTTGACACGAATAAATTCGCACAAAATATTGAGTCAGACTAAGCAGTACAACGCGATTACACAGAACTAATGACGTCTGGGCATATATAAAAGTTGTATTTTTTAGGAGTACCATTAATTTACTGATCGGAGAAGGGCATATAGAGTAATCTGTCAACCACAGAGCAGGAACAGCATAAAATAATTATTCCCCTTAATCTATTTGTTTGAGTATTCGAAGAGCATTCGTTGCCAACATTAGCACACTACTCCTCCAATGCCGTAAGTAAAATTTTACCTACCAACTTACGCTCTATTCTTTGTCATCCATTTTATATAATTCCCTGTACGTTAAACTTATAACATGTAAATGTACTTCAACATTTCGATGCTGTTGAACTACTGAAGCAACAGCGAGAGTTATCGTCAAGAGAAGAAGCAAGGCTACTTTTAATAATTACGCACACATTACTCTCATTCGAAACTAATAACATTTAACTTTCACTACACATATAGCGACGTTCACTTACTGCTCAGCATCTTTTGGGAAGGTGAAGAAACTTATATCCTTATTTGTATTCGAATTATTGCGGCAATTAGGTGCTGAACATCGGTCGCCTTTTCTTTTATTGAAGCTCATAATAAAAACGGAACAGCTCAAACTACTGACACACAGTTATTTCTTTCCACTGTACCAAATACTTGTTTACTTTTATGCGATTCAGGCAGTTAAAATACAGAATTAACAAACAAAGACAGCGCATTACCACGCCAAAGAGTAGGGAGTGATCACAAGTTTACTGCTTTTCAAGATGGCTGATTCCGCGCATGCGCACTAAATTTTGGACGACAGACTGCAGCGGGAGTTTCCTTTCTGTATACTCTTTATTCTGTGGCTGAGTGCTGCCACCCAGAGCGCTGTAGCTTGCCTATAGCCTCTCTATGTTGTTTATATACCTATTTGGCCGGGACAGCTGGCTCGGCCGCGCAGGATGGAGCCGGTCGCCGGCCGACGGTGTGGGTCCTGCCCCGCCCCTCCGTTTACGACGGTCACGGCACAGAGTAACATATACAGAGAAGCAGCCCCCCCCCCCCTAAACCACTGTCCTACACTCCCCTCGTAGTTCCGTTAGATGCTAGCAGGTGTCAGGCGGTTCCCTGGCTTAGGGGGGTAACGTTCAACTCACCACACTTGGAGCAAACGTGACGTCATGTTGACGTCAGACGCTGTATCGAAGGCCACGCGAACAGCTATCGACTTGCGATCGCGAAGACCACAGGGACAGCTATCGACTTGCGATAGCACAGACGCACACTTGTTGCTGGATGCAAATGTCATGTGCTAGCAACCTCCTTGTGTGCTAAAAACAAGTTGTTATTGGTACGACTACAATCTGGTGTAAAAGTGGCATTCTTATGTATTTCTGTAGTTACTGGTAACATTATTATTATTATTATAACATAAAAATACCTGGTTCTCGGTACGATACGTTATAAACAAACATCTTGTATCATCCGAAGTTTATCTCGATATAGTGGTTATGAGCCGTTTACATGTTTTTTTTTTTTTTTTTTTTTCTTAACCTTCGTGTTTCGAATATATTCAGGAACTTCCCGATGAAATCAACTAAGCACGAAAGACATGTAAATATTCAAAATACGTTGAGGGGTTTCGTTACCATGTGTTTGTGTGTGTATGTTGATAGAAAGTTTCTTTTTATCCCCTCCAAATAAATTACAGAAACTATTTTTCATTGTTTATTACAGTCGTTCATATAGTGTAGCTATACCATAAGCACAAGCATGAAAAAAAAAAAAAAAAAAAGTTGTAGTCTTTTTTGTACATTAGGTTGTTACGTTCACGGATCCCAATAAGAATGGTCTCTGGGGTATCAGAAGAAAAAGGGTATTTGTATGTGCCCACAGCTTTCATTCGAGTTTAATTAAATGTGTGTTTGAGTTGTAAAAATGTGGCATCTATTTTGTAACTATTTATCATTTATATGCCTAACACTTCTGAATATACAATTAAGTTATTCAACTCAACTTACATAAAATGTATTTCACATTTGGAAGCAAATACAAATATGGCTACGAGTTTGGTTTATAAATCTGAAACTCATAATGCATAGCTGTAGCAGAATAAGGAAATTATGGACCATTTACATTTTTTTAAGGAACAGATGGGATGTTGGGTGAACTAATTTACCTACAGTAAATCTGTCATAACTGTAGACTGGGATACCATCCGTCTGTTTTGACCCACAATGTCACCAAGATGTCGGTAAACCAGTATACGGGATATCTTAATACTTCTGTATTGTAGATACGAATAATCTGTTATAGATAACAGAATGTACCATCGATCCCAGGTCTTAGCCCAAAAATTCTCGCCTTCAGCGCTAACATACGATAAAGAAATCTCTTGGTTAACATACACCTAACCATCAGAGAGAAGCTACAGATCACCTTTTAAACACAAAGTATTAATCTTTTATGTTTGTAAACAAACTATCATCTTTAATACAACCACCACATAATCATTCACGCCTTCTACGAACATGCACGCACCTCAAAACTACCGTGCTGCCATGACGTCACGGGTCAAAGCTGACGGGCGTTATCCCCGTCTACAGCTGAGCCGTAATACCTTTTACTTTGAGACTTTATCATGATTAATTCAGTTTGAGGAAAACCTCTCTCATTCCTGTGTGTCCAGATAAAAAAGAATAAAATTGGATGATGTATATGTAGTTTATTCTAATTTGTTATATAATCTGTGACGGGACGAGAACAGTCTGATTTCCCTACATTGTTTTGGTATTTTAATTGGGGTATTTGTCACAATTTACCCTCTCATTTGCATTCCTTATATGTAGTCTTTTTTTGCCTATGTTATGATGGGGTGTGACTGCTAAACCTAATTAGTGGTCAGCTCTGACATATGGACAGTACTTGCTTGGTCATGTCTTCGAGTGTGTCAAAGCATTAGTCAGATACAGAGACAGTCTTATTTCTGGGGCTTTTCAAGCAATTTCATTTTCTAGAGCTTCAATTAATCCTCTGCTAGGCATTTAACTGATTTTCAGAGTACTCCATGCCGATTATAGCTGGAATTTTTAAGTACTATGTTTACAGTTATGTCTGTTCTTGAATACGATTCTTTTGTACGATAACCATTCATGCTAGTTTACCATAGCCTTCTATTGAAGTACCCAATACCATAATTTATTCTGTATGTGTGTGGGTTTCAAGTACACAAATTTTTGCTGAATTCAACTTTTAAGTCCTGAAAGTTTATAAAATTTGCAATTCAGATAAACTTCAGGAAAAGAAATCTCCACCTTTTGTGTTTAAACTGTTTCCAATGGTAGCAATGTCTATCCACGAAGTAAAAAATTCTTATACATTCATACAGGAGAGAAAGAAAACCACCCTTCAAGTAACTAGGCAAACACTGAAATTAAGGATCCATGTTATGTTGAATTATTATGATAGGCTATTTCAACTCTAAATGAAGTGACAACACATTTGGAAACTGATTATACACATATGCTGTTTGCTACTACTAGTTTTATCTTTACAAAAAGTAACCGTTATCCTCACATTTCAATTAACTTGCATCCCTAATATGGCAAATGTATTACCATTCTGAAGGGTTAAAGTATTCAGTGGTTGTGATAGATCTGCTAGATCAAAACAAAATACAAATGTACATCTCCAGTTTTATTTTGGAACCATACATTCAATAAAATGAAATTCAAAGAAAGATGGTTATGGAAGAGGGAACCAAGGGAAATACCTTTTGAGCTGCAAGATAAAATGACAGCTGAATATACTCAATGCCATTTAACATCTTTAAGAATATTCCTTTCTCTGTTGTCAGAAAATATAAGTTTTCTTCCACTTTCTACCCAACAAAGGATTGACGAAGAAACTAATAGTTTGGTGTATTGCTAAAAAGGAGTTAAGCCATTCTTCAAGACAACCACAATATGGATTCTTATATACATACACTCGCACAATATGGGTCTCCAGTATCACATAAGAGGGAACAATCAAGATGAACAACACATCATAGGAATTCAACAAAGAAAAATAACAAGAAATTATTTTTATTGAGCAAAACTATTTACAATTTCATATTACAAAATATAAAGCATACAGTTGCTTGTATTTATACATATAAAAACCCTCATAATATGGAACATACATAAGTAATAATAATTAGGGATGGGTCGAATCCCAATTTTACCGAATCGAATCCGAATACCGAATCTTAATTAAAACATGCGCCGAATCCCGAACCTGAATCGAATCTCTAACTCAAATAATCTGTCAAATCAAGTACATCTATTTGAAAAGAATTACAACTCTATCACAGCCGGAGATGAAAATGAAGCATTTTGGGATGGATCCCAAATGACAATATTACAGTAAAATTTAAGAAATTAAAACTTCATTTTGGTTTTTATTTTAAATCTTAAGGATATTTAATACCCCCTTATCCTCTAAAAAATTTTGTATGAAATATTTTGAGATATATGTTGTTTAGATGCTCTAAAAGATAATAAGAAACTTTCTTCACTCTATTACCAACTGTTTCATTTTAATGAAATAAAAAATAATTGCATAATGAAGTTCTGCAAAGGAAAGGATTTTTTTTTCTTTTTTCAAAGGTAAAGAATCAAAAATAAAACCTGAAAAGGTGAGTAGATATTTTGGAAGTTTGAAAAATAGATTCTCGAAAAAATAGGATGTGTAAATGTTAAATGATTTTATAGTGACATATATAGGCTGTTATAAAATTTATTCAATGTCCTTAAAAATTATTCTGTAGCACTTCTTATTTATCAAAATTTTAATTTAAAACAAAATTTTAGAACAATTTAAAACATATTATTTTAAAAGCAAGTGCCATTTCAAATTGACATTGTCAAATAGACATATTTTACAAATTAGCCTACACTAAACACAATTACATTAAACAAATTACAAACAATAAATTTGCTGACAAGACATCCTACTCATTTGTTGATAATATACAAAGCTTACTGTTATTTTTTTTATTCTCTCATACTTGCTCATTAGCTCTCAAGTTTTTGTTCAGAAATACCAGCATTCGAACACGCTCAGGGTCCAATCGATTTCGGCGTTTATCAACAATTGTCCCTGCTGTACTGAACACTCGTTCAGATTCTACACTAGATGGACACACACAGAGGTATTCTCTACAAAGTCTTTTCAGTCTTTCATATTTTGTATTATATTTCCAGTAGCACATCACATTTTCTTCAATATGCAACCTTTTTTCCATCAAGTAACTGTGCTACCTTCTGCTCAAAAGTGTCTTCACTCATTGTATCACTCTCATCAACGTCGGGAAATATATTGCCATACATAGAGCATTTCTCATCTTCCGGTTTTGGAAGAGAAGGTGGTTGATTGTCACTTACCTCATGTACTGGGGTACCTTTTCTACCTAGCCCTTCAATCAACATTTGCTTTGCTGCAGCTTTGTCAGTAAATATCCTGTCTTTGAACCTTGGATCTAACAGTGTAGCAAGAACATAATTCTTTTGCTGCTCCATGTTTGCAAAGCGTCTTTTCATTTGAGACAAAATTTCATTTTTTGCTATAGCTACTGATGATCCAAGGTCATTACCAACTGAAGTTAACGTGTTTTTAATGCTAAGGACTATGGGAATTGCTTCAGATGCAGTGGTTTCAATTTTACTTATGGTTTTTGTTGCATCATAAAAACATTTGAGAATTTTACATAAATCAGAAAGTTGTTTCCACTGCTGATTGTTAATCTCCACAGGCAACGAGTAATTCAGCTCTTCAACAAGGTACTTGAGGGCATAACGCTGCTCAACAAGCCTTGAAATCATTAGGTAAGTAGAGTCCCATCTGGTCGGTTCGTCTTGAATTAAGCGATGTTCAGGTACACTTGATGCTATCTGCGCAGCTTTAAGCATTTTGCATGCTTTGGTTGAGTGCTTGAAGTGTCCTACTAGCTTCCGACAAAGTGCAAGAATATTGGATAACGCCTTTTCTTTCACTCCAGCCAACACAACAAGTTGAAGACTGTGTGCAAAGCATGAGAGATGAGTCAATCCTGATTCATCGAGTGCTGCAACCATATTTGCTGCATTATCATGGATCACACATGCAACTTTATTTTTGATTCCCCAATCACTAAGTATTTTCAGCAGCACTGCTGTAATTGACTCTGCAGTATGGCTGACTTCAGGATATGGCAGTACTTCCAATGTTGCGTGTTTAAGTTTAAAATCATTTGTAATAAAATTTCATGTTATACTAATGTAGTCATTATTCGCTACTGATGACCACATATCCATTGTAAGGCACACTTTACTATCAGCAGATAATAGCAAGTTTTTTACTTCACTTTGAACTGTGCGAAACATATCTGGGATGACAACATTTGCTAACTGTTTCTAGTTACCATCGGGTAACGCGGCACCAAATATTCAATTACTTGTTTGAAACCAACATTTTCTACAATTGAGAGTGGCTGAAAGTCTAAACATATCATTTCCGTAATAAGACCAGTTATTCTTGAACGCCGTGAATGACCTACATCAAACATATTTTTTTTTTTCTCAAAGCAATCTTGGATTGCTACCTGTTTTGGAGTGCCTTTTTTTAATGACCCTAAATTGTAATATTTGGGTTTGCCCCACGGAAGTGCTGTATATGAAAGTCGCGGAACTTTTGCTGATAAAGGAGTAGAAGAACTTGTACTAGTAGAAGCTTCGTCATTAGAGCAGCTGCTCGGCAAAGATTCATCAGTATTACTACTGTCACATGCGACTTCAGGTTCTTCGAGATTTTGATCTGCAGGCTTAAGAAAATTACTAATTTCATCGTTTGAGTGACTTCTAAAATGTTTCCAGAGAGCACTCGTGGTGAAAATCCTTCCTGGTCCACGTGATAATCTTCGTGCACACAAACGGCAAATCGCAAAATGACAGTCACTTGCGTCAACCGAAAAGTATTTCCATATTTCACTCATTGCTGAAATTTCTATGTTGATACACGTTACGAATATAACTCATTAGGTTAATCGATCTTCCACAGAATTAAACAGTGACCAACACAAACACTAACAATCAGACATTTAATACGGGGCGTCCAACAACTGAATTTGAAATATTTACATAACAAAACTATAGGTTTTATATATATTTCTCCCAGGTTGTACGACTTTCTTTGCAGAGTTCCGCGTTTATTCGACGTGTATGTACTAGTTATTGCCATAAATACATTTCATAACTGTGAAAAGTACTTAAACGCAGATTGCGCATTCCGGGGGGTTAATCCAGGGTATTTTGTAGATTTATTTATTCTTTCAAACATATAAGATTACGTAACTTGCCTGCACAGAATTTATATTCGTAGAAGATTTAAAAGTATTAGATGTCAGTTTCCGTGCTTCGTTTTAACTATTTCCGTTCAGCATCAGAATAATACTAATGTAAACATTAACGTGATACGTATATTCTCCCGCGTTGGCCTATGCCTTTCGGGTTTGTTAGGCGGACGGAATTTAAATGTGGTAACAGCTAACACGGAAGAGTACATGGCGTAATGTTTACATTTGTATTATTCTTATGGCGAAGAGAATGTGGAATTTACGAAGCACGATTCATAGGAACAATCCCTTGCCCCTAGTATTAAAATACGTAAGTTGTAGCACGAAGGCAGTGGATGTTGCGTGCGGCATATTGACGCAAAACAGGATTGCCACTCGGCTTTATGTAGTAGCTTTTAGGTAAGACTTCAAATGTATGGCTACAGTAGCAACACTAAACACTTACTACATAAGACTCGAAATAACGTTGAAACCTAATGCGGAAATATAAAACAATTTTATTAGACTTATAATAAATTTTTTAGGAAATATTTATAATAGCAATTGATACCTGTACGGTCATTCTGTATCACTATCACTTGATTCCTTGTTATTCAGTTCCTTCGTACAGAACACTATCCCTCGTACAATCTAGTGTATTCTATATCGAACATTTTTACATACATGTTACCAATATGATTTGGAACCCACCTACATGTATCATAATTCCATTGGCATACTTGCGCGTTTTACCCGACCCGTTGGTGGCATTTTTCTGTCACTTTTCTAATGTCAGTCGGTGTACATGTTTTTAAGCTTGATCTTAAAGGATTTATTGAAATGGACGTCAAATGTTTGTTGAATTGACGTCATACCGCATGAATGGCGCACAATTAGAACTTTTTTTTTCCACATACGGTAGTAAATAACTTTCTTCTTGAAATCCTAGCACTTCACAAAATTCGACGAAACAATACGTGAAATCAGAATAAGGCAACTCATGCAAGAATCGTAAGGTGATGTCCTACGAGCCGTGTACACCGAATGAAGCGGCAGTGCGATCAATATATATCGGACAGTTTCATATAGAAACGATAGGTATCGAAGAAGCAAATGTTATGATTTTTACGAATATGTCATTTTAAAGGATGTGGTAAGTCAGGAACCTAAGAGTACGACGTAACTTGTGAGTGAACAAGTTGTACTATTACGTTCCTGCGTAACGTAAAAATCATAACATTCGCTTGTACAAATACCGATACCTATAGTTTAGTCTAACGACATAGCTTTCGCTGAAAAGTCTGTTTTCATTGACAACGAATAAGTTTCTTGTTACTGCTAGCGGAGCGAGAGTTGAATGTATGATATATATCGATTGTATGCCGTTTCATTCGATGTATACGGTCCCTAGGAAATTACCTGCTACCAACGTGACCTGCTACATTTGAAGTTGAGCAATACTAAAGTTCTATTTCCTTCGTTGATCGGTGTATTAAAATTCAATAGTCGATAATAAAGTGGGAATTAGACTCGATTTCCTTTTATTTCTTATTTTTATGAGTTCAAACGTTTTAGCTCCACTATTTACATTTGCGCCTACTAAGCAAGCCTTTGTAGCACTGCTTAGACGAGACGGAAAACATACTTGTGGCGGGTCCTAGCGCCATTTTTCAGAACTTCGTTTTGTACTCGATTTAACCCCGTTTTATCACGTCATGTCTTTCAGCGGATCTACGAAAAAATAATGTAAATAACGCAAACGAAAGCGCACTGTTACGCAAAGTCAACTACAACATTCGTCACTGAGGATTTCCATATAAAATTTGGATTCGGGATTCGGTAGTATTCGGCCATTATGCACCGAATCTCGAATCCGAACCCAGTGTGCTAGATTCGGCGAATCTGGATTCGGCCGAACCACTCGGACACAACCCTAATAATAATATGAATTTTGTCATTGAACTTTTACAAGCAATACAGTCAATATTAATAATAATTAATACATAAGTAAAATATTGTGTGAATAAATTTGTACAGTGAGTAGTATGTTAAAATATTGAATGGTATCACTACATGTTATCATACTGAAATTTCAAACACAGTCACATTAAAAAAATTCATTAACAGAATAAAATGGATTAGCCACGAGTCTGTTATACAATCTGCATTTCAATAAATTTCAAAAGGTAAATTACTTATTTCTGCAGGTAACTTATTGAACATTTTCAGACCTAGCACATAAGTATATAATGATTTAGACAGTCTACAGAATGGGACATTTTCTTGCAGTTTCTTGTATTATGAGAATGAATGTCTTGTTTTAAGATCTGGCTGGATAAATTTTTTTATGTAAATTAAAACATGTTAATTTATATATATACACACACACACAACTGTAAGACAACCTAATTTTACGAATAATTGTTTCACATGTCCCCATTTGCCTGAGCCAGTGATAACCCTGACAACTTTTTTATAACATAAGAAAATCATGGGCATGGCTGCTATGCCCCCCCCCCCAAAAAAAAATCCATAAGAGAAGATGCTTTGGGAAAAAAAGTATGCTGATCTAACATTTATCTGGAACACAGCTCTAATTTTCTCAGAAAAAAGGAAAAAAAAATCAGATCTATCATTACCTATACATACAATTTTTTACCAGTCACTAAGAAATGATTTAAACATTTTAATGCTAGCATCTCTTATTCCATAATGAAACAGTTTTTCAGTGCAATATTTTTTGTACAAATTTGAAATATTAGAAAAAATATATATATCAGTATTCAGCGTAGGAATTTAAACAAATATGGTTCGCAAATAATATATTTTGTTTTCATATGGCAAGAACCATGCCTTCAGAAGTTCAAAACACGGAAAAATAACGTTTTTATAATGAAAACTAATTTTTATGTGAATTAAAAAATGTCAGATAAATGCAAACCTTTTAAAGTAATTTCTTTGTCCTTCCTTCTATGTTTACCTTACAATTTGATATTAAATAGACAATAAATGCTTTACATTCAAAAAGTTATTTACAATTACATTTACCCCAACAATTTGGCGTCAAAAATGACCCTGCCAGGGCGTGAGAGTTACTACATTCGCCAGGGCAGTTAAGGGTTGATATAAACTGCTGTACCTCCATTTTTAAGCTTTTCCCTACAATAACTGCCGACCAATAAATAATCTAATACTTCATATGGCAATTCTTTCACACACACACACCAATGCTCACTTAGACACAAATTATCAACAGCAAAACAATTTACTAAACATTTCTGTCTGTTACATTGAAAACAGATATATTTTAAACCGATATCTACCTGTTTGGAATATGCCTACATCTACTTGTCTTCTCTTGTGCTTATTACTTAAATCTTGAAAACTAGCAGGGTTATTCATTAACATTTCAGAAATAGCAGGGTCATGACTGGCTTAATTTTATACCAACATGTAACAAAATAATACCCTGCCTTATCATAAAAAACTATTAGTAATACATGACATAGGGGTTGGTTCACAACCATTTAAGTGTGCAAGCCTGTCTTTTACAGTTTTTATAATTAAGTTACACAAATTATCCTTGCCAGTGGTGTTGAGATGTTTCCCATGCCCAGTGAAAAGCTGCGATTAGTTAGCAACAGTGACAATACTTACATTTCTAAAATGTTTACAAATTTGAATATATTTTCAATTGCCCTTGATATTTTCTCATTAACGCAAGACCTAGACTCAAGATCATGCCACTTGGGGATATTCATCACAATTACATTTGTAGTTGGTATGGTTATCGAGCAATAGAAAAATAGACAACAAATTTTTATCAGAAATACAGTGCAATCAAATTTATGTATCTGACATGGAAGATTTGCTCACTGTGGAATACTAATGAACACTTGAA
Organism: Locusta migratoria; assembly: GCA_026315105.1. Lineage (NCBI taxonomy): Eukaryota > Metazoa > Arthropoda > Insecta > Orthoptera > Acrididae > Locusta > Locusta migratoria. Next base: position 92,441,526 of record CM048754.1, on the reverse strand, counting down.
AATGGAGCAAAACACATAAGAGTAAATAACAGCCTGAAAAAAATTTGGTCGAGGCAACCTTCACTGTGACAGACAAACCAGACCAATTAATCACTAAAAGACACATTTACAACCAAATGCATCACACACTTGTAAAAGCATCTAAAACCTAAACCTATAATAATGGAAAGTACAAGTTGGAATTAATAATATAGTAAGGACAGTTTACAGCTCACCACAAAGACATGGTGACAAGCTGCGACAGGCACATACAAAAGACATACACATACTACACTTTCAGCTATCGGCCATGGCCTTCTTCAGGAAATAGAACACTCACGCAATCACACAGGCACACAACACAGTGTCATACAACCACCTCCTCCGACTGCCGCACGTCGGGGCCTGTGTGATTGTGTGATTCACTAGAGATGTAACATCTCAATGCAAATAAGAAATAGTTCATTAATACATCATTTCAGTATTTACAATTTTTGTTCAGAAATAACTGCTTTAGTTTAAAAAAAGAGACATTATTTTAACTACTAATGTTTTTCAGTTTCATAATAATGTTTACCAATAATTGTAGACCGAAGTGGTTCTGGTGCTTGCTTTAAAAGTTGCATAGTCTTGGAATAATTAACATTTGTTAGATGTTGAATGACTGACCTGTTAATCTGCTGTGGAAACAGTGCATTTTCATCCCTTTATTAAATTCATGAAACTGCACTATAACGTATGTGATCCACCATATAAGAAAAGAGCTGAGTTTTATGAAGATCAGCACATCTGTTTTAAAAAGATTACTATTTTGTATGATACGAATATTAAGACGAAAAATTCCTAGCAGGAAAAATTAAATATAAAAATATAAAGATTACTCTGGAGGCGAAGGAGCACAGGTGTAACAGCATCACAAATAAATAAATGAATTCACACACACACACACACACACAAACGCAAGCTTTCGCAACCCAGTTGCTTCTTCAGGCAGAAGGGAAGGAGTGGGTCATCATTTCCTTTTCCCTCTCCTTCCCTTCTGTCTGAAGAAGCAAATGGGTTGCGAAAGCTTGCGTTTGTGTGTGTGTGTGTGTGTGTGTGTGTGTGTGTGTGTGTGTTCATTTACTATTTTGTATGTTAGAAAAAATGAAAGTTGATAGCAGGCATTTTTAATATCCTTCTGTTTTAAGGAGTAGATTTTGAAATGCAAGAAATAAGTATTGTTTTTGTATCAAAAGGTGTTGTAAACAAAAAGTTGTATATATTTATAAATTTATGAAAACAAATCAACAATAATTCATACAATAAACTTTTTTTACACAGTGTGTTCTTATCCTTATTTGAAGTGGCAGCCGGAAGTGATGGCTGTGTGATTGCGTGAGTGTTCTATTTTCTGAAGAAGGCCATGGCCGATAGCCGAAAGTGTTGTATGTGTGTGTCTGTTGTATGTGCCTGTCGCAGCTCGTCGCCACGTAAAACCTAAATCTGTCAGGCATTCTGATTAATGAGTGGAAGAAAGATTTTACTGGGTGTCTTAAACTTTTTGCAAATGACAATGGGGTAATTTAACAAATGTTACTATAATGCATGGCAAAATGAATTGAGGATGTATGGAAATGTATGTTTACTAGGTGGAACATAACACACAAAACCACGAATACAATATTCTATTCTTTGTCCTAACAACAAAGTGGACATGTGCTGTTTAGCAGTTAGCGTTTCCTTTCTTCAGACAGAAATAATAAGCTGGATTAGTGAAAGAAATGGAACACAGACTGCAACACAAGCTACTTTGTTACAGATTTCTCAAAGTGAGATTGAAGTAATTAAGGAAAAATTAACCCTGTCAAAGTAAATCTTAATTGGAAATGGAAGTAGTGCAGTGTCAGGAGAAAACATGAGCATATGGCAGCATTACAGGAGTTCCATGTCAGGAAGAATCCATAGCATTGTAGAAAGATTAGTCTCAGAAGTTATGCATAAGAATCACAAAGTAGCAGCTTATTTTCAGAATCACAGCTTCCTGTGCCTGGATAGTAGGTGAAAGCTTTTGAGGAAAGTGGTGCAGAAACTATGGACAAGATGGTGAAACATTTTCTTATGTAAAGCACAGATAAAACACTGACTGGAGTTACCTGCCACAAGTACTGTCAGATGAAATCTAGTAAAAAAAAACCTTAATAGTAAGTATGTTCTTTGATTATTGTATAGGCAGAGACATGATTTTGCAACACACACCATGGAACAATATAATACAGCTGCATTCGGGGGAATAGTATGTGTCAGTGATTATTTTAAAATGTGCCAAGTCCAAAGATTAAAAGTAAACTTCTCATAACTTAATACTGCAAAAGTACACATCACCAAAAGTCAAAATTTTCATGCAATCATTTGTGCCACTTTTATTAATGTCTACAAGTGGGGAATGAAGCATACAGGACTAGCCCAATAATTGATTTAGAGAATTCAGTACAGTTTTACTATGGGACACTGGCACTGATGAAATGAAAGAAAAAGAGCACAATATTGCTGAAGCATTAAGGTTATGTTCATTACTAAGTTATGAGTCTCGTGGCACAAAGTATTTCAACAGTAATACAAAAACCTGTAGATGATGTTTAAAAGTGGAACAGTGTAGAGTTGTCAAATTCTGCAGACAATATAGTATTCTGAGGTATTGACAGATGCTATAACTGGCTACTATTCGTAAATGGCTACAATTCGTAAATCAAAATCACCTATAAATAGTCAGTTGAAGCACTTACAACCTCTAAATACCAAACACCTGACGAAGGCATTTAATGCCGAAAGATATCTTGTGTGATACATAAATAAATAATTACAGTGTTTTGGACTGTCCTTTCATATTATGTCAACATACGACATTTCTAACATTATGGGCCCCGACATAATTGACATAAATGTGCGGTTTTTTTTTTAATTTTATTTATTTTCTTTTTTTTTTTTTTTTATTTTTTTTTACCAAGATAGTTGCATTGTGTTTACTTGTACCCCTTTTAGTTTTCTCATTATTTACATCTTTGTTTTGGGTAATTTGTTCTGGAAATTGTTAAGGTTTTACTTATATTGTTACATTTTCAATAGAGCTCATTGCTAACATGTTACATATTCATGAAATTGCTTAAAAGGTAAGGCAGTCAACAATCTTAACATTGGTTTGAACACCACAGTTCTTTACTAGGCATGGTCCTGTTTGGAGGTGGTATGCTCTTGCCTTTTTCTGGCCTTCAAACTGACTTACCCAACCAGTTATACGGGGACCTACAGTTTAAGATGGGTTCTGAACCACGATGCTACCCAATATATTTCACATAAGCAACACTGCAAGAGGTGAAAGAAGTGGAAAGAGACAGACAAAAATCCTAGGACCTGGCACATATCAAACCTGCGGCCTTTGGATTTGTAGTCTGGCACTACCACTGTGCTACCGAGCAGAATTTCCTTATGCAGTCTAATGGCAAAGAAAGCTCTCAAAAGCAAAGAGCCTTTTGGTTTCTTTGGTAACTTCACACCTTGCTCCAAGCTACCAGTACCTTGTAACACGATACAAAGGCTTCAATTAAGATGTTTAAAACCATAATTAAGCTACATATACATAACAGAGGAATTCAACTAAAATTTATATTTATTTTCCAACTCCAAAAGAAAAGAAATGAAGGAAGTGTGAAACTTATAGAACCATCAGAACTCACGATTGGAAAAATAACATGAATTATTTACAGATGAAAGGGAAAATTACTAGAATCTGACCTTAGAAATGATCAGTTTGGATTTAGGAGAAATGTAGGGAACATGAAGCATTACTCACATCACTACTTATCCTTGAAGATAGGTTAAGGAAACGCAAACCTACACTTTAGCTTTTGTAGTTTTAGCTAAAGCTTTTGATAATGTTGACTGCAATACATTCTTTCAAATTCTGATAACAGCAAGGATAAAATATAGGGGACAGAAGGTTAGTTACAATTTTTGTTTTTATTACAATTTTGGTCTTTAACAAAAATAAGAGACAGAGTCAAAGGGCATTAAAAGAAAACATTCCGTGGGAAGGGAGTAAGACAGGGTTGCAGCTTTTCTCAACGGAGCAAGCTGTGAAGGAAATGAATGGAGAAATGTGGAAGTTCAGGGTAAAACATTGTGTTTTGTCAATGACATTGCGATTCGGCCAGAGACACCAAATGACCTGGAAGACAACTGAACGGAATGGACAGTGTCTTGAAGGGGGGTTATAAGGTAAACAGTAACAAGATCAAAACAACAGTAATAGAATGTACTGTAAAAAAAAATTCAGGCGATGCTGAACGAGTCAAATTACACAATGAGACATGAGAGTATTAGATTACTTTTGTAATTTGGTTAGCAAATTAACTTCTGATGGTTGAAGTAAAGAAGATATAAAATGCAGAATGGCTATGTGAAGGAATGCATTTCTAAAATTTGTCTACTTCTGAAATTAATGCAAATGTTAGAAAGTCCTAGTTGAGACAAACAGATGATAGAAACTTTTGAAATGAGGTGCTACAGATGAATGATGATGATCAAATGAGTAGACTGAGTAATGAGATGGTGGTGAACAAAATTGGGGAAACGAAATCTTTGGCATATGTTGACAAAGAGAAGTGATCAATTGGTGTGACACATTCTGAGACACCAAGAAATTGTCAATTTAACATTGGCATGAAATGGCTGGTGTAAAAATCAAAGAGAGACCAAGAGAGGCAAATACAGTAAGCAGATTCAAATGAATGTGGGTTGCTATTCATATGAGGAGTTGAAGAGGCTTGCGCAGGATAGAGTAGGGTGGAGAGCTGCATCAAACCCAACTAATGACTAAAATCACACCTTATCTTCAAATGTATTTCAGAAATTGGACACTATCTTTTGTTTTCTGGAAATTATAGCTTAATGGGTGGAAATGTTATCCATAATCCTTTGAAAGTTGGAAAGTACAGCAATGTGATAACGTCTTTCTGTCCACTTTGAGGCACCTCTTTCACTTGGTCGGCATAAAAGAATATAACAGATATTTGGTTGTAACTGACGTCAATTTCATCCCAAAATAACTTTTAAGGGTACTTATTACAACTGCATATTTAAGATTTTTTTGGATAGTAAGATTGATTGTGCTTACGTTATCATGTAACTGAATTCAGTTATGTTCTGGAAAGCAGTTGCCACACACAACATACAACTGTTTCTACAATCTGGAATTTGTTGCTACTACCACTGGGAGACCATTATCTGTAGGGTTTGACTGTGCTATGCAACTCTCAACTCTTAAGATCATCCACAAGACTGTCAATTTTATCACTGTCACAATTATATGTAAGATTAATTATATTTTTACAAATTTCTCTAGTCTGTTGATACTTTGATGAATTAGGATTTTGTATATCTTTAATGCCACGCTCTTTGTCCGATTGATCACTTCTGGTTTGATTTCTTACAGAGTTAATTTCCACAGTACAACTGCTGCTCGCACCAAAGCCATATGCCTGATCGAGACAAATGAGTGGGCTATTTCTGTAGTCTGCATTTAATTTGTCGAATCCCCATTCAGGAAGATGAATAAAAATAGCACAGAAATGTTTGTAAGGAAATTTTGACTTTTGGTAATCCTGACAAGCGCAGTTAGGTTTGGAAAAGTTAACTTCATAATAAACATTTTGAGACTCGGCACTTTTCACAAGAAACAGCCCCTGACCTATCACTAATACAGAAACTCTTGTGAATGTGGCTTCTGCTGAATAGTATCGCTCCATGACATGCCTCACAAATTCACGGGAAAGAGGCTAGGCAGAAAATCATTTACTAAGACCTTTGTAACTCCAGTCAATGTTTTATCGGTACTGTATTTTAGAAAAGAATGTTTAACCATCTTGTTCATTGTTTCTGCACCGTTTGTGGTAGTAATGTTAGCAAAGAAGCCCTTTTCCTCAAAGGCTTTCATCCACCTTTCAGATACAGAAAGGCATTGGTTTCGAAAGTAAGCCACTGCCTTGGGATTCCTACAAATAACCTCCGCAGAATGTAACATCTCTCTGTTTGCTACGAATTTTTCCTCGGATGGAGATTCTGCAACACGCTGCCATAAGGTCAGAATTTTCTCACTGTCACTTGCTACTTGCAAATTTCCCGATTTCCTCAGCCAACGCAATCAAGCCTGCTTCCGGTGGAAAGCGCAAAGGTATACTTTTGACAGGGGGAATGCTTCTCTAATAGCTCCTATCTCAGACACTGAGAAATCCGTAACCCAGTAAGTTGGGTTGAAATCTCTGTTCCATTCCTTGAAAACTTTTAAAGCTTCACTGATTGAGATCATGTTTTCTACCTGCAGAAAGAAAAACCCAACCACTAAGCAGCACCTGTTTGCCTTCAGTGTTAAGAAAAATAATGGTATATCGTAATTTGTGGTTCCTGAAGAGGGGCAGCAGCCTTTTCAGTAGTCACAGGGACAACAGTCTGGATGATTGACTGAGCTGGCCTTGTAACATCAGCTAATGTGGCTTTGCCACACAGCTACTGCGAACGGCTGAAAGCAAGGGGAAACTACAGCCGTTACCTTTCCCGAGGACATGCAGCTCTACTGTATGAACATATGATGATGGCATCCTCTCGGGTAAAATATTCCGGAGGTAAAATAGTCCCGCATTCGGATCTCCGGGCGGGGACTACCCAGGAGGATGTGATCATCAGGAAAGACAATACTGGCATTCTACGGGTCGGAGCGTGGAATGTTAGATCCCTTAATCGATTAGGAAAATTAGAAAATTTAAAAAGGGAAATGGATAGGTTGAAGTTAGATATAGTGGGATTAGTGAAGTTCGGTGGCAGGATGAACAGGATTTCTGGTCAGGTGATTATAGGATTATAAATACAAAATCTATTGGGGGTATCACAGGAGTAGGATTGATAATGAATAAGAAAATAGGAATGCGGCTAAACTACTATGACCAGCACAGTGATCGCATTATCATTGTCAAGATAGATACGAAGCCAACAGTAGTACAGGTTTATATGCCAACTAGCTCTGCCGATGATGAGGAGATCGAAGAAATATATGAGGAGCTAAAGGAAATTATTCAGACAATTAAGGGAGAGGAAAACTTAATTGTGATGGGAGACTGGAATGCGGTTGTAGGAAAAGGAAGAGAAGGAAAAATAGTAGGTGAATATGGACTGGGCAGGAGGAATGAAAGAGGAAGTCGCCTGGTAGAATTTTGCAAGGAACATGATTTAATCGTAACAAACACCTGGTTTAAGAATCACAAAAGAAGGTTGTATACATGGAAGAGACCAGGAGACACCGGAAGGTATCAGATAGATTTTATAATGGTAAGACATAGATTCCGCAACCAGGTTATAAACTGCAAGACGTACCCAGGGGCAGATATAGACTCTGACCATAACTTGTTAGTCATGAACTGTAGGCTGAAACTGAAAAAATTGCAGAAACGTAGGAAAATACAGAGATGGGACTTAGATAAATTGAAGGAAAGTGAAGTTCTGGAGAATTTCAGAGGGAGATTTAGGCAACAATTGACAGAAACAGGGGGAAATAAAACAGTAGAAGAGGAATGGGTAAAATTGAGAGATGAAATAGTGAAGGTAGCAGAGGACAAAATAGGTAGGAAGGCAAGACCTATCCTTGGATATCACGGGAGATACTAAATTTAATCGATGAAAGGAGAAAATATAAAAATGCAGTAAATGAAACAGGCAAAATGGAGTACAGACGACTAAAAAATGAGATTAACAGGAAGTGCAAAATGGCTAAGCAGGAGTGGCTAGAAGGCAAATGCAAGGATGTAGAAAAATGTATAAATAGGGGAAAAATAGATACAGCCTACAAAAAAATAAAAGAAACATTTGGAGATAAGAGAAACAGATCTATGAATATCAAGAACACTGATGGAAAACCAGTTCTCAGCAAAGAAGGGAAAGCTGAAAGGTGGAAAGAGTATATAGAGGGGCTCTACAAAGGAAATGAACTCCGAGATAATATTGTAGGAAGGGAGGAGGATGCAGATGAAGATGAAATAGGAGATACTGTATTGAGAGAAGAATTTGACAGAGCCCTGAAAGACCTAACTCGAAACAAGGCCCCTGGAGTAGATGATATTCCCTCAGAGCTACTGAAGTCTCTGGGAGAACCAGCCATGACAAACCTGTTTCACCTGGTGCATAAGATGTATGAGACAGGAGAAGTACCCTCAGACTTTAAGAAAAATGTTATCATCCCCATTCCAAAGAAAGCAGGTGCAGACAGGTGTGAAAACTACAGAACCATCAGTCTAATAAGTCATGGTTGCAAAATATTAACACGAATTATATACAGAAGGATGGAAAAGGTGGTAGAAGCCGACCTCAGGGAAGATCAGTTCAGGAGAAATGTAGGAACACGGGAGGCAATACTCACTTTACGGCTTATCCTAGAAGATAGATTAAGAAAAGGCAAACCTACATTTCTAGCTTTTGTAGATTTGGAGAAGGCTTTTGACAATGTTGATTGGAATAAACTCTTTCAAGTTCTGAAGCAATCAGGAGTAAAATATAGGGAACGAAGGTTATTTATAACTTGTACATAAACCAGACAGCGGTTGTCAGAATTGAAGGGCATGAAAGGGATGCAGTGATTGGGAATGGAGTAAGACAGGGTTGTAGTCTTTCCCCATTGTTATTCAATTTGTGTATTGAGAAAGCTATAAAGGAAAGCAAAGAAAAATTTGGGGAAGGAATTAAAGTTCAGGGTGAAGAATTAAAAACATTGCGTTTTGCCGATGACATTGTAATAATCTCAGAGACAGCAAAGGGAATGGACAGTGTGCTGAAAGGTGCATAGAAGATGAACAAAAGAGCAAAACTAGGGTAATGGAGTGCAGTGTAAGGTAATCAGGTGATGCTGAAGGAATTAGATTGGGAAACGAAGCAATAAAGGAGGTAGATGAGTTTTGTTATTTGGGCAGTAAAATAACAAATGATTGTCGCAGTACAGAGGATATAAAATGCAGAATGGCGATGGGTAGAAAAGCGTTCTTGAAAAAGAGAAATTTGTTAACATCGAATATTGATTTAAGTCTAAGGAAGTCTTTTCTGAAGGCATTTGTATGGAGTGTTGCCTTGTATGGGAGTGAGACATGGACGATAAACAGTGCGGACAGGAAGAGGATTGAGGCTTTTGAAATATGCTGCTACAGAAGAATGCTGAAGATTAGGTGGGTGGATCGCGTAACTAATGAGGAGATACTGAACAGAATTGGAGAGAAAAGAAAATTCTGGCATACCTTGACTAAAAGATGGGATAGATTGGTAGGACACATTCTTAGACATCAAGGAATTGTGAATTTAGCATTGGAGGGAAGTGAGTGGGGTAAAAATCGCAGAGGAAGACCAAGAGATGGATACAGGAAGCAGATTCAGACAGATGTAGGTTGCCGTTCTTATGTGGAGATGAAGAGGCTTGCTCAGGATAGGGTTTTGTGGAGAGCTGCATCAAACCAGTCTCCGGACTGAAGACCACAACAACAACATATGTTGCATCTAGTAAACATACATTTCCATACTTCCTCAACTGTTCCTTTTGCCATGTGTTCTGGTAGCAAAATAACATTTGCTTAACTTCCCCATTATCATTAGAAAAAGGTCTGAAAAAAATGTCAATATTGCAGACTGTCTTCCACTCATCAACCTGAATCTGTAAGGCATCCTGATCAATAACAGTTTTCTTTACCTTTGCAAGAGCACGATGTACTTGATTATAAATGGCTCTGTCTGTGGGATAAAACAATGTTTAAATGGTCTGGTCTGTGGGGTCCAGTAAAGGTTGTCTCAACAAATCTTTCAAGTAGTAATTTGATCACCCTTATTGACGTTGTACCATTTTTGACATGGTTCATTATTTCCACTGTTAGCTGTGGATGTATCATTCCACTAGTTTTCACACTTTCTGTACTGTGTGTATGGTGTTCTGGTGGTGAGGCAACAATATAATACTGGAGATAGCTTTCTGGTTTGTCAGGCAGCAGCAAATGCTGCTTCAAACTGTCAAGAACCTGTAACACAATAAGAATCAATAAGAAACATTAAGTTTACATCATGAATCAGTATATCTGCAATTTATATTTCAAATAAACACCTTTTTTTCATGCTGCGATCATCTGATGACTGCAGTTTGTAATCAGAATATACCCTGACACATTTGACAAGAAATGTAGCAGGGCAGTCACTTTTATTTGTGTCCATCACCATTTTTCTCTTTTTATTGGGGTCGACATAGTCAGCCTGAATGTATAAAACATACACAATTAGTTAACGGCCATAAGGATAAACAAAAACTGTACCAACAAATTAAGTACTTGATATTAATGGAGATCTTTACACTTAACATGTTAGATAGGCCTATTAAACATAATTTGAAGTTGCAGCTCAAATAGTCACAGTCTCCAATCCCAAGCAATTTTAATGTATCAAGAACTTTAATTATTAATTATTGATTACCTTGTACAGAGAAGCAAACAAGGATGGAAAAATACTAGTTGTCCAAATGAAATGAATTACATGGGTACACTTTGTATCTTTCACAGAGCTATCAAAAAGTATTTAATTTGGTAGAAAACCATTTAAGCAACATGCCATGTTACCACAGAAGAACAGTCTAAAAGTAGATCAACTAAACAAGGCCTAAAAGTATACCTAAGAGATGACAAAAGGTCCATCTTGTGAAAGATTAATCCAACAATAAAGCCACTGAGCTGCAGCAGAAGTTAAAGAATATAAGCATATTAAACACAATGTTCTGTTACTTTCCACTGTGTAGCAACTAATCATAGAGCACAATTTAATATATATAAAACTCAGCATCTCCGCACGAAATCCCAAAGTACTGTACAGTCCATATAAAAATAAAATAATCATCCACAACAGGATGACTTCCAAAGTTCCTGAAATATGCCCCTCCTTTACAAAGACAGCAAGTTAATGTGGTGTCGCACAAGTCTAAAGTGCGCGCCACCTACTTTCCGCGCGCCGCCATGCACGCACGGCGCGGCGTTCTTACGACGTCAGCCACGAGTACAGAAAGTATATTGCAACTACCTAATATGAAGTGAGACATATTTCAACTGTACCAATAATTACTTCTGTACAACTTTCATAATATTCATATATCCTACTACTGGATAAACAGGAATAACAGAAGTAAACTTTGTTACATACCATGTGTTCTGGGACAATTTCGTTTTTCTGAAAATACTTTGGGCCGAGTGTACACTGTCTGTATGTGGTGCTCTCGACCGTAAATGGTGAACCAAAAAATGGGATCTTCAAGTCCCCTTGAAGCAATTGAAACAGTAATCTTTGAGTACCTGAAAAATTGGAAATATTTCTACCGAATACTGCCGAGACGAAAGAGTCCCAAGAATATCACTAGCACTAGCAAATCAAAGAGAAATAAAATACACAATTTTCTACTTACTGCTTGTAGCGTCAGTGGATTGTTGTCGACTGTTCCTCACCGAGTAGCAGTATCCTAAACATTTCAATGTGGTGAAGAGTTCGTCAATTTCATTCTCCGTTGAACAAAACCCACATACATTTCCTTGGATTCCAACAGTAAAATTCTTCACTCTCTCTCTCTCATTATGGCTTCAAACTCAACCATGACGGTGGCAAGCCAGAAAAAAGTAAACCAACACAAAGCGAAGTGCACTAGAACAAAGCAAGCGAGGTACTAGCCTAGTAACTCCGAAGCACAAAGCACACCCTCGAACACTAGCGAGTAGCGATAGTCGACAGGTGTTTGGGTAGTATCGTCGATAGACTCGATACAGCGTCTGACGTCAGAATGACGTCACGTTTGCTCCAAGTGTGGTGAGCTGAACGTTACCCGGCTTAGGGTGCCTCTCGCACATCAGAGGGTAGCGTGGAGGGGAGGCTGTGGGGAGGGCTCGTGCCGCCTGCCACGAGGCCACGGATGTGTCTGGCCACAGACAAATATATACAGACGGGAAACCCTCCGTAAGGGCCCGGTCCTACGCTCAGGGGTGCGGGGAGGGAGGATTTTCAGCAGTTCCGTAAGATGTCCCATGATGGCGCTGAGGTCAGAAGCAGCCGCCAGAGCAGGCGGCAGGTAGCGGCTGCCCCCACCACCACCTCCCCTTAAACGCCGGCAAGCCGGACACAGCCGTGGCCTCGTGGCAGGCGGCTCGAGCTCCCCTCAGCCTCCCCTCCACGCTACCCTCTGACGTACGAGAGGCATCCTTAAGCCAGCGATCCGCCTGACACCTGCTAGCATCTTACGGAACTTCGAGGGGAGCGTAGGACAGTGGTTTAGAGGGGGCTGCGTCTCTGTATATGTTACTCTGTGGTCTGGCTTGCTGCCGTTTGAGAGGAGGTGGTGGTGGGGGCAGCCGCTACCTGCCGCCTGCCGTGGCTAGTTTGAAGGGCTGCTTCTGACAGCAGCGCCATCACGGGACATCTTACGGAACTGCTGGAAACCCTCCCTCCCCGCACCCCAGAGCGTAGGACTGGGCCCTTACGGAGGTGTCCCGTCTGTATATATTTGTCTGTGGCCACGGCTGTGTCCGGCTTGCTGATGTTTGAGGGGAGGTGGTGGTGGGGACAGCCGCTACCTGCCGCCAGCTCTGGCCAGTTTAAAGGGCTGCTTCTGACCGCAGCGCCATCACGGGACACCTTACTGCTTCAGCATCCCCCGCCCCGCACCCCTGAGCGTAGGACCTGGCCCTTACGGAGTTTCGCGTCTGTATATGTCTGTGATCACGGCTATCGAAGAAGGACCCACGAGGACGACGACTCTGGCACCGACACCGGACAACGAGAGGGCAGCACCAGCGCACACGTCGACAACAGCAGTGCCTGAGCGCTGCAGTGCAGCACCTGGCGCAGTTACAGACTGCGCTAACCACTTCTCAGCCGTATTGTAAAATGTAAACTTTCACGGCCGGAATGGTCAAAATTTCCGGGCTGTTATGCCGTGGTCTAGTGGATTTATTATTAAAACCCAAAGTTTCGTCGCCGACTGCGGAGGACATTCTCGAGGGGGATCGTGGTACTTTTGGATGTCCGATTCACACCCTGGCTCGCTACTGAGTGAAGCCAAATTCCGTTTACGAGGGCTCGCGCGCAGTGGTGTGACGTCAGATGTTTTTGACATGCGCGCGCAGTTCGTCGTTACCGATTGCCTCCGTCCGTTAATGTCGTCCCAGGGTGGAAGACTTCTCAGCCGCAACCCGACGACTTGGCGGATAACCGACACACCGAAGACGTTGCAATGGGACACCACGAAACAGACGATATCTCCCTATCTTCTCAAGGAGAGGAGGAGTTGCAGGAAACAGGACACGAACACACCACGACAGAAGGAGACTTCGTGACGGTGCAATATAAACGCCGTCACCCGAAACTTCCTCAGGCGGAGGGAAATCCACGGAAAAGGAAGGCGGAGGTCGAGACGCACAACCGCTACACACCGATTGACACGTCTACATCGGCGCAAGGAGATGCAGCAGACAGCACCCACTGCGCAACAAGAAACTACTGCACCACCTGCAGCTCAGCGGAAAGTGCCGCCAATCACCATCTACTATACTGAAAACTACGTCCACCTTAACAACACACTGAAACAGCACCTCCAGGGATCGATGAAGGCGATATATCGAGGTGATCGAATCAAATACCATTTGGACTCTCACGAAGATCATCAGAGAGAGATCAAATTTTTTCAGCAGTATCAAATACCGCTCTTCACTCATCAGGCACCAGAAGCACGAGAGTTGAAAGTGGTGATTAAGCGACTTCCTGCATCAGTTCCAGTAGTCGAAGTGACACGAGCACTCCACGAGAAGGGCTTCACACAAGCAAAAGTTCATCAATACAAGGGACGAAACGAAGAGACGAACGAGTTGATACCGAAGCCAGTGTTTGTCGTTAATCTGCCGAAATCTAAAGATAACGACAGGATCTACGGCATCCAATACCTATTGTACACTCGTGTGCGGATAGAAACTTACAGAAGCCGCGAGGGACCGTTCCAATGCAAATGCTGTCAAAAGTTCGAACATACTGCAAACTACTGCTCGCTACCATCGAGATGTGTGCGCTGCGCAGGGTTTCACGCGTCTAAAGGCTGCACGCAGCCTCGCACACAAAAAGCAAAATGTGTAAACTGTGACGGCGATCACCCGGCCTCATGGCGCGGCTGCGAAAAATATCAACAGCTGCTGCGAAAAAACCGAAGCAGAAGGCCAAACTCGCGACGACCAACGCAGTCAAAAAGCCAACCGAAGCTAGTGTTTGCTCAACCAAATACTGCTCCCCACACAAAGAATCAAGCTCAACCGCAAGCAACACCACAATCGATCACTGGCTACAGCTCTACGCCGCAACCTCCGAGAGCGCGCCGAACAGCACGGACGTACGCAGATGCCTTGCATAATCGTGACGAGACGTCTACAACCCCCGCGAGCTGCTGCCAGCTACTTAACATCACAGAACATCATGCAGCCATTCTCACAAGCAATTACTGAAATTGCAGCATTACTCAAATCCCTGTAGCAAAAAATCACCTCCTTCTTCAGCCTTGTGGAAGGAATAATGAAAGCGTTTGTGCCGCCTTAAATGGACCAAAGACCTCCGACACGACACCTCCGTTTCCTGAATTGGAACGCAAACGGAATCAGGCGAAAAAAGACGGAACTGAACGATTTTATTTCTAGATTCAGGATCGACGTGGCGATGGTTACGGAAACTAAACTAAGGGACAAGATCTCCTTTCGGCTGCAAAAAAACACGCAGAACGGACAGATTGGACAAATCCGGCGGGGGAACAGCAATCTTTGTTCGTAACAATATTCGACATAATTTGGAAACCTTGCCGTCACTACGAACTATGGAGGCTACAGCCACAACGATCTACACGGCGGTGGGAACTGTAACCCTGTTGGCAGTATACATCAGCCCGGATCACCCATTAATTAGAAAATATCTGCTGACTATCTTCGACAGATATCCAAAAATTTTACTCGCGGGTGACCTCAACGCAAAACACTCGTCCTGGAATTCGAGGAAAAATTACCAAAAGGGTCTCGTCCTTTTTGACCTGCAAGAAGACCTCAATTGTATCGTCTATGGACCACTGCATCCTACAAGGATCAGCTACCTCCATGGACAGACGGATGATGTCCTAGACATAGCACTTACCAAAGGAATTGATCCCAATGTGCAAGTATGCACAATTCACGATCTATCGTCCGACCACCTCCCCCTGGTGGGAATCATAAGCCGAGGAGGACTGTTACTCCCACCAATAAGTCGCACAGATGTTGACTGGAACCAATTCACGACATATCTGAATAACAATATTCGGCCAACATTGCCGATCAACTCAACAGCAGACATTGACGCAGCAGTAGAGATGTTGACTGCGAAGATCCAACAAGCCCATCGAAGAGCTGCGACCGTCACAGTGCTGCCGGACCCACAGTTTGATGCATTCCCACGTCATCTCCAAGAATTGAAGACCGAACGGAACAGGGTGCGTAAAAGGTGGATGCTGTATAGGGATCCCGCAGACAGACGAGAAATGGTCCGATTCACGCGCGAATTACGCAAACGTGTGGTCGAATGGCGTCAGGACGCGTGGGAGACCACAATGAACCAGTTTGTGCTCCAAACACGGGACGAATGGAAGCTAGTGAAGAGGCTGCGAAACGAAACACCTGCAAAATGAGCCATCATTGGACCGAATGGCCACTTATATGATGCGCTCCAACAAGCAGAACTCTTTGCGGACTTCTATGTACAGCAGATGGCAACTCCAGATCTTGACCAACAGGACATCCGTGAGCGACTTCGGGTAGATGAAGATGTAATCCGAGAATTCGCTGAACGGTTCAGACGAACACCTATACGGGAGCAACCAGCTCTCACAACGCCGAGGGAGGTTGCTAAAATCATTAGGAATACCAACAACTCAGCGCCAGGGACGGACAAAATCACCAATACCGGGCTTCGCCACCTACCACGGAAGGCGGTCGTGCTGCTAACCCGCATCATTAATGGCTGCTTGCTGCAGGCGTACTTTCCGACGACTTGGAAAACAGGGAAAGTCATCCCCATCCCCAATCCTGGACGAGATTTGCCGATACCGAACAACCATAGGCCCATCACTTTGCTCCCGACTCTGGGAAAAATCTTGGAACGAGTGCTACTCCATGAACATGGCGTAATTCGCCCAGAGCAATTCGGTTTTCAGCAGAAGATGTCAGCCGAATTACAACTTATCAGGATCACAGAGCATATCCGCCACCGCTTCAACCGACGCCAATCTACAGTCGGCGTCTTTTTTGATATTGAAAAGGTGTATGACAAAGTGTGGCGAGATAATCTGATCGCCAAACTCTATCATCAGACCCCACTCTCGGATTGCTATATAAAAATCGTGGATAGTTTCCTACAGGGGAGGAACTTCTACGTAACGGTGGATGGCAAACGATCATCGGTGAAGACTCCAGAGGCAGGAATTCCACAAGGGTCGGTGATATCGCCCCTGCTGTTCAACCTGTACATAAACGACCTACCGACGATCCCATTGGTTACCTGCAGCCTACATCTGGCCGGTACTCGCCAGAGCACGCCAGCAGATAGATGCCATGGAAGAATGGGCACTATTTAACAAGATCTCCATCAACCCAACGAAGACTGCAGCCGTGTTCTTCACCAAACAGAGACTGCCGATTCTCCGCTTCCCATTGAGGGTCATGAGGCAGTCGATCCGGTGGTCGACATCTAAAAAATATTTGGGAATAACGTTAGACAAGTCCTTCACCTTGCACGCCCAACAACGCAAAAAGGACACGCTGAAGATGATGAACGCTCTAATCCCGTTCTTCACGAGTAGAAATCACAACGCGAAGACGAAATACCAGCTTCATCGGTCGACGGTACAACGAAAGCTGTGCAGCATGGGGTGTCACTTGCGATACAAATATCAAGTCTCTCCAACCGATACAAAATAGATGCCTCCGATGGTCATTAGGAGCGCCCAGATGGACGAGGACAAGAGAAATTAATGCTACACTACAAGAGCACTATCTGAAGGATAAGATTGAAGACTATGCCACCAAACTATTTGCTAAGGTCGACTTACTTCGGGATGAAGTACAGCAACTCCGCCTGGTGGAGACAATACGCCCGCAACGTTGGCATAAATATAAGGTATCCCGTTCACTAGAACGCTGGCAGCCACCTTGAAAATACACGCATCAAACAACACACCATCGGTCTCCGAAACACAATGATAGAACAATATGTCACATAAAACCTACAAGCCACCACCTGAGAAATGCAATAAGTCATCCCCATTGAGGATGACCCAAGGTGCGCCCCAGTTTCCTCTCAAAGTGTAATTAAATAATAAATAAAGCGGTATTCCTATGCTTACCTTTCACACACCAAGAAAAAACTTCCAAAGGGAGTCAGTCTTGCGGCACCACGTGACACCACATATTTTTAAAAAAAACTGACGGGGAAAGCGAGAGGACGCGAGAGCGCGCGCAGAATCGCGTGATTCCCTTCTGCCAGTTACCTTCATTTCGAGCTGAGATGCAGCTCAGCTGTAGTTTCATAGATCACTGCCACAAATTTTCTTTTGTAAGGTATTCAGCAGTGTCTAAATATAACCCTCATTCCATAGTGTAAAACAGTAAAATAACTTGTAGTAACGAAGAGTCACAACTTAACATTGTTTGCATTTATAAAAGTGCATATTATTCACAAAAATAGAAGCATTTAGCATATTTTGTAGGTAATGTTCCTTCAATCACATATTAATTAAATAAATAAATCCATTTTAAATACAAAATACTACGATTACTCTGTATGCAAAGTAGTTGAACACCATTGTATCACCCATTCGTGTAAATAACTGGTTTATTTTCTTAAGCATTTGATGTCTAATTGCCCAAAAATACGGGTAATAGCACATGTTTGGGCAACACTGATCATTATATAAAAAATCTGTCCTAACAAAAGAAGCAGCTCAGCCGTAAGTAGTTTTAGTAGCGGTAGCGAAAACCAAAAAGAGCGGACGAACTAAAAAGAGCGATCTACTTCGCGGCCGAGCTGCGAACTAAAAGGAGAGTTACCGGTCGCGAACTAAAATATGCGAGATCGGTCGCGAACTAAAACATGCATTACCGGCCGCGATCTGTTATGCCAAACGTATCTCGCTTCTTAGTTCGTTGGATTCTTTTCCGAAGACCGACGGGCAATAGCGAGAGGGCGCGCAGCAGAATTAAAAACCACGCGTTTGCCTTCTGTTGATGAGAGCCATTTCGAGGTGAGCGTCTGCCTGCTAGATTACACAGTTCAGTGCTACAAAATTTCTTCTTTGAAGTATTCTGCCCTCTGCAATATCTGACTAATGAATTCCATAATGCCAAGATATAGAGACAACTCTAAACTTAAACGCGAGAAATATGCACAAACTGTTTCTTTTGGTTTGCATGATATCGTTAGCGGCTCAAGCAGCAAGCGCATGAAGCAGCTAGGTGGGGGAACTTCTCCCTCCACCTGCATGCGCAGACCACGCCGCTCACCCGTCACTGGGAGCGGACGAACTAAAAAGAACGAACTAGTTCGCGGCAGAGCCGCGAACTAAAGTGAGCGCTCCTCATCGCGAACTACTATATGCAAGTCTAGTGTAGACGCGTCCACTTGCATAAGATGTCCGCATACGGTCGCTAGTAGACGGAATAGGATGGATCCTATTCTCACGCGTATGGAAGTGCTTCGCGCATGCGCAGACGATCGAATGGGGAACCCAGCTGACGAATGAAGCCATGTCGGGAATTGGTTTGAGAATGTATACTTGTCTCCTGCTCAGAGCAACGTAGTTTTTTGACTCAGTCGTAAGTATTTTTGGAGGTGATACTATAGTGGAATTGCATTAAAAATTTAATAGAACCTGTGTACAATTTTTATTGAATACAGAGATATAGCTGTTAATATGAAATCCAAACAAACGTAGAGCAAAAGTAAATAAAGAAATTTTCAGTGATTTATCCGTCGGTTCGTGGTAGTACAACATCATACTTACTTAAAAGTAGAATTTTGTGTATCTTCTACACGTTCAGTTACCCGGTTTTCGGCTTAGTGGGACATATTCAGACTTTAAACTACGTCGAAAACCGGTTATTTAAATAAGTCAATATGGTGATCTACCAAGAACTGACCAAAGAATCAGTCAAAATATCCAAATCAGTTTGTTGTACATACCAAGAGCTGAATCTCTGTACCCAATAAAAATTGGACACACGTTATATGACATTTTAACTGCAAATCGTCTTTATTACCATCTTCTAAAATATTTGCTATTTTTCCAGAAACATGCTGTAGTTAACAGATGAAATACTTGTTTTTGGTGAGCATTACTTGAAGCTTTATCAAAGTGAAAAGTCTACGTATAGAAACCTGAGCTTGTTCATCATATTACATAGGCGCCTCAAACCGCAGGGGTTGGAAGTATGTAATCGCATTTTATGATGAGGACGTTAACACATGTGGGCGACGTAGTTACGCATGAACTGCACGAAAACAACAGTCTAAAACACAAATGAATATTTTAATCATCACAATATATCATACAGTTTTGAAAAGTGATGTTAACGCGGCGATTCATTTGCTGTTAAGTTGACAACAAACGAAGTAGACGCGCGAAGCCGATGACTTAACAAATGCGTACCGTTTGAACACTTCTTTCGCAACTACTCCACCACCTCGAAACTATCTTTGGTTAGTAATTACAGAAAATAACCTACTCAAAAAACATTCACACACGCTCATTTTCATGGTAGGGGACCAGAGAAAAAGGAAGTGTGACAAATCTAATATATAAAGCAGAGTGTCCGTATGTCTGTACTGTTGCATACAAATCTACAGTTTTGTTCCAATCATTATGAAATTTTGTACACGTAAGCTTCAATCCATGAGGACGGTCGCCGTAAGTTAAAGAATTACATACGATATATAGTTCACGAGATATGACGTCATAAACAATGAGATGCTGCTCATTTTCGCCTAAACCATTGGACCGATTTCTACCAAATTTGGTACACACATTCCTTACCGTGAGGTAACAATTGCTGCATGGTTAAGAATCACATACGGCACATGGTTCAAAAGATATTACGTCATAACAAATAGAAATCGCAAAAATGCCATATAATGCGGCGAGACTTTCGAAATACAGTGTATGGGAATGACAGTACTTAGCGACTTGCAACAAACTTTGAACATAATTTCAAATCTTCAATAAACTTTTTCTCGCTGACAACCACATCAAAAAACTGAAAGGATAAATGTTTCTCGCTTACTTCTTTGCCGCTGTTTATGGAGTAAAACTACGGCTCTCGGTATCACGTTACAATTTATAATTTGTACACTACAAATAATAGCCGCAGAAGATTTTACAGATAGGATACACACATACAGTTGAATGTACCTTCTAAATTCTATCATAGTAAGACACGTAGTTCATGAGATATGAGCACATAAACATTAACGTTCCGCTGTTCATGGACTAAAACTCCGTAATTCGGTATGACGTTACAATTTATAATTTGTACACTACAAATTGTAGCCTCACGAAATTTTTCAGGCCATGTACAGACATATAGTTGAGTGTACCTTCTAAATTGTATCACAGTACGACACGTAGTCCATTTTATATGAGCACGTACACAATAGCGTTCTTGGAAAACCGACCCATAACCCCAGTTTTAATCTATTTCTTCTGTACTACTAATTGTATTTCGAAGAGATTTTACGGACATACAGCCCCTATACAAAGGAATATATTTCTGAAAAATGGCAGGAATGCCGCGGTGGAGTAGCCGAGCGGTCTAAAGCGCCTCGCTGCGGAGCGCGCGGTTGCTCGCCGTGGAGGTTCGAATCCACTCTGGGGCATGGGTGTGTGTGTTTGTACGTAGGTTAGTTTACCTAGGTTTAAGTAGTTTGTAAGCTACGGACTGATGACCACGCAGTTTGGTCCGATAGATTTACAGCCATTTGAACATTTGAATGGCAGGAATAAAGAGATAAATACCCGGGCAACGCCGGGTTTTCAGCTAGTCTCTATATATAAAAGGAAGTGTCCCGATTGACTGACTGACTGACTGATTGATCATCGCCCAGCACAAACCACTGAAGATAGAAACTTGAAATTTGTGGATGATGTTGATCTTACTCTGTAGGCATCATTTAAGAAGCGATTTTTCGACATTCCGTCCGTAAGGGGGTGAAATACAGGATGAAAAATTGATTTTCAAAGATATGTTGCTGTTAATTCAAATTTCGAGCTATAACTACGAAACTTAGGATATGGACTCTTGATCATGATTAGAAAGACACGTTTCGGTATTTTTGAAAATTCAACAACTAAGGGGGTAAAAGAGGGGATCAAAAATTCTTTTCGAAAACACATTGTTGTCAAGACAATTTTGAAGCTATAGTTACAAAAATTGGTGTTTGTATTGTTCGTTATGATTTAAAAAATACGTGTTTCGGTATTTTTGGAAATCCAACTATCAAGGGGGTTAAATTGGAGAGGGGATGTTTTTCGGAAATTTGTTGCTATTTAGGCAATTTTGAAGCTAGAACTACAAATTTTCCGATTTGGATTCGCGGTTCAAATTTAAAAGACACGAGTTTCGGTATTGTTTAAATTCGACCAATAAGGGGGTGAAATACGAGATGCAAAAATTGATTTTCAAAAATATGGTGCTGTTAACTCAAATTTCAAGCTATAACTACGAAACTTAAGATATGGATTCTTCATCAGGATTAAAAAGAAACAACTTGTGCAGACCAACCAGCCTACGCATGCGAAGAAGCGGGGGTTCAGCTAGTTATAAATAAAACAAATAACGTATTTCCAGATCTAACTGGCCAGAGAAGTTAATCAGCGTTACAGTTCGTAATTATTCTCCATGAAACTGTCATTATAGTTTGATTTACTATGAAGCTAGCCCATAGGGCTTAAAGGGAGCGTACTGCAGTACCGCTTCAAGCTGACACGCCGAGTTGATGCTGTGTCGGGGTTTGTTTCCCGTCACTGGTCGCTGTGGGCGCATCTGGTTCTGGGCTGCTTGTTTGCGTGCCACTTGGCCTAGGCCGATGTTCGCCAGAGCCGTAGCCTCTGTGTTTGCTGTTGGTCAGCGTGGAAGCCAAAACAAAGGGCTAAGCGAGCGTAGAGGAGGCGGCGGAATAGGTCTGCTGTGGCTGCCTGGCCAGCATATACAGCGCGTCCAGAAAAGGACTCCCTGACTTCAAAATTAAATATCTCGAAAACAAATAACGATAGAGGAATGCAGTAAACGGTATGTTTATCGTGAAAGCTGTAAGAAGTTTATAGACAGTAGTTTGAAATAATAGTTACAAAAGTTGCTAACAGATGGCGCTGTAATCGCCAACCGTAATGCCTAGTATAAATAGTGATCCGAAGCCCAGAGCGATCAAATGTTCAAATGTTTGTAGTCTATGGGACCTAACTACGGGGTCATCAGTCCCTAAACTTACAAACTACTTATGAACTACTTACAACCAAGGGGGATTCGAACCCCCGACCGTAGTGACCGTGCGGACCGTGACTGGAGCGCCTCAATCCCCTCGGCCACCGCGGCCGGCCCAGAGCGATCAGTTCCACTATCGAAAGGTGAAAGGAGGTTAGCGTACTCCAGTGAACAACGCGTTTTTCTGGTGCTAGAGTACCACAGATTAGAATAGAGTCCTACGGCAACAAGGCGAAGTTTTCAAGCACGATTTAATGTTCCAAAAGGACCCGATGCGAAAACCATTCGTACGCTCTTCGCAAAATTTCAACGAACAGGCAGCGTAACTGATGATCTAGTGGGGCATGTTGACCACAAGCAAACCGCAGTTACGCCTGAAAATATCGCCACAGTTTCTGGAATTATTCAGCGAAATCCAATGTCATCCGTCCGTAGAATTGCATCTGAGACTGGTTTGAAGCGTTCCAGCACGCAGAAAATACTGAGAAAGGCTATACCCGTACGAGCTGTGCAACAAAGGGTTGCCTTTGCTAATCAGATGCTCACAATGATTGATAGTGAAGGATTTGATGTTGGCTGCATCTGGTTTACAGATGAAGCACACTTCCACCTGAATGGATACGTGAATAAGCAGAACTGGCGATTTTGGGGTTCCAAAAAGCCATATTGGTGTGAAGCGAAACCCCTGTATTCTCTTAAAGTTACTGCGAGGGCTGCAGTATGCAGCAGAGGCATTATTGGCCCTTTTTTCATTCGATAAACGGTCAATGGTGCACGTTACGTTGCAATTTTGGAACAATTTGTCGCCACACAGCAAGTGTTAGAGGATCGACCAGGTACTGAATGGTTTATGCAAGATGGAGCCCGACTACATCGGACAGAACAAGTGTTTCGCTTTCTTGAGGAATACCTCGGGAATCAAGTCATTGCTTTGGAATATCCCAAATTTACTGGTGCAGGCATGGATTGGCCTCCGTATTTGCCGGATTTGACTCCCTGTGACTTTTTTTGTGGGGCACAGTGAAAGACATGGTCTACCCGAAGCATCCCGCCACGCTGGACGAGCTTGAATCGGCGATCTCTGTGGCATGTGAATTCATTTCCGTTGAGACACTACGAAATGTGATGGCGAATTTCATTCTTCATTTGCGCCACCTCTGTAGTGCCAATGGTGAACATTTTGAAAACATCGTGATGTGATTGTTTGCAAAGAGTGTTTTCATACGATTATTTCACTTATGTATGCTGATATGAGCTGTACAGAGTACAGCGCCATCTGCTAGCAGCTTTTGTAACTATTATTTCAAACTGCTGTATAAACTTCTTACAGCTTTCACAATAAACATACCGTTTACTGGATTCATCTACGATCTTTGTTTTTGAGATATTTAATTATGAAATCAGGGAGCCCTTTTTTGGACATCCTGTACATTCAGTACCACAATAATTACAAAATGATTTCCAATCCATGGTGTACAGCAGCAATCAGTTAGAATAAATATTCCTTAAAACCGTCTTGGGCCGAGGAGACTGAGGCGCTTCAGTCACGTTCTGCACGGCCACTTCGGTCGGGGGTTCGAATCCCCCCTCGGGCATGGATATTTGTGCCGTCCTTAGTTGTAGGTAGTTCATAAGTAGTTTGTAAGTTTAGGGACTGATGACCCCGTAGTTAAGTCACTTAAGCCTACAAACATTTAAACATTTTTTGAAACCGTCTTGATTGCAAATATTTTTTATTAGTTAATGACGCGTTTCGCCCTTTACCAGGGCATCTTCATATTATCTGCGTGGCAGAAGTTACACAAAATTACAAGGCGGAATTACAGACGGTTATAATGGTACATGGGCTTATTTTGTGTTAAGAAGACAGTATAAATGGTAAACAAAGCTTACAATGCGCTCTCCGTGGTGTGACACCGTAAGTTGTTTAGCGGTGTTTCTATTTTTCTTGAATGTTTTTGCGATTTCCTTGTGGCCCTACAAATGTTCGGGTAATAACGAATTACAGTTGGAACATACTCGGTAAAGATGTGAGAAACATAAAACCGATTTTTAAGATTACCTTAATTGAAGCGGTGGTCTCTGATGACACATGATAAGCCCATGTTTACAATTGCGCTCACGGGCGTGGTGTGCTGCTCCGCCGACTTGTACAGACTGACTGAGGGAGTGTGGGTAGGGAGCGACATAGGAAGCCGGTGTGTAAGACGGGACGGGTGAAATCTAGCTATCTGGATACAAATTTAACGAAAGGGAGGTTATTAAGCAGGGCAGAAGTTTATAATTTATGTTGGTATTTGTAAATGAGAGGAATTTTATTTGAACAAAGACATCATAATATCTAGGAATGTTTGATCTTTGCATGCCAACTAATCGTTTAGGAAGTGTGGGTGTCCAAAGTAAGCGCGCTTCGCTATCTCAAACTCTTCCAGTAAATTTAGCTTACGCCCCTTCTGCGCTATATGTAAGATTTGCATGTTGTCAATGGTAGGTTGTTGATGATCGGATGCTTTAGTGTGTTCCGCAAAAGGCGAATGTTTTTTGAGTTGGCCTTTTTTTGTGAGAAGGTGCTCAGTAAAACGTACTTTAAAGGTCCGGCCTGTCTGTCCTATATATTCAGCTGGGCATTCGGGACATTATAGTTTGTAGACTCCTGGGGAAAGGTATCTGTCCTTATTGGTTTGTTCGTTATGTGGGAGAATTTGCTGTATGCTCAAAGGGCTACTAAATACGACTTGTACATTTGTGCCACGAAAGAGTTTAGCCAGGTCATAAGAAAAATATCCCATGAAAGGAATGGGGATACGTTTAACTTCATCGTCAGGTGTTACCGAGTGAAGCTGTGGTACATCTTTAGAACGTTTTTTATTGTACATTTTGCGTACCAAGGACGGGTTGTAACCAATCATTTCGGCGATGTATTCCAGATTATTTATTTCTTTATTGACGGAAGTTTCAGAAAGGGGAATCTCAAAAATTATGTTAATCATTGGTTTAAAAAAGTTCATTTTGTATTTCCATGGATGGCATGAAGATGCATGTATGACTGAATCACTTGCTCGGTTTCCTATAGATTTGGAATACCACTTTGTTTTCAGCTAACTGTAACTGTAGGTCCAAAACATTTAAGACACTGGAGGAGTTCATTATTTCATGTGTAAAGGTTAGTTTCGGGTGTAAGTTGGTGAATTCATAAACTAGAACTGTTACATCAGCTAGGGTGCCATTGAAAATAATCAGGATGTCATCGACATATCTCTTTTAGAAGAGTATTTTTCTGCTTATTGGAGTTTTTTGTTGGAAGTATTGAGATTCAATGTGATTGACAAATATATCGGCAAGGAAACCTGACAGACAACTACCCATGGCTAAACCGTCGTTTTGTTTATAAAAGGAGTTGTTAAAAGAAAAGTAGTTGTATGTGGTAAGTAGTGACACAGTTTCAGCAATTTCGTCTGGAAGAAGGTTTTCTTTCATGGAGACGTTTTGCTGGATTATGTCGATGGTGTGTTCCAGAGGTATATTGGTATATAAATTTTTTATGTCCAATGACAAGAGGTAGCAACCAATAAGGACAGATACCTTTCCCCAGGAGTCTACAAACTATAATGTCCCGAATGCCCAGCTGAATATATAGGACAGACAGGCCGGACCTTTAAAGTACGTTTTACTGAGCACCTTCTCACAAAAAAAGGCCAACTCAAAAAACATTCGCCTTTTGCGGAACACACTAAAGCATCCGATCATCAACAACCTACCATTGACAACATGCAAATCTTACATATAGCGCAGAAGGGGCGTAAGCTAAATTTACTGGAAGAGTTTGAGATAGCGAAGCGCGCTTACTTTGGACACCCACACTTCCTAAACGATCAGTTAGCATGCAAAGATCAAACATTCCTAGATATTATGATGTCTTTGTTCAAATAAAATTTCTCTCATTTACAAATACCAACATAAATTATAAACTTCTGCCCTGCTTAATAACCTCCCTTTCGTTAAATTTGTATTCAGATAGCTAGATTTCGCCCGTCCCGTCTTACACACCGGCTTCCTATGCCACTCCCTACCCACACTCCCTTAGTCAGTCTGTACAAGTCGGCGGAGCAGCACACCACGCCCGTGAGCGCAATTGTAAACATGGGCTTATCTTGTGTCATCAGAGACCACCGCTTCGATTAAGGTAATCTTAAAGATCGATTTTATGTTTCTCACATCTTTACCGAGTATGTTCCAACTGTAATTCGTTATTACCCGAACATTTGTAGGGCCACAAGGAAATCGCAAAAACATTCAAGAAAAATAGAAACACCGCTAAACAACTTACGGTGTCACACCACGGAGAGCGCATTGTAAGCTTTGTTTACCATTTATACTGTCTTCTTAACACAAAATAAGCCCATGTACCATTATAACCGTTTGTAATTCCGCCTTATAATTTTGTGTAAATTCTGCCACGCAGATAATCTGAAGATGCCCTGGTAAAGGGCGAAACGCGTCATTAACTAATAAAAAATATTTGTAATAAACACTGCTTTAAACTTCATTAACCCACTATAAGCTTATTTCGGCCTTAGGCCATTATCAGGTGTTCTGTAATACGAGTAATATTGAAGAGTTGTTACATATATTCTTATAACATAATTACATAAAATTTTACAAAGCTTTATGTACATTACTTATAATATTGTTGTTGTTTATTTGCTGCCCAATTGATTATAGAAGCTGATGTAATGCTTATCTGTACATGTGCAGCAGCACTGGTTATATGATTACATTTTTTTTCAGTTTTTCATAGTGGCAGTCTGTAGTGGCAGCATAAAGGGACAAAAATGAATATTCTCGAGGAAATCGAATTATATTCCCATATACACAACAACCAGAATGATGTACTAAATGAACAAACCGAACTCAAACATAAAAAATACTCGAAAATTTTATTCACATTATAAACAAACAATAGAATAGATAAACACCTAAGATTCCAAATCCATAGTAAAACTCCAATACAAAAACCAATAAACCAAATATATTAATGTATAAATTACTGGTAACCATGTAAACTTATAATATAATTGGATGCTGCCACTACAGACTGCCACTATGAAAAACTGATAAAAAATCTAATCATATAACCAATGCCGCTGCACATATACAGATAAGCATTGCATCAGCTTCTATAATCAATTGTGTAGCAAATAAACAACAACAATATTATAAGTAATAACACCTGATGATGGCCTAAGGCCGAAATAAGCTTATAGTGAGTCAATAAAGTTTAAAGCAGTGTTAAAATAATTTATAATTATTGTGGTATTGATCGTGTCAATGAAATACATACTCCACTCTGCGGGCCCCAGAGAACGAAAAAAAAAAAAAAAAAAAAACCTGTAAATTGTTGTCTAGAGACTCTCCATCACTCTGTACAGCCCTATAAAACGCTTCTCTTCATTCATACACACACTCGAATTGAATCAGTTATTTTGAAATAGGGCACGAGTCACATTTTTTGCTATATTGAGTTGAACTATAGGCCTATATCTCTAACGTCGATCAATTGTAGAATTTTGGAGCATGTATTATGTTCGAGTATAATGACATTTTTGGAGACTAGTAATCTACTCTGTAGGAAAGCATGGGTTTCAAAAAAGGCGATCGTGCTATTCGTCCACGAGACTCAGAGGGCCATAGACACGGGTTCTCAGGTAGATGCTGTGTCTCTTGACTTCCGCAAGGCGTTTCATACTGTTCCCACAGACGTTTAATGAACAAAGTAAGAAAATATGGTCTATCAGACCAATTGCGTCATTGGATTGAGGAGTTCCTAGATAACAGAAAGCAGCAGGTCATTCTCGATGGAGAGAAGTCTTCCGAAGTAAGAGTGATGTCAGGTGTGCCACAGGGGAGTGTCGTTGATCCGTTGCTGTTCACGATATACAGGGTGTTACAAAAAGGTACGGCCAACTTTCAGGAAACATTCCTCACAGACAAAGAAAGAAAATATATTATGTGGACTTGTGTCCGCAAACGCTTAATTATCATGTTAGAGCTCATTTTATTACTTCTCTTCAAATCACTTTAATCATGGAATGGAAATACACAGCAACAGAACGTACCAGCGCGACTTCAAACACTTTGTTACAGAAAATGTTGAAATGTTCTCCGTTAGCGAGGATGCATTCATCCACCCTCCGTTGCATGGAATCTCTGATGCTCTGATGCAGCCCTGGAGAATGGCGTATTGTATCACAGCCGTCCACAATACGAGCACGAAGAGTCTCTACATTTGGTACCGGGGTTGCGTAGACAAGAGCTTTCAAATGCCCCTATAAATGAAAGTCAAGAGGGTTGAGGTCAGGAGAGCGTGGAGGCCATGGAATTGATCTGCCTCTACCAATCCATCGGTCACCGAATCTGTTGTTGAGAAGCGTAGGAACACATCTACTGAAATGTACAGGAGCTCCATCGTGCATGAACCACATGTTGTGTCGTACTTGTAAAGGCACATATTCTAGCAGCACAGGTAGAGTATCCTGTATGAAATCATGATAACGTGCTCCAGTGAGCGTAGGTGGAAGAACATGAGGCCCAATCAAGACATCACCAACAATTCCTGCCCAAACGTTCACAGAAAGTCTGTGTTGGTGACGTGACTGCACTACTGCGTGCGGATTCTCGTCAGCCCACACATGTCGATTGTGAAAATTTACAATTTGATCACGTTGGAATGAAGCCTCATCCGTAAATACTAAAATGAGCTCTAACATGGAAATTAAGCGTTTCCGGACACATGTCCACATAACATACTTTCTTTCTTTGTGTGAGAGGAATGTTTCTTGAAAGTTTGGCCGTACCTTTTTGTAACACCCTGTATTTAAATGACCTTGCGGATAAAATCGCAAGTTCACTGAGGCTTTTTGCAGATGACGCTGTAGTATATAGAGAGGTTGAAACAATGGAAAATTGTATTGAAATGCAGGAGGATCTCTATTGAATTGACGCATGGTGCAGGGAATGGCAATTGAATCTCAATGTAGACACGTGTAATGTGCTGCGAATACATGGAAAAAAAGATTCTGTATCGTTTAGCTACACTATAGCAGGTCAGTAACCTATAAGCGGTTAATTCTATTAATTATCTGGGAGTAGTCAGTAGGAGGGATTTGAAATGGAACGACCATATAAAATCAATCGTCGGTAAAGCAGATGCCAGACTTAGATTCATTTGAAGAATCCTAAGGAAATGCAGTCCGAAGACAAAGGAAGTAGGTTACAGTACACTTGTTCGCCCACAGCTTGAATACTGCTCACCGGTGTTGGATCCGTACCAGGTGGGGTTGATAGAGGAAGTAGAGAAGATCCAACGGAGAGCAGCGCGCTTCGTTACAGGATCATTTGGTAAGTGAAAGCGTTACGGAGATGATCGATAAACTCCAGTGGAAGACTCTACAGCAGAGACGCTCTGTCGCTCGGTACGGGCTTTTGCCGAAGTTTCGAGGACATACCTTTACCGAGGAGTCTAGCAGTATATTGCTCCCCTCTCCCGTAGAGATCATGGAAATAAAATCAGAGAGATTAGAGCCCACACAGAGGCATACCGACGATCTTTCTTTCCGCGAACAGTACGGGACTGAAATAGGAAGGAGAAACTATAGTGGTACTCAAGGTACCCTTCGAGTCCGACACACACCTATCGGGTGGCTTATGGTGTATGAATGTAGATGTAGATGTAGATATGCTTGGATTCATTATATATCGTTTTGAATGAAAACGGCATGTCCAATTGCATAGCATAGATAGGGGAAGGCAGTGAGTTTGTTGAATGTTTTGAAAAGGGCATTAGTCCTGGACTCATGGACGTCAGAACAACTACTCGCCTAGAGAGTATGCAATGAAAGTAGCTGAATCAAGTTCAAAATGTACAATTACTGCCGTACTGCATGAAACATCGTTCAGTATTGACTATAAAGGTTGGTGGACAAAATTTTACAAAAGGACGACCAAGCTAACTGAGTCTTTGGAAAAATTGGGTGCCAAAAAAAGGACAACATTGATTTTAATATATCAAAGTATAGCATGCTGCAGTGTGAAAAAGATAATCTTGGTGTGTTAAAAGCTTATGAACATATTGATGGGTTAATAGTACATCACTTTAATCTGGTTAAGACAGGAAACATTTCCTTGCCAACAGAGAAGGCGTACCATAACTAGTGCCCAATCAACCATTAGAAAGTTCAAGATAATGAAAGGTTGTTAAAGCACATTCCACAGGAGCATCACCCCTTTTGTGAAGAAATATGTGAATGGCCGACATAAGACGAAGAACACATTGATGACTGAATATAAAATATAGCCTTACAATGCACGTATTTTGTTATTTTTTGTTTATAATCCAAAGAAGTAATGATTCTTTAATACAATGGTAACATACAACAGTAAGTAAAAACTCATTTCCGTAGAAAGTGATATCATTCAAATTTCCTAAGTCCACGTAGTTTAAACATTTTTTTTCGCACACAAAAAAGATAATCACCTGCAATTTAGGTGCAAAATAGAGGTCAAATACATAAATTAACGAACAATTCTTACAAAAATATAAATCAAAAACTGTATTAAAAAAAACGGTTTTAATAGATTTCCCGTAAATTACATCTTGTGGACTCGTGCCCTTTTCAAAATCACTGATTCAATTGTTTTACATACAGAGATGATACTACCACCATGCACTGTATGTTAAAATGTTTTACTATATTTTTGAGTAATTACAGTTCCTTTCTACCAATTTCAAACATAATACTCAGCTTTTCGACTTAACGATGTGTGGGGGTTCTGCTCGCTGCAACATTATTCTCCTGGGGCGTCGTGGTAGAAATAAATACTCATTATGTACAATTTTTCACTTCTTCTGTAATTTAAATCAAACTTCTCTCCACCAAAACATAACAACATATACAAAGCATCAGAACGGTAGCACTTCCATTTCAAAACACAGAGTGACATAGATTCCAGTGCACTTGACAAACGACTGAAACCCGAACTCCCCACGCAAGGCGGTGAGGCAAATATATAACATCGGCAATAATGACGTTACATTAAGCATTGTTCATAAGAATTGAATATACTGATTTACAATTAACAAACACAACAGTAAAACATTTCATGTATACAAAAATAATCACAATATAAAATGAAAACTATACATACAATAATTTTAGATGGCGCATGTATTTTTAAGACGTAATTTCCGATCTTTCTATTGACAACAAAGTGCGATGTTAAATGTTAATTAATTTGTTAACGAGTACATCACACATGTTCCTAACACATATTGAACTATCAATTATATTGTCAATTCTGAAACTAGGTTTAAAATGTCACGTCAGTCAATATATACAAAGAAACACAATATACAAATTTCGACTTTACAGTAATTAAAACAATTAGCTGATCTACACAACTTGTTTATGAGCCTAACATACATACAATGCTATTAATTTTCATTTGTTTTTGATTTTTTACAAAAGATTTTACAATTCGTCTGATTAAGTCTTGAAATAACATACAATGACGCAACTATTGTTTACAGAACTGTCTGGAAAGCAAATATATGAATCTCTTAATTAATGAAATCTATCACTTGTTTTAATCACAGTATCACTGAGACACTGTCCTACACTGATTCCTAGGCTGGCTATTACCTTTTTTAACTTCACACGCAACATATATCGCCGGCCGCGGTGGCCGACGGGACTAAGGCGCTTCAGTCACGGTCCGCACGCCCACTACGGTCGGGGGTTCGAATTCCCCCTCGGGCATGGATATTTATGCCGTCCTTAGTTGTAGGTAGTTCATAAGTAGTTTGTAAGTTTAGGGACTGATTACCCCGTAGTTAAGTCCCTTAAGCTTAACAAACATTTGATAAAATATTTTTTGCAACATATATCACAACTGAACCACACAATTCCGGATCCGACGCAGACGGTATCGTAGGATGACATTGAGATGAGAGGACCAGGCAGACGGTATCGTACGATAACATTGAGATGAGGGGTTCAGCAGTATCGTTACAACGTCTAAAACCATACTCCACGAAGCACCGCGCAGTATGTGGCGAAGTGAACTGTGCGTGCCGTTGTCATTTTCTCCCAGTTGCGTAGGGTTCACGGAAAAAATTATTGCCTGTATGCTTTCAACAGTATGTATGTACACTCTCCCGTTTTCCGCGAGCAGTAGCCTTAACCACTCGACCACCCGACCCGAGGCACGCTTCCCAAGCCACATCCAAACTTGTCTCTGCCTCTCACATGCTCCTACAAATTATAGTGTAAGTCCCGCGAGAGGGCGAGACACAATATTACCATCGTAAGCCGCAGTGGTGTCTTTATAGAGTGGAGGGGACAAGAAGAAACAGTATGGGCAACATCCACAATAACAGTTTTGTTCCGATCCCAGGATTTTGGAGACCTTCATTTCGGAATTATCCTCGTGCTTGTGGGCAGAGATACCGAATTCGATTGACAACTGACTGTTCTACAATGCCGTTAGATTAGATTAATACTTGCTCCATATATCGTATATACGACATTTCGTAATGATGTGGAAGTCGCTTCAGTAAATGTTGTCTACACGTGACAATGAATATATTAAAGATTTATTTACATTTTTTAAAAGTTTAATCTAAAACTTCATCCACATTGTAGGAGGAGTTGCCATTCAGAAATTCCTTTTATTTCTTTTTAAATACTAGTTGGCTGTCAGAGTTTTAATGCTACTTGGTAAATGACCGAAGACTTTTGTGGCCGCATAATTCACCCCTTTCTGAGCCAAAGTTAGATTTAACCTTGAATACTGAATATCACCCACTCTCCTAGTGTTGTAGCTATGCACATTGCTATTACTTTTGAATTGAGTCAAATTGTTAAGAACAAATTCCATGAGTGAATATATATATATATATATATATATATATATATATATATATATATATATATATATATATATATATATATATATATTTTGTGAAGCTACACTGAAGATCCCTAGATCCCTAAATAACTGTCTGCAGGGTTATCTTGGGTGGGCTCCAGAAATTATTCAATTACATGCTGTTTTAGCAATGAATACTTTTTTGCTCAATGTGGAATTCCCCTGGAATATGATCCCATATGAAAGCAGTGAATGAAAATAGCCACAGTAACCTAGTTTACTGAGATGTATATCACCAAATTTTGCAATGACCCTGATAGCATAAGTAGCTGAACTAAAACGTTTCAGGAGATCTTTAATGTGTTTCTTCCAATTCAATCCCTACTGAATGCAAATACCTAAAAATTTTGAATATTCTACCTTTGAAACAGATTTATGTTCAGAGTCTAAATTCATTAGTGGTGTCATGCCATTTACTGTATGAAACTGTATATACTGGGTTTTATCGAAATTTAATGAGAGTCCATTTGTAGAGAACCAGTTAATAACTTTCTGAAAGATATTATTAACAATTTCATCAGTTAATTTCTGTTTGTCAGGTGTCATAGCTATACTTGTATCATCAGCAAAAAGAATTCGCTTAGCATCTTCGTGAATGTAGAATGGCAAGTCATTAATATATATATTAAAAACAGCAAAGGGTCCAAGACCGAACCTTGTGGGACCCCACTTTTGATAACGCCCCAGTTAGAGTAATTAATTGTTTCATCTGTATCTTATTTAAACTTTCTGCACTCTTCCAGTTAATTATGATTTAAACCATTTGTGCACTGTCCCACTCATACCAAAATATTTTAGCTTATCTAGAAGAATCTCATGATTTACACAATCAAAGAGTTTTGAGAGATCAGAAAAAATCACAACTTGTGATGTCCGGTTATTCAAAGCATTTAATATTTCATTAGTAAAGGTATATACAGAATTTTCAGTTGAGAACCTTTTTTGAAAACCAAACAGACGTTTTGTTAGAACTTTATTTTTACTAACATGTGAAGCAACTCGAGAATACATGTTTTTACATATATACATGTGGCGTCTATTCTGAAAGAACAGACGTCACTTCTGATACTGCGGTTGTTATACTTTTCATATTCACAGAATGTATGGCTTCACCTGCGAATGGGCAAAGCTGAAAATGTGTACCCAGCCGGGATTCGAACCCAGGTCTCCTGCTTTCTAGGCACTTGCGCTGACCTCTACACCACTGGGGACACAGTGATCACCGCACCTGCCTCCCGTCAGACACGGCATAAGCGCACGGAGATTAAGCGACGAAACGTAAAGTTTTCCTCCATAAGGCCAATGTAAGGACTTTAACTCTGAAAATTTCAACCCCATATAACTTCACTATTATTCAACATACAACAATAATACTTATAATACTTATACCATAACGTGCTCCAGTGAGCGTAGGTGAAGAACATGAGGCCCAATCAAGACATCACCAACAATTCCTGCCCAAACGTTCACAGAAAGTCTGTGTTGGTGACGTGACTGCACAACTGCGTGCGGATTCTCGTCAGCCCACACATGTCGATTGTGAAAATTTACAATTTGATCACGTTGGAATGAAGCCTCATCCGTAAATACTAAAATGAGCTCTAACATGGAAATTAAGCGTTTTCGGACACATGTCCACATAACATATTTTCTTTCTTTGTGTGAGAGGAATGTTTCTTGAAAGTTTGGCCGTACCTTTTTGTAACACCCTGTATTTAAATGACCTTGCGGATAAAATCGCAAGTTCACTGAGGCTTTTTGCAGATGACGCTGTAGTATATAGAGAGGTTGAAACAATGGAAAATTGTATTGAAATGCAGGAGGATCTCTATTGAATTGACGCATGGTGCAGGGAATGGCAATTGAATCTCAATGTAGACACGTGTAATGTGCTGCGAATACATGGAAAAAAAGATTCTGTATCGTTTAGCTACACTATAGCAGGTCAGCAACTGGAAGCAGTTAATTCCATAAATTATCTGGGAGTAGGCATTAAGAGTAATTTGAAATGGAAGGACCATATAAAATCAATCGTCGGTAAAGCAGTTGCAATACTTAGATTCGTTTGAAGAATCCTAAGGAAATGCAGTCCGAAGACAAAGGAAGTAGGTTACAGTACTAAACTTGCCCACCCGTCCCCACTAACGAAAGTATCATTGCCTGTCGAGATATATATATATATATATATATATATATATATATATATATATATATATATATATATATATGGCGTCTATTCCGAAAGAACAGACGTTACTTCTGATCCTGCAGTTTTTATTGTTTTATATTCACGGAATTTGAAGCTGAGTGTAGTACGATCTTGCTGCCGCCTACGTACATTTCGCGTGGTGATCACAAAGACAAGATAAGAGAAATTAGGGCTCGTACGGAGACATATAGGCATTCTTTCTTTCCTTGTTCTATTTGGGAGTGGAATAGGAAAGGAAATGCCTAGTAATGGTACAGTGTACCCTCCGCCACGCAGCTTACGGTGGATTGCGGAGTTAGTGGGGAGGAGCGGGCAAATTTGGAGTCCTTACTTTTGCGGGAATTAGTACATAGTGACTACGAGTTTGAGTACTGTGGGCAGGGTAAAGCTGGAAATTTGTGTCTGACGAGAAGCGTGCTTAGGTAGTCCTTGCAGATGCGCTGATCACTGTGTCCCCAGTGGTGTAGTGGTCAGCGCAACTGCCTAGAAAGCAAGAGACCTGGGTTCGAATCCAGCTGGGTACTCATTTTCAGCTTTGCCCATGGGCAGTTGAAGTCATTTATCCTGTGAATACATAAGTTTTTACGTGCTTGTGATCATTAAAAGTTGCCGAATTCGAGTGTGTCCTCTTCCTCGTCACGCCACTGTATTTGATGAGGTAACGTTTACTCTTCAGGTTACGAAACGTGGTGGCTGGCGGCGGTGGGTGGACGCAGAAAGCAGACGTTTGCGCAGTCCGGGAAGGCCGAGTGCGGTAATCCGGATCCGCCCGCACAGGCAGTGGTTAGCCGGCGCGGTCGTGGTCGTGTGCAGTGACGTCAGCAGAAGCACAGCCGGCTCCGCCTGCGCCCCCCCCCCCCCCCCCCCCACAATACGCTCCGCGTACAGAGCTGATGACGGGTTGCAGTGGTGAGTTTCCCGGAGGGCATCCGCCCCGCCCCCATTACAGCTACCTCCTCTCCCCTCTTCCTCTCTACCTCTTTTGTCGCTACCGTTTTCTAGGGCACCTGGATACAGACGGGCATAGGCATCACCTTCTGCTGCCGCCATTTTTGTTCCAAGTGGCGACAGCGAGAGCTTCCCAAAGGCGGAGCTTTTTTTGCTGTTGTTGCTTTGAATTATCGCTTACTTCACTTCTAATACACGTATCAACAAGTAAATAAAGATGTGCATCAAAAATTAATGTGATTTGTGATTGATTGCCGCTTATGCAAGACACTTTTTTTTCTTTTTTTTTTTTTTTGTTTTTTTTTTTTGTTTTTTTTTTTTTTTTTTAATACCCAAACTAGTTTCGGCACTTGTTGTGCCATCTTTCGTGGTTTTCTGTTGTTTGTTTTATATAATAACATGTTACATATATTGGTTATATAATCGTTTGAACAAATTGTTTGGTTTGACACTTTTGTTGTATGTTGTAGACCTAATTAGCTCAAGGTACTTAAACTGTGTCATTCGCAGAATTTGCATGTGCATTAATTGTGGATTGACAAGTTTTCACAGCCTTTCATCTGCAAAACGTCTTCATCTGAAGTCAGAGCAACTGATAGAAATTTCTAATCAGCCATTTCTGAATGGCTTGAAGATGAATCTCTGGTGAAGAAGTTGACAGTGCTTCAGAGACT
The DNA here is from genome assembly GCA_026315105.1 of Locusta migratoria. Classification (NCBI taxonomy): domain Eukaryota; kingdom Metazoa; phylum Arthropoda; class Insecta; order Orthoptera; family Acrididae; genus Locusta; species Locusta migratoria. The sequence continues at coordinate 92,404,123 of CM048754.1, read as the reverse complement.
GAGTATCCTCAGGAGAGAAGATGGCCATTCGACCTATGGACAAACATTATGGATGTATGTTCAAACAACTTACGGGTATGCTGCCGGGTGACGTCGTCGACAACCGCCGATATTTCTGCAGGAGGACACCCTGCCATTCTCATGGCACAACTGCACTTAAGGAAGCAATGTGCAAGCGTATTTAATACATCGGTTTGCAAAGGGTAAACAAGGAAGATAACACACACAGTACAAGTCACAGCAGAGTCAACACAACCAAAGATGACCAAACATCAAAAATATCGATAGTGACTGTTAATCAACAGGTGAGGCAGCATTAATTTTTTCCCTCTGTTTTTTGACGAGAGACAGTGCCGGATTCCAAGCAAAATTTAAACAAAAACCACCATCTCTGTTTATAAGGTCGCTTGCTAGTTTAATTTCAACAGCTTCCTTAATAACACTATACCAATAGGTGGAAGTGCATGCCAGGATCTTCGTGTTGTATTCCATAGGATGACCGGTGCCAAGATAGTGTTCTGCAACAGTTGATTTTTTTGGCTGTTGTAAGCGCCTGTAACGTTTATGTTCAATACACCGGTCTTCCACAGTCCGGATTGTATGACCAATATATGACATCCCACAACTGCAAGGAATACGATATACACCTGCCTTACGCAAACCAAGATCATCCTTTACGGACCCCAACAGGGCCTTTATCTTAGAAGGTGGTCGAAAAACACATTTCACATCATATTTCCGCAAAATACGACCAATCTAGTTGGAAATACTTCCTGCCTGAGCTGTATGGTGACAACTATCAGCTCGCAGATACAAATCTGTGTGAGTAGGCTTCATATAAACAGAATGTCCCAATGTACCATCAACCTTCCTTCTGACCAGTACATCAAGGAAAGGAAGAGCCATTCATTTCCAACTCCATTGTGAACTGAATATTCTCGTGAATCGAATTTAGGTGTTCCAAAAAACCATTTAAATTCTCACTACCATGAGGCCATTTGAACATTCATTACGCCGGGAAAGTTAAAGTCTCACATTATGGATTTAGCAGTCATAAATGCCCTGCGTTTATTTTCAGAGTAACATCCCAACTATCAGGAAGGAAGATCCGATAAAAGAAGAATTTTTTCAAGGAATAGGAGAAGAACTCAAAGTCCCCACATGGAAAATGGAGTCAACAATGTACGCCTTCAGAAGAATGTTGTACCAGCCATGGCACGCTGCCGAGTTACCCGCCAACAGCCACAGATTGCAGGGACTGGAAAATCACAAAAAAAGAAGATTTTCAAGTGCCCACATCGATTGGACACAAAAATCGCTAAACATGCAGTAAATGCAACAAAAATATTTGCAAATAGCACATTTTAATTATTTGTAATGAGTGTCTCTTCTAATGATCTTACACTGCAAAAAAATTTAAAAGTTCACAGTTTTTCTCAAAAAAATTGAAAGTGATTTATGATATTGTATTTTTTGTACTAAAATAAAGGTCATAGTATTAGTACAGATACTATATGTCATTCAGTGTTACCAAACCCATTCAGATTCAAAATTGTTTTAATAAGTAAGATTTTTTATATGTTACTGGGTAGGGGTCTCAAAAGACCCACCTCATGCACTTTTGAAAATCCTACCACTCATGCATCCAAGTGTTCTAAAAGTACGCTACCACGATAAACTAGATGCAAACGTAGATTTATGAATAAGAGAGGCACAGATCACTGAACAGATCTATTCCAAGAGACGCCGCACCCTCCGACGCCAGGACTTCTCTCCGATTCTCGTACTTTGCGGGAGATTCGGCACAGTCGGCAGAAACTTCTTGCAAGTCAAAACATCTGTGTCTAGATTAGCTTTGTTATGGCGTCTTAGGAGTCTGGGTAGCCGAGGAAGGCGGTGACAAAACATTCAGAGCGATGAGACGACCAACACTTTATCACCAACACAGAATACTTAACTTCATTGCGAGCTGAAAGTAGACTGACGTAGTTCACACATACTCTCACTAGCGCGACGTACACCAGTCTGTCATGTAAGCAATGGGAATCACAGTCAGGAGAATTCCACGTCGGTCAGAGGACCAACTTGGCTGTCCAAAATCCCGCACCAGACTGCACAGGGGCTGCGCGCAAACGTCGCTTGTGTTGCCAACTTCTGCAAAAATCGTGGTCGATGCTGAGGACCATACTCGAGGACTCCACAAATTTATTTTCTTCCAATCTACACAACTGGCCATTAAACTTGCTACAGTAAGAAGAAATGCAGGTGCTAAATGGGTATTCATTGGATAAATACATTATACTAGTACTGACATGTCATTACATTTTCATGCAATTTGGGTGCATAGATCCTGAGAAATCAGTAACCAGAACAACCACCTCTGGCCATAATGACAGCCTTGATATGCCTGGGCATTGAGTCAAACAGAACGTAGATGGCGTGTACAGGTACAGATGCACATGCAGCTTCAACACGATACCACAGTTCATCAAGAGTAGTGACTGATGCATTGTGATGAACCAGTTGCTCGGCCACCATTGACCAGACGGTTTCAATCGTTGAGAGATCTGGAGAATGTGCTGGCCTGGGCAGCAGTCGGACATTTTCCATATCGAGAAAGGTGTGCAGCTATGTCCGTGCCTCTCTATGGCGGACTCGTGGACTCGCCAACTGCCTTCCACTCCAGCGTTTCCAGCTGCGCAACGAGTTCTCCAGCTGGATTTGATTCCATCTTTCCAGGCCTGTATGACCGATTGCACCATGTGTTTTCATACCAGTCGTTACTTCAGCCTTCAGCCATGGTTTTATTAATACTAACTTTCTTCTATATGAATTCTTGTGTGTGCCTCTATTCACTTATTCTGAATTAATTTCCGTTGTAAATTCTATGTAATTCACCATGGTAGCACACCATGTGGTACTTAAGAATACTATGCCGCTTCCTTCCCACACATGAGTTCGTTTAGTGCACAGAATAATTTAAAATTTGTGATCAAGACACCCACCATCTCATTAAGACACCACCAACACTTCGTTTTGCCACTGCTTTCATGTGTTTCAGCATTGTTATGTACTGGCAAGCAGTATGCGTGTCTGTGAATGAATGAATGTGCTTTCAGTTACCCAGTGTGTATTTTCAAATTTCCTCCCACGTTATCTTCATATTCATAAAGGGCAGAAACAATTTTAATATGGGCAGTAATTATATGATTTAATTCACTTTCGTACAAGGCGTGGGCTTAATCTCATCTCCCCATATTTATTTGCTTGTTATTTTACTGAATAGATTATGATTTTAAAGTATCAAACCTCTGCTTTATGATTTCATGCTCCCTGACCCATGTTTAATTATCTATTCATTTATTTCTTAACATTCAATTTGTGTTTGTTAAAACGTTGGCTGCTGCTATAAGGAGTGAGGAGTTAGATAAATTTCTGTTGCGCATGTACTGTGGCCACTCATAAAGTAATTTAGAACAGCAGTCAGCGTTTTAATTTACATTTTCAGATCTCAACTGCCCAAGAACTTCCTTATTTTAATAACAGGTTACTTTCAACTTGCTCGATCTCTTGCTTCAGCTTATTACAGTGCATCTCCTTAGTTCTATTTCCATTTACCTCTGATGCTTCGGTTTTTAAATCATTCAGCGTTGCTTCCATACCCTTGTAACTGCTGGCTAGCAAACTCAGGTTATCTGCAAATTCCAAGTCCTCCAACCTGCCTGTCAATCGCCACTGAATTCCTCTTCGGCTATTCATTACTTCTGCATCACAAGAACCAACCAGCACATCAAATCAGGAAAATAAAAATGTGTGAATACACTAATGTGCTTTCGTTCACTTCAGTAGTAAGGTAACAAACTATGAAGCTACTAGCTGCAAGTACCTGGCGTTGCCCAGGTTTAAAATAAGGTTTTCTGTAGAAGCGTACAAAACCGTTTATTTGCTTGTAATAAAAGGGTACATTCATATTAAAGAAATGAGACAAACAAGATTTTTGGCAGTTCCATTTGGAGTATGCACAAAAAGAGTTTCGTCTTTTCTCACTCTGGAGCAGGCCACATACAACTGTCCAAGACAGAAGCATGTGTAGTGGAACAGGGACGGGAGAACTGCGATAGTTAATACAGTTAGTCGTGTTCATCTTTAGTCGCTGATCATGAGAGTATTTTGATACTAGAAAGGTTTTATCAGTTGCTACGACGTTGTTGATTAATTATTTACAGTCCCCTAGCAACACCAACTGTCACAATCTAACCGTGAAAAATTTCAAGACTTCGTCCGAAGTGTCCCGCACCACAACATAAACCAGAAAACAAAGGAATATCTCCTTTAAATAGTTCACAAAAAATAAATTAGGTTCTTGTACGAGCGGGCCAAGGAAACTAGTCCCTGGCCGTTACTAAAATTTTATCAAACACGGGCACTAGTGTTTGACGTCGCTAACGTGTACTGAAAAAAATTAATATTCCACCGCCTGCTAAACACTGTTTTTCCATATTCACACTCGATACCAATGTAATATCACCGTCGAAGATAGTCAGTAATCAATTCAATTAGAGTTTAAATTGTTTTCTGAAATAAGTCGAAGTTCTTCACAAAAATCGAATTACACTTGCTATAATATATTCTTGATTATAAATAACTCTTCATAAATGCAAGATACTTTTCAATATTATCAAATATTTATTCTTCTTCATACTAATACAAAGTCAGTTTAGCAAGAGACCTGAAACTGTACAACCAGCTTTGACTGTATCTCAAACAACGTTAATAATTTAATGTTCTTTTCTTTTCTTCTTTGAAACGATTGACGTGCGGCGATAAAGAAGGCGCAGCTGCATTCGTAGCCCCGTAGCCGTCGCTTCGGTTAAATTCTGCTAGTATAGCGGTTACATACTTATAAAATAACAATATTTACATGAACATCAAATATGTACACATTTTAAATCAAAAGTTTCGTTTTTCCTATTTACAACTTCAAAACAGTGCTGACGTAGGAACATGTAGTACGACTATCTTGTCCCACTACACATGGTGTCTGCAAGTCTATACCAGCAATCTCAAGAGACTGGCTCTGCATGCTGTAGATGGGGACCATGCTACAAACATGGGTCTGGAGGGAGGAGGGGGTTCCTACCACCGTCTCCCCCCCCCCCCCACACTTCCCATCCTACGCATGTATGAAAATCACTTTTACTTACATCCTCATCATCTCATCATCACCACAAAAACATTCAAAATCACTCTCAATAACTAACTTGCATTATTTATTTTTTTGGGTAGGGGGGGGGGTTCATTATCACACATGGTCGGAGTGAGATTGGGATGGAACGAAAGCTATTTAAAAACCTTCCCCATGTAATTCTACATCTACATCTACATACATACTCCGCAATTCACCGTAAGGTGCGTGCGGCGGGTACACTGTACCACTACTAGGCATTTCCTTTCCTATTCCACTCCCAAATAGAACGAGGAAAAAAGGAATGCCTATATGTCTCCGTACGAGCCCTAATTTCTCTTATCTTGTCTTTGTGATCTTTACGCGAACTGTAAGTACGCGGCAGCAAGATCGTACTACACTCAGCTTCAAATTCCGGCCCTCTTAATTTTCTCAACAGAAATTCATGAAAAGAACGTCGTCTATTTTCCAGCGATCCCCAATTGTGTTGCCGGAGCATTTCCGTGACACTCGCGCGTTGGTCGAACCTACCAGTAACAAACCTAGGTGCTCACCTGTGAAATGCCTCTATGTCTTCGTTTAAACTGATCTGCTGCTGGTCCCAAACACTTGAGCAATACTCAAGACGTGGTCGCACAAGCGTTTTATACGCAGTCTCCTTTACAGGTGAAGTACATCTTCCCAAAATTCTCCCAATAAACCGAAGTCGGCTGTCCGCCTTACTCACAACTGCCCTTACATGTTCGTTCCATTTCATATCGCTCTGCAATGTTACGCCTAGATATTTGAAAGACGCGACAGCATCAAGAAGCTCACTACTAATGCTGTATTGGAACATTATAGGATTGTTTTTTCTACTCATGCGCATCACCTTTTTCTACATTGAGAGCTAGCTGCCATTCTTCGCACCAACTAGAAATTTTGTGTGCGTGTACCAAATTTCACGTTATTTGGTTTTCTGGATCTTGAGTTATAAGAAAACAGACAGACAACAAATGCGTGTTTTAAGTATAGAGATTTGGTCGAATACTAGATAGACTGGGTAGTAAAGGGTTACAAATTTTACAGCTTTATTTTTAACATCTCTATAGTGAGTGCGTGATTTACTCTATTAATATAAATATTTTAAAATATTAGACATTCGTCTTGAGTAAAAATAAGTAAATAAAGCAAAGGAAGAACGTTTGTCTGCACGGCCGTTTCGTGATTTTCCTTTGCGTTACGAGTTCTTGAAAGTGCTGGTAGAGCACCCTGCAGGACTTGGGTGAGGTTTGCGTTTCCAGGAGACGCTGCAGAAGAACGCGAGCCTGCTGCTCGGGTTGTAAACGTCGCGAGGCTGTGCGGCAGTGGCCGGCGAGTGTCGGGAAAACTGGCGTTTCCTTGGAAAGGGCAGCAGGTGTGCAGCTGTGTGCGTGCCTCTCTGAGGCAACTCGTGGACTCGCCCGTTCGCGGAAGCGCGGAAACGACGACTGCCTTCCATTCCAGCGTTTCCAGCCGCTGGAGGCTGAAAGGCCGCTGGATAAAGCCCTTTCTACACGGGAAGTGGGACCTTACGAGATTATTCACGATGCACAGGTCACGCCGGCCACGTACACTTGAACAAGATGCTCGCATACGATCGCTAGTAGGCGGAATAGGATGCAGCCTATTCTCACGCGTATGGAAGTGCTTCGCGCATGCGCAGACGACGGAGTGGATAAGCCAGCTGACGAACGACGCCAAGTCGCGAATTTGTTTGAGAAATGTGTACTTGTTTTCTGCTCAGGGGAACGTAGTTTTTCGACACAGGATATCGGGTGATCAAACAGTCAGTATAAATTTGAAAACTTAATAAAACGCGGAATTATGTAGATAGAGAGGTAAAAATTGATACACAATGCTTGGAATGACAATGGGTTTTATTAGAACAAAGAAAAAAGAAAGAAAAAAATGTTCAAAAAATGTCCGACAGATAGCGCTTCATCTGAACTTGAAAAACCAGATACTTAATTTTGGCTTGTGAAACACGTTTTAACAGTAATACAATCACATAACCTTCATTGTTTTGGGGATCATCACGAACTAACGAAGTATTAAGATAACATATCCACACACACACACACACACACACACACACACACACACACACACGTGTGTGTGTGTGTGTGTGTGTGTGTGTGTGTGTGTGTGTGTGTGTGTGTGTTAGTACATTACTTATGATATTTGAACACTTTATAGATATGTAGATCTTCGGTAAAAGGTAAAAGGTAATATATCCATGTAAACTGGTCATCTTGCATATTTCGTGATCTGGTCTGTTGGTATGTTATGTAAAAGATTTTAAAGCCTATTAGTCCACTACGTCACTTGATATGGATTAATACCGATTTCATCACTCGTTTGAAACTAATTGATCATATTTTAGAGTAATTGACCTTTGTTATTTTTCAGTAAGCGTCACAGAATTCAAATAGATGTTGTTATGAATTATTAAAACACGTCTTTTACGATTTTCACTTCTTTGTTTGTTTGTAAATATAACTGTCATTGTCATTCTGTTTAAATGGTTCTAAAGGTCATATCGATTAATTTCATGTGCAAATTAAATATTTGTATATATATTTTTAGTACGTAAAGATAAAATTTTCGATTTTAAACAGATTGGACTTAGCCTCTTAGTCAATTGACGTCCGGACGATGTGCTAGGAGCATGTATTGTTTGCAAACAGTGTCCAAAGGACTTGAGATCGAAATGTTCAAATGTTTGTATAGCTTATGGGACTTAACTACGGGGTCATCAGTCCCTAAACTTACAAACTACTTATGAACTAAGTAATACTAAGGACGGCACAAATATCCTTGCCCGAGGGGGGATTCGAACCCCCGATAGTAGTGGCCGTGCAGACCGTGACTGGAGCGTCTCAGTCCCCTCGGCCACCATTTAGAGTGTGAACTTACAAACTACTTATAAACTGCCTTATACTAAAGAAGACACCATCATCCATGCCCTAGCGGTCGTGCAGACAGTGAGTGGCGCGCCGCAGACCGCTCGGCCATTGCGGCCGGCACTGAAATTAGAATTATTCATCGATATACTACAGAGATATTGTGTATTCCGCTCACATACATATATTACTAGATTGGCAGTGCCTTATACAGTATCATTTCTATACTACAAATGTTTGAGCAGTCGTGTGTGTTGTTACAGAAAACAGTCGTAAAAATATCGATGAACTGACGTAACTGCGCTGTCTTTAGAGTTTTGACATATGGGAAATGGGTGTGTTGTATAAGGCTGTAAACTTTTCAGCTGCATTAAGCTTCGATACATACAGTAATGAGTTGCATTGATTTGCTGTTATTATTAATCTGTTAGCAATTTAATTCAACTGCGGATACTATTTCAGTAGTGTGGTCATTAGAAAAGTGTTGTTTATCGTGGATAACCCGTATCCTTATTATTTTGAGAGCCCTTACGAAATATTTGACACACACACTAATAAATCGTGTCGCGTTTTCTGTTTTTATTAGGCCTGATCTGTTATCACATTCGACCAATTTTAGCTTTTTTGTTAATAGTATGACCGTTATGAATGTGCTATTTGTCGTGGATAACACAATCGTTATTCTTCTTAGTGTTTTTTCGATAACTACAGTCTGCTTTAAATGTACCGAAACGTAACGTTAAAATTTTACTCACCAAGATGTTGATATTTTTAGAAAGCACCACAGTGTGACTTGATTAGTGTTTTGTACAGATGAAGAAGTAAAAAAATAGCGCTGTTTCTACTCTATGATTGACAGGTTTTTGTATGTACCGTCGTACACTCTGTGAAAGTAATTGCCCTTGTAAAACGAAGATTTCTTGAATAAAAATTTGCATTGTCTCGGGATTGGCTAATGCCAACGTCACATGATTGACAACATAATCACCGCCAGGACGGGAAGTAAAATGTAACACGTTCTTCTCGTAACACGATACGACAATGTAGGCCCGTATGTTAAATATATAACTACTGCGGAAGTATTAGCTTAAATGCAAATCATGTTCAAACGAACTCATAAAGCTTACAACGTCATATCGTGCCAAAAGAACATAGCAGCACCGTACGGCAGGCCGCGGTGGCCGAGGGGACTGAGGCGCGCCAGTCACGGTCTGCACGACCACTGCGGTCCTGGGTTCGAATCCCCCCCCTCGGACATGAATATTTGTGCCGTCCTTAGTGTTAGCTAGTTCATAAGTAGTTTGTAAGTTTAGGGACTGATGACCCCGTAGTTCTCATAAGGTCTACAAACATTTGATTTTAGTACCGTACGAAAGCTTTTTGACGTGAGCTGAGGCAAGACGGCGGCTTCCGGCTTCAGTCGCAGAGGCACGTTTGCCAGTCTAGTAATGTGTCTGTGATTCCGCTACCATATGTACTCGAAGTGCCATCTTTGTCGCATTATGACACACACGAGCAGAGAATTCGTCGATTTCAGATGTTATGGGTAGCTGGGATACAAAAAGCGCCACGCACTACTGTATCGTCTGTATAATTGTAGAGGGAGCGGTGCATCTTCGTCAGCCTAGCGCAGGCACGATAGCGCGGCAGAGGCGGAAGTTGGTTCGTTTTATCTGCGTGTCGTCTGGAGTGTAAACAGCACCGGAATAGCCCGCCACCCTCTGCTCTGCCGAGGGGAGCGGCTACACTAGGGGAGTGTAAACACGTCGACTTAGTGTAGCGGCGCGGTACACTCCACACGGCTTGAGCGAGGGGTCCGCTGTGCGTTATCGCGGAAAGACTGATTAAACCCAAGGGGTGAGGGAGCATCATTCATGCGACATTACTATCATCGGGGAACGTGGGGGAGGATTACAGTGAAACGTCTCTGTCCACTTGTTTCATAAGAGTTGTCTTCACTGATTCTGTGTCTTTCCACCTATCTGCATTGTGGTTGATTTAACACTTTCCTGCCTGTCGGGTCTTTAAAGTCCCTGCTCATTTCCAGCGTCATAAAATAAAGCGAAAGCTGATATCTGACTTCTTTTCCATGATGGGACATTAGTATCCCTCTGGTGGAAACTCGGTGGTAGAGATTACTCACAGAGTCTCTCATACATGTGTGCACGATTTTGTCAGTCGAGTTTAGCGGCTTGTTGTCACAAAAAGACCCTGTTGTTAGTATTATGATGTTGATAATTTGGTTTCGATTTTTTTTTTCAAGTAACAGAGCTCTTTTCTTTTCATTCATACAGCACTCAAAATTTACTGAACCTTAGAAAGGAAGACATCCTGACGTTGAAGTAAATGTTTTGGAATTCGTCCGAGAAAGGAGAAAGAATGGACAACCCATGACCAGCGATAAAAATCGGAAGAGGTTGTTGCAGCTCTTACTATACCAAAGCAAGAGTTCAAGGCTAGCCGGGAGAGGACTTATCTCTGCGACGCCGTATATTTCTTCTTTCGAATTTGTTATATTTAATGTGTCAGATATTTTATCTGTGTTCACTAGTTTTATGCAGCAGTTTCAGTGGATTAATTCCTCTCAGTTCCAAATCCTTAACCGTCACAATTGGGAAAAAAGGAACTGAATATTCTGTACACATACTCTTAAGGTCTTTGACGTTTAACACTTTTCTGCCTGACGAGACTTAAACGTCCCTGCTCATTTCCAGCATCATGAAATAAAGTGGAAGCTGATATATGACTTCTTTTTCTGATGGAACATTAGTACCCTCTGATGAAAACTCGTTGGCCGTGATTGCTCACAGAGACAGGTTAACAACGGAGTGTCTTGTACCTGTGTGCACGAGTTCGTCAGTCGAGTTTAGCTTCTTATTGTCACAAAAAGACGCTGTTGCGAGTATTGTGATGTTGGTAATCTGGATTTGAATTTAGCTAATGCAAACTGATTTTATTCAAGTAACGAAGCACTTTTTATTTATACAGCGTTGAAAAATGTGCTCGGAACATTTCGATCCGACAGTGTGTAATGGCATTTTTGTGCATTTTATTTTATTTTTTGTTAGGCGTCAAGTAAAAAGTACAATTATATATTTTTGACGACGTTACAGCGTTCAATGAATGAAATAAATCGCAATTTGCAATCAGTTATGGCTTCACTGTACTCGGCTTTAGATGGAAGTGCGCAAATTGGAAGTGCACAAATTGAACAACATTGCAGAAGACTACAACCCTGTCTTACTCCTTTCCCAACCAGCGCACCTCTTCCATGCTCTCCGACTCCAGTACATGCTGCCAGGTTTTTGTACAAGTTGTGAATAACCTACCTTCCCTATATTTTATCCATGCTGACTTCAGAATCTGAAACAGTGTATTCCAATCAACATTGTCGAAAGCGTCCTCCAAATCTACAAAAGCTAGAAGTGTGGTTTGCCTTTTCGTAATCTACGCAGTATTTAAAATAATTAATTACCGTGTTCATATGACTGCACTCCATCCAGTCTACAGGTAGTGAAAATATTTCTCACCGTCCCCAGACATTCCCGCTGCTAGACCAGTAGGGTGCAAGCTCTATTGGTACGGCAATTACTTAGAGAAGCAACGCGTTCTCTTGCAGTACTAAACCACTTCTTACGTAAAATTTCCTAGCAGATTAAAATTGTGTGCCAAAACCAGGATTCGAACCTGGTACCTTTGCCTTTCGCTGACAGAAGTAAATTTGTGAGGACGGATCATGAAGCGTGCAGGGATAGCTCAGACGGTAGAGCGCTCGCCCGCGAAAGGCAAAGGCCTCAGATTCGAGTCCCGGTTCCGGCACGCAATTTTAATCTGCCAGGAAGTTTCATATCAGCACACACTCCGCTGCAGAGTGAAAGATTCATTACTTCTTACGTACTTTTATCCACAGGCGACCCAAAAATAACTTGCCTATCTACAGTTCTGGCTCGTTTCAACAGACTTAACAGAGATAATTACGACGTCCGGGCCAGGAAGGCGTCCAAAAGTGGAAAGTAAACATTGACAAAGCAACGTCAGGATGTGTTCAAACAGACCATACAGACGCTCAGAATAACGCAACAGCGCATCACAATTGTCTCTTGTTAAATCGACTCCGCCGAGTTATTTTTTTTTTTCTGGCGTTATTCTTACTGCTGTTGGTATCCAAAAAAAATTTCCCACTCCTACTGTCCTTGCAGACACAGAAAGCAAGCAAGGTTTGTTCAAAACATTAGCGTAACATGCGGTAATATCGCGCAGTTGGAGTTTTGGAACGAAATGTAGTTGGCGTCCCTGCACACATCCTCCGTTGAATGTATAACCGCCGGAAGTTTCATTTTTGTATGTCTGCTAGTTATTGTTCAGTGCTGTAATGAGTAAAACGACTTATCAGAGAGTTTGTGAATACAGAGATGTGAGACAATACATATGGTAGGAGGCGGGGAATATGAAGGGGAGTAGGAACATTAATTTTTCATTCAATTTGAAAACGGAATGTTTCTTTATTTTCCCTAGAAAACGTAATGTACTTCATTTTTATGCAGCACGTGAAAAGAAAAATATCGATGGTAGATTAATTACACAGTTAACATTAAATAACTCTGGTATGACAAATGCAGGTAATAATACTTTGGTATGTTTTGTAATAAATGATCAAAGTGAGTCTTCAGCTGTCTGTGAAATCAATCGGACCCAATATGTAGAAAAATATGTAAAAGATCTTTATTTTGTGAAATACAGTTACAAAACTTTAAATAGCGTCTAAAGTTTATTTACAACGAGTGTACAGAAAGTGGCCTAAAAATGACAAGATCCCACGCACGTCGAATTACTACAGATATGTGTCGTATTGTTATCAATTTTTACTAGTCAGATAACGTTAAATATTAATGAACAAAAATCCAAGAAACTGACTTACGATTTTAAATATCCATTCGTAACAGTTTCATTTCTCATTGAATACTTAACTAGGCTAATTGAAAATTTATCAAAGAAAAATTTATTTAATTTATTGAAATTTATCGGTATAGCAGAGTTAGATTGGTAACGCCCCTGCTTGAAACTCAAGAAAATCTTTATAGAGAAACACCAAGTGGCGCTTACGGTGAGGAGGGCTTTAACGGTACTCTGGGTTATGAATGATTCACGCGATTTAAAAATGGCCGCACGGAAGTGCAATATGATTCTCGTTCAGAACGCCCTTTTATGTCGACCGTTGACAAGAACGTTAACGAAATTGTGCGCGCCAATCGAACACTACCTGCCCGAGAGCCTGCAGAATAATGTAACATTTCAATTGGTTCGTGAAGTGAAATCCTGACACGACGTCTTGGAATGCATCGTGTGCCAGCACATTCAAACCTCCGCCAATGAGTCAAGACCAGGAAATCCATCGCCTCTAAATCTGTGAAAAGCTTTTGGATCGCGTAAATGAGAACGAGATGTTCCTTAAGAGAATCATAGACTTCACAAAGGGCCAGGATAGTTTCTCTCATTACCGCTGAGTGAAAAAACTGGTGGAATCCGACCTTGGGGAAGATGAATTTTGGATTCAGGAGAAATGTAGGAACACGGGAGGCAATACTCGCATTATGACGTATCTTAGAGATAGGTTAAGGAAAGATAAATCTACGTTTTTAGCAGTTGTAGATTTGGACAAAGCTTTCGACAGTATTGAGTGGAATGTACTCTTTAAAATTATCAGGGTACCGGGGTAAAATATAGGGAGCTAAGAGTTATATTCAACTTGTAATAAGATCAGACAGTAATTATTAGAGTCAAAGGGATGAAAGGGACACAATGGTTGGGAAGGGAGTAAGACAGGGTTGTATCCTTTCTGAAATCTTATTCAATCTTTGCATACAGGAAGCTGTGAAGGAATACAAGAATTAGGAGAGGGAATTAAAGTTCAGGGAGAAGAAATTAAAACTTTGTGGTTTGCCAATGACATATTAAATCTATCATTGATAGCAAAGGGCCTGGAAGAGCAATAAAATGGAATGTACAGTGCCTTGAGGGTATACGATTAACATTAACAAGAGTAAAACAAGGGTAATGAAATGTAGTGTCCGAAAATTAGGCGATGCTGAAGGTAATGATAATAAAAGTATTAAATGAGTTTTGTTATTTGGGTAGAAAATAATTTCTAATGGCCGAAGTAAATAATAATAATAATTTCGTGTGGCTCATTGGCCTGGTGCAAGTCTTTCAATTGGACGCCACTTCGGTAACTTGCGTGTCCCTAGCCTACCCCAGTTATCCAACCGGTGAAAGGGAACCTACAGCTTAACGTGGAATCCGAACCACGTGTCGTTTCTGGCGACTCCTCACATCGTTGAGAGGTGAAGGATGGGTTATAGCACAGAGTGTAAAAGTCCGAGGTTCGACCGGGAATTTGAACCCGCGACCCCTCGGGTTCCAGTCGAGCGCTTTACCCCAAGACCACCGGGCCCGACGCCAAAGTAAAGAAGATATGAAATGCAGAACGGCTATGGGAAGAAACGCGTTTCTGAAAGAGGCAAAATTTGTTGACATCCACTATTCATTTAAATATTACTAAATCGTTTCTTCAAGCATTTGTCTGAAATGTATTCCCTTTGTCTGAGGGAAAAATATAGGTTTTTACCTGAAATCCAAGATACAGTGATAACGTGCCTCTACATCAGTAAGGAAGGCAATAGGAGAGACCCGAAAAATTACAGGCCTACATAAGTGACGTCGATTTGCAGCAGGATATTAGAACTCATCATTTCCTCGAATATTATTAACTACCTCGAAGAGAATAACCTATTGATCGATAGTTAACACGGATTCAGAAATTATCATTCTTGCGAAACACAGGTAGCTCTTTACTATGAGTGCTATCGATAAGGGATGTCAAATTCCGTATTTCTAGTTTTCCGGAAGGCTTTCGACAGTGTATCTCACAAGCTTCTTCTAATCACATTGCGTGCTTATGGAATATCGCCACAATTGTGCGATTGTATTCGTGATTTCCTGTCAGAAAGGACACAATACGTTGTAACTGAGGGAAAAAAAGATGACGTGCTACAAATGCGAAATTTAACCGGCAGAAAGAAGATGCTGTGATACGCAAATGATCAGCTTTTCAGAACATCCACACAAGGTTGGCGCCGGTGACGACGCCTACAACGTGCTGACATGAGGAAAGTTTCCAACCGATTTCTCATACACAAACAGCAGTTGACCGGCGTTGCCTGGTCAAACTTTGTTGTGATGCCTCGTGTAAGTAGGAGAAATGCGTACCATTACGTTCCCGACTTTGATAAAGGTCGGATTGCAGCCCATCGCGATTGCGGTTTATCGTATCGCGACATTGCTGCTCGCGTTGGTCGCGATCCAATGACTGTTACCAGAATATGGAATCGGTGGGTTCAGGAGGGCAATACGGAACGCCGTGCTGGATCCCAAAGGCCTCGTATCACTAGCAGTCGAGATGACAGGCATCTTATCCGCATGGCTGTAACGAATCATGCAGCCACGTATCGATCCCTGAGTCAACAGATGGGGACCTTTACAACAACCATCTGCACGAACAGTTCGAAGACGTTTGCAGCGGCATGGACTATCAGCTGCGGTTACCGTTGACGCTGCATCACAGACAGGAACGCCTGCGATGGTGTACACAACGACGAACCTGGGTGCACGAATGGCAAAACGTCATTTTTTCGGATGAATCCAAGTTCTGTTTATAGCATCAAGATGGTCGCATCCGTGTTTGGCGACATCGCGGTGAACGCACATTGGAAGCGAGTATTCGTCATCGCCATACTGGCGTAACATCCGGCGTAATGGTATGGGTTGCCACTGGTTACACGTCTCGGTCACCTCTTGTTCGCATCAACGGCACTTTGAACAGTGGCCGTCACATTTCAGGTGTGTTACGACCCGTGGCTCTACCCTTCATTCGATCCCTGTGAAACCCTACATTTCAGCAGGATAATGCACGACCGCATGTTTTGCAGGTCCTGTACGGGCTTTTCTGGATATTGAAAATGTTCGACTGCTGCCCTGGCTATCACATTCTCCAGATCACTCACCAAATCACTCTGGTCAATGGTGGCCGAGCAACTGGCTCGTCACAATACGCCAGTCACTACTCTTGATGAACTGTGGTACCCTGTTAAAGCTGCATGGGCATCTGTACCTGTACACGACATCCAAGCTCTGTTGGAACTCATTGCCCAGGAGTAACAAGACCGTTATTACAGCCAGAGGTGGTTGTTCTATGCACCAAAATTGCGTGAAAATGTAATCACTTGTCATTTCTAGTATAATGTATTTGTCCAATGAATACCCATTTATCATCAGCAATTGTTCTTGGTGTAGCAATTTTAATGGGCAGTAGTGTACCTTGTTAGCATCTACCTAGGCTACTTGGGAAGGCGTGATTATTACAATGAAATAAATCATATGGAAAACTGAACGATTAGATGTTCCCTTTTCCCACGCGCTATTAGAAAATGGGGTAGAGAGATATCATAAAAAGCTTTTCGATGAACCCTCCTTCGTCTCTTGGTCTCCCTATGCGATTCCCCTCCCCCCCCTCCCCACGAGACTATCTTCTTTTAGTCAATGTATGCCTCTTCTCCCTTCCGTTCAGTAGCTGTGAGTCAGTTGATGGGTTAAATAAGAGGCTACGGACATTAGGCGTCTTCTTTGATTTAACAAAAGAGTTTAATTCTGTTGATCTCAAAATATTGTTGCATAAGTTGAACCATTATGGAATACGAGGAGTAGCTCACAACTTGTTCACCTGATACTTTAATAATAGACAACAGAAGGTAATTCTCCGCAGTGTAGAAAATGGCTATGACGTACAATCGCAATGGGGTCTGTTTTGGGACCGTTGCTGTTTCTTTTTTTATTCCTAGTATTGTATGTATGAATTGAGCTGTTTGTTGGGAAAAGGGATATATTATTTATGACAAATTTTATTAAGGAATAAATATACTGAGAGGCAGTAGTTAATATACCCGGTTCTTTGAAGAGGCTTCTACAGGACGTCCGTGAATTTACTCCACAAATAATACTTATTACACGCTTTTGGACTCTGAAGACTTTTATCCGACTTGAAGAGTTACCCCAAAATATTATACCATATGACATTATGGAATGAAAGACAGTATGCGAGTTTTGTTCTTTTTATGTCTCCTATGTCTGATAACAGTCCTATTGAAAATACAGATTTGTTGGTTCTTTTCTGCAGTTGTGTGGTGTACTCCTCCCAACTGAATTTATTATCGAGCTGTAATCCCAGGAATTTAATAGTGTCAACCAATACTTAATGCACATGCTGGCGGGAAATCTCTTACGTGTTCTGAACTGCATGTAGTGAGTCTCTTCAAAGTTTAATGTCAATGAGTTGGCTTAAGATTATCGTGTCCATAGGACTACTTAAAAATTTTCTATTACCATTCTTGTGTTAAACTCAATGTATTGACTTGTTCCATGACCATGGAGTCTCACTGCTCAGTTAGGTCCTGTGGAACAGAAAACCATATTATTATTATTATTATTATTATTATTATTATTATTATTATTATTATTATATAATGTGTCTTATACTTCTGTATTGCTTGACTCTCGCACTAACTTCTTGTAAAATTCGAGCTGCTTTCACGTTTGTTTTCCATAGCGCCAAATGACAACTATCGGCTAACCTCTTCCTTGATAGTCAAATATGGCGAGGAGATGTTTCATAAGACGGCACTTTCATTTGTTTCTATTGCCATCCTAGACGAAATATATCGTACCTTCTCGTTTTCTCCAGGTTAGCAAACGAAAAGTGTATCTGGCAATGACAAACGCAGTGCACTTAACGAGCACATTTAACTGGACGTTAAAGGCATCTTCTCGTTTACTAAGGAGAAGATTAACGAGAGATGGACGAACCGGCCCTTAGTAATCGATACAGTGTGAGTTGACAAGTGTACATGTTAGACTGTGGTGGTACCGTATGGAAACTTTTTGACGTGAGGTGTGGCAAGATGGCGGCGTCAGGCTTCAGTCACAATGGTAAGTTTGCCAATCTAGCAGTATATGTCTGTGCGTAATATATCGTACCTTCTCGTTTTCTCCAGGTTAGCGAACGAGAGGTGTATGTGGCAATGAGAAACGCAATGCACTTAACGAACACATTTAACTGGTCGTTAAAGTCATCTTCTCGTTAACTAACGAGAAGATTAACGAGAGGTGGACGAACCGGCCCTTAGTAGCGAGAAGATTAACGAGAGATGGACGAACCGGCCCTTAGTAACGAGAAGATTAACGAGAGATGGACGAACCGGCCCTTAGTAACGATAAGATTAACGAGGGATGGACGAACCGGCCGCCAGTGTGCTATTTCAGTACGGGAGAAACACTAGGCGAGTCGCGTTATCCCGTTTCCCGCCTCCAGCCCCGTGGCCAGACGTCGCGTCACTGCGCTGCTGTGAATCGCCGCGTCTGGACCGCTGGACCCTGCGGTGAGGATGCGGTCACGGTCAGCGGCGTCGGTTCCAGGAGAGCTGGCGGTGACGCGCCTTCTGCAGAAGACACGGGACAGGACGCCGCGGTCTGGCCGTCGATCCGGAACAAAGGGCGACTGCGTCACACGTCTCAGCGGCGTCTACACCTACATGGGATACTCTGCAAATCACATTTAAGTGGCTGGCAGAGGCTTCATCGAACCACAGTTATACTATTTATCTTCCATTCCATTCTCCAATACCGCGCGGGAAGAAAAAACAACTGAATCTCTCTGTTCAAGCTCTTATTTCTCGTATTTTATTCTGATCATCATTTCTACCTATGTAGGTGGCAGTCAACAATATATTTTCGCATTCGAGGGAGAATGTTGGCGATTGGAGTTTCGTAAGTAGCCCACGCCGCAGCGATAAGCGCCGTTGTTGTAATGATTCCCATCCCAGATCCTGTATTCTGTAACGCTGTCTCCCCTGTATCGTGACAATACGAAACGAGCTGCACTTCTCTGGACTCTTTCGATGTCCTCCGTCAAACCCAACAGATAAGGATCCCACACTGGGCAGCAATACTCCAAAAATGGACGGACAAGCGTAGTGTATGCAGTCTCTTTAGTAGTTCTATTTGCCTCTTTTAACGTAGTCTCCGGTTCGCCTTTCCTACGACATTATCTGCGTGTTCGTTCCAGTTAAAGTCTGAAGTAATAGTAATTCCTAGGTATTTTGTGGAGTTTAAGACCTTCACTTTTGATTGATTAGTCTTGTAAACAAACTTTACGGATTCCTTTTCGTACTCATGTGGATGACTTCACACTTCACATTATTTAGGGTAAATTGCCAATTTTTACACCGTAGTGATATCTTATTCAGATCGTTCTGCAGTTGGTTTTGATCTTCAGATGATTTTAGTAAACGGTAATGACGGCGTCATCTGCAAAGAACCTAAGAGAGCTACTTAGATTTTCCCCTAAATCGTTTATGTAAATAAGGAACAGCAGACGACCAATAACACTACCCTATGGAACGCCCGATATCACCTCTGTTTTAGTCGATGCCTTACCATCGATTACTACGAACTGTGTCCTCTCTGAGAGGAAATGCCCTATCCAGTCGCAAATTTTGGGCGATATACCATAACCACGCAATTTATTAAAAGCCGTTTGTGAGGTACAGTGTCAAAAGAGTTCTGGAAATCAAGAAATACGGAATCGATTTGCGAACCCATGTCGATAGCACCCACCACTTCGTGTGAATAAAGAGCATCCAAAACAGGCCTCCACCCCACAGTCTGGAAAAACCATTCACAAGGGAAGAAACTCACGGCAGTATGTAGCTGTTGCGAGGTGTCTGCACGACCAACATTGATTAGTACAAAAGAAATTTCTTCTTTTCTTCTTGCGTGTCGCACAGCCTCGCAACAGATGGAATTTTACAAATTTATCAAAACTCAGGAAAAATTATTATTAATGTCACACAGCGTGCCTCTAGATTTCAAATTATGAACAGAGGCCGCAATGAGTAACGTAGAAGTAGATATCATCGCAGTACTGAAGCAACTAAAATCACTTAACAGGAACAAGACTTCTGGTCCGGATTGTATACCCATCTCATTATGCTGAAGCGATAGCTCCTTACTTAACAGCCTTATACAATCGCTCTCCCAGAGAAGGATCTGTACCATAAGATTGGAAAGTTGCACAGGTCACACCTATATTCTAGAAAGGCAGTAGGAGTAACCCACTAAACTACAGGCCTATTTCATTGACGTCAATTTGCAGCAGGGTTTTGTAACACATCCTGTATTCAAATATTATGAATTATCTCGAACAGAACGACCTATTGGCCCAAAGTCAACGTGGATTTAGAAAATATCGTTCATGCGAAACACAACTAGCTCTTTAATCACAAGCAGTGATGTGTCCTATCGACCCACCTGATAAGGATCCCACACTGGGCTCCAATACTCCAAAAAAGGATGGACAAGCGTAGTGTATGCAGCGTCTTTAGTAGTTCTATTGCATCGTTTTCTATATTTATATATCTATGACAAACCATCGTTCGAATTATACACGTTTCTTTTGCCTTCTTGTACGATAATAAAAATCGGTACCCTCAGTTTCGTTTTATTGTATTTATGTAATGGTGTAAATGTAACATTCTGACACTGGAGAATGACGTTCGTGTGATGGCAGGGGCACGCTAGCTGCTGGGCAGTTCTGATTCCGTATTTCTTGATTTCCAGAAGGCTTTTGACACCGTACCTCACAAACGGCTTTTAATCACATTGCGTGGTTACGGAACATCGCCCCAAATTTGCGATTGGATAGGGCATTTCCTCTCAGAGAGGACACAGTTCGTAGTAATCGATGGTAAGGCATCGACTAAAACAGAGGTGAGATCGGGCGTTCCACAAGGTTCTGCTGTTCCTTATTTACATAAACGATTTAGGGGAAAATCTAAGTAGCTCTCTTAGGTTGTTTGCAGATGACGCCGTCATTTACCGTCTAGTAAAATCATCTGAAGATCAAAACCAACTGCAGAACGATCTGAATAAGATAGCACTATGGTGTAAAAATTGGCAGTTAACTCTAAATAATGAGAAGTGTCAAGTTGTCCACATGAGTACGAAAAGAAATCCGTTAAACTTTGTTTATAAGATAAATCGATCAAATGTGAAGGCAGTAAACTCCAAAAAATACCTAGGAATTACTATTACTTCTGACTTAAATTGGAAAGAAGACGTAGATAATGTCGTGGGAAAGGCGAACCAGAGACTGCGTTTTATTGAGAGAGCCCTTAAAAGACGTTACAGAACTACTAAAGAAACTGCATACACTTCGCTTGTCCGTCCTTTTATGGAGTATTGCTGCCCAGTGTGGAATCCTTAACAGGTGGGTTTGACGGAGGACATCGAAAGAGTCCAAAGAAGAGCAGCTCGTTTCGTATTGTCACGATACAGGGGAGACAGCGTTACGGAAATGATACCCGATCTGGGATGGGAATCATTAGAACAACGGCGCTTATCGCTGCGGCGAGGGCTACTTACGAAACTACAATCGCCAACGTTCTCCTCCGAATGCGAAAATATATTGTTGACTCTCACTTACATAGGTAGAAATGATCATCACAATAAAATACGAGAAATCAGAGGCCGAACGGAGAGATTCAGGTGTTCATTCTTTCCGCGCGCTATTCTTGTTTCCAATTTAAGTCTGAAGTAATAGTAATTCCTAGGTATTTTGTGGAGTTTACGGACTTAACATTTGATTGATTTATCTTGTATACAATGTTTAACGGATTTTTTTACGTACTCATGTGGACGACTTCACACTTCTCATTATTTAGAGTCAATTGCCAATTTTACACCATACTGATATCTTATTCAGATCGTTCTGCAGTTAGTTTTGATCTTCAGATGCTTTTACTAGACGGTAAATGACGGCGTCATCTCCAAACAACCTAAGAGAGCTACTTAGATTTTCCCCTAAATCGTTTATGTAAATAAGGAACAGCAGAGGACCAATAACACTACCCTGTGGAACGCCCTATATTACCTCTGTTTTAGTCGAAGCCTTATCATATGTTACTACGAACTGTGTCCTCTCTGACAAGAAATCCCGTATCCAATCGCAAATTTGGGGCGATATACCATAACTACGCAAGTTGATTAAAAGCCGTTTGTGAGGTACGGTGTCAAAAGCTTTCTGGAAATCAAGAAATACGGAATCGATTTGCGAACCTTTGTCGATAGCACCCACCACTTCGTGTGAATAAAGAGCTAGTTGTGTTTCGCATGAACGATATTTTCTAAATCCTTGTTGACCTTGGGTCAATAGCTCATTCTGATTCATAATATTTGAATACAGGATATGTTCCAAAACCCTGCTGCAAATTGAAGTCAATGAAATAGCCCTGTAGTTTTGTGGGTTACTCCTACTGTCTTTCTTGAATATATGTGTGACCTGGGCAACTTTCCAATATTTTGGTACAGATCCTTCTATGAGAGAGCGGTCGTATATGACTGTTAAGTAAGGAGCTATCGCTTCAGCATAATCAGATAGAAATCTAATGGCTATACAATCCGGACCAGGAGACTTGTTCTTGTTAAGTGATTTTAGTTGCTGCACTACTCCGATGATATCTACTTCTACGTTACTCATTACGGCCTCTGTTCGTAATTCGAAATCTGGAATATTGTTTTCGTCTTCTTTGGCGAATGAGTTTCTAAAAGCTAAGTTTAGCAACTCTGCTTTAGTAGCGCTGTCATCGGCAGGATCGTGAGCAGTAGCGAGCAGGAAGCGGCCACTGAGGCGTGAGGATGACACCGAGCCACCTCGGCTGTTTCGCAACAGCCGTGTGTGCATTAGCGTTGTTTAGCAGCATCAGCAGCCTCCGAGCGAGGTGTCGCCATGACGAGAGGCACCTCTGGTCGAGATACGACACGCGACACGATGACCAACTACATCACAGTCTCACTGCCTGGGGCCGAGTTTTCATTAGCTGGAACTACGTCATCTCGTACGCGTCACCGGTCATTTGTACATACGTCAGTAAAGACAGGAAGGAAAATTACGGTTTAAGGTGCTGTCGAATCAAGCGGACTGTCGAGCACTTCAGAGGCTGTGTTTCGAGAGCAATCTTTATATATAAAAATGAATGTTTGTCTGTATGTCCTCTAGCATCTATATCTATTCAGACAGCCAGGAAGCCCTGAGATCACTGGCAGCCCCTGCAACAAGGTCTAAAATTGTTGCAGAATGTCACAGGGTTCCGATGGAGCTCGGGGAAAGCAATAGAGTAAACCTATTGTGGGTCCCTGGCCACTCGGGGATCAGTGGCAACGAACATGCCGACAGATTAGCCAGGATGGGGGAGGAGACTCCATTTATTGGACCGGAACCTGTCCTGACAATCACCAAGGCAATGATCAAATTGGAGCTACGTAACTGGCTCAAAAGACAGCACGTAGAATATTGGACCAAAGTCTACCAACAAAAACATGGCAAGGTAATGATGCCAAAACCATGTTTTAAAAGAAGCTCTGCAGTCCTGGACCTGAACAGGAGACAGATTAGACTCATGGTTGGATTGCTGACAGGCCATGGAAATTTCAAAAAACACCTGTGTACAATGGGAATAACAGAAGAGGACCCTAAATGTAGGATCTGTGATGACGGTGATGAAACTGCATTACATCTAATCTTCGAATGCATTGCATTGGAGAGTAAAAGGCACTGAGCATTTGGGACAACCAGACCCGAAGAAATTGTGTCTAATAAAGAACTGGTAAAGGGACTCCTTGCACTGTTCAAGGGCATTGGTTGGCTTTACTAGATATAAAGGGAGCGATACCGCACAATGAACTTAGTTTCGGTGCGGGCAGTGGCGGGTTGGACCAAGACTGTTTTGGCTTCCCTGGAAAAATCAAATCAATGTCCTCTATGTGTTCATAAACCATTCATTCGATTGCAATGAAACATTGGTGAACTGTTCACCGTACGCCCAGGAAGGTTCCTGATCCAAAAACAAAAGAGCACGACACATAGCTCAGGAGATTATGACGTAATGAAAGCCCACCGCGTAAGAATAGCCAGATTTATGCGTCAATAATTGCAACAAAGTTTGCAATTAATTAAGGACGTTTATGAAGCGTTTTCTACCTGCCCCCCCCCCCCAAAAAAAATGATGAAACGAAAACCAGTCTACCTCACACAACAGTATAGCTGTAGATGCCGTAAAAATGTCGCATCAGGCATGATCTTGTATCAAAGTTAGTATTATAGATTTGCATGTTACTATTTATTTTTGTCTGCAAGTCTCCCTCAGTTCTCTTGCATCCAAAATTAAGCAATCTGTTTTCTTAATCTCTATCTATATAAAAGTGAAATGACACTCACTCACTAAACACTAAATCTCGACAACTACTTCACCTATGAAGCTGAAATTTGACAGGAATTTAGTTTATAGGTCGAAAACGTCAGCTAAGAAAGTATTTTGTGATGGGTGCATAGCGGAGCATACTTCTCCTGCAGACTCAGGAAATCTACAGTTTCATTCCGACCTTCACCACCACTGTTGTTCGTATTATTGAAACCTCTACCCTCCCCTCCAGCCGGATGCTGTCGTCCGCGGTGAGTCCAGAGCTGCTAAATCTGTGCATCCGCCGCTCCCCCCGCATTAGCCCGAGTCAGTGGGGAGGGTGCGCACCCCATTAAATGCACCAGCGCACCCCTTGCGGCGCTATCGATCGCTCAGAACGACAGCCCGGCGCGTGTGTTGTCCCGTTTTACGCCTGTGCCTGCCTCGGCGGCTGAATGTCGTTAACTTCTGCTTTGTCGCCGCTATGAGTGTAGGGGGGTGATGGAGAGTCGAGTGTTGGCGGCGCAGGTTGCTACAGCAGTTGCTACTGAGGGACTGGCTCAATTCCCGCTACTTCGCACGCGCGGACTGGATGGTCTGCATTGGTTGTTTCTACATCTAAACACAGAGTGAGTCATAAATCAGGAAAAATATTTCGTGCAAGTAGTGACACCCTGAGCTATAAACATAAATTCGTTATCTGCATGTTCCTATGTCAATACACGTCAGTGCAATTCAATGGTAACAATCTGGAAAGATGACGTGGACTTTTGGGTATTTCTGTGCGTCAACATTGGCCAAGGGCACAAGTTCCTTTCCCTATGCCAACCAGCCACGGTACATAATACCGGCCAGCGAAAACAATAGAGGAAAGGGTTGTACCTTGGGACGGTTTTACCTTGGGACACTTTTTAATAAAGGCAGTGCACTCCAGTGGAAACTTTAAGAACTATGAAGTAAAATTGCCAGGCCTATTTTCAGAGGGAATATGAGACCATGTTGTATTTGGATGATGTTTGAGAACTGAGGAGGAGTTTTACAAGTTTTCGTGTTTGAAAGTAAAATTTAGCCACTATCCTTAGAAGATATAGAAGATATAAATTAAAGCTAACCATCATTATTGATGTTTCTAAATGCAGTGTTTTAAAAAAATGTTTCAAATATTTGTAAATCTATCGGACCAAACTGCGTGGTCATCA
The DNA here is from genome assembly GCA_026315105.1 of Locusta migratoria. Lineage (NCBI taxonomy): Eukaryota > Metazoa > Arthropoda > Insecta > Orthoptera > Acrididae > Locusta > Locusta migratoria. The sequence goes on along the minus strand of CM048754.1, from coordinate 92,378,472 downwards.
GTCCGTAGCTTACAAACTACTTAAACCTAGGTAAACTAACCTAAGGACAACACACACACCCATGCCCCAGGGAGGACTCGAACCTCCACGGCGAGCAACCGCGCGTTCCGCAGCGAGACGCTTTAGACCGTTCGGCTACTCCACCGTGGCTACAGTGTTTTAGGGCATTGTATAAGTAAGCTATTGATACCATAAGATATAAATGTGTACGCCGCGGTGGAGTAGCCGAGCGGTCTAAAGCGTCTCGCTGCGGAACGCGCGGTTGCTCGCCGTGGAGGTTCGAGTCCTCCCAGGGGCATGGATGTGTGTGTTTGTCCTTAGGTTAGTTTACCTAGGTTTAAGTAGTTTGTAAGCTACGGACTGATGACCACGCAGTTTGGTCCGATAGATTTACAGACATTTGAACATTTTTGGTGGGGGGGGGGGGGTGATGGAGAGTCGAGTTCTAGCGACGCAGGTTGCTAAAGCACTTGTTATTGAGGGACTAGCTTAAAGCCCAGTTTACACGAGGATCGCGCTAGTGATGAACAGATCACGCTGCGCGGAACTACTAGCATTTCGTGAGCGCAGACGGCGTTTCGTACTAGCTAGTACGCTTTAGGACAGGTTCTAAATTTGCTAGAGCGAAGTGAGTGCGCATGCGCAGAAGTGGATTCGTTGCGTGGTTTTCATGTTTACGTGTGGAAATAGCCGCGTCCTTAGCGAAATTGCTTGCTTTGTTGGAGTGATATTGCGCTTTATATTGAGGCATACATGGTACTGCAGAAAATCCCCCCTATTGTAAGAAGGTACAGTGTCTTATTTATGAAGAAAATAACAGAAAAGTGTAGATTTAAATGAATTTTGATTACGTCTTGTTGATTAACTTCATATTATTAAAATTCTGTAATTTTTAGTATGTCAGAAAGTCAGTTGCACATAATCTCGAAAGTATTATGCTAAAAGCAAAGCAAAATTTAGTTGCCTGAGGTCCCATTATGGATCGGAAATTGAAATTGCTGTATAGACTTCAACAGCAATATTTGTAACAGTCGGTTCAGAAATTCTTTGTGCAAAGGCTAGGCTTTCGAAAGATTCTCCTATCGCCAGAAACTGCAATGTTATAGCAAATCTGCAAAAATAACAATTACAGGAAGTAACTGACGCATAACTTCAACAAAGCTTCTCTCTCTCTCTCTCTCTCTCTCTCTCTCTCTCTCTCTCTCTCTCTCTCTCTCATCGTCGTATTTTTGTCCTTGGACGAACGAAATCAACTTGGTAAAACACTCAGCACTTAATATACGCAAAAAAGTCTGAAATCTCCGAGGTCCTCTGGTATGAGTTACTTCATTATCTGCAAGCAGTACACATCTCATTCTTCGTCTCTTCCTCTTAACCATTCTTCTTCACTGTAGTGTTCTAACAAACGTTGCCACAGTTCCTGCAACCGCCGACAGTATAAGCTTCTTCAGTTGAATATTATCAGCTATGACACACCCAAACGTGAACAATCCACGTATACAAACAGTAGTAAGCCCGTATTTTCGCACAGGCGCTGCTGTTAGTTGTAATCAGACGTGTAGACGGAAGTTTATCGTATTAACGCAACCAAGCCTGTTAGTTAGTACGCTTGGAGTACTGCAGCAGGCCGGCCGCGGTGGCCGAGGTGACTGAGGCGCTCCAGTCACGGTCAGCACGGCCACTACGGTTGGGGGTTCGAATCCCCCCTCGGGCATGGATATTTGTGCCGTCCTAGTTCGTCAGTAGTTCATAAGTAGTTTGTAAGTTTAGGGACTGATGACCCCGTGGTTAAGTCCCATAAGCTTAACAAACATTTGAACATTTTTGAACATTTGTACTGCAGCAGACATTTATCTTCCTTGTGAACTTTCGATCGTCGTGTAAACTAGGCATAATTCCCGCTGCTTCGCACGCGTAGACTGGATGGTCTGCATTGGTTGTTTCTACTTCTAAATACAGGCTGAGTCATAAATGAGGAAAAATATTTCGTGCAAATTATCACACACTGAGCTATAAACATGAATTCGTTTTCTGCAAATTCATATGTCAATAGACGACAGTGCAATTGAATGGTAAAAATGTGGAAATATGACGTGGATTTTTGGGTGTTACTGTGCACCAACATTGTCCAAGGGGGCAGATGGGCAACAGGGCACAAGTACCTTTCCCTATGCCAACCAACCATGGTACATTATACCGGCCAGCGAAATCAGTAGAGGAGAGGGTTATACCTTGGGACACTTTTTAATAAAGGCAGTACATTCTAGTGGAAAAGTTTAAGAACTACAAAGTAAAGTTGTCAGGCCTATTTTCAGAGGGAATAGGAGGCCATGTTGTATTTGGATGATATTTGAGATCTGAGGAAGAGTTTTACCAGTTTTCGTGTTTGATAGTAAAATTTAGCCACTATCCTTACAAGATATAAATTAAAGCTAAGCATCATTATTGATGTTTCTTAAATACAGTGTTTTAGGGCATTGATTAAGTAAGCTATTGATACCATAAGTTATAAAGATATAAATGTATACATAGGTTAGGATACTGTTTTCTGTTATTGTGTATTTGAAGAATTGAAGAGGGAAAAAAGAAAACAAGGGAAAGAAGTCTTTCCCAAAGAAAGAAGCCACTAAACGGACAAAGGAGTTTTCAAAAAATGTCCAAATGTTTGATAAGCATATGGGACTTAACTACGGAGTCATCAGTCCCTAAACTTACAAACTACTTATGAACTACTTACGAACTAGGACGGCACAAATATCCATGCCCGAGGGGGGATTCGAACACCCGACCGTAGTGGCCGTGCTGACCGTGACTGGAGCGCCTCAGTCACCTCGGCCACCGAGGCCGGCAAAGGAGTTTTCATCTTCCACTTCTTTTGCTGAAGAAATTCTCGAGCTTGGCACTAGCTCTGGAGGTAGCATATTTAATTTGTCATTTGAAGAAGAGGATTCCTCATCCTTCTTTCCATCTAGAAAAGTAAGACAGGGTAGTTGGGTCTTGGTAAAATTTGCCATCAGTGGCAGATCTCATGTTTACTATGCTAGAGTAGTTTTAGAAAGCACAGAACCTGATGTAACTGTGAAATTCTTAAGGAAGCAAAGGACCATTTTCTATTCCCTAATGTTGAGAACGTCATCATTGTTAATCGCAGTAATATAGTGAAAGAACTACCAGCTCCAGTCGTGTTTTGTGGGTTTCATTCATTTAATATTTTATTCCCACCATCTTCTGTATTAAGGTAAAATAATTTTTGTATTTGGACTAACAAACACCTAGACTACCCGCAACACTCGCATGTTGCGCCCTGTTGCCGATCTGTCCCCTTGGCCAATGTCAGCGCACAGTAACACCCAAAAGTCCACGTCATATTTCCACATTTTTACCATTCAATTGCATTGTCATTTACTGACATAGGAACATGCGGAAAACGAATTTGTGTTAGTAGCTCAGTGTGTGACAATTTGCACGAAATATTTTTCCTAATTTATGACTCACCCTGTATAAATTTTCATAGAGTTAGCTTTAAAAATGCCTTCGTAATCAAGTATTTTGATACAGTGTGCCACCCCCCCCCCCCTATTGCACCATTAATGGCAGAATTCAAAACTCCTCAAAACAATTTTATCCTAACCATGGTTCCAAGTCGAAATTTTCGCATTTCCAGCATCAAAACAGTCTCCGTAGTACCCTAATAGATTTCCCCTTACTTCACCCGCTTAATGGTTGAATTTCCAAAAATATCGAAACACGTCTTTTTAAAATTCCAATAAAAAATCTAAATCTGAAATTTTTTATTTCTTGCATCAAAATTGAATGAATAGCAACGTATTTTCAAAAAACCGTTCATCCCCTATTTCACCCGGAACATCGAAAAATCGCTGATGCCTACAGTCTAAGATAAACAACGTCTACAAATTTCAAGTTTCTATTCTCTGTAGATTCACTTTTCAGCGCTGTTTACAGTCTTTTAGAAAAGGATCGAGAACGCGAAGTTTCTTTATTATGCTTTGGCATCTTTCTTGGTAGTTTTACTTTTCAAACTATAATATGCACTTATTTTTCTTCATTCGTACACTTTTTGCAGAAAAACAACTGAACAATGTGCATCTCTTTACACTGTATGTAACCATTTTGTTATTACAGTGTCAATAGTCATCGCTGGTCTTCAGTCCGAATGTTATATAAGCCGACGACTTTCAACCACTATATCTTCCACCCTCTTATAGCTGTTGACACGGAACTGCTATGGTGTCTAAGAGGAGACATTGAACTACAACGACATTGAGAGATCGTCTGCATTGTGTAGTTTTTACTGAAGAGCAAAATATTGACGCCCACACGTAGACTTTTATGTAAATCGGTAAATATCAGATCCTATATTTTACACCCCCTTATCGTTATCAACCCTCTACCGCCATATTAGACAGTGGAAGACTGATAACCTACTACCACATACAAACACTATTCGTGTGCGATGTGTAGTTTTGGCTGCGGAGTGATATATAGACACAAACACTTCAGTTTTTGTATACATAGAAACACGTCCACTGATTGTGTGGTCGCGTTCCATTTTGATTTATTCTTTAACCTAAAGTGTTTCTGCTCCATTAATGTTATCTGAGTATTAATTTTTCTTATCAGTGATCAATGTGACGCTAATGTGTCCTTTTCTGGCGGGCCGCAGTGGCCGAGTGAGATCAGACTGAAGTCTGGGCGTGGACTAGAAGAAGACTAGCTGTTATGACTCACACCACCGCACTGAACATTACTGTACACGACACATTACGCCCAGATTGGAAATATGACCCTGAAACCAAGCATAATAGTTACACTTGGCTTCTTGGCAGTTTATTTACTATGCGATTAACCGGAAAACTTCTGCCTTGCAAGATTTCCTACTCTATATTAATGACCAGCATTACGTTCTACAAAAGCGTTCCAAGTAAAGGAATTTGTTCCAAAACTTTTTAAAGGTTTCACTTGCGTATTGAATATCATTTTCATTTGTTTGAGCTACAAGCTTATTTTCTCTTCTTGTTACACGAAGAGTGGGTAGTTCTTATTCATCCCATAGAGCATCATTTTAGTTTTGTAGTATGATTGGAAGGGAAGACGCAATTGATTTGATTTGCAATACAACACTGGTACCTACAGCAGAGGAAGAGGAATGTTTTGTGTAAGGCATTTGAAGCCGACGCCAAAGAAGGCGAACATTGCTGAGCGAAAGGAAAAAAAAAAAAAAAAAAAAAGCGCTCTGCAGCGCGCCAGTCACAGTCTGCACGGCCGGTACGGTCGGGGGTTCAAATCCCCCCTCGGGCATGGATTTTTGTGTCCTCTTTAGTATAATGTAGTACATAAGGATTTTCTTTTATGAATTTATTAATTGTTTTAAAAATTGATTGTCAGACTTTATATAGTAAAAGAAACACTTTAAAAATGTCCTCTCATGAAGCAACCAATAAATTCTGAAGCCGCGTCGACTGTTTTTATTGAGATCCTTTTATATACAGGTCCACTACCGGTTTCGCGTCAATAGAGTCGCATCTTCAGGTGTCACTGTGTAAAACAACAAAACAATAATTAAAATTACAGCACCATTAACTTGATAAACGCGATGCATGAATTGAACAAGGTATTACTTACAATTTTTTTTTTTTCCTCGTCATAATTCGTTACTGAGTCCCAACATTCTAGTTGCTTTCATCCGTCAATTGGTTAAAAATTCAATAGAGCCGAATACATGGGTGCAAGTCGAATGTCAAATCGGTGTCTTTCAGGATTGAAAACATGGACATTAAAATGTGGGACATGTAGTCGCGTGATTTTGACTACCGTATTGTCGATAAAACCTAAAAGTAAAAAAAAAAAAAAAAAAAAAAAAAAGCACGTGACAAATTTTGTGTCCATAGTCATAAAATAAATGACAGGGAAAGGGTAGTTGAGGGGCGGGGGAGGGGGGGGGTTGCACCAATGTCAGCTGACAAAATAAAGTAATCGTTAGGATGTGGGGAGCATTAAAACTTATTAGAATGACTTAACCATAGATCGCCAATGGAGTGAAGGTGGCCATTGTAAAAAATAAAACTGAAGGCCTTGAATTAAAATCATCAAGTTGTAGCAGACCTGTGGAGGCGTAGAGGAGTGCACTGCGAAGTGGCGAAGTGAACTGATCGAGGGCTGTGGTGCGGCGTGATCTACATCTACATCTACATCTACATCTACATCTACATCTACATGGGATACTCTGCAAATCACATTTAAGTGCCTGGCAGAGGGTTCATCGAACCACAATTATACTATTTATCTCCCATTCCATTCTCGAATAGCGCGCGGGAAGAAAGAACACCTGAATCTCTCTGTTCGAGCTCTGATTTCTCGTATTTTATTCTGATGATCATTTCTACCTATGTAAGTGGGAGTCAACAATATATTTTCGCATTCGGAGGAGAATGTTGGCGATTGGAGTTTCGCAAGTAACCCACGCCTCAGCGATAAGCGCCGTTGTTGTAATGATTCCCATCCCAGATCCTGTATCATTTCCGTAACGCTGTCTCCCCTGTATCGTGACAATACGAAACGAGCTGCCCTTCTTTGGACACTTTCGCTGTCCTCCGTCAAACCCACCTGATAAGGATCCCACACTGGGCTGCAATACTCCAAAAATGGACGGACAAGCGCAGTGTATGCAGTTTCTTTAGTAGTTCTGTTGCATCTTTTAAGGATTCTGCCAATAAAACGCAGTCTCTGGTTCGCCTTTCCCACGATATTATCTACGTGTTCTTTCCAGTTTAAGTCTGAAGTAATAGTGATTCCTAGGTATTTTGTGGAGTTTACGGCGTTCACATTTGATTGATTTATGTTGTAAACAAAGTTTAACGGATTTCTTTTCGTACTCATGTGGACGACTTCACACTTCTCATTATTTAGAGTCAATTGCCAATTTTTACACCATACTGATATCTTATTCAGATCGTTCTGCAGTTGGTTTTGATCTTCAGATGATTTTACTAGACGGTAAATGACGGCGTCATCTGCAAACAACCTAAGAGAGCTACTTAGATTTTCCCCTAAATCGTTTATGTAAATAAGGAATAGCAGAGGACCAATAACACTACCTTGTGGAACGCCCGATATCACCTCTGTTTTAGTCGATGCCTTACCATCGATTACTACGAACTGTGTCCTCTCTGACAAGAAATCCCCTATCCAATTGCAAATTTGTGGCGATATACCATAACCACGCAATTTGATTAAAAGCCGTTTGTGAGGTACGGTGTCAAAAGCTTTCTGGAAATCAAGAAATACGGAATCGATTTGCGAACCTTTGTCGATAGCACCCATCACTTCGTGTGAATATAGAGCTAGTTGTGTTTCGCATGAACGATATTTTCTAAATCCGTGTTGACCTTGGGTCAATAGATCGTTCTGTTCGAGATAATTCATAATATTTGAATACAGGATATGTTCCAAAACCCTGCTGCAAATTGACGTCAATGAAATAGGCCTGTAGTTTAGTGGGTTACTCCTACTACCTTTCTTGAATATAGGTGTGACCTGTGCAACTTTCCAATCTTTTGGTACAGATCCTTCTATGAGAGAGCGGTTGTATATGACTGTTAAGTAAGGAGCTATCGCTTCAGCATAATCAGATAGAAATCTAATGGGTATACAATCCGGACCAGAAGACTTGTTCTTATTAAGTGATTTTAGTTGCTGCACTACTCCGATGATATCTACTTCTATGTTACTCATTACGGCATCTGTTCGTAATTCGAAATCTGGAATATTGGTTTCGTCTTCTTTAGTGAATGAGTTTCTAAAAGCTAAGTTTAGTAACTCTGCTTTAGTAGCGCTGTCATCGGCAGGATCGCCATTACTATCACGTAGTGAAGGTATTGTTTGTGACTTTCCCCGAGTATATTTAACATATGACCAAAATCTCTTTGGGTTTTCAGTCAAATTACGGGAAAGAGTTTCGTTGTGATAAATGTTGTAGGCATCTCGCATTGAAATCCTCGCTAAATTTCGAGCTTCTGAGTACAATCGCAAATCCTGGGGATTTCGTGTTCGTTTAAATTTAGTATGCCTTTTCCTTTGCTTTTGCAACAGTGTCCTAACCTGTTTTGTGTACCAAGGGGGATCGCCTCCTTCTTTTATTAATTTATTAGGTATAAAACTTTCAATTGCTGTCGATACCACTTCTTTGAATTTGAGCCACATCTGGTCTACACCTACGTTTAGTGTTAGAAACGAGTGGAAGCTGTCTTTCAAGAAGCAATGTATTTTTTTTCTATCTGCTTTTCTGAACAAAAATACTTTGCGTTTATTTTTGGTAACTTTGGGACTTTCCATATTCAATTTCGCTACTACAGCTCTGTGTTCACTAATACCTGTATCCGTTTTGATGCTCGTTATGAGCTCAGGATTATTTGTTGCTAAGAGATCAAGTGTGTTTTCACATCCATTTACAATTCTAGTTGGCTCATGAACTAATTGTTCGAAGTAATTCTCAGAGAATGCGTTGAGTACAATTTCGGACGATGTTTTATGCCTACCTCCTGATTTGAAAATATAATTTCGCCAACAGATCGAGGGTAAATTAAAATCACCACCTACTATTATCGTGTGAGTCGGGTACGTTTTTGTAATTAGACTCAGGTTTTCTTTGAACCTTTCTGCTATTGTATCGTCAGAGTCGGGAGGCCGGTAAAAGGAACCGATTATTAACTTCTTACTATTTTCGGGTACAACCTCTACCCATAATAGCTCGCACGAACTATCAACTTCAACTTCGCTACATGAAATACTACTTTTGACGGCGACAAACACGCCCCCACCTATTTTGTTTAATCTATCCTTTCTGAATACCGTTAGATCTTTTGAAAATACTTCTTCTGAACTTATTTCCGGCTTGAGCCAACTTTCGCTGCCTATAATGATGTGTGTTTCGGTGCTTTCTATTAACGCTTGCAGTTCTGGAACTTTCCCGACACAGCTACGACAATTTACAACTGTTATACCGATAGTTTCCGGATCTACATTTCTCCTGTGATCCACCTGAACCCTTTGAGATTGCCCATTTTCTATTTCCCCGAAGCTCTTTATCCTAAAAAACCGCCCAGTCCACGCCACACAGCCCCCGCTACCCGTGTAGCCGCTTCCTGCGTGTAGTGGACTCCTGACCTATTCAGCGGAACCCGGAAACCCACCACCCGATGGCGCAAGTCAAGGAATCTGCAGCCTACACGGTCGCAGAACCGTCTGAGCCTCTGATTCAGACCCTCCACTCGGCTCTGTATCAGAGGTACACAGTCGGTCCTGTCAACTATGCTGCAGATGGTGAGCTCTGCTTTCATCTTGCAAGCAAGACTGACAGTCTTTACCACTTCAGTTAGCCGTTCGAAACCTGAGAGGATTTCTTCAGATCCGAAACGACACACATCATTGGTACCGACGTGAGCCACCACCTGCAGTTGGTTGCACCCCGTACTCTTCATGGCATCCGGGAGGACCCGTTCCACATCTGGAATGACTCCACCCGGTATGCACACGGAGTGCACGTTGGCCTTCTTCCCCTCCTTGGCAGCCATCTCTCTAAGGGGCTCCATCACCCGCCTAACGTTGGAGCTCCCAACTACAAGTAAACCCACCCTCTGTGAAAGCCCGGATCTTGCAGGCTGGGTGGTGACAGGGTGAGAGACACCATCCGACTCAGGAACGTCGTCCTGAGCAGACAGTGCCTCAAACCTGTTCGCAAGACGAACCGGGGAGGCCTCACGATCGGTCCCCCGGAATGTCTTGCGCCTCCTGCCACGCACTGGAGCAACCTCCCACGCAACCACGGGTGGGATGTCTGCCTCACTGCTAGCAGTTTCAGGGCATGTCGCTGCCGCAGGCCGATCGGTGGAGACGACGGGAGTCCGTTCGGTCCCCACCGCCGGCCAACAACAACGACGCCCATCGATCGCAGCTTCCAACTGTGCAACCGAGGTTAACACAGCTTGAAGCTGGGGGCGAAGTGTCACCAGCTCAGACTGCATCCGCACACAGCAGTCACAGTCCCTATTCATGATTACAGTGCCAACAAAAACAAAAACTACAGTCGCGATGCGTTCAAAGGAAAACTAAACTGTTCGTTAGAACGCTGATGTGAATCCAATACGCACGACAGCTCAGTATAACTTTACAAATTGAGACGAGAAAGTGTAGACGAAAATCAAAATACTATATGTCGCTTCTAATCAGAAAACAAAGACAGACGACTGTCAAGACGCGATTCACACGGCGGAATAACACACTAACCAGATATTTAACGCGAATATGAATCAATCAAAAACGCGAGCACACAATAAATTTAATGCACTCAAGGGAAAACGCACTGAAAAGTAAAAATATGTAGCTTCTAGAGAGAAGCCGGTTACACTTACAACTGATAAATTACTGCTACGCTACTGGAGAGGTGTGCTCTGGACGACGTCCGCTGGGCGACTGACTGGAGTAAACAAACGGTAACTGTTTCAAAACAAAGACAGACGACTCTCGCGACACGATTCACACGGCGGAATAATACACTAACCAGATATTTAACGCGAATATGAATCAAACAAAAACGCGAGCACACAATAAATTTAATGCACTCAAGGGAAAACGCACTGAAAAGTAAAAATATGTAGCTTCTAGAGAGAAGCCGGTTACACTTACAACTGATAAATTACTGCTACGCTACTGGAGAGGTGTGCTCTGGACGACGTCGGCTGGGCGATGGAGGAAAACAAATTTGCGCATGCGCGCTGTAGTACGGTACCTGGACTGTCATAGTCAGAACAAATAACTGAAGGTTGGGGCTCGTATTACAAAATTGAAACATTAGCTGGCGTATATTTTAATTGTTAGGAACATGTAGATTGGAATAATATTTCTGGCGGTAACAATCTTTGTAGACCCTGAATGTGTTAGTCGGTAAAAAAAATTTAAATATAAAATTAAAGATGTTCATTCTGGCATGGAGCTGAGTGGAGGGACATTCAACTTTGATTCAGATAATCAAAATTAGTCAGAATGGAACGGTGTAGTTCCATAAGTAGTTTGTAAGTTTAGGGACTGATGACCCCGCAGTTAAATCCCTGAAGCTCTACAAACATTTGACTTTTTTTTTTTTTTTTTTTTTTTTTGTCCTTTTCTGATGTGGCACATTTTCACCTCGCCGGTGCGTAAAAAAGGATACGCGCTACTGGAACGACGCGGACCCCAGTCAAAATTCACCTGAGACTCACTGGCACTCAGTCCGCGTGGCTGTGTTCTGCGCCGTATCACCAGAAGGCATCATCGGCCCTTACTATTACAGGAAAATCGTCTTGATGTAACTGTGAATTCGGATCGTTACTGAGCTACAAGGTGCGTCTGTAAATTTCGGTAAATGGTCCCATATTTTACAAACCCGTGCTGGTAAGGCTGAGGTGCCCTTACATACACGTTCAGACACATGTCGACAAGCGCCCCCTATCACTGCAGTGGAGCGGCGGTACTCGCCGCGACCAGATAACAGGGGGACTGAGAGAACTCGTGTCACTGCAACGTGGAGCGCAAAATGGAGCAACAGGTTAACGCCAACTATTGTTTCTAATTAGGCGAAAGAGCGACGGAGATGGATTGAAGCTTACAACTTGTCTGGTAGAAATTTAATTTTTACTGATTTGCGTTGTGAAAGCATCTTTCGATAAAAAACGAAAACCTGCCTAGGTATATTGGACGGGGAGTGAAAATTGGGCCGGCCGCGGTGGCCGAGGGGACTGAGGCGCTCCAGTCACTGTCTGCACGGCCACTACGGTCGGGGGTTCGAATCCCCCCTCGGGCATGGATATTTGTGCCGTCCTTAGTATAAGGTAGTTGATAAGTAGTTTGTAAGTTTAGGGACTTAGTGAAGTCCCATAAGCTTAACAAACATTTGAAAATTGGGGGGGGGGGGGGGGGGTCAACCACTCAGAAAGAGGTTCACTGTGGTGAACTATAGTTCATTTACTCCTTGCTTTCCCGACATACTGGGAACTAGAAGACGCATGCTTAAATATCCCTTACCTTGATGTTTAGTACACCCCACCCCCAGGACCTAATACCTTTGTATTTCAGAAGTCCTAACTTATTGTTGTGGTCTTCGGTCCACACATTGGTTTCATGCAGCTCACCATGCTACCCTGTCCAGTGCAAGCATCTGAGAATATGCAGGGGTAAAATATAGGGAGCGAAGAGTTATATCCAACTTGTGCAAAAACCAGACAGCAATTATTAGAATCGAAGGGCATAAAAGGGAGGCAGGGGTTGGGAAGGGAGTAAGATAGGGTTACAGCCTTTCTCCAATGTTGTTCAATCTGTACATTGAGCAGGCAGTGAAGGAATGCAAGGAGAAATTTAGAGAGGAAATTAAAATCGAGGGAGAGGGACTAAATTAAACCTCGCGGTTTGTTGATGACATAGTAATTCTTTCAGAGACTGCAAAGGACCTGGAAGAGCAATTAAATGGAATGAACAGTATCTTGAAACGAAAATATAAGATGAACATTAACAATAGTAAAACGAGAGTAATGGAATGCAGTGTCAGAAAATCAGGCGATGCTGAAGGAGTTACGTTAGGTAATGAGATAATAAAAATAGATGAGTTTTGTTATTTAGGTAGCAAGATAACTTCTGATGGCCGAAGTAGAGAAGATAAATAAAAGCAGAATGCCTATGGGAAGAAACGCGCTTCTGAAGAAGCGAAACTTGTTATCATCCGGTATTAATTTAAATGTTAGGATGTCCTTTCTGAAAGCATTTGTCTGGAGTGTAGCGTTGTATGAGAGTGAAACGTGGACGATAACGAGTTCAGACAAAAAGGTAACAGAAGCTTTAGAAATGTGGTGTTAGAGACGAATGATTATTTGATGGGTAGATCACGTAACTAATGAGGAGGTGCTCAACAGAATTGGAGAGAAAAGGACTTTGTCATATCCTGACTAAGAGAAGAGACCTCAATGAATCGTGAACTAAACATAAAAAGGAAGTGTGTGGGATAAAAATCGTACAGGGAGACCGAGGGACGAATACAGTAAGCAGATTCAAAAGTATGTAGGTTGCCGAACGTATTGTCAGATGAAGAGACTTGCCCAGGACAGGTTAGCGTGGAGAGCTGCATCAAACCAGTTTGCGGACTGAGGACCATAACAACAACACATTTTTCTATTTAGAATTATTAGAATCTCCCCGCCCAATACCCCTTAATTCCGCAGTAGTCCCGTTAAATTTTGTACCCTTTTTCTTCTTTTTTTTCGCTTACATTTATATTTCATGTTGTTCTCGTCGCCAAATTACATTCGCATTGAAATATGAATGTCGGTTTTCGTCATGACGTTGTGCTTAACGTCCTGGGTCAAAGATGACGGGTGGTATCGGAAGATAAAAGTATTGCCCGATATGAACTGTTCGGAAAAGGATCCAATTTTTCCATCTCTAAAACGGACCAAAAATAAATCATGAACAACTCCAGATAGACTGAAGTCCACAGAAACGACGCCGTACACCAGCGCTTTCCAAACTTTCCCTCACGGCGACACCCTTTTATAGCTTACAGTTTTGCGTGACACCCTTTCACTAATATAAATACATATTGTAGAATTTCGATGGTTCTAGCGGGGGAAGGGGGAGGGGAATAAAGTATCGCTTAAATGTAGTTTCTAAACGAAACTGAAATCCTCGTACGCAATGACATGTTTAATGTTGATCCTGACTGCAGCAATTACGTACACTCATCGTAAGAAAAGGAAACATTAGGGAGTACGGAGATTTACAACAGAGCAACACCGCAGACAACAATGCCTAACTCACACAGTAATACTTGCTTCTTCTACATGAGACCCAACTTCCGAAGCACGAAAACTGAATTTCCGTGTCGTGTGTACATGTCAGGGCCAGATACGGTTTTGCTGGATCGATTGAAAACGGCATCTGGAAATTAGCTGCTCGGATTTCTGATTTAGACAGCACAGTGGCTGTTCCCTTTCAGTTCAATATTATCACGATATTTTCAGAAATAAAGAGGATGTATTTATGACAAGTGATGAATTATTATTTAAGTTCTATTGTTAGGTTCTTGCTCCACCACGACCTCGGAAGTCCCGACATATTTGGAAAAAATGGATAAATACTTGTGACAAGAATATGAATGTCATTTCTGGTCCCAGAATCTGTTACATACAGGAAACTGAGAGAAAAAAGTGTTAACGCATACCAGGGTTCGAACCAACGATCACTGCGTTAATCACCCGGCCATACTTCATACTAACCATCGCTACTGATTTGCTTTAGTCAATTGATAATTGTGACTGATTTTACAATCTGTGACAGCTTTTACAGCCACTGTGTCATTGATCGACATTTAATTGTAAGAAACGCTACTGAGGGTGACGTGGCTTTGATAAATCCATTAAAAAACGCTCAGATGCGGCTTTTTGAGTAGGAAAGCAGACTACAGTGAAGGTTCGTTCAAGCAGCTGCCAGTTCCAGCAAACTGCGCATGGGAAGAGCTGTCATTGAGTATCAGCCTAATAATAAATGCTTGCTGTCTAACTCAAACAGTAATGAAACGCGTGGAACACAGGTGGTGTGGAATGCAGTTGGTAGTTCCAGCGGGTAACGTACATGTTCGGACCAGACGACAAAGATATTTACTCGGGGTTGACAATCTGGATAGTCGCTAATCCCTATAACTGAGGTCCGGATAATCGAGTGACCGATCTTTCCTTTAATACGTGATCTGTGGTACCTGAATGAAGAGAAGGATGATTAGCTGCAGGCGAGTCCTCAGGGTAGTATGAAGACAAGGATATTTCGTGTTATTTTATGACAAGTTTTTTTGTCATCATCATCGTCATCATCATCATTAGAGACTGATAATGCCTTTCAGCGTTCAGTCTGGAGCCAAGTGCTTCTAATAAAATTCCTCCATGATCCCCTATTCAATGCTAACATTGATACCTCGTCTGATGTTATGCCTTTTACTTCAAAATCATTCTGCACCGAATCTAAGTACTTTCTTCTTGGTCTACCTCGACTCCTCTTACCCTCCGCTGCCGACCTCATGAGTCTGTTAGGCAACCTTGCTTCTCCCATGCGTGTAACATGACCCCACCATCTCAGTCTGTTCGCTCTAACTGCTTCATCTATGGTGTTCATTCCCAGTTTTTCTTTGATTTCATCATTATGGACACCCTCCTGCCATTGTTCCCCTATTAGTACCTGCAATCATTCTTGCTACTTTCATATCTGTAACCTCTACCTTATGAATAAGGTAACCTGTATCCACCCAACTTTCACTCCCATGCAACAGATAGAGCGGTGCACCGCTAACTTAGTTTTGGTACTTACTTCCTTCTTGCAGAAGAGAGTAGGTCTTAGCTGAGCACTCACTGCATTAGCTTTGCTGCACCTCGATTCCAGTTCTTTCGCTATGTTGCCATCCTGTGAGAAAATACATCCCAGGTACTTGAAACTGTCTACCTGTTCTAACTTTGTTCCTCCTATCTGGCACTCAATCTGCTTTAAATCTCTTTCCCACAGACATTACTTTCGTTTTGGAGATGCTGATCTTCATATCATAATCCTTGCACCTCTGCTCGAGCTCTGTTTTTTTGTTTATAGTCAAAATTTTAAAAGGCTAGTCTACACGACGACACTAGGTTGCGACACTCGTTGCATGAAATGAGTTGCGCGCAACTGATTTCGTGTATGTCTGTGGACACGACGCCAATACTACACACTTCAGTTTCGTTGTTTTGTGAGTGCCGTTGTCGCCGTAGAATGAAAGTTTTGGTAGCTGTGAGAGTTGTGGCGAATTTATTGCTTCTCTGTGTGAAGTCGCTGTATAAGACTAAACATAAAAAGACTAAGAAACGTGTTTAGGGTTCGTGTGGGATTAAAATAAGGCGTCAGCTCGGTTGTTCAGCGACCTTGCTGCAAGAAATTGTGGTTGAAGACCTTAGAAGCTATTTTAATCAACTTAGAATGTCACCAGAGCAGTTCACGTTCCTTTGACACAGAGTTAGTAACGCAATAAAGAAACAAGATACTGTTAAGCGTGAAGCAATGTTACCAGAACTGAAATTAATTTCATTGAATTACGTTTCTTGTCATGTAGATATTCGTCTCTACAGTACCTGTACCGTGTTCCCAAATCCACAACTGCCATAGTTAGTTTGTATAGGTATTTGGAATTGAATGTATTTTAATCTGCAGTTCACTAACCGTCACCCCATCAATATTTAATTCACGAATAATTTCTTGAAGAGCACCAACACGCCGCTCCTTATTCCTAAGATATTCATCGTCAGTTTCATGAAACCTAGTGTCGTCGTGTAAACTAGCCTTTAGCCTCTAGCCTTTAGTCTCGCGACACCCCAGGGTGTCGCGACACCCAGTTTGGAAAGCTCTGCTGTACACGTTTCGCCCGTGTCAGCTTCTCCTATTGATTGCGCCATCACGGCACATTCCTCAGCCCCAGATATTTTATTTTCCTACGCCGGCGTCGGCGAGTGAAGCTGCAGGTGTTTCCATGGCAACGACTCGCCGCGCGCAGGGGAGTGGGACACAAATTCCTGGCGAGCGCCTCTTCCTGCGCGTGGCCGCCGTGACGTCACTGCTGACGCCGCGCGCCGTTTGGCTGCGCGGGGCGGTGGTGGGGGTCGCCGGGGGCCGTGGTGGGGGGAAAGCGGCAGGCAGCGCCAGGCTCAGCGCAGTCCGCGTCCGACCGGCGAAGAGAACGCATCGGCCGTGTCAGTGCGCGCAGCTACTGGACGTGGCAGGAGTGAGTGTGTCGTGATCTTGTTTGTGTCTCTGTGTGTGCCTCTCCACCGAGAAGAACTGGCGCTTCTGGGGGACGCGGACAGCAGAAGACGGAGGGAGCGGTTCGGCAGCTTTCTCGGTGAGTACCGCCACCATCATAACAAGTCCTTCTGACGTCCGACAAGCTGCGGTTACGGAGAGAAGGGAACGTCAACTGTCTCTGCCGTCATTACAGAAGCGACGGACTGTGTTGTTACCAAAGACCCAGGTTGTTTTGAAAACTATACAGAATGACCTCGTATCTTGACTGTAGTATCGTCCACAGGCATCGTAAATTTATTGAATGTCATAACGTTGACACACAGGCCTTTGTAATAAGGATTTTAGGTAAAATTTTACGACGCTTCTCGCCGAGCTGCACTGTTTGCGTTGGCAATCGGTGACCAATTTAGTGTAGAATTGCGTTAATATTTTTCACGAGCTACAGAGTAAATGTTATTGCTACTCGTTTCACTCGCAGCAAAATTAATACTGACCTACTCAATGGTTGACAGGTTCTTGTATGTACCCTTGTCCATACTGAAAAAAAAGTTTCGTTTTAATTGAAGTTGTCACAAAGAAACATTGGTGATCTGAGTTGCCGTCATTAGCATTGGTGCCAACATAACCACTGCAGCCCAGAGAAGCGTCGTACAATTTAACCAGGATATTAACATTTTATTTCATATTCACTTCCTACAGAGACAAATTTGAAGACTAAAAGTAGAAGGTGCAATAAGTGTACAGTCTCTTAATTTCTGTGTTTACAATTGAGAGAAGTAAAACATAGTAACTGACATTTTGGCCAAAAAATTACTTAACGTTACATACCATGTAGTAACTTGCATACAGAGATAAATACATGAGTTTCAAAAATCTTCTTCAGATGGAAGCAAAATATGCTTTTTTCTGATAATAGGCAGATCTGCTTATACAGGGTGTCACTTAAAGGTACGGCCAAACTTTCAGGAAACATTCCTCACACACAAAGAAAGAAAATGTTATGTTGACATGTGTCCAGAAACGCTTAATTTACATGTTAGAGTTCATTTTATTACTTCTCTTCAACGCACATTAATCGTGGAATGGAAACACACAGCAACAGAACGTACCAGCGTTTCAAACACTTTGTTACAGGAAATGTTCAAAATGTCCTCCGTTAGCGAGGATACATGCATCCGCCCTCCGTCGCATGGAATCCCTGATGCGCTGATGCAGCCCTGGAGAATGGCGTATTGTATCACAGCCGTCCACAATACGAGCACGAAGAGTCTCTACATTTGGTACCGGTGTTGCGTAGACAAGAGCTTTCAAATGCCCCCATAAATGAAAATCCAGAGGGTTGAGGTCAGGAGAGCGTGGAGGCCATGGAATTGGCCCGCCTCTACCAATCCATCGGTCACCGAATCTGTTGTTGAGAAGCGTGCTAATCCATACATCAAATGGGCATCTGCCAACTCCGCATTTATAAACAGTGCACTGATAGCAAAACCATGTTCGTGATGAACACTAACCAGTTGATGCTACGTACTGATGTGCTTGATGCTAGTACTGTAGAGCAATGAGTCGCATGTCAACACAAGCACTGAAGTCAACATTACCTTCCTTCAATTGGGCCAACTGGCGGTGAATCGAGGAAGTGCAGTACATACTAACGAAACAATAGCGTATTTTGACAATTGCACGAATTATTTCAATTTACATTTAAAGAGAAATACTAAAATGAGCTCTAACATGGAAATTAAGCGTTTCCGGACAAATGTCCACATAACATTTTCTTTCTTTGTGTGAGAGGAATGTTTCCTGAAAGTATCGCCGTACCTTTTTGTAACGCCCCGTATAACACGATGTATGTGAGGAAATGGCATAACACAAATGTCAGTTACCATGTTTTACGGTCGACTGCCTCAGTTTTGAATGGCTCCATAGCAGCAGCGTTGTTCTCATGAGTGCTAATTTAATTCCCACATTAGCAGACAGTACGGTGAATTTTTGTCGTTCACAAAATGACGATGGGTGTAGTTGGATGTTAAATAGTATTTGCGCAATTTAAGACGCTGTTACGTAGATTATGCATTTAGGTTAATTGTAACCGTGGACTAAGGAAGGCAACTACTTGCTTCTCTCGCTTTGAACTGAAACCTGAAACGAAATTAGTATTTGTGCTGCGCTACGTCAGGGGAACGACTGTTTCGTTCTTGATTTCTATCGTGTATTTGTTGATTTTGTGACGGGGATGTGACGCGATCTCGATAGGCAGATTCTCCTTATTCTTGCCGACGGTAATGGTGCAAGTAGTTGTGGGTGTCGTGGGAAAATGGGCCACTAAATACATGGGAGTGTTGTTGTTGTTTGTGTGGGAGCAGAGGCAAACATAATAGAGGTCGTTGAGAAGAGGGTTAATGGCGCCGAGTTGGCTTTCGGCGCTGTCGCGTAGTTGGGATACCTTCATGCGCCGTTGGCCCTCTGCGCTTTTGGCAACGGAAGTCATGCGGGTTTAACCTGGCGACTAAGTAGATTCTTTTTGGGTTGATTTTTTTTTCTTGTTTTGTATTTACCAGTTTCTCATGTCTCGAAAAATAATTCCGCAATTGCGGTAGTACGCAACCTCGAGGATGACGTAGCAGTTTGTCCGATGAGGCAATCACTGTTGCATTCTTGTTTGCGAAGAATGTGTGTGTGTGGTGTGTGTGTGTGTGTGTGTGTGAACATAATTAAATCTTGGAATTTGTTGGGAGATGCCGAACATTGAGGTTATCTGTAGTTTGTGATGGTGCATTGAACTGCTTTGTTTATCTATCATCACAGACCGACATCGTTGTTAGTCCTTAACTTACGCCAATCGTAATTCATGTATTTTGCATCGAACGCTTCTCGCTTTTATTAACAATGCACTGTCAGTGGATGTTCTGTTTGTATGGTGTCAGTTATTTCACGAGGCCAGTTTTTGTCCTCTCTCCATCAGATCATTTGTAAGTCAATTGCGTACACTGTGCACTTCATTTACAAAGAATACCACTAATCACACTGTGTCAATAGGAGCAAAACTCTGTAGACCACCTCACTCGCCGTGCACGTTGGGCAGGTAAAGGAATCACACAGCTCAAATGTTGACGGCTTTTGCGGGGTGCGGTCATCTGATCAGCGAAACAGACTGTACCACGACAGTGCGGTAGGGTCTCCGAAGCGTTTTGCCCACCTGTTGCCGTGAGAGATGACCGAGACAGTTCGTAACAGAATATTGCGAAAATCTCAATTACTACAGACGTATATTTTCAATTTCTGAAGTCAGTCATGTAAGTACTACCTATATGACTTTTTACTATATCATTACTCTTACCTCACAATCCGTATTTCCCCTTGGTCTTTTAAGCGATCATCGCGGAAAATAACCATTTGTTAATGTAGGGAATTTAAATCGTAAGTGGCTGTAGAACACGTTTATAGTAAACGCACAGGTTATTGTTTTGCCTCTTTTATGCGGTAGTGTTTTCATGTAAAACTAGTTGTTAAAGTCACGCTATTATCTTAATTCCAGTGTGTGTAAAACAGTGGGAGTTGATATTTGGGGTTCATTGAAGTCCACGATATGACCTGTCGGCTTTGATCAATGACGTCATATCTGGGATAAGGAAGACAGTTTGTTTACAAGCAGAACATGGATTATACATCACGATTTTGTGTTTAAAAAGTGATCGTAGCTTCTGATTGAGTTTCTTTCATAAGTGAGCGCCTAACGCCGAGACCTGATGTCGATTGTTACATTCTGTTGCGATAATCGGTAATTTACGAGGATGTTCACAAGTTATTTATTATCTACAGTACGTAAGTATTACGATATTATCCCGTATGTTTACATTCGTTGATAGTGGTTGTTTTGCTATTTGCTATATCTACGTAGCGTATCTTGAGAGACTCAGACATATCATTGCTCAACCCGACGGGTTGTATCACGGTCTTCAATTATGTCAGTTTTTTTCATAAAATTTTAGAAACCTGAGTCTTTTATATATATATATATATATATATATATATATATATATATATATATATATATAAACATTGCTTGCCTAGGGGTGAAGAGCAGGTTACCTATTTGAAAATTGCGTCGATTTTGAGATTTGGGCAATGGCGTCATACTTAAGAACTTGTCATTACTTTCGCAATACAAACATCCATTTACGTTTGCGCATCCATCTATCAAGCCCCATGTTTTAATCAAAATACTGTTGACTTCCAAGAATGCTTCCAGTCGAAGTAAAATCAAATGTTTAAGCTTATGGGACTTACCTGCGGAGTCATCAGTCCCTAAACTTATAAACTACTTATGAACTACCTTATACTACTTTATACTAAAGACAGCACAAACATCCATGCCCGAGGGGGGATTCGAATCCCCGACCGTAGCGGCCGTGCAGAGTGTGACTGGCGCGCCGCAGACCGCTCGGTCACCGCGGCCGGCCCAATCGAAGCAGCTCGGCCTGATATATATGTAATCGATTACGTGGCTATTCCCGCGGGACTTACAAAGTTATCCGAATGTACTGTATTGCTTTCTATGGACGTGATGACGAAGTTTTTTCATTTATTATAATTTAAAAAACTTCATGGTCAAAGTTACGCAATGGAAAAGGAAAACTGTCACGACTATGGAGTGACTCGTTCTCGCTGTACTTTTCTAAGAAATTCTGCAGCGATTTATTGTACAATGAAAGTCGAATCTATATTTATTTATACAAAAATATTATATCCTCACTCATCACAGAAATACTGTGTGGATACCTACCGCGTATTCAAAGTAACATTACAATGTATATCATTAGGAAAATTCGACAATTTTGTACGAAAACTCGCGGAATCCGGATATGTTGTTACGTAGGTACGTACTACCACACTCACCAATTGCAATGGAAATTACAGTGTCATGAAAATTTGTCATTTATGGCGCCATTCGCAACGTCGCTTTGTTTACAAAGCGTGAAATGAGATCTGACTTCGTATTGGCTGGCTGGACGCCAATCCTGATTGGCTGCCTTCACGTGCCTCAGTAAAAGCCGATGGATCCTTTCAATCAGTTCATAAAGGACAACAGCTGAGATCGCTTATAATTTTTATCTAGATTACTGGTTTCGGCAGAATAAACTATCAACTTCGGCTCTTAAAAATTAAAATAAAAATCGTTTTTGCCGAAGGTGGGTGGCTCTTTAATCTACAAAAGCCAGTAATCTAAATAAAAAATAAGGGATATTTCCTAGATCCCGTGTACATCGAAGGAAACGGCATTACCATCGATATATATCGAATGTTCGATATATTATTTCTGAACCGGAGATCCGAGCGCTACGCGCCCTTACGTACTAAAAGAAAAAACAACTTCTTGTTTAACCTATACCTAACCTGACTTTGATTTAAAAAAGTGATCTGTAGCGCAGCCATAAGAAGGTTAGGTACAGGTTAAACAAAAAGTTTTTTTTAGTACGTCATGGCGCTATCTAACCTTCTCCAGTTGAGAAACACTATATCGAACATTCGATATATATCGATGGCAATGTCGTTTCCATCGATTTACAGGGGTCTAGGAAATTACCAAAATAAGCTGTGTTGGCTGTTGTCCATAATAAATTATTATAATGGTCGGTAACCTTTGGCAGCTCGCTTAAATATGATGTGCGGTGTCCTTTATGAACGGATGCAGTGTAAATGTCCTTCATGCATGCATGCATGCATGCATGCATGTCTAAAGAAACGAACACTTCGGTTTCTACACCTGTCAAATGATATGTAGTTGCGAATATTAGCCGTACAATTTAGTGGTGCGGAACGGTTGCCACTCGCGAGAAGAGAGGGTGTACGTTCGAGTTTGTCCGGCAAAAATTTTATGTCAACATTGAAAAATACATAACGCCTACAGGAAAAACGCCTTTGGAGACAACAGGAGCTGCAATATGAGCAAGGACTCGGGAGGAAAACCAGTAAGTACTAAGTAAAGAAGGAAAGGTTGAACGGAAGGGAGATGAACTTGAAGGCAGTAATATAGAAATTGAGGAGAAAGTAGCTGAAGACGAGATAAGAGATTATACACTGTGAGAGGAATTTGACAGAGCCCTGAAACATCACAGTCCGAACAAGGGACCTAGGGTAGATGTTCCCTCTTAACTGAGTGTTGGGAGAGCAAGGCATGAAGAAACCCGCATTGTGTTCAGTATGTAAGAGACAGGGGAAATACCCTCCGATTTCGAGAAGAGTATCTTATTCTTTCAGATCCAATGGAACCTCGTCTCAAAGTTACCAGTTTAAGAAGCAACGTTTGCAAAATTCTAACAGGAATTATTTACCGATGAATGCAAAAGCTGGTACAACCCGACCTCGGTGAAGAAGTTTGGATTTAGGTTAAATGTGGGAACACTTCAGGCGATATTGCACATCTTACCTTACAAGATAGGTTAAGGAATGGTAAACCTACCTTTATAGGTTTTGTTGATTTCAATAAAGCTTTTGATCATTTTGACTCGTATACATCCAAACTCTGAAGGTAGCAGGGTGGAAAAATAGGGTGCAAAGAGTTATATTCAAGGATGAAAATTTCACTCTGTAGCGGAGTGTGCGCTGATATAAAACTTCCTGGCAGATTAAAATTGTGTGCCGGAACCGGGATTCGAACGTGGGACCTTCGCCTTTCGTGGGTAAGCTCTCTACCGACTGTATAGTTCACTCGGTAGAGCGCTTGCCCGCGAAAGGCAATGGTTCCTGCCAGGACGTTTGTTATATTCAACTTCTACAAAAACCAGACAACACTTATCAGTCGAAGGGCGTGAAAGGGAGTGATATTGGGCTATAACCTTTCCCAAATGTTATTCAATCTGTACATTGACCAAACTGTAAAGGAATGCAAGGGGACATTTGGAAAACGAATTGAAGTTCAGGGAGACGCAATAAAAACTTTGCGGTTTGCTGGTGACATTGTGACTGTCATAGACAGCAGAGGATCTGGAAGAGCAATTGAACAGAATGGAGACTGTATTGAACGCTTATAACATGAACATCAACAAGAGCAAAGCAAGGGTAATTTAATGTAGTGTAAAAATGAGTCAAGGCTGAAGGAATTAGATTAGGTGGTAGGTGACTTTTGTTATTCAAGTGTTTGTAAATCTATCGGACCAAACTTCGTGGTCATCAGTCCGTATCTTACAAACTGCTTAAACTAAGGTAAACTAACCTAAGGACAACACACACACACCCATGCCCCAGCGAGGACTCGAACCTCCGACGGCGAGCAACCGCGCGATCCGCAGCGAGGCGCTTTAGACCGCTCGGCTACTCCACCGCGACAGTCATCAGTCAACCCACAGTTGTGGTAGACACACACTATTGAAATTCCCTGATTTACCAAAATTAAACGGAAAAATATACAGTCAGTCGCAAAATTTAAATATTATTTATTTGAAAGTTACGAAGACCTTTCTGAAAGCATTTGTCTGGATTACAGCATTGTTAGTGAAACGTGGACGATACCCTAGTGCTCAGACAAAAAGATGTTTTTTGAAATGTGGTGCTACAGACGAATACAGATCAGATCTTGACTAAAAGACGGGATCGATTGGTGGGTCTTTCGGAGACATCAAGGAATCGTCAATGTAGCATTGCAAGGAAGTGTATGGTGTAAAAATCGCAGAGAGATATGCAAACAGCAAGCCGGTTGAAAAGGATATAGGTTGCCGTTTTTATTCAAAGATGAA
The DNA here is from genome assembly GCA_026315105.1 of Locusta migratoria. Lineage (NCBI taxonomy): Eukaryota > Metazoa > Arthropoda > Insecta > Orthoptera > Acrididae > Locusta > Locusta migratoria. Next base: position 92,353,888 of record CM048754.1, on the reverse strand, counting down.
GAGCCTTGCGCGAGATAGGGTTGCGTAGAGAAGTGAATCAAAGCAGTCCTTGGACTAAAGACCATAACAAGAACAATACATTAAATTATACAGCTTATGCTAATTCTTCGCAGTTGTATCTCACTTCACATCTGTAGTCTCTGCTGTGTACTTCCTTCAGACATACATGCGCACATCCTATGCCTCTACGTGAGACCTTCAAAATGAGGAGAGTGAAAAATGTAGTTTTACATTTTCCATGTCCACACTGTTAAACTGCTACATTAGCGTTGTTTTAATTAAATCTTTACTAGCAACTCTATCCGCAAAATATTTTGCAGGCATTATCTACGTATACCACAGGTTGTACATCCAACATTGTATGATTGTACGAAAAGTAGTTGGAGATATTTTCGGTATGTTAGGGTGGGTTTATTCAGTTTCAGCAGCGGTGTTTTCTCTGCCACTCGCTTTACAAATAAATAAAAAACTGCAATGCCTTGTTTTACAGTTTATAGTCTGTTAATACCGGTCTTACGAATTTTCTCAATGACGTGGCCACAGACAGGCTTTGATATAGCTAGGGGCAGGGATACATCGAAACTTCCTGGCAGATTACAATTGGGTGCCGTAACTGGGACTCGAACCTGGGACCTTTGCCTCTTGCGCTGCAGAGTGATAGTTTCATTCGGGGATATATCGTTTTATTTTGTAGCTAAATACGGTGTGATATTTGTCATATTTATTAAGTCTGATTTTTTAAGTTACTTTACTATATTCTGTGTTATTTGCATGTTCGATATTACTGTTTATTCAAATTGAGGTTTTTCACCAATCGCTGTTTTTGCCGAATTTGGTACCCTTCTTCCCAGTTGTGACTTTTCTGCCAAATTGGATTATATTTACAGATTGTATGTATTTTGCTACATAGTTCATTATTTGCTGCTTGATTTCCTGGATATTTATTATATTATAATATATATTAATAATAGATATTATTGCAGGATTAATAAATACAAAGATTAACAAGATCTTGTCGTATTCCTGTTCTACATCTACATGGGGTACTCTGCAAATCATTTAACTGCCTGGCAGAGGGTTCATCGAACCACCTTTATACTATTTCTCCCATTCCATTCTCGAATAGCGCGCGGGAAGAAATAACATCTGAATCTCTCCGATTTAGGTCTGACTTCGCGTATTTTATTCTGATGCTGTGCTGTAATAGCTTGATCGTCAGAAAAACTTAATGAAATTATTTGTACTTCGTTGACAGTGATTTCCATTCCTCTGCAGTTGTTCTTTTAATTTCGGAGAGCCACAATCTTGTCTCAAACCTTTAGTGATATTGATAGGTTCTGATAACTTTGAACAACACTTAATCTTTACCACATTATCTCTGTACATTTCAATAATTTGTAAAAGGTGATTGTCCATACCTGTATCTTTCGTAGCTTCCCACAGCTTAGATCTAAGGACTGTATCGTAAGTTTTTGCTAAATCTACAACGGCAATGTGTAGCTCATTGCCTACTGCTATAAGTTTTCTCCATTAGTTGTAAATTAAATAGGTTATCTGTACATGATCTGTTCTGCTTGAAGCCGCTCTGGTCTTCCCCAATATCGTGGCTAACATTTTGTATAAATATTTTTTCAAACATTACCTTGCCAAATAAGCGGCTCATAGTTTCCGCGTAATTTTCCTGTCATTTATTAGCTGTGATTGATAGTCGCAGTTCGCTGACTTGTGTAATTATGCAACGCATCCTTGGGATCCTCGTCAGCGAGATTGCACGCAGATTCTCGCCGCGCGACTGCTGGTGATTGAGTAAACGAGCGCAGCTGCTGGCTTCTCCGTGGCCTTCCGTTCAGTCGGCTGTTCACAGAATCTCTTGCACAAACATTGCCGACGGCGTGGTAAAGCTGCATCCCATATAGTTTGCCACTTGGGTTTGTTAAGGAGAAGGTTAGGTTAGAATCTGTTGTCTGAAGTATATTAGATTTCAACTTCCTGGGGTGCAACTGGTCCAACAAAACAGGTTTATGCTTCGAAATGAGTTACAGTTCGGCTTTTGTTAATAAAGACTTCGAATGCATACGAATGAGCTACATCTATCTCGAAATAAGAAAGTGGCGAGGATTGTGTACTGTTCTCAGTTATTGCTTTACGAATATGTGAGGTGCCGGTAAAATCAGAAATTTCTATTACATACTCGTGATATTTCGTGGTGTCACTGACACTTGATTACCAGAATGCTTTTGACACCGTTTGTCAGAAACGACTTCTAATAAAATTGTGTCTATGGAACATCGCCCCGAATTTGTGACTGAATAGGGAATTTCCTGTCAGAGAGGACACAGTTTGTAATAATCGACGGTAAGGCATCGACTTAAACACAAGTGATATCGGGTATACCACAGGGTAGTGTTATTGGTCCTCTGCTGTTCCTTATTTACATAAAAGATTTAGGGGAACATCTAAGTAGCTTTAAGTTTGTTAGCAGATGACGCCGTCATTTACCGTCTAGTAAAATCATCTGAAGATCAAAATCAACTGCAGAACGATCTGAATAAGATATCACTAAGGTGTAAAAATTGGCAATTGACTCTAAATAATGAAAAGTGTGAAGTTGTCCACATGAGTATGAAAAGAAATCCGTTAAACTTTGTTTTCAAGATAAATCAATCAAAAGTGAAGGCTGTAAACTCCACAAAATACCTAGGAATTCTTCAGATTTAAACTGGAAATAACATGTAGATAATGTCATGGGAAAGGCGAACCAGAGACTGCGTTTTATTGGCAGAACCCTTAAAAATGCAACAGGACTACAAAAGAAACTGCATACACTAGGCTTGTCCATCCATTTTTGGAGTATTGCTGCCCAGTGTGGGATCCTTATCAGGTGGGTCGGACGGAGGATATCGAAAGAGTCCAAAGAAGAGCAGCTCGTTTCGTATTGTCACGATACAGGAAGAAAGCGTTACGGAAATGATACAGGATCTGGGATGGGAATTTTTACAACATCCGCGCTTATTGCTGCGGCGTGGGCTACTTAGGAAACTCCAATCGCCCACATTCTCCTCCGAATGCGAAAATATATTGTTTACTCCCACTTACATAGGTAGAAATGATCATCAGAATAAAATACGAGAAATCAGAGCTCGAACGGAGAGATTCAGGTGTTCTTTCTTCCCGCGCGCTATTCGAGAATGGAATGGGAGATAAACAGTATAATGGTGGATCCATGAACCCTCTGCCAGGCACTTAAATGTGATTTGCAGAGTATCCCATGTAGATGTAGAAGCAATATCACCGTTTTTCTGAATTTTGAAGTTGTGCAGACACACTAGTTAACTCTCATGCTTTAAATAGTAAAAAGCTACACCAATTAGGGAAGTTTATTGGATATCATAACGAGTTTCCAGTATTTATTCGTATCTTATAGTGTATTTGTTTACGTAAGTGAGGTACTTTTTCAACTTTTCATTGTGTGATTTCCGGACACTCTTGCACTGCAGTTGTCATCTTTAGATTACTGAAGTACGAAAACTCGGACAGATCTTGAGGTGAGCACTTCATCCTAATGTTAATCATATCTGTTTAAAGGTTTTTTGCCTCTTGCATTACTCATAATGAGTTACACCTAGCTGTATACAAAAATCAATGTGACGATTTTTGTGTTGTGATATTCATTAGCAGACACAATACTTGCAAATACAGACAGAAGCACTATTTCGTATGTAAAAAAATTGCCACTATTTATTCTGTACGATTTTCTTCATTGTAGTAACCTCAAAAATACATCCGTGGAAGAGCTGCATAAAATCACACACGGAAACGTCACGATGTATTTATGTGAGCAATTACACTAAAAGCGAGAAACATTCTCGAAATGGGTCGCGCTAAGCATAAATATACGCATTGGGTGCAGGTTTTTCAGAATTTAAATCTACGAATAACACATTTAGGTCTACAGGTTATCCAGAAACATAAGATTATGATGAACGAAATGAAGTTACATTGACCTTCAATTACTGTTATTCAATTAGTGGCAGACACGTCTGAAGTTAAGAAAAAGATAATTGTGAGCACGGAATTGTGAACTACTGAAAAGGGGAAAAAACACGTACACCACATTTCCAGGTCACTTCATGGAACAGATCACCACCTTGTAAAAGAGAGAGAGAACCAGTAGGAATAATTTTTAGACAGGTAATGCCCAACTCTCACAAAGCAAAACAACGTAAGAGAGCTACTACAATAACACTAACAGACGCCACAATTCCTAATTGAACACATTACGTCTAAAATTTCTGGTAAAGAAATTAACCAACTTGCAGTTTGATCCAATAAACTGTAATATCAGACCATAGATTCCGAACTGTATGCCGATTGTCATATTTATCGTCTTCTTGGTGCCACATCTTCGTTTCAGTAAACGTATCAATTTCTCACTTTCCATATTTACTGTGTGAGAACGTCGGTCGAGTTGACCGAAGAAAACAAAACTGATTTGAATTTCAGAGTCGTCCAAAGTCTCTACGTTCGGGCGATGAGGTCGGCTACACTGTGATCGTGCCCATAGTGGAGTACTGATTTGAAACAATAAATAGGCCGTGTTTCTCCGATGTCGGTCGTCGGTAAAACCTACAGGTATCTGAGCGACTGTGACCACAGCCTTAGAGGCTGGACTCTGGAGTGTTCCAGTCAGATCGCAGCACGTGCTCGACCTTGGAATTTCTCGTGAGTCAACAGCGAGAGACAGGCGGAAGTGCAGAAGTCAGAGAGAGAGAGAGAGAGAGAGCTGGCCGATACTAGGAAGGGGTGAAAGCGTCTATTGCGGACCCGCTAGGTCTCAGCACGGGTTATTTTCCATTCGCGCAATGACCCCCTTCGTCAAATAAATGCTGCACATGTGGTTGAGTGCACCAATCTGGATCAAAAGTTCACCGCGTATAACGCAAAATCCTGGTGCACCGACCTCGAGCAACGTTAAACGACGGAATTGGCAGCGGTTACATTTACCAGAGGACACGAGTACGAAAAGAAATCAGTTGAACTTTGTTTACAAGATAAATCAATCAAAAGTGAAGGCCGTAAACTCCACTAAGTACCTAGGAATTACTAATACTTCACATTTAAACTGGAAATAACACGTAGATAATGTCGTGGGAAAGGCGAACCAGAGACTGCGTTTTATTGGTAGTACCCTTAAAGTACTAAAGAGGCTGCATACACTACGCTTGTCCGTCCTTTTCTGGAGTATTGCTGCCCAGTGTGGGATCCTTATCAGGTGGGTTTGACAGAGGACATCGAAAGAGTCCAAAGAAGGGCAGCTCGTTTCGTATTGTCAGGATGCGGGGGAGACAGCGTTACGGAAATGCTACAGGATCTGGGATGTGAATCATTACAACGGCGCTTATCGCTGCGTCGTGGGCTACTTACGAAACTCCAATCCGCAACATTCTCCTCCGAATGTGAAAATATATGGTTGACTCCCACTTACATAGGTAGAAACGATCATCAGAATAAAATACGAGAAATCAGAGCTCTGACAGAGATTCGGATGTTCTTTCTTCCCGCGCGGTATTCGAGGGTGGAATGGGAGATAAAGCCGGCCGCGGTGGCCGAGGAGACTGAGGCGCTTCAATCACGGTCTGCACGGGCACTACGGTCGGGGGATTCGAATCCCCCCTCGGGCATGGATATTTGTGCCGTCCTAGTTCGTAAGTAGTTCATAAGTAGTTTGTAAGTTTAGGGACTGATAACCCCGTAGTTAACTCCCATAAGCTTTACAAAAATTTTTGAATTTTGGAAGATAAATAGTATGAAGGTTGTTCGATGAACCCTCTGCCACTTAATGTCACTTAAATGTGATTTGCAGAGTATCCGATGTAGGTGTGGAACTCGATCAAAAGTATTAACGCCCTGATTTACGGTAATGCTGAAAGTCACGTGACAAAGCCACAGAATCTGGCAGGTCAGTCCTCAAAGGAAGAGTTATTTCTAAAAATAATACGTCAAATTTAATTACCAATTCTGAATCCAGATGAAATCCGAAATCTATTGATTACACACTCAGACTGCTGTTTCTGCAGTTTCGGCAGCATGTCTGTAGTACCTTAGTCGAAACAACCGGGGGATCAGTTGTTATGTAGGTACTGACGTATTGTCATCGGCAGAATGAAGTAAAATGGTCGCGGAACCGTAGGAATGTTCACAGAAATGCTTTCAGGAAAGATGTCCTTAGTGTCAAATTAATACTCGAGGTTAGTAAGTTTGTTTTTAAATTTTTTTTCACACATCCGGTTTTTTTCCCCATTTGGATATTCTGTAACACTAGTGAGGCACATTGTGTGGACGGCGATTGCTGAAACCTTCTTTTCTCCACGTGCCGCTGTAACGCGGTACGTGTGGGAATGTGGCGTACGTCGGTGAATCACGACAAGAAGTGCCTCGGGAGCGGATTGGCGTGTTCCCGGCATCAGCACCGGCGGCAGGATTTCGGGCGGTCTTTTTGTCGCGGCTCGCGGCGTGTCGTGTTGTGTTTTTCCGCTGACGGCTGGAAAGGCTTGCGCAACCCCGGTTAGCGAGCTTTGTCTTCACAAGCCGCCGCGCTAAAGCCGCTCCCGTGACCTTCTGCCGCCCATTTCCCTCCCCACTGGCTGCGTGCTGTGCTGCCGTCTGACCCGCAGACGCCGCCGAACAGGTCGCTATAGACGCACCGCAAAGGCTGACCATATTTTTAGAGGTCGGGGCAGTTTGTGTGTTCAGTGTCCAGCGTATAACAGTAAGACGACCAACTTTCCCGAATTATACGGGTTCTCCTGTGTTTTAACACTTTTTTAAAAATCCTCCCGTTTCCCTTATTGTCCGACAGTTTCTCCCGTATTTATACTCGAAACCCGTGAGGTACTACCACACTTTAACTTCTCTCGACGAGATAAAAATGGATACTGTTTCCGATTTACTGTTCTTGCTTCTACGGCCTCTGGGATGCATGGCACTGTGAGGGAAATGCTTATGGTTTCTTCGTCAATAGTACCAACTCGAGGATGGTATTGCGTCGTACCGATCAGCAGTTAACTTTTATATAATCAAAATATCCACGAGTGTACTGACGGTCTATACAACAGGCCCGTTGGACACTATAGACCGGCAGTACACCCGTGGATATTTTGATTATCAAATACGCCGGGAGAAACTCAAGAATCAGAACTTTTATACACTGGAACAACACACGGATGTTATGACTCGCGAAACGGGATTCAAGTGTTCAAATGTTTGTATAGCTTATGGGACTTAACTACAGAGTCATCAGTCCCTAAACTTACAAACTACTTATGAACTAGCTAATACTAAGGACGGCACAAATATCCATGCCCGAGGGGGTATTCAAACCCCCGACCGTAGTGGCCGTGCAGACCGTGACTGGAGCGCCTCAGTCCCCTCGGCCACCGCGGCCGGCCCCTTGAATTTATTTCTGAAATGAGTCTTACTAATACCACTGCACTCTTAAAACCTACATCTCAGCTTGTAGGTCTACCCCAAAATGCGATATATGAGTATAAGTAAGCTAAGTATCCCTTATTGCCTTTTTTATGTCCCCCATTTTCATTCATTCCAACGAACTACGAATAGTTATGCAGTTGAAATTAACTGTGACTAAATCTCCCTTATTATCATGGTCAGATTTTGGTCATCTCCCTTAAATCCCTGATCAAAAGTTGGTCGTCCTATATAACAGCATCCCACACAGTCGCGAATGCTGACGTATACAATGTCCTTTTCCAAACATTTCACATTTCGAACGCTACTTAAAATAAATACCAAATAAACATCGTCCTGAGATATATTTTGTCTCGATATTTGTTAAAGATATTAAGCCTGATTAGAGGCATCGCATTAAAATTTATACCGCGGCCGGTATTCGAACCCAGGACCTTCTGCTTACTATGCAGTCGGCATATCCCACTTTTTTTCCCCTTTTTGGGCCACTTTAGGTTACGGTAGTAACACTAAAAGCGGGCCTTTGCGATCGTCTTTTGACAGCTCGAAATTTAAATAAAATAACGGCTTAACCATTCATCTGACACAAAAATTGAATAACTGAATTTGTCGAGGAGAAAATTCTCATCAACTTTGGTCTCTTACCTATTTTTTTATATCTCGTATCGTTTCAGATATATTTGCAAAAATAACGGCGATTTTGGGATGTATGTCTGTCTGTCCGTAACGTTTTCCCTGTTTTTAAGACGAACCGTTCAACCGATCAGCACCAAATCTGACAGACATGATTGTAGGCCGCCAGAGACCAGAACCACCCTTTTTCAAATTTTTCGGACAAAAAATACGTTAGCAATACCAAAAATAGTCGTTTGTAATGTAATTTTAATTCAAATAAACCGTTCATCTGGCGCGAAAATTGAATAAACGAACTTGTAGCGGAAAAAATTTGTTACAACTTTGTTCCCTTATTTTTTTATATCTTTTATCGTTTCAGAGATATATGCAAAAATAACGGAGTTTTGACACCCTGCATTGAATTAACGAAAACCAGTCGTTCGCAGATCTCACGTGACATTCCTCGCCCAGAACTCTGTACTATATGCCATCTTGCGTTGCGTATTTGATGATTATAACTTACACGTTGTCATTTCATGCAATGGCGCACTGAAGAATTAACAAAAACACATTGTTCTCCGTACGATAAATGATAATCTAGTGTCTACAAATGCCATATTAGCATCAGTTAACAACGGCCATTAATAGTACAAGATTAGAGAACAGATCAAATGTTCAAATGTTTGTTAGCTTATGGGACTTAACTACCGGCTCATCAGTCCTAAACTTACAAACTACTTATGAACTACTCACGAACTAGGACGGCACAAATATCCATGCCCGAGGGGGGATTCGAACCCCCGACCGTAGTGGCCGTGCTGACCGTGACTGGAACGCCTCAGTCCCCTCGGCCACCGCGGCCGGCTAGAGAACAGATCTCGTGACTGTTACCCATTGCGTAGTGGGCAATACGTTGGACTGTGACGCTGAAGGTCAGTGGTTCGCAACCCGCCCCTACCGAAAAGAAATTTCTAAAAGGGTTTCAGACACTCAATTTATTATTTAGATTATTTTGGTCCAAAATGTTTGCAAAAAAAAATATAAAACTACAAATCTAAAGTGGGCCGTAAAACATGTCAGTGCGATTTTTTTTTTTAATATAACATCCCCTTTACTAGTTTATCATCACTTAATTATCACCTAATAAACCCACTCACATGGAGACCACATGTGTCGGGTTATAGATTTTTTTCATGTTTACGGTACATGAAGTAGAGAACTTAAATAACAATCAGTAAAAGCAATTCGACACAACTCTCAAAAATTCTCGAGAAAATCGACTTTCAAGTTTTGCAGGTACACGTAAGTACCAATAACTTAATAACTTGAATCGTCTGTTGGTGTAGCTCAGATGGTAGCGTTCTAGGTTCACAACTACAGGGTAGGTGATTCGATTCCTGCAGAAACTGATATATATATATATATATATATATATATATATATATATATATATATATATATATATATCGTTGTTAGAAATCCTGATGACCGCGACGTACTGTTTCAGAATATCTACTGATCCGCTAATTGTTTTGGCCAGTGTATGACAAACGTAATAGTAACAAACACGGTCTTGTTCCAAAATGTGCCCACCCGCATAGCCAAAAACGTCCAGGTGTGTTTTGTACAGCATCACCAAATTGTGGAATATGTCCGCTGCACCGCAAAATTTCGACGTCTCATAACTGCTGCGTTATGGCAGGCTTGTTGAGAGGATAGTGAAAACCAAATATAGAGGTTCCAATGTCGTTGAAGCGGTGGGTGTTTTGGTAAAGGAAATGATAGTCTGTTCCAAACTACAGGGACAATTTACTGATCAGTTCGACAAAGAGTTGCAGCTGCTGTCGAAGCCATATACAGGATGTCCGAAAAGTCTTTTCCTGATTACATAAATTGATAACTCAGGCTAGAAGTAAGATACAAATAAGAAAGTGGTGTCTGTTTACAAACTATCAGTTTTTTTCACACATCGGTAAACTTCCACATGAGCACCCTTGGTAGCACGTAGCACATCTAGGCGATATCCAATTTTCGTCCACACATTGGCCAACATCACTGGAGGGATCGATTCAACGACTGTGGTTATCCGTTGCCGCAGGGTTTCAAGATCTGGTACACGTGTTCGGTAGACCTCGCCCTTGACATAATCCCATAAAAAGAAGTCTAATGGCGCTATGTCAGGAGAGCGTGGAGGCCAAACCGTTGGCCCATCACGACCAATCCATCGCCCGGGAAAGGTCATATCGAGATAGGCACAGATGTCCAAACACCAATGAGGCGGTGCACCGTCTTGCTGAAACAAGACATTAGGGTGATACTGAAGCAGCTGAGGATCAGCATACAGTTGTAACATGTCCAGATACTCTGCAGATGTGATGGTAGCCTCAGCGAAGAAGAATGGCCCGATAATTCGATCGTGCAATAGCGCGTACTGAACATTCACCTTTGGACTGCCTCTGGTGCACCCCATGACCTCGCCAGGGGTTTGTGAACCCCAAATGCGCATATTATGCCGATTCACTTCTCCACTGACAAAAAAAGACGCTTCGTCGGGAAAGGCAATTCGTCTGAGATAACCATCATCGTCCTTAATACGTGATAGCATTTCGACCGCAAAGTCATATCGACGTCTACTGTCATTGGGTAACAAGGCCTAAACGATTTGCACTTTGTATGCACGAAACAATAAACGCTTGTGTAAAATGTCATGGAGAGAGCTTTTTGGCATCTGTAATTCACGTGAGGCCCTGCGCACCGATTTCTTCGGACTTGTCAGATAAGACTGCCTCACGGCTTCGACCCTGTCTGCTGAGGTTGTTGGTCGACCAGACCTCGGAAGGTCAGCAACCGATGCTGTGTTCTTGAACTTCTTATACCAGGCTTTAATGCTCTTGACATCAGGTGGATTCCTTCCAAATGTTGTCTGGAAGTGTGTCTGCACTGTGGTTGATGATCGTGGCTCATGGTACCACAGGACACACTGTGCCTTCTTCTGATTGGTTAACTTGGATTCTTGGGCACTGCACCTCATCCACTACTTACGTACTGCGAACCTAAACAGAAAAAAAAAAAAAAAAAAACTTTGATAGTTTGTAAACAATTCGACACAAGTTTCATATATGTATCTTACTTCTAGCCTATATTTATGTAATCAGGGAAAGACTTTTCGGACACCTTGTGTACACTTTTAGAAAAGGTATTGCACCTGTGGTATGTGACTGTTGTGGACCTGTCTCTCTCTTCGTAGGATTGGGGGAGGGCTTTTTTGTGGCCGGCTGCAGAATGTGGGAGGGTGAATGTTTGAAAGGCCTTGGGGACCGGAGGCGAGGGTGCGTTGCGTGGCCTTGGTTGCTACACAGCTGCGTATTCCACCCTACCCTAGACGCCTCCATAGTCGCTCACGGCGTCCCACGATTGCAAACTCGAAGTTACTCATCGCAAGAAACCCCGCCACACGACGTGGAGTTTCATCACTACCCCAACGAGAAACTAGCACGGAGGTTCTCTACATCTACATGGGCTACTCTGCAAATCACGTTTAAGTTCCTGGCAGTGTTCATCGAACCACCATTATACTATTTATCTCCCATTCTGAATAGAGCGCGGGAAGAAAGAGCACCTGAATCTCTCCGTTCGAGCGCTGATTTCTCGTATTTTATTTTGTTGATCATTTGTACCTAATGTAAGTCGGAGTCAACAATATATTTTCGCATTCGGGGGAGAATGTTGGCGATTGGAGTTTCGTAAGTAGCCCAGGCCGCATCGATAAGCGCCGTTGCTGTAATGATTCCCATCCCAGATTCTGTATCATTTCCGTAACGCTGTCTCCTCTGTATCGTGACAATACAAAACGAGCTGCCCTTCTCTGGACTCTTTCGATATCCTCCGTCAAACCCACCTGATAAGGATCCCACACTAGGCAGCAATACTCCAAAAATGGACGGACAAGCGTAGTGTATGCAGTTTCTTTTGTAGTTCTGTTGCATCTTTTAAGGGTTCTGCCAATAAAACGCAGTCTCTGGTTCGCCTTTCGCTCGACATTATCTACGTGTTTTTCCAGTTTTGTCTGTAGTAATAGTAATTCCTAGGTATTTTGTGGAGTTTACGGCCTTCATTTTTGATTTATCGTGTAAACAAAGTTTAAAGGATTTCTTTTCGTACTGATATGGACGACTTCACACTTCGCATTATTTAGAGCCAATTGCCAGTTTTTACACCATAGTGATATCTTATTCAGATTGTTCTGCTGTTGCTTTTGAACTTCAGATGACTTTACTAGACGATTAATGACAGCGTCATCTGCAGACAACCTGAGAGAGATACTTATATTTTCTGCCAAATCGTTTATGTAAACAAGGAACAGGACAGGGTCAATAACACTACCCTGTCGAAAGCCCGATATCAGCTCTGTTTTAGTCGATGCCTTACCATCGTCCTTTCTGACAGGAAATTTCCTATCCAGTCGCAAATTTGGGGGCGATATACCATAACCAAGCAATTTGATTAAAAGGCGTTTGTGAGGTACGGTGCCAAAAGCCTTCTGGAAATCAAGAAATAGGGAATCAATTTCAGAACCCTCGTCGATAGCACTCATCACTTCTGGTGAGTAAAGAGCTAGTTGTGTTTCGCATGGATAATATTTTCTAAATCCGTGTTGGCCTTGGGTCAATAGATCATTCTGTTCGAGATAGTCCATAATACAGTGCTCAGCGATTATGAGTTCATTCTTATTACAGTTACAAAGTGGTGCGAACGTTGGTGACTACAGTCAGTCTAAATAGGAGACTGCTAGAGCCAGAGAGGACCGGAAACAAACGCGCAATATTTTTTTTACTCCCTTATTGTTTCTGTTGCGATGTTGACATTTCACGATCCTTTACTTGGAAGTAGTCGCCGCTGATTATGCATTGTTTTCATGTCCATATCTAGCGTCACAAGCCTGAACTACGTAACAAATATGGCGTGTGTGTTACTTTCACCAACTTGTGAAGAACTGGGAAGTGTAGTTACATGGTTATGGGCCAAAGGGCAAAAACAGAAAGACAATTGCAGCGACAGGCTTGTCTGTGGGGTCGACTATACGAATGGTAGTGATGTCTACAGCTATGGTGGTCAATGTTTTCTATCCAGAGTGCCTTGTGTGGAACTCACAAGTAAAACTACGAAAGTTTCACTCTCAGGTTTTTCTGAAATTTAGATATAATACAAGTAATTTTTAGCGACGTTATACCATGTTTACGTGGCCCAAAATAGAAAATTTTCATAAATTAAGGATTAGTGAAGCGATTTAAACGATTAAAAAAAATTAAATCAACTTTTGATAAGAAATCAGCTTAGGTATATTGGAGGGAGTGACTATTAGGGGGCAAAGTACCCAAAGATACAGCTTTTTGTACAAAAGTTTTGATGTTATCGAAGTAGAATCTCTTAAAACTTCGAAAAGGAGGGCTCATTTAGTAACAAGTAATAAATAAATATAATTAGTGAAGGAATGCAAGGAGAAATTTGCAGACGGAATTAAAGTCCAGGGAGATGGAATAAAAACCTTGCGGTTTGCTGACGACATAGTAACTCTGTTAGAGATAGCAAAGGACCTGGAAGAGCAATTAAACGGAATGAACAGTTTCTTGAAAGGAGGGTATAAGATGATTATTAACAAGAGTAAAACAAGAGTAAGGGAACGTAGTCTCATAAAATCAGACGATGTTGAAGGAATTAGGTTAGGTAATGAGACGATAATAGTAGTACATGAGTTTTGTTATTTGGGTAGCAAGATAATTTCTGGTGACCGAAGTATAGAAGATATAAAATGCAGAATGAAATAAATCGCAATTTGCGATCAGTTATGGCTTCACTCTACTAGCTTTTAGATGGAACACCAAAGGGCGGCGAATGAAAATTTTTTGCCCGGCCGCACTGTGGTGTTGCATCTAAAAGCTAGTACAGTGAAGCCATAACTGATCGCAAATTGCGGTTTATTTCATTAAATGATTGCTGTAACGTCGTCAGAAAATATTAAAATGCAGAATGGCTATGGGAAGAAAAGCGTTTCTGAAGAAGCGAAATTTGTGGACATCCAATATTAATTTAAATTTAACGAAGTCCATTCTGAAAGCATTTGTCTGGAGTGTAGCATCGTATGGGAGTGAAATGTGGGGGGGTAAGGAGTTCAGACAAAAAATGGAGGAAGCATTCAAAATGTGGTGCTACAGGCGAATGATGATGATGTGGGTAGATCACGTAACTAATGAGGTGCACAATTGAATAGGTGTGGAAAACGAGTTTCTGGCATATCCTGATTAAGAGAAGGGATACGTTGCTGGGACACATTCTGAGTCCTGAAGGAATCGTCAGCTTAGCATTAGAAAGAAGTGTGTATGGTAAAGATTGTAGAGGGAGACCGAGGGACGAGTACAGTAAGAAGATTGAAAAGGATGTAGGTTGCCGAACGTATTCTCAGATGAAGAGACTTGCTCAGACAGGATAGCGTGGAGAGTTGCATCAAACCAGTCTGCGGACTGAAGACACCGCTCCCCCCCCCCCCCCCCACACAAATATATATATGAGGGTAAACAACCCTCTCTCGTTTGAGAGATCTGGTCGTGACACTTCCACGCTAACGCCGGCGGGTTAAAGCAATGGACATTTTTAACATGTTTTATTCAATTTACTCGCTATTATGTCAAAAGTAGATTTTACAGTATTTTGAAAGTCGCATGTCGAGTTACTATTAAAGCTTTTTTTTTTTTCTCTCTCTCTCTTTGAGTTTTCGTCCGCTCCACTGGATCAGCCATATTGAATTTTCAGCATCTGATTTCAGATTCGGATTCAGCGATTTTAAATACCGATATATTAAACAAACGAAACAGTTCAAAAATATAGACTCAAAAGGTCTTCCATGGGCAGTAGCAAACAAGTGCACCACTATAAGGGTTGTCTGCCCCTGTCATATTTATATACGAGAAACAAAACAAAAAGCAGAAACAAAAAATGTTTCTTGCTTATGCTTCCTTTTGAAGTTTTGATACTTTCTACTTATGTTAAATCGAAACTAATTTTTGTAGCAAAAATTCTCTCTTTCGGATTAGTTTTCCCCTAATTTTCACTCCTCCAGCAATTGTGTACAAAAATGGAATAGGATGTGCCAAAACTAAAATTTTCAGTATTCAAATAAATGTTCTGAATATTGGATGATTATATTACTTTTATGAAAAAGTGTATATTAAAATTCCTCTACAAAACATGAGAATGGATATGTATAAAGGGAACAAAACTGATATGGAAAAAGTGCGTGCCATCCTTTAGTTTTCTGGGAAGCGCTGTAAGTGCCTTACTAAGTTTTTGAAAATGATGTAAGTCAAGGGTTTATGTTAAAAGATGATGGAAAGTCCATAGCAGTTTTGAGAACGTTTGATAATTTTTCATAAAATTTTACTGTTTCAATGTTAGGCTAATATAAAAAAGGTATAAAATAAAATTTTGGATGGTTTTCTTGGAGCAAAGTTGTTTGTCTTCTGTTTATTCCGCTTCTTCGTTCATCGCTAAGTATAAGCTGTTTTCGTTCCCTGTTTGTGTTTGTACACTTACAGGAGCTGCTTGCCTGTTCCGCTGGTGGTTGTTTTGCAGGGATCTGTTTCCCGCGTCATAGGGCTGGTCTTTTTCTCTTGCTTCAGCTCTTTTACGAGGCTTTTCCATTCTCTGGTTGGTACACTAAACACACAACCGAAGCACACACTGAAACACGTGAAAAGACCGAAAGCACTGCCATGTCAATTGCCTTACCTCTCTTTCAGCGAGCGGAACTACTGTGACGTTTATGTGAGTCCCTGGCCACGTAGGAGTGTCGGGGAATGAGTCTGCGGATACGGCTGCCAAGGAGGCAGTTCTCCTTCCTCGGTTGTCTACCTTTTCTACTACCTCTGATGCTCTTCGCGCTGCCGTCTCCAGGCGTATCATCTCACGTTGGTTTTTACATTGGTCATCCCTGCCAGGAAACAAATTGCGAGCAATTGCAACCTCTCTCGCTTCATTACGGTTGGCTTATACAACCCTTTTTGCCGAAGTCATTTTTTTCATTTTTGGCACTTACATCCTTTTCCATTTTTGTACTCAATTTATATAGGCCGATTTTCGTCTTCTTTTTATCAAACGATGCTTTCTTGGAGAGTGGAACGGTAAAGAGATATAAGTGTGGTAATTATTCAGCAATCAGTCGTCATAAATATAAATTCTTTACCTCCTACATGGAGTTCGAGATATTTTAACTATTTTAATTTATTTTAAGCATTGATAATGACCACACAGTGGTCGAAATCCGGATTTGCTAACAAATAAAGAATTTTATATTTATGACGACTGATTGCTGAATAATTACCACAAATGAAATACAGTCGTGGAGCACCCAGTCCAATATGGAATCAAGCCAGATATAAGTGGTTGGATGAACCGTCCGCCAGCCTCTTAAATGTGATTAGAGGAGTGTTTATGTAGATGAAGCGTAAGGTCCACCTCTAATGACCACGCACTCGGCGGGGCGTTGAACCCTAATCTTTCTTCCTTCTTTCCTTCCTAAGTAAATTTTGCAGCCTACATTAAGTCGTTGGTTAACTTGCGTCGTGCCCTTCACGTAAAATGCCACAATATCAATGCTGACCTTCGCAAACTTTATCGGAACGCTTGCTTGTTGTTGTTGTTGCTGCTGCTGTTGTTGTTTCCATAATTAAATTGCCAGATCTGAGAGTTAGGAGCTCCAGCATGCACAGTAGTCTGCACCTCGCACCGCCGAACTTTCACCTGTTCGGTCCCGGAAAGAAATTCCTATCCGGTCAACGCTCTGCGACAGCAGCGATAATGAAATCGTCCGACTTCTCCGTTGGACAATGTTGTCTAAATTGATTATGCTCGTCGATTTGGAGTGATGCTGAAGAAATTGAACAGTCGAAGCCAGATGTTAAGTATCCCCAGAAAGCGTATTCTCAAGTCAAAAATCGTAATTCCCAAAATTTAAAAATGTCGACGTCGACGTTGGCGGAAATCGTACAAAATGTATGCGGACGCTAGATTAAGCGCCGAAAATGCGTATCTCTCCACATAAATGGAGACGCCCGGAAATCCCAGTTTACCTGGTTAATAGTAATTTAATGACACACTTGTAGCTTAACGGTACGTAAATTAGTGAAACGTGCATCAAATTACGGAGTAGTCTTGAGGTCTACCAGACTGTAACATTTACAGTCACGACACTTGCACTGGTTTTTGTTATACACGACAGCAGCGCCTCTAGTGGCTGGCGAGGTTCATTTCTCAATACGATATCGGACGAACGTGAATAGTGTCGTTTAAACTGATTTTAACACTCTTTTTTACTACGGGGAAGGTATGCAGTGCCATACAAATAGATAATAACCAGAAAATAATTCCACGTTTGTGTTTGAGGTTGTTTAAGAACTATTGGAGGGTATGAAATGGTACTTCGTAAGACTGTTTATTTAAGGTTATTTTGAAATCTAAGCTTTTTTAATTAAGATTTTCACTTAAGAGCAAAAATTGCTAAGAAACAAAAGACCGAACCATCTACAGAATGTCGTCGGTTTTGTACTCAGAAACATCAGGATTTCTTCACTACAACTCCACCCAAATCTGTAAGTGTGGAACATAAGAAACCTACATGGAATGCTTTCCCTACAATTTTAAATAAATGTACCAGATCAACCTCTACAGCTGTAGCTGAAGGGAAATCCTCACAAACGTGACAGTAAAAAATCGAAATCAAAAAGTTACCCAACGAAGCAGAAAACAATTCTACAGTTGTTACATCTGAACCACAAACGGCAAGAATCTTAGACATTCGCTTTATCATCATCATCATCATCTTGGACAGTTTGCAGCCTCTGGCCGGATCTGCTTCGAACATAAGCCTCTTCATCGTCTTCTGTCTTCCCACCATCTCTCCGTCTTCACCTTGGTCCAGTCTTCTCCTTTCTTCTTTACACTTTCCTCCAGTTCTTTCAGCCATCTGTCTCTCGGTCTTCCTCTTGGTCTCTTTCCTTCCAGTTTCATCTCGTGCATCCTCCTGGGTATCCTCCTCTCCTATGCCGCTACCATTTCAGCCTTGACTTCTCTATCTTCTCTTGTAGGGGTTCCACCTTCATTAACTCTCTGATCCTCTCATTTCTTATCTATCTTTGTCACTCCAATACTGTTCCTCAAGAATTTCATCTCCCTTGCTTGTAATTTGCTTTTCTCTCTTCCTTTCATAGCCCAGGTTTCAGACGCATATGTCAGGATCGGGACATAGTATGACCGGTATATAACTTTTTTACTTCTTAGAGGTACATCCCTGTTCCTTATCAGGCTTCTGACACTTCCGAAATGCTGCTTTTCTCCCTTGCTCGTTTATTTCTCTGTCGTTTCTCCCATCTTCCTGTATCAGGTTTCCTAGCTACTTTAAACTCTCCTCAATCGTCCCCCACGGATTGTTACTCCAGTTGTTCGTCTCTCTCTTTTGCTCTTGATATGATAATCATCTCACCCTTGCTTATACTAAATTTCATGCCATACATCCAATTGCTCTTGTACTTCCTCCTACATATTCCCCCAAAACATCAGATCGTCCGCGAACACCATAGCTTTCATCTTTCCTTCACCAATTACTTGTGCTACTGCACTCATTATATCATCCATCACTGCAATAAAGTGTAATGGTGAAAGTACACTTCCCTGCCTCAAGGCATTCTTCCGTTCAAGCTGATCTCTCTACTTCCACTTTCACACAGCTGACACAGCCATGATACATTTCCCTTATCCTCCAAATAGTCTGTTTTCCTATACCTCTCTTCTCTAGGGCTTTCCACACTTTCCTTCTATGTACACTATCATACGCTTTTTCAATGGGCAGGAAGGTCATTAGTAGATCTATTCCATATTCGTAATAATGTTCCTGCAGTTGTCTTAAAGCAAAAATTAGATCAATCGTGGATCTTCCTGTTCTGAAGCCATGTTGTTATTCTCTCAGCTCTCCTAATTTTGTCCGAATTCGTGCTTCCAAAATGTTCTCAAAAATCTTTGCACAATGACTCATCAGTGTTATCCCACGATAGTTCTTGCACTCTTTCCTATTTCCCTTCTTAAAGACTGGACAATTATTCCCTTCTTCCAGTCTTCTGGCATAGTCTTGTCTCCATACATTCATTACTCGATAGAGCCATTGTATCCCCACCTCTCCTTTATAATCAAAAGAAATTATACTCAAAAGTATATGGGTTTATAACAAAAATGAAGTGTAATAATGTTCGAATCATTAGATTCCATATTACACGCTAAAAAAAGTTCCTGTCATTTAGGAACAGACCACAACAGGAATTTGTTTCTCGTTTGTTTATATTCTCTCACTTCCAGCGGAGTAGGCTACAAAATATACACACATTCGTAAGTATTTGCTCGTGAATAAGTTGTTGTTAATATCACTGAATCAGGGAAATTCGGCTGTTTTTACGTTTATTTCGCGATTATTTGTGTGTCTCGATATTTTAACTAATGTTTGGAACGCAAAAATTACAGTAACTATTTGGTTAATATCGTATTTTATTTATTTAGCGTATGGCTACATCACAAAATTTAGTTAGTTGATGTTTTAATAACAAAGATACACATAACATTACACGTGTAACAAACTACAAACTAATATCAAGTCCATGAATATAGTCCAGTGATTGTTCCGTAACTATCAGGAACTCTGGCCGCCAGCTAAAGCTTTCAGGGGACATTCTTGAACCATGTGGTAGACAGTCTGCTTTTCAGCGCCACAGTCACAGCTTGGAGAAGCTATTTTCTTCCTCTTGTACAGAAGGTCTGCACACCTTCCAGTGTTGGTTCTTATTCTGTTAAGTGCTGACCAATCTTTGCGCGGTAAATCAAAGCCAGGTGGCTCGGTTGATATGCACGGCATCTCAGATGCATTAATCAGGTTTAACCGTCAACTACTCTGCACGTGTCCCCTAGGTGATGCTAAACGAGCAAGAAAACACTGGCGACCAGACAACCCTTGAGATCTCCTGCTAAATATTACATCACATATCAGAACATGAATAAGTCAACAAAGGGTTCTTCTGAGGTTAATTACGTAGAAAAGTAATTACAAACATAACTCTTTCGGCGGCTTGCCCACCGCTAGGAGCGCTAGTGTCGCTGTAGCTGTCAGTTGGTAACAACTTTCACAGCTGTGTGTGTCGCAACTATATATGTTAGACTGTGGTTCCAGGGGAAACGCATAGTAATCGAAGCTTTCACTGAGATGCAATTTAGAGCATTGACATGACCTGAAGAATTTTCAGCGCCGGAAGGTTGGCTGCCTGCGAGAATGCTCGCTGCCGACAGAACGGCGAGGAGAAAGTTGCGGAGCTGGGCGGTGGCTCGCCAAGGCTGAGGTCTCGCTTCGACGCCCGTCGGTGGCACTAGCTGTGATTCCTGGTAGCGCTTAAGAGTTGTCGCAGCAGTCAGATGCTCAGAGGGAGGGTGGAACGTGAATTCTAAAGAATCTGCATTCCCCACCCCACGACCGTACCATGACCAGCCAAAGAAAGCACAGCGCACAGGAATACTTGGGTATCAGTGTATTTGCATGGTGATGACGGTTTTCAACTGCACAATGCTCGTTCACATGTGGTTCGCGCGCACACACCAATTTTGCCTAAAACCGAGCGCAAGCTACCCTACATTCATCCACCTTTTGGTAATGAGAGCACTTAGTGACCTTCTCTACAACCTCTAGAAGCAACTTCAAACAATTTCTAATTTTTTTTTCCCATTACATTCTTGAAGTGTAATATTCGGCATATTTCAAAAAAAAATTATAGGTACACAGTTCATACAATTTTAATCAGTCAACGCCGTTTATATATTGACAGATCGGCATAGTTTATATGATCTACTAGCTTAATATCCGGTGCTTCGCGCGCGTAGACTGGATGGTCTGCATTGGCTCTTTCCATTTGTAAATATAAATTTTGATAAATTTACCCTCAAAAATGCTTTCCTAGTCAAGTATTTTGATACTTCCCCAGAAAAGCGTTCTTGAAAAAGAGAAATTTTTTAACCTCGAATATTGATTTAAGCCTAAGGAAGTCCTTTCTGAAGGCATTTGTGTGGAGTGTTGCCTTGTATGGGAGTGAAACATGGACGATAAACAGTGCGGACAGGAAGAGGATAGAGGCTTTTGAAATGTGGTGTTACAGAAGAATGCTGAAGATTAGGTGGGTGGATCGCGTAACTAATGAGGTACTGAACAGAATTGGGGAGAAAAGAAATTTCTGCCATCAAGGAATCGTGAATTTAGCATTGCAGGGAAGTGTGTGGGGTAAAAACCGCAGAGGAAGACCAAGAGATGGATACAGTAAGCAGATTCAGACAAATGTAGGTTGCCGTTCTTATGTGGAGATGAAGAGGCTTGCTCAGGATAGGGTATTGTGGAGAGCTGCATCAAACCAATCTCCGGACTGAAGACCACAACAATAACTACCCCATTGATAGCAGAATTGAAAATATCCCGAAACACATTAAAAAATTCTAACCATGGTCCAAATCGAAATTTACACATTCCTACCATCAAAACAGTCTTAGTAGCACCTTTGAAAGGTTTTACCTTATTTCACCCGCTTAATGGTTGAAATTCCAAAAATATCGAATCACGTGTTTTTAAAATTTCAATCAAAAATCTAAATCAGAAGTTTTGTATTTCTTACTTCAAAATTGCCTGAATAGCAATGTATTTGCAAACAACCGTTGATCCACTATTTCACCTCCTCAGGGATGGGAATATCGGTAAATGTCTACAAATTTAAAGTTTTTATCGTCTGTAGAAAGTTTTCAGCGCCGTTTTCTGTCTTTTAGAAATGGATCGAGAACGCGAAATTTCTTTCTTACACTTTGGCATCTTTCTTGGTATTTTTACTTTTCAAACTGCAATATGCACTTATTTTTCTTTATTCGTACGCTTTTTGCAGAAAAACATATGACACATCTGCATCTCGTTTCGCGGTGTATAACATCTTTGCTATTACATTGTCAAGTTATCGCTGGTCTTCAGTCCAAATTTTATATAAGCTGACGACTTTTTACCGCTATATCTTCCACCCTCTTAAAGCTATCGACTCGGAACTGCTATGGTGTACAACGTTCGTTTCCATTGTGCAGTTTTTGATGAAGAGCAAAATATTGACACCCACACGTAAAATTTTTATATTAGTCGGTTACTTTGAACTCCCATAACTTTCACCCCCTTATCGTTATCAACCCTCTGCCACGTTAGCGCACAATGGGAGTTTGTACCTACTACCACATACAAACTCTATACGTTTGCGATGTGCAGTTTTGGCTTTACAGTGAAATATAGCACAAACACCTCAATTTTTATAGATATTAAGATGACGAAAGTTGGCCACTTTTCTTAAGGTTTCCTGCTGCCTGATGGTTACATTGCTACTTTGCAAGTGGCCCCACACACAATCGACACCGATGCGTGTATATATGTAGAGTCTGTTCTGTCGCACAGGTCTGAAAGTACAGAGCAGCTCGTATCAATGAACACGCCGAAAAATTTACGACGCCAACTGACAGGAGGCATTGAAATAAAACTGAAAATTTGTGCCCACCTGGGTACGAACTTGCGTCCGCCTGTACTGGCACACACGGTGTCTATTACACCCTGTGGAAACTGTGATCACTACAGTCGCGCTGGTTACCTTTGCATATCTGATAGATTCACCTGGTGCAAGAGTTCATCTGTGTTCGTTTGTTGGCTCTGCGTCCTAGCGTTTCACCTGTCGTTAAACCGTATCCTTCTAAAACAAACGAGGCATCATTGGGGTTGCCAGAATAGTGAAAAAGTAATTCTCGTTGCCCTCTAATATGGTGTGTGATCTCCTCGGACGGCCAGTACAGTCGCACTGTGGCATGAACAGGATCAGGTTAACTATCAGCTCTTGAAGGATATTTGTCCATTATTCCATGAATGCAATATCCTTCTTTGCATCCATCGTGGGAGGCGGTGGTCTGGCTGCAATGCGTCTGCTAAGTCGGGTTTAAGTCCGGTGATCAAGCTGGCCACTTCATTCGTTCAGTCCCCTCAGCTTCAAGCATGTTGCCCACCAGTGCAGCTCTGTGAGTAAGAGCGTTATCGTCCACCAGAAGGAACCCATCTCGTGTGGCACCAGCGAAGGGCACAACCCAAAAGGTCGAAGGATCTGGTCTCTATACCTCTGAGCAGTCAAAGCGCCATTCTGCACGACGTGGAGGTCCGTACGTTCGCCAATACTGACTACTTCCCATAAGATTCGTTCGCTACCATGACATGCTGTTTTTTCCTGATATAAGCACGATTGATTAGAGTTCCACGTGTTCGCCATATAAGGAAACGACGATCGTCCAGCTGGGCACAAAATCTTGACTCACCTATGAAGAGAACCCAACGCTTTCAAAAATGTTCAAATGTTTGTTAAGCTTAAGGGACTTAACTACGGGGTCATCAGTCCCTAAACTTACAAACTACTAATCTGCATGCTAACTGGTGTCGTGGTTTTAATGGGACACACGCACTATAGACTTCCGTGCGTAGAGGCCACATTCTCGAAGGTGATTTCGGACTGTTTGTGTTCCTATTGTTCGTCCTGTTGCTGCCTGGAGGGTGCGTTGCAGCTGAGTTGCATTCAGCCTCCTGTCTCGACGGGCAGTTAACCGAAGATAACGGTCATCTGTTGCTGAAGTTACCCCTGGACGACCTTTGCCTTGCCTTGCCTTCTTTAAACGGTTCCTGTTGTCTGAAATCGCGTCCAGATACTGGTGATTACACTTTGGGACACACCCGCCTCCCTCTCTGTCGCGCTTCCAACCTTCCTATGTCTCTTCGTGCCATAACTTCGGGTAAGTCTGGTTGTCGAAACACTGCACTACCTGCTCACTACACTATCTGAACCGAGCTGCTTGTGTAATTCGTCTGTAGAGTTAACGCAAGTGAACAGGAACCCTCTATGCAGCAACTCCTTGTCTTTGCTACTATATCAGTTGCCGTAATGTTGTTGCCTCCCGTCCATAGAACCAACAGAGACAACGCGATCTCATCCCCTAATTGTTTTGGCCAGTGTAGATACCTAGGAAGAACGCCGGGGTACATGGTATGATTCTCTGCCTGACGTTTAGTCTTCCACCGCTGAAGACATCTTCGGAGACTTTTCTCACTTTAGTCAGTTCAGCAAGCTGCACTGTTTACATGTACCCATACAACGTTAGGTTCGTGATGTCATGACGCAGTGGAGACAACATTACGACGACCGAATGAGTGTGTTGCTGCAGAGACGGTGTTGTTCACTTGTGTTTACTGTACCGAACGAATTACACAAGCTGTTGGGTTCTGTGGTATCTGAAAATAAAAAAATCGCACTGACCTGTTTTACGGCCCACTTTAGATTTGTAGTATTATAAGTTTTTGCAAACATTTTGGACCAAGATAATAATCTAAATATTAATTAATGTCTGCAACCCTTTGAGGAAACAAATTTAGATAGTGGCGGGTTTCGAACCACCGACCTTTTGCGCCACAGTCCAGCACCTTGCCCGGTACGTTATGTCTATGAATCAAAATAGCTCTTTAATCTCATACTATTGATGGGCGTTGTTAACTGATGTTAATATAGCATTTGTAGACATAAGGCTATCATTTATCGTTCGAAGAACGGTGTGTGTGTGTGTGTGTGTGTGTGTGTGTGTGTGTGTGTGTGTGTGTGTGTTAATTCCTCAGTGTGCCGTTGCTTTGAAATGACAACGTGTAAGTTACAATAAGAAAATCATCAAATACGCGAGGAATGTCACGTGACATCTCCGAACGGCTGGTTTTCGTTAATTCAATGGAGGATGTCAAATCTCCGTTATGTTTGGAAATATGTCTCAAACGATAGGAGATTTAAAAAAAAAAAAAAAAACATAAGGGAGCCAAGTTGTAGGGAATTTTCTCCTCTACCAAATAGGCTATTCAATTTTCGTGTGAGATGAACGGTCCGTTTGCAAATTACAATTATATTAGAAACGGCTTTTTTTTTCTACCGTATTTTTTGTCCGAAAAATTTGAAAAAGGAAGGTTCTGGTGATCTACAATTATGTCTGTAAAATTTGAACGGTTCGTCTTATAAACAGGAAACACGTTGCAGACAGACAGACATACATCCCAAAATCGTCGTTATTTTTGCAAATATCTTTGAAACGCTACGAGTTATATATATATATATATATATATATATATATATATATATATAAAACATAAGAGAGCAAAGTTGTAGAGAATTTTCTCCTCTACAAATTCGGTTATTAAATTTCCGTGTCAGATGAATAGTTAAGCCGTTATTTTCATTTAAATTTCGAGCTGTCAAAAGACGATCGCAAAGGCCCACTTTTAGTGTTACTACCGTAACCTAAAGTGGGCCAAAAGTGTTTTGCCCACGGCAGAGTCTCGTAGAGAAGAAAGGAAACACTGTTCAGATGGACGTGAATCGGAGAGGAAGAGGTTTGACTCGGGACGAAGCATAGTGGAGTGAATGAACGTCCTGTGTACGCAGTGTGAGGGTCTCTTGCGAAAGACAGCGCAGCACGGCATGAGGGTCGGGTTTTCCACAGTGCGGCGGTGTCAGCAGGCAGAGTGCGTCGCTCCTGGTACGTCGGCTGCTCGCCGTTGCGACAGCAGGGACGAGTTTCTCGCGCTGCACGACTCCCACGCATTCTGCAGGTTGGGTGGGACCGTTTGTCACGAAAACGCGTCGGTACACGGAGCGTGTATCTGAAAGTGTGGCCAACGTGGCGAGTTTCTGACGTCACAACGTGATAACCGCACGTTGGCGAGCTTTCCCAACGTGTCTGGTTTTTTTTTTTTTTTTTTTTAAGAAAGTAAAAGAGGTACCATCGCTGTTAGGCGATCTTCACCTCAAGTTTAACAAGGTAGGGGGTACACAATAACTTTATTTATATAAACATTCGGGGCGGACTTCTGAGAGCCACAGGGGCTCGTAAGACCCCCCGGATGGTGTCTTAAGTTGCTTAACGTTTTGATTTACTTCTCTGCCGATGTTGCGCCGGTTCTTCTTTGGAGGAAGTGCCGAGGGTGAACCCCCGAGCCGCATCGGGGTCGATGTTTCGTTCCTTTAAATATTCTCTGGCTAACGTGGAAAGTTGGTGCCACTGGTCTGTTGTAAAAACCGGGTGGCCATTTATGGCTCGGAACCCATGACGTCCGATGATTGCCCAAATGGGCCTTTGAACATATTCCCCGAGGGCGGACCTGAAATGCGGTGGTGGTGGTGGTCTTTGGTGGCGGGGGAGGAAGGGATAAGGATTGTGGAAGGGGATAGGATTTATCCTCGATAGAGGAGACAATCTTGGACAAGACCCGGGCGACGCTGTGCTTGTCAGGCATCGGCAGAGCCTCGTCGTCCTCCTCCTCCACCTCCGATTCTTCTTCCGGAGCAGCAGCCGCGGCCGTCGTGCTCTCCCTCCCAGGTGAAGGCGCATCCATCTCCACAGGTGCCAGGGAGGCGCCCGCTGACGTTCCTGCATCGGTTGTTTGCGTGGCTGCATCCGTCCTGCAGATCAACCCCACATGCGGGGAAGAGGTGATGGCAGCCACTGCAGCCTGTACCTTCTGCAGCTCCCGTTCGAGCAGGTCGATCTCGCGGTGCGCAGCCGCGAGGTCGGCGCGGTACTGCGCCCTCTGCTCGGCCATCGCAGTTTGGAGGGCTAGCAGAGCCGCGTCCGTGTCCGCCGCACCTCGTGTCGTCCCACTACCAGACAGGAGAGGGGGTGATGTAGCCGCAGTTGCGACCAAGCCCCTACCACGCCGTAGCGGAGAAGCGAGACAACTATCCCCAACTTGAAGCGGCTGATCGCCGCCATCTGCAGGGAACGAGGGAAGAATCCCAGTACTGGGTTTGTGATTTGAAGTGCATGAGTCGCAACAAGAGCAAAATGAAACACGAAATAATCGCATGTTTGTTTAAAAAATTACTGATTATTGCAGTCTGTTTAAAAACTATTCTTAAATGAATGAAGTTTCCCAATTTTCAGAATAATGTCTGCATATAGACACGACATCTAAGAACGTAAGGCTCTTTTCTGATAAGGTGAAGCGACTTTACGTCGAGATATTTGCATAAGATGAAACTTGTAAAGTAGCAGAGAGTGCGATTATTTTTTATTTCACGTAATTTTCTGTCATATCCTGTTTACTTTTCGCTGACTATTCTGTACGTTTTACACGCTTATTTTTGTGCATTACATTTTTGTCTACATTCCTTTCCATACAATATAGAATTTTTGTTTCAACTTCCTCGAATTTGGGTATGAATAATTGTAATAACTCATAACATGTTAAATGTGCATTTCATTCTCACATTACTTTTTAACAGAGAGAGTACTTCCCAAAAAGTTTGAGTATGCAACGTTCGATGAAGTAATGACCATTTACGAAGTACAATTACCACCTGTTATGGGTCTAAAAACAATTATTCGACCTATTTATGCATCATACTTACATGTCATGAATACCACTCATACGCCTAGTTATTCATTCAGCTCAAATTAAGTATTTTTAGTAATTTTTATGCAAATGAAATAAAAGTACTTGACATACACCAAAGTACGTTTTTCATTTTTAGAGGATCATTCATAAGAGGAAACCTAAACAAAAACAAACGCTCATGGTTTCTTATTTCTCCATGAAAATACTATATGGTATACAAGTAATGACTGATCTGCGAAATGTAACATTGTTTCCGTCATCGTCATTGCTTCCGTTCTCACTGTTACAATTAAAAGCAGCACACGAAAGAACCTTGTTTATGCACGATTGCCCTGCAAATGGCGGATTCTGTCGCATTCAATGTGGGGACGCGACACTAGCGCCAACGAGCCGTCTAGTTTTTATTTAGTAAGTCTACGGTTGCGACTGGCGTCGCCGTCGACCGTGGAGCACCCTCGGAGGCGCGCCCCGTCGTATGGGTGGTCTTCCAGCTGCGAATATACTCGCACACAATCAGTGCACCTCTTCGCGGCATCCCGCGCCTGTGTGTACTCGCGCGTGTCGTGCGCCCCCGCGCACCGAAGACACGCGAATGCGCTCTTGCAGTTGGTGGCAAGATGACCCAACTTCTGGCAGCGGAAGCACTGTATAGGTTTCCGCTTCTTCTTAGGCCTCGCCTGTCCGCTGCCACCGGCCAAAGCCGAGACCTCAGCCGCTAGCAGTCGAATTACCGACGCGAGGAAACCGCCCGTCGACCGTCCCCGTCGGCGTGGCTGGCAGTATCGAGCATGCCAGATACTCTCAGCGAGCGTCTGAACGATCACCAATAAGGTGGCAGAACGCCTCCGACGTCACACCACGTGGCTATCCGGGGAGGGGGGCAGCTCTTTTCGGTAGAGATAGTCTCCATATTGGCCGTCGTTTTTCATGGATTTTATGTACCGGGCGATCCAAAAGTCAGTACAAATTTGAAAACTTAACCCTAGACTGCATGGTGTTGCCGTTTGGCAACGCAAATTTTGGTTACTTTTTCAGACATATTTCTAGTTGACAGATGGCAACACCATGTATATCGTAGACACTGGAGTCTGTTGTAAGCATTTAGTTGATCGTTTCCTCCATCGAAGGCAGCGCAGTCGTGGATTGAGGAGAAATGCAACAAAGAACGCTCCAGCGGATATTTCGCAGCGATGAGCATTAATGTAATTACAAACTGATACGACGTCTATCTAGTAAAAATAAATTATCATGTTGCAGACATCTAACTGGATTAGAAAACATGTTAGATATCAATATTTTCCTGCACAGTAACTTGTGTCTAAATGCATGATGTTGACAATCGCAACAGTTAAATAATGACTTTCACATCGTTAAATGAGTTATATAATTATTTCAATGTTTCTCCCCTACATAGGTGGAACATTTTCTACCATATATATATATATATATATATATATATATATATATATATATATATATATATATATATATATATATTTCACCAAAATAAAAATTCATGCAGTATAGGGTTAATAAATCACGGAATAATGTAGATAGAGAGGTAAAATTAGCACACATGCTTGGAATGGCATGGGGTTTTATTAGAACACAAAGTATTGCTAGACGCGTGAAAGATCTCTCGCGCGCGTCATTTGGTGATGATCGTGTGCTCAGCCGCCACTTTCGTCATGCTTGGCCTCCCAGGTCCCCAGACCTCAGTCCGTGCGATTATTGGATTTCGGGTTACCTGAAGTCGCAAGTGTATCGTGATCGACCGACATCTCTAGGGATTCTGAGAGACAACATCCGACGCCAATGCCTCACCATAACTCCGGACATGCTTTACAGTGCTGTTCACAACATTATTTCTCGACTACAGCTATTGTTGAGGAATGATGGTGAACATATTGAGCATTTTTTGTAAAGAACATCATCTTTGCTTTGTCGTAATTTGTTATGCTAATTATTGCTTTTCTGATCAGATGAAGCGCCATCAGTAGATATTTTTTGAACTTTTTTTTTTTTAATAAACACACGTTCCAAGCATGTGTGTTAATTTTTACCTCTCTATCTAAATTATACCGTGATCTATTAAGTTCAAATTTATACTGACTTTTTGATCACCCGGTATATAACTTGGGTCTTTTGAATATATGACATTTCAAAGCATGTAAAAGTAACGGAGTGAATTGAGAAAATCTCCCAAACCGGTCATTGAAAGTACTATTTGTTGGAGTAAATTACTGGAAACATCTCATGTGGTTAAATTTCCGTATTACAGAAATTACCATTTTTAGCAAGGTGGACTGAAAATGAATACGAATCGTTCTTCACATCATTTGTTGTAATTACATATTAGCAACCGACATATCTGCCAGTAATGTATACAACACGTCTAATACTATCTGACGGCGCTGGTTCAAGCCTTGTCGGAAACAAATATATTGTTTCTCCTTATATTCGGCTTTTCTGATACTCAAACTTTCCAATTAATTTCGTAGAATAATACCGCATAATATTCGATGCTATGTAAACATAAGTGCGCATCCTCTCAGGAGTGAATTTGTTGGATTTTTTTAGAGTAAAATACGCACTTCATTATTTCACCTATTGCATGTTACACGTTCTTAACATTCTTTTACTGAACAGTAAAATTGACCGTGGAAGAATGACCTTAAGTTTTACTAAAAAAAGGTGGTTCGATGAACCCTCTGCCAGGCACTTAAATGTGATTTGCACAGTACCCGATGTAGATGTGTGTCTGTCCCGCTTCCAACCTTCCTATACCTCTCCATGTCGTAGCTCAGGTGAGTCACGATGTTGTATTGCAGTACCTGCTCACTACACTGACCCCGACTGCTTGTGTATTTCGTAAGGTAGTCCGCGGTGGAGTAGCCGAGCGATCTAAAGCACCTCGCTGCAGAGCGCGCAGTTGCTCGCCGTGGAGGTTCGAGTCCTCCCTGGGGCATGGGTGTGTGTACTGTTCTTAGGTTAGTTTACCTAGGTTTAAGTAGTTTGGAAGCTACGGACTGAAGACCACGCACTTTGGTCCGATAGATTTATAGACAATTGAACATTTCGTAAGGTAGAAACAAGTCATCGCCAACCGCCTCTGCAGGAACTTTCTGTTATATACTACTATCTCGGTCGCCGTAATGTTGTCTCCATTCCATAGAACCGACGAAGATGTCGATCCATTTTACTTTATCCCGCCGATGACAGTACTTCAACTGATACCCTGATTGTTTTGGCCGTTGTGGGCGTTGCCCTCGCCTGTCTGGGCCCGCCCCTTACGCAACGTCTAGCACCTGTCGGCCTTGGCAGAAGTCCCGCTGTGGCTGGTGGAGGGGACTGCTGCTTTTGTTGAGTTCCAGACGGCTGCAGACAGGCCATCGCCATGGGCCGCTGCCC
The DNA here is from genome assembly GCA_026315105.1 of Locusta migratoria. Lineage (NCBI taxonomy): Eukaryota > Metazoa > Arthropoda > Insecta > Orthoptera > Acrididae > Locusta > Locusta migratoria. The sequence continues at coordinate 92,322,822 of CM048754.1, read as the reverse complement.
CGTGTATACTGCTCAAGGCCGCTACCTGCATCCTACAGTAGCTGCAGACGACACTCCCCTGGGTAGAGTCACAGAGGAATGTCTGTGGTAGAATCTCACTATACGCTGACGGCAGTGTTAATCCGTTTACATCTGATGTTCAAATGTTCATATAAATGACTTACAAACTACTTTAACTTATGCTAAGAACACACACACACACACACACACACACACACACACACACACACACACACACACACAGAGAGAGAGAGAGAGAGAGAGAGAGAGAGAGAGAGAGAGAGAGAGAGAGAGAGAGAGAGAATAAGCAAAATCTAGATGCACCTGGAGAAGTGAAGGCCGGCTAATATACAGTCGAATTTGCTAACCTGGGAAGTGCTCTTGATGGAAAAAGTCAACAAAATACGTGTATTCGTGCGTCTATAAAAAGATCGATGCGTGAAGCATACAATAATTATCACAGCCATACCTTAGCAAAAGATCTTTCCGAGAACCCGAAAAAATTCTGGTCCTATGTAAAATCGATAAGCGGGGCAAAGCCCACTATCCAGTCACTCGTTGATCATTCCGGGGCAGTAATAGAAGAAAGCAAACGGAAAGCTGAAGTTCTAAATTTAACCTTTAAGAAATCTTTCACGCAGGAGGACCGCACCAATGTACCATCATTTGATCAACGTACTAATTCCGAAATGAGGGACATAGTAATAGGTATTTCCGGTGTAGAGAAGCAGCTGAGAGAGCTAAATACGAAAAAGTCTGCTGGACCGGATGGATTACCAGTTCGGGTTTACAAAGACTATTCTGCGGCGTTGGTCCCCTACTTAGCTTGCATTTATCGCGAATCTTTAATTCAGCGCAAGGTTCCTAGTGATTGGAAAAAAGCGCAGGTGACTCCCGTGTATAAGAAAGGAAAGAGAACTGACCCATACAATTACAGGCCAATATCGTTGACATCAGTTTCATGTAGAATTTTCGAGCATATTCTCAGTTCGAATATAGTAAATTTACTTGAAACTGAAAAGCTTCTTTCCATGAATCAGCACGGGTTTAGGAAATATCGTTCATGTGAAACTCAGCTTGCCCTTTTCTCACATGACATCTTGCGAGCCATGGACGAAGGGCAACAGGCGGATTGTGTTTTTCTCGACTTCAAAAAGGTGTTCGACGCGGTGCCACACTGCAGACTGCTAACGAAGATACGAGCTTAAGGAATAGGTTCACAGATCTGTGACTGGCTGGAAGATTTCCTAAGTAATAGAACGCAGTACGTTGCTCTCGACGGCGAGTGTTCATCAGAGACGAGTGTATCGCCAGGCGTGCCACAGGGGAATGTGATAGGACCGCTATTATTTTCTATCTATATAAATGATCTGATGGACAGAGTAAGTTGTAATTTGCGGCTGTTTGTTGATGATGCTGTGGTGTATGGGAGGGTGTCGTCTGTAACTGACTGTAATAGCATACAGGTTGACTTAGACAAAATTTCTAGTTGGTGCGAAGATTGGCAGCTAGCTCTCAATGTAGAAAAATGTAAGGTGATGCGCATGAGTAGAAAAAACAATCCCATAATGTTTCAATACAGCATTAGTAGTGAGCTTCTTGATGCTGTCGCGTCGTTCAAATATCTAGGCGTAACATTGCAGAGCGATATGAAATGGAACGAGCATGTAAGGACAGTTGTGAGTAAGGCAGACAGCCGACTTCGGTTTATTGGGAGAATTTTGGGAAGATGTACTTCACCTGTAAAGGAGACCGCGTATAAAACGCTTGTACGACCACGTCTTGAGTATTGCTCAAGTATTTGGGACCCGCAGCAGATCGGTTTGAAAGAAGACATAGAGGCGGTTCAGAGACGAGCTGCTAGATTTGTTACCGGTAGGTTCGACCAACGCGCGAGTGTCACGGAAATGCTCCGGCAACTCAATTGGGGATCGCTGGAAGAAAGACGACGTTCTTTTCGTGAATTTCTGTTGAGTAAATTTAGAGGGCCGGAATTTGAAGCTGAGTGTAGTACGATCTTGCTGCCACCTACTTACATTTCGCGTAAAGATCACAAAGACAACATAAGAGAAATTAGGGCTCGTACGGAGGCATATAGGCCTAGGCCTAGTAGTGGTACAGTGTACCCTCCGCCACGCACCTTACGGTTAATTGCGGAGTATGTATGTATGTAGATGTATTACATGTGTGTTGTCAACAAAAACGCGGAAGAGAAAGTGTACGCCAAAAGGGACCGTACGTAATAGACAATAACTGACGAGCTAAATATCCCCATTTACCAAATTTACGTTTTCACACTAGAAGTAACGTTTTCAAAATCCTCAAATATTATCTCCCCCCCCCCCCCCCCCAGGGGGCTCACGGTTCTTTTGTACGTGTGTGGCGAGCACGGGGACCCGAGCTAATGTAGTCTTCCTTCCTTCCTTCCTTCCTTCCTCACTTCCCGGACTGCATTTCCTTTCCCCTCCCCTCCTTTCCTATCCTCACTCCCTTCCCACCGGGGGACTGATAACCTTAGTTTTGTTTCTCTATCCCAAACAACCCAACTCAACTTAAACATGATTTGGTTGCAGATGACGAAGCTAACGGCATGTAATTATGTAGAAAGCGTCCTACATAACCACAATGTAAAAACAAGGTATAAATCAAAGCGAGACACACGATTTTTAGGCCTATAGTACGAAACTCAAATAACGTTGACGTATTTTGTCTCGATATATTAAAAATAAACAGAACCACAGACATAGCCGAGGTGGGGTGGCTTGCATGCCTCAACGATACAGATAGCCGTACCGTAGGTGCAACCACAGCGGAGGGGTATCTGTGGAGAGGCCAGACAAACGTGTGGTTCCTGAAGAGGGGCAGCAGCCTTTTCAGTAGTTACAGGGGCAACAGTCTGGATGATTGACTGAGCTGGCCTTGTAACATCAGCTAATGTGGCTTTGCCACACAGCTACTGCGAACGGCTGAAAGCAAGGGGAAACTACAGCCGTTACCTCTCCCGAGGACATGCAGCTCTACTGTATGAACATATGATGGCATCCTCTCAGGTAAAATATTCCGGATCTCATTTGTTTACACTGGGCGGCCGACTACCTCGTTGTATTGCCTGAGTTTAATTACCTGGAAAATTATATTATTGTAAGACACGTTATTCAGAAGCTAGGATGTGATAAGGATCGAACCGCTTGAAAATGAGCTGAAACGGATAGTGGGGCAGAAGGCGATGAGCACGAGGGGAGGGGGATGGGAGAGAGAGATTGGTTGTCACCAGAATGGAGTGAATACACATGGGGAACAGGAGCTAGTAGGCGGATAAACATAAAAATAAATGCGCTGTGTTTTACTAATGTGGGAATTCAAAAATCCGCCGGCCGCAGTGGCCGAGTGATCTGCGGCGCACCAGTCACAATCTGCACGGCCGCTACTGTCGGGGGTTAGAATCCCCCCTCGGGCTTGGATGTTTGTGCCGTCTTTAGTATAAGGTAGTTCATAAGTAGTCTGTAAGCTTACGGACTGATGACCCTGCAGGTTAAGTCCCTTAAACTTAACAAACATTTGAACATTTGAATTAAAAAACCGATTTCGCGGTTCTTCGGACGTGCAGAACAGGAGGATAGGGAGCTAGAATAGCAGGGGCAGCTGTTGTGGTAACAAGAGGCCGCGGTTGCTTGTGTGCCTCGGCTGTCCGCTGAGTGGTCTCTGTTATGCCAATCACGCAGCCGACGCCATCAGCGGCACAATTGCTCGACCGTCGCCTCGAATTGTCGCGCAGGACTCTGCCGTAGTGGTAAGGACGTGGCCGCTGCCACGGCGCCCACGACGAAGGGGATTCAGTGTCGCCAACAGTGGAATGGGATTTCCCACTAAAAAGGTTATTAAAATCACTAGAAACCACCAGATTTTATTCCTGTGTTCAACAAAATAGTTATCGGGTGATCAAAATTTTGTGTCCCAGCCTCGTCGCCGCTTTTGTGTCTCGTTTCCGTCGTAGGTGTCGGTGGCCGAGTAGAAAGACCGACACAGGAATAAAGGATGCACGCTTGTGCAGGTCCCCCCAGGGGGCCCACAGCTCTTTTGTGGGTACGTGTGTGGCGCGCACGGGTCCCCGAGCCATTGCAGCCTTTTTTCCTGCTTTCCCCAGGCTGCATTACCCCTCCTAGTTCCCCCTCCTTCCCATCCCAATTCCTCCTTCCCAGCCTCTCCAACCCCGTCTCTCGGTGGTACTCTGGATGACGGCTTGGCTATCCCATGGTACCGATTGTCCTGCACTTTGGTTTTGTCTGCTGTGTACACCGGTTTTTGGCCCAGTTTGGTCCCCCTCGGGGTTTGACCTTCCATACCAAAATTGTCCGATAATGTGTGAGCCAATTGGGGAAGAACTCCCGACCTAGCCCCTACAGCGCGGGTCCTATCCTTTCCTTTCCACTTCCTTTCCTCGCTGTAGCCCCCATCCCCCGCTAGGTCCCCAGCACGTGTAGCCAGTCCGTGTGGGGGGGCTGTTATGTACCATTTGGCTGAGCCCCCCTGACACCACAGGGATCACACTACTGGTGTCTGAGCTGCGACCTCTCAATGCAAGCCAAGGAGTTGATGCCTGTCCTCGGGGGTATCAGAACTCCCGGCAATGGCCATCGTGCCAGGTGGCCTTTGCTGAGGCTGGGTGGCGCCCATGGAGAGAGCCCCGGTTTCGGAGTGGGTGACACCAGGGCGGACGTCTAGCCCCATGAAAAGAGTTAGACTCCAAAATGGTCGTGCATCGGCCGTCTCTCAAGACAGGAAGAGATCGTTTAATGCTGCTACTGCGGATAAGAGGATGTTTCCCTCCCTTGCTACCCCTTGGGAGGAAGGCCAGGCTCGCCGGTTAGGAGCAAAACCCTTTCCTCGCTATCTCGTTTGCTCAAGGACTGATGGAGAAACTTTTACTACCACCAAACCTCTGTTCTTTGTCGAGACCATAGAGGACAAGTTTGGTGAAGTGGAATCTATGGGTAAGCTTAGATCTGGCTCATTACTCATTAAAACAGTCTCGGAAGCCCAGTCTGAAGCTTTGCTCGCCTGCACCACCCTTGGCGACATTCCAGTAACAATTGTCCCGCACAAATCCTTGAATATGGTACTGTTGTTGTTGTTGTTGTGGTCTTCAGTCCGGAGACTTGTTTGATGCAGCTCTCCACAATACCCTAACCTGAGCAAGCCTCTTCATCTCCACATACGAACGACAACCTACATCTGTCTGAATCTGCTTACTGTATCCATCTCTTGGTCTTCCCCTGCGATTTTTTCCCCACACAATTCCCTCCAACACTAAATTAACAATTCCTTGATGTCTAAGAATGTGTCCTACCAATCTATCCCTTCTTTTAGTCAAGGTATGCCAGAAATTCCTTTTCTCCCCAATTCTGTTCAGTACCTCCTCATTAGTTACGCGATCCACCCACCTAATCTTCAGCATTCTTCTGTAGCACCATATTTCAAAAGCCTCAATCCTCTTCCTGTTTGCACTGTTTATCGTCCATGTCTCACTCCCATACAAGGCAACACTCCATACAAATGCCCTCAGAAAGGACTTCCTTAGGCCTAAATCAATATTCGATGTTAACAAATTTCTCTTTTTCAAAAACGCTTTTCTACCCATTGCCATTCTGCATTTTATATCCTCTGTACTGCGACCATCATTTGTTATTTTACTGCCCAAGTAACAAAACTCATCTACCTCCTTTATTGCTTCGTTTCCCAATCTAATTTCTTCAGCATCACCTGATTTCCTTACACTGCACTCCATTACCCTAGTTTTGCTCTTGTTAATGTTCATCTTATATGCACCTTTCAGCACACTGTCCATTCCATTCAATTGCTCTTCCAGGTCCTTTGCTGTATCTGACAGAATTACTATGTCATCGGCAAAACGCAATGTTTTTAATTCTTCCCCCTGAACTTTTATTCCTTCACCAAATTTCTCCTTGCTTTCCTTTATAGCTTGTTCAATGTACAAATTGAATAACATTGGAGAAAGGCTACAACCCTGTCTCACTCCCTTCGCAACCACTGCATCCCTTTCATGCCCTTCAACTCTGACAACCGCTGTCTGGTTTTTGTACAAGTTGTAAATAACCTTACGCTCCCTATAATTCACTCCTGCTTTTTTCAGAACTCGAAAGAGTTTATTCCAATCAACATTGTCAAAAGCCTTCTCCAAATCTACAAAAGCTAGAAATGTAGGTTTGCCTTTTCTTAATCTATCTTCTAGGATAAGCCATAAAGTGAGTATTGCCTCCCGTGTTCCTACATTTCTCCTGAACCCAAACTGATCTTCCCCGAGGTCGGCTTCTACCAGCTTTTCCATCCTTCTGTATATAATTCGCGTTAATATTTTGCAGCCATGACTTATTAAACTGATGGTTCTGTAGTTTTCACACCTGTCTGCACCTGTTTTCTTAGGGATGGGGATTATTACATTTTTCTTAAAGTCTGAGGGTACTTCACCTGTCTCATACATCTTACACACCAGGTGAAACAATTTTGTCATGGCTGGTTCTCCCAGAGACTTCAGTAGCTCTCAGGGAATATCATCTATTCCAGGGGCCTTGTTTCGACTTAGGTCTTTCAGGGCTCTGTCAAATTCTTCTCTCAGTACAGTATCTCCTATTTCATCTTCATCTACATCCTCTTCCCTTCCTACAATATTGTCTCGAAGTTCATTTCCTTTGTAGAGCCCCTCTATATATTCTTTCCACCTTTCAGCTTTCCCTTCTTTGCTGAGAACTGGTTTTCCATCAGTGTTCTTGATATTCATAGAGCTGTTTTTCTTATCTCCAAATGTTTCTTTTATTTTCCTGTAGGCTGTATCTATTTTTCCCCTATTTTACATTCTTCTACATCCTTGCATTTGCCTTCTAGCCACTCCTGCTTAGCCATTTTGCACTTCCTGACAATCTCATTTCTTAGTCGTCTGTACTCCATTTTGCCTGTTTCATTTACTGCATTTTTATATTTTCTCCTTTCATCGATTAAACTCAGTATCTCCTGTGATATCCAAGGATTTTTTGTAGGTCTTTCCTTCCTACCTATTTTGTCCTGTGCTACCTTCACTATTTCATCTCTCAATTTTACCCATTCCTCCTCTACTGTTTTATTTCCCCCTGTTTCTGTCAATTGTTGCCTAAAGCTCCCTCTGAAATTTTTAAGAACCTCAGGTTCCTTCAATTTATCCAGGTCCCATCTCCTTATTTTCCTACCTTTTTGTAGTTTCTTTAGTTTCAGCCTACAGTTCATAACCAACAAGTTATGGTCAGAGTCTATATCTGCCCCTGGGTATGTCTTACACTGTAAACCTGATTCCGAAATCTATGTCTTACCATTATAAAATCTATCTGATATCTTCCGGTGTCTCCTGGTCTCTTCCATGCATACAACCTTCTTTTGTGATTCTTGAACCAGGTGTTTGTTACAACTAAATTATGTTCTGTGCAAAATTCTACCAGGCGGCTTCCTCTTTCATTCCTTTTGCCCAGACCATATTCACCTACTATCTTCCCTTCACTTCCTTGTCCTACTACCGAATTCCAGTCTCCCATAACAATTAAGTTTTCCTCTCCCTTAATTGTCTGAATAATTTCCTTTAGCTCCTCATATTTCTTCGATTTCCTCATCATCGGCAGAGCTAGTTGGCATATAAACCTGTACTACTGTTGTCGGTGTTGGCTTCGTATCTATCTTGACACTGCGATCACTGTGCTGGTCATAGTAGTTTACCCGCATTCCTATTTTCTTATTCATTATCAATCCTACTCCTGTGATACCCCCAACTGATTTTGTATTTATAATCCTGTACTCACCTGACCAGAAATCCTGTTCATCCTGCCACCGAACTTCACTAATCCCCACTACATCTAACTTCAACCTATCCATTTCCCTTTTTTAAATTTTCTAATTTTCCTACTCGATTAAGGGATCTAACATTCCACGCTCCGACCCGTAGAATGCCAGTATTGTCTTTCCTGATGATCACATCCTCCTGAGTAGTCCCCGCCCGGAGATCCGAATGGGGGACTATTTTACCTCCGGAATATTTTACCCGAGAGGATGCCATCATCATATGTTCATACAGTAGAGCTGCATGTCCTCGGGAAAGGTAACGGCTGTAGTTTCCCCTTGCTTTCAACCGTTCGCAGTAGCTGTGTGGCAAAGCCACATTAGCTGAAGTTACAAGGCCAGCTCAGTCAATCATCCAGACTGTTGCCCCTGTAACTACTGAAGAGGCTGCTGCCCCTCTTCAGGAACCACACGTTTGTCTGGCCTCTCCACAGATACCCCTCCGCTGTGGTTGCACCTACGGTACGGCTATCTGTATCGTTGAGGCACGCAAGCCACCCCACCTCGGCAATGTCTGTGGTTCATGGGAGTGGGAATATGGTACAGGGTGTGATACTCCACCGGGACCTCCTCCTTCAAACTGATGAGGAGCTTAGGGCCTATCTCGAGCGGCGTGGTGTACATTTTGTTCGCCGCGTTCAGAGGGGACCTAAAGATAACCGCGTCGATACTGGGGCCTTTATCTTGGCCTTCGAGGGGGACACACTCCCAGAGAAGGTCAAGATCATGATATATCGATGTGAAGTGAAGCCCTACATTCCACCTCCCATGCGGTGTTTTCGATGTATGAGGTTTGGTCATATGTCCTCTCGCTGTACAGCAGTCCCAGTATGCGGTGATTGTGGACGCCCACTACATGAGGGGAGCCCCTGTGTTCCTCCGCCGGTGTGCGTCAACTGTCAACAACACCACTCTTCACGGTCGCCAGATTACCATATATGTTCAAAAAAGAAAAGAAGATACAAGAGTACAAATCCCTGGAGCGTTTGACGTACCCTGAGGCCCGCAGTAAATATGAACGTCTGCATCCCGTGCAAATAGCGACGACCTTCGCTACGACGTTATCGTCTAGCCTTTCACCCTCCCCTTCCCACTCCCATCTCCCCCCTACACCCCGTCCACACCCCTCCCTCACATCTCCCTCTCCTGTAGCTCCTGTAGCCCTCCCTTTGTGTCCCACCCCTTCCCAGCCGGAGAAGTGCACCCCTTCTCCGTCGCCTGCCGGTGACAGTGCCCTATCTCAGGGCCTTCCGTCCCGGCGTTCCCCAGATCGGAGATCTTCGACCTCCAGCCGGCCATCGGACTCCCAGTCAGTGAGTTCAAAGGTCGCCCGATCCTCGTCAGTACCAGACCTAACTGACAAAAGTCCTCTCTCTGGGGTGGGTCCTGCCCGTCCCACACGAGAGAAGGAGAAGGAGAAGGAGAAGGAGAAGGAGAAGGAGAAGGAGAAGGAGAAGGAGAAGGAGAAGGAGAAGGAGAAGGAGAAGGAGAAGGAGAAGGAGAAGGAGAAGGAGAAGGAGAAGAAGAAGAAGAAGAAGAAACCAAAGTTACAAGATAAAGCCCCTCCGGTACCACCGGAGGTGCCGACTGTGTTTTCGCAACTCGCTCATCCCATTGAGCCCGAGGCTGATCAGCTATTAACGGATGTTGTCCCTTCTTCTTTGGTGACGGACGCTGACAAAGCAGCGTGACAGACGTTATGCCATTCGCTTCCCGCCTAGATCCTCGTGATGTGATCATCCAATGGAACTGTAATGGTTACTACCGTCACCTCTTGGAGATTAAACAGCTAATCTCTCTCTCTTCTGCGGCCTGTGTCGTCTTGCAGGAATCGAGGTTTATGGATGCACATTCACCGACCCTCCGTGGGTTCCGTGCTTTTTGTCGGAACCGGGTTGGTCCCCTCCAGGCGTCTGGTGGGGTTTGTACTTTGGTCCGGACAGATATTGTCAGTACCTGGATTCCTCTCCAAACTCCATTGGAAGTGGTTGCTGTCCGGGTTCACTTGGACACTCCATTGACCATTTGCAACCTCTACCTTCCACCTGACAGGCCACCTACACTCACGTCCCTAGTGGCCCTCCTTCAGCAACAAGCATATGAAGGGCTTCGACCCCCTGATACCCGGCCGCGGGCGGGCCTTCCCGTCGGACTGCGGCTTGCCTCTCTTTGCCGGGATTTCCATTTCCCTTCGCTAGATTGCGCCCCCATTTTACTGCACGCACACATCCGTGGATGGTGCCGCGACCACTAATTCGGGCAGATCTCTTCCAGGGCCCAAAAGCTTTAATTTCCCCCATGGTCTTTCGGCGTTTGGTGCGCCCAGTACTAGAAGAGTTTCAGGGAGCCTCTATCTTCTACACTGATGGCTCGAAAACAGCGGGCTACTCCGGATATGCTTTTACATCTCCTGTTGGGGCGGAATGCCATTCTCTGCCAGAGGCATGCAGTGTGTTTACGGCAGAGCTGATGGCGATTTATAGAACCCTCTGTTTTATTAAACATTCTGCCGTGGAACGTGGTTTAATCTGTGCTGACTCCATGAGCAGTCTGCAGGCCATTGATCGTTGTTTCCCCTCCCATCCTTTTGTTATTTCCATCCATGAACTCCTTGCTGACCTTCATCGTGCTGCCTGCTCCGTTACCTTTCTCTGGGTGCCAAGCCATGTTGGTATTACAGGGAATGAAGTAGCTGACCAGTTGGCTAGATCGGCAATTACTCGCTGCCCGTCTCCCTTTCAAATTCCGGGTGCGGATCTGCGGGTGCAGATCAGATCTTTGCTTCACTCCTCATGGGATAGCAGTTGGAAAGCTACTGCCCCTTCCAATAAACTCCGCACCATCAAAGATACGACTGTAGCTTGGAGTTCATCTTTATGCCCTTCCCGGAGAGAATCAATTGTCCTCTGTCGCCTCCGTCTTGGACACTGCATGCCGACCCATGGATTTCTTTTACAAAATGACAACCCACCACATTGTGATTGTGGAGCCGTACAATCCATGTCTCATATTCTGACTGAATGTCCTCTCCATTCGACACTTCGTGGCGACTATGGCCTACCGCCTGCATTGCCTTTAGTTGTGGCGGATGACCCACGGATGGTTGATCGCGTCCTTGCCTTCCTCCGTGAAAGTAGATTTTATTGTCAGCTCTAGGACTCGCTTGGTCGGGGTGAGTGGGTTTGTGATTCTTGGCTGATTGTGGGGTTTAGAGCCTTATCCCCATCAGCCCCCCCCCCACTCTTTTACATTTTAATGTAGTTTTATTTCTCCCTGCTCTGGAGCTATGATACGTTGACCACTGTGCCATTAGTACCTTGTGGTTTAGGCTAGAGGTCGCTTCCAGAGCTGTGGGAGCGGACACTGTAGCATTTGCTGCCCTGGGTTGGTCTTAGTCTTGTTGGCGAGTCGATTTTACTTTCTAGTGTAATGGTCTTTTGGCTTTCACCTATTTTTCGTTGGATTCCGTGGCGTATACAATTTGGGGTTGAAGGGACTGATGACCTCGTTGTTTGGTCCCTCATGTCCACCACCACCACCACCACCACCACCACCACCACGCTTGTGCAGGTACGTAGGTGAGCAGCCAGAGGGACAGCAGAAACTAGAAACACTAGAGTAAATTAGAACGAGATCTATATTTCTTAGACTCAGTAATACTTAACTTTTACATTGCTCAGTACTGCAGAATGCTCATACATAGTTGAGCTAGAGGCCTGCCTAGTGCCTGTCCGATAGCCAAGTCTTCACTGGTGCCTATCTGATTTCGAAGTGTTCACTGGTTCCTATCTCAGTTCCAAATGAACGATGTCGTTCAGTGGTGGCCACGAGCGGAGTTGTAGCAGAGGGCGCTCGTGGCTGACGTCGTAAGAACGCCGCGCCGTGCGTGCATGGCGGCGCGCGGCGAAAGTAGGTGGCGCGCACTTTAGACTTGTGCGACACCACATAAAAAGTCAGTATAATAAAATAATTCTCAGTCTCTGTTGCAATATTTTTATACTCCAATTACGCGTTTCGCGCTGTTAGCGCATCATCAGATTGGACGGAGGTGGAGAGCTACAGAACTGTCTATAGCTGTGGTGGAGGTAGCTTAACAATTTCTCTTCTGTCACTGGGCCCCCATAGCAGCAGAGGAGTCGCTGTCGCGGCAGGTCCACATTGTATACGAGATGATGCGCTAACAGTGCGAAACGCGTAATTGGAGGATAAAAATATTGCAACAGAGACTGAGAATTATTTTATTATCCAACACTGTTGCTGCACCAGCCGCCGCCACCACCACCACCATCATGGAATGGAATGAAATGTAAAGTCAGTATAAATTTGAAGACTTAATAAATCACGGAATAATTTTGATAGAGAGGTAAAAATTGGCACACACGCTTTGAATGACATGGTTTTATTAGAACAAAATAAATAAATAAAAATAAAAAAAAACGCGTGAAAGGTCTCTTGCGCGCGTCGTTTGGTGATGATCGTGTGCTCAGCCGCCACTTTCGTCATGCTTGGCCTCCCAGGTCCCCAGACCTCAGTCCGTGCGATTGTTGGCTTTGGGGTTACCTGAAGTTGCAAGTGTATCGTGATCGACCGACATCTCTAGGGATGCTGAAAGACAACATCCGGCACCTATGCCTCACCATAACTCCGGACATGCTTTACAGTGCTGTTCACAACATTATTCCTCGACTACAGCTATTGTTGAGGAATGATGAACATATTGAGCATTTCCTGTAAAGAACATCTTTGCCTTGTCTTACTTTGTTCTGCTAATTATTGTTTTTCTGATCAGATAAAGCGTCATCTGTCGGACATTTTTTGAAATTATATTTTTTTTCTCATAAAATCCCATGTCATTCCAAGCATGTGTGTCAATTTGTACCTCTCTATCCACATTATTCCGTGATTTATTAAGTTTTCAAATTTATACTGACTTTTTGATCACCCTGTACATTGTTATTCACCAAAAATGAAGTTGCGGGTCGAAATTTTATTTCCTTAATAGTTTTGAGCAATTATTGCTTTTCTTCAGAATAAACTGTAAAGAAAAAATCGTCTTTGTTGTGAAGTGCATAGCTTGTAATAAATAAAATTAAAAAAAAATTAATATGGTATACATTCAAAACAAACTAGAAAAGACAAATTATACATACTGTTATGTACTCTCACACTTAGAGAAGAATATAGTACTTCCAGATGCAAAGAAATAAATGCAGACAAGTGTGAAAATTATAGAACTATCAGTTTAATAATTCAAGCATGCTAAATAGAAACAGTGATTTACAGACTAATGGAGAATCTGCTACACTCAGACATCGAAGAAATAAAAGTTCGGGGATGTTTCAACAAGAGTCGATACGAGTTGTCTTACAAGGTAGCTTTTGTTGATCTGGAGAAAGCTTTTGACAATGTTGACTGCTGTACACTCCTTCAAAGTCAAGAGATAGAAGGTATAAAATATAGTGGACGAAAAGTTCGTTACATTCAACTCCAACAAAGACCAGTTATCAACAGGTAGCGAAAGAAAGGGCCTCAGTAGTTGCCACGGGAGTAAAGTGTCTCAGCATTTTCCCCACGTTGTTCGATCTGTACACCGAAAAAGCTGTGAAGAACAGCAAGGAGAAATTCGGAGAAGGAATTAAGTTCAGAGAGAAGAAACAAAAACTGTGCGGTTTGCGGCTGCCACTGTAATTCTGAGACCGCAAAGGAATCATCATCATTAGAGACTGATTATGCCTTTCAGCGTTCAGTCTGGAGCTTAGTACCTCTGATAAAATTCCTCCATGATCCCCTATTCAATGCTAACATTGATGCCTCGTTTGATGTTATGCCTTTAACTTCAAAACCATTCTGCACCGAATCTAAGTACTTTCTTCTTGGTCTACCTCGACTCCTCTTACCCTCCGCTGTCGAGCTCATGAGTCTCTTAGGTAACCTTGATTCTCCCCAAAGTAATGCACAGTGTCTTGAAAGGAAGGTATTAGATGAACATCAACAAGAGCAAAACGAGGGTAATGGAATGCAGGCTTAGAAAATCAGGCAATGCTGAAGAAAAAAATATTAGATGCCTTGTGGGTTCCATTTCAGGGCTTGTCTCGGCACGTTTTCTTTACCACGCCTTAATATATGCCCAATCCACTTGCATTTCCTACGGCGTATCTCATTGTCAACGAGTGTTTAATGGGTTCTTCATAATTCTTCATTTGAGATTACTTGTGGCCTCTATATTCTCAAAATATTCCTCAAACTTCTATTCACAAATGTTCGAAGTCTGCTAATCTGCTGTTTGTTAGTTTTCCATGATTCAAACCCATAGAGCAGTACCGACCTGACATTTGTGTTCAAGATGCGTAGTTATGTAGAGATGGTCTCAGCATTGTAAATGCCCCTTAAGCCTTATTTATTGTTTCCTATATCTTCGATAGTTCCCCCCTGAAGGGTGACTATACTTCTCATGTAGCAAAACTGTTTGAATCGCTCGATCTCTTTTCTAAAAATAAAAAATTACAAAAATAGTGTTTCATTTCTGTTATTACAGTGTAACTCCTTAGTTTTCTATTCCTTCAGTAAAAACCGTCTTGATTGCAAATTGTTTTATTCCTTACTTAATGATGCGTTTCGCCCTTTAGCAGGGCATCTTCAGATTATCTGCGAGACAGAATTTACACAAAATTACTAGGCGGAATTACAAAACGGGTGGTATAATGGGACATGGGCTTATTTCGTGTTAAGAATACAGTGTAAATGGTAAACAAAGCTTAAAATGCGCTCTCCGTGGTGACCCAGTTGTTTTGCGGTGTTTTGGAATTTTGGATTTCCTTATAGCCCTACAAATGATCGGGTAATAACGAATTGCAGTTGGAATATACTCGGTAACGATGTGAGAAAAAAATCGATTTTCAAGATTACCTAAATAGAAGCGGTGGTCTCTGATGATACAAGGTAAGCCCATGTTTTCAATTGCGCTCACGGTCAAAATTCCAAAAACATAGAAACACTGCAAAACAACCTACGGTGTCACACCACGGAGAGCGTATTGTAAGCTTTGTTTACCATTTATACTGTCTTCTTAACACAAAATAAGCCCATTTCCCATTAGCCCCGTTTTGTAATTCCGCCTTGTGATTTTGTGTAAATTCTGTCTCGCAGATAATCTGAAGATAACCTGTTAAAGGGCGAAACGCGTCATTAAACAATTTGCAATCAAGACTTTTTCATTGAAGGAATATTTATTTTCACTGATTGCTGTACACCATGGACTGCAAATCAACTTAGTTTTTTTTTTTTATTTTTTTTTATTTTTTTTTTTTTTCTATTTATCTTCAGTCCCATCTCTGATGCTTCGATTTTTAAATAACTCAGCTTTGCTTCCATATCCTTGTAACTGCTGGCTTGAAAATACAGGTCGTCTGCAAACTCTTAGTCCTCCAATCTGCCTGTCAATCACCATTGAATTCCTCTTCGGCGACACATTGCCTTCTGCATCACAAGGTCCAGCACCATCAGAAATAGGTGACCTTGACTGAAAGAATGGATCCATTAGTAGGACACATTCTGATGTGAATTCAGTAGAGGGGAATGTGTGGGATAAAACTCGCAGAGAGATAAGAAAAGAATACAGTAACAAGGTTGAAATGCATGTGGGTTGTCGTTATTATGAGGACAGGATACGTTGGAAAGCTGCATCAAACCAGTCTCCAGTCTGAAAACCAAAACATCGATAAGATTACCTGACATAGTCTGGTCTGGAGGCGATCTGATCGTTTTATAGTTTCCAAAATGACAAGCCAAGATCGCACACTAACAATTTATTAAATGACGACCGATTTCGGTGCACTGTGTCACCATCATCTGGTCACATATATGTTATAATCTTGGTCATCTTGTTAAAGAAAATTGGGTATAAAATAACAAGTGTAACATTGCACTTAGTCACTACATAAGAAAATACATAAGTTAAAAACATGATAAAAGGTAAAGCAGTCAACAATCCGAAGATTGGTTTGAACACCACAGTGCTTTACTAGGCATGGTCCTGTTTGGAGGTGGTATGCCGTTGCCTTCCTCCGACCTTCGAACTGACTTACCCAGCCAGTTATAGGGGGACCTACAGTTTAACGTGGGTTCCGAATCACGGTGCTACTCGGTATTTTTCACATGAGCAATACTGCCAGAGGTGAAAGAAGTGGAAAGTGACAGATAAAAATCCTGGGACCTTTTACCTTTAATTTGTCATGTTATAACTAATGTATTTTTATATAGTGACTAAGTGCAATGTTGCACTTGTTATTTTATATCAATTTTTTTAACAAGATGACCAAATTATAACATATATGTGACCAGATAATGGTGACACAGTGCACCGAAACCGGTCGTCATTTAATAAATTGTTAGTGTACGATCTTGGCTTGTCATTTTGAAAACTACAAAACATCGATGTTTGATATTTTTATGATATATATATATATATATATATATATATCGACATAATTTAAAAATATGGACATGATATATCGATATTGTTTTGCCTGTGCCCAATGTGTCACCAGATGGCTAGAGGCTGAAATGTACAGAAGACTGACTTTCGTAGCAGGGACGGTTTGGATGAAGGAGCGGTTGAGTCGACCTTGGATTGGCCGGTTTGTTCGGCGCATTCGTAGAGCGTCTTTGGCTCACGTAGACGGGTGCTAGCGTGGGCTACGTGCAAAGCAGTGCCAAGAGCCAAAGGACGATGCCAGCAGCTAGGTGCGCACTTCGGGCGCGTAGAAGCCACGACATTGACCCGGATCCGCTAGTGGGACAAGCACCTCAGTTAGCGTGGCTTGCAATATGCGTGACCAAACGTCATGGACAATCGTCTTTATCCACATTTCCCATCGTAATATACTGTACTGTTGCAAATTCCGTTACTCGTCGAAGTACGAAATTGTTAGCATTAATATACATGTCCAACTTCTGCTCCCCAATTAACATGTAGGCTTGCCGGCGAATCTTCTACTGCTATGACTGTTGCCAGCATCGGATCACCTCTCTTCTACCAGGGGTTTCTGTTTAATTCATCGTCGTCATAATCATTAGATACTACCAAAAGATTGGAAAGATGTACAGGTCATACCTATATTTTAAGTTCTTTATCCATTTCAGCAACTGTTCAGGTTATAAATTAATAAAACTGGATTTGTAATTATTTATTTTAGACGACCGGTTTCGGACGTTTGAGTGCCCTTCTTTTGGTATATTTTAGTAAAAAGGTAAAGCAGTCAACAATCCGAAGATTGGTTTGAACACAAGTGCTTTACTAAGCGTGGTCCTGTTTCGAGGTAGTATGCCGTTGCCTTCCTCCGACCTTCGAACTGACTTACCCAGCCAGTTATAGGGGGACCTACAGTTTATCGTGGGATCCGAACCACGCTGCTACTCGGTGTTTTTCACATGAGCAATACTGCCAGAGGTGAAAGAAGTGGAAAGTGACAATCCTAGGACCTGGCGGGGATCGAACCCGCGACCTTTGGATTTGTAGTCTACCACTCTACCACTGTGCAACCGAGTGCGCCTCGGTTGCGCAGTGGTAGAGTGCCAGACTACAAATGCAAAGGATTTTTATCTGTAACTATCCACTTCTTTCACCTCTGGCAGAAGTGCTCATGTGAAAAATACCGAGTAGCACCGTTGTTCGGAACCCACTTTAAACTGTAGGGCCCCCTATAACTGACTGGGTAAGTCAGTTTGAAGGTCGGAGGAAGGCAACGGCATACCACCTCCAAACAGGACCATGCCTAGTAAAGCACTGTGCGGTTCAAACCAATCTTCGGATTGTTGACTGCTTTACCTTTATATTTTAGTATTGTTGCTTAATGAACATAGAAGTATCTAGATACTTCGTTAGCAGCTGATTGTTACTCATTACATAATCTCTGCACACGGTGTTGATTCTCCTAATGGCATGTAGCTACGTTCATTAAGCAACAATACTAAAATAGACCAGAAGAAGGGCACTCAAGCGTTCGAAACCGGTCGTCTAAAATAATTACAAGCAACTGGTTGCTGAATTAATTCACACCTATATTCAAGAAAGGCAGCAGGAGTAACCCACTAAACTACAGGCCCATTTCATCGACGTCAATTTGCAGCAGGGTTTTGGAACATATCCTGTATTCAAATATTATGAATTATCTCGAACAGAATGATCTATTGACCCAAGGTCAACACTGATTTAGAAAATATCGTTCATGCCAAACACAACTAGCTGTTTACTCACACGAAGTGATGGGTGCTATCGTCAAGGGTTCTTAAATCGATTCCCTATTTCTTGATTTCCAGAATGCTTTTGACACCGTACCTCACAAACAGCTTTTAATCAAATTGCGTCATTATGGTATATCGCCCCAAATTTGCGACTGGATAGGGATTTCCTGTCAGAGAGGACAGTTTGTAGTAATCGAGGGTAAAGCATAGACTAAAACAGAGGTGATATCGGGCGTTCCACAGGGTAGTGTCATTGGTCCTCTGCTGTTTCTTATTTACATAAACGATTTGGGAAAAATATAAGTAGCTCTCTTAGATTGTTTGCAGTTCACGCTGTCATTCACCGTCTAGTAAAATCATCTGAAGATCAAAACCAACTACAAAACGACCTGAATAAGATATCACTATGGTGTAAAATTGGCAGTTGAGTCTAAGTAAAAAGTCATCCATGTGGTTGCGTAGACTTTCCCGGCATAGTAGCTGATAATATTCATCTCGGGTGTGCAGCCGGATACCGACGTCAACTAAACACTATATTTCGGCAGACCAACTGGCTGCCATCTTCAGGTGAGTGTGCTCATACACTTACTCGCCGGAAACTGAGGCATAACAGAAACAGCGGCCCCTTTATACGCCGCTGACGACCCACCGCGCGTGCGCGAAACCAAAGTAGAGGCCCTCTAGGCGCAATAGAACTAGTAGCGCGCCGGTGGAGAAAAACGGCAAAAACGATGGGTCGAAAACAAGGCTAGTTAAAAGAAACAGCAGGTCAAAATGAAGACCGTTGTTGCTTAATATCAGATAACATTGGGTTCCAAGTTTTACTTACACGAAAGCCCTAGTCCCTATTAATATTATCGCCCATACGAATTTCCATGGATTCTTTAAGAACACATTCCCAGTAGCGAGAAGCAGGAACAATCAGTTTGGTCTCATCATATAACATCTTGTGTCCCTCATTCAGACAATGTTTAGCAAACGAGTATGACGGTGGTGTTCCACACCCCTGAACTGTGCGGATCGTTTGGCCGATGTAAGTTTTACCACAATAACATGGAATACTATAAACAACGGGTTTCCTCAGTCCTAAATCATCCTTGACTGACCCAAGGAGGGCCCTAGTCTTAGGTGGGGGCATAAAAACACTTTTAATGTCGAATCTTCTTAAAATTCTTGAAATTTTCGAGGAAATATTCCCGACGAAAGGCAAAACGGCAATAGACTTCTAATTGTGCTCTAATTGTTCACCTTTTGGACCAAATTGAAACACACGACAAATTTGTTGAGCAGTGTACCCATTCTGTTGAAAGACCACTTCGAGATGCTCCAGTTCTTCACCCAGATGTTCAGCATCAGAAATGGCGTACGCTCTTTTTACTAAAATACGCAAGACCCCCATAAGTTGGTGTGGCGCATGACAGCTCGTCGCATGAAGATAAAGATCGGTATGTGTTGGCTTGCGATACACTCCATGTCCTAAGGTCCCATCACTGTTCTTTTGAACCAAAACATCCAGAAAAGGAAGTTTCCCATCGTTCTCTACCTCCATCGTAAACTTAATATTGGGATGGAGACAATTAAAATGATCCAAAAAATGATTTAAAGCATCCATTCCATGAGGCCAAACCATAAAAATGTCATCGACGTATCTCCAAAAACAGGTAGGCTTAAGAAACGACGTCCTTAAAGCCATGTCTTCAAAGTCCTCCATAAAAAGGTTTGCGACTATGGGGGAAAGAGGACTCCCCATAGCCACCCCGTCAGTTTGTTCAAAAAACGTATCATTTCTGACTTCGACGTATTTCCTACCTAGGAGTGACAATTACAAACAACTTGAATTGAAAAAAACACACAGAAAATACTGTAGGGAAAGCGAACCAAAGACTACGTTTCGTTGGCAGAACAGTTATAAGATGCAACAGTTCTACTAAAGCAGTCCTTTTTTACCTGTGGATCGTGACCCCCACTGGGGTCACAAAGAATTGCTCGGGGCTCACCGTTACATGGGAAAGTAGTTGTACCATAGCACAATCCAGTGCACCTCCTACTACAAAGGATTCCATAATACAAAAATATAGGCTCAATAAAATAAAAAAATCACTTTTTGTTAAAATTATATAATTCCTTGTTCAACATTATTTCTAAATTGAATATAACGTAGATTTTCTTGCATTACAATGTTATAGATGAATAATCACAGAGTCTGAAAACAGTTTTCATGAACCATTTCTTAGATAAGCGTATAAGATGCAACAATTCCAAGATACTAAAAAAATCTAAAGGTTAGGTAAAGCAGTAAACACTCCGAAGATTGGTTTGAACACTACAGTGCTTTACTAGGCATGGTCCTGTTTGGAGGTGGTATGCCGTTGCCTTCCTCGGACCTTCGAACTGTCTTACCCAGCCAGTTATAGGGGGACCTACAGTTTAACGTGGGTTCCGAACCACGGTGCTACTCGCTATTTTTCACATCAGCAACACTGCCAGAGGTGAAAGAAGTGGAAAGTGACAATCCTAGTACCTGGCGGAGATCGAACCCACGAGCTTCGGATTTCTAATCTGCCACTCTACCACTGTGCTGCTGGGTCACTTCTTTTTAAAAAAAAAATGTTTATATAGTGGAAGCTTTCTTAATCAGCATAATTCTGTTTTGAATCGTTATACAAAACATAAATTTCTGTCTTAAATCGTGTAACTATGTCTTCCGTTCCTGCCGGCCGCGGTGGCCGAGCGGTCTGCGGCGCGCCAGTCACAGTCTGCAAGGCTGCTACGGTCGGGGGTTCGAATCCCTCCTCGGGCATGGATGTTTGTGTCGTCTTTGGTATAAGGTAGTTCATAAGTAGTTGGTAAGTTTAGGGACGGATGACCCCGCATTTAAGTCCGTTAAAATTAACAAACATTTCAACACTTTTTGTCTTCCGTTCCGAAAAATACACATTAAAACCAGCGTCCAGCAATTTACAAGAAAGCTGTATCAATAAAAAGAACAATACACAGTTTTGTTAGAGTTAGTCTCGAGAGGGGGTTTACCAGAATATTTTTAATTGGAAAATCGATCTCCATAGGCGTTTCCATATATTTACATAAAAATCTAATTACATCCTGCACTTTAAACTGACACTAGCAATAAATTGCGTAGTCCTCGTTAACCGTCATTCACACACAAACGACGATTGAAACATAACCATTAATCTGTGACCCACCATAAACAGTGGCTATGTAGCACGTAAACAATCAGTATAGAGTACTGTGTTTTGCCTTACTTTGCTCTGACTACAGTATGTGTCAGATTACTGAATTTGTGTCCTGCTTGTGTAAAACAGTTCACAGATAACCGCTTAGAAACTATCGTTATTGTATGGGGATGTGATGTGATAACGGTTTCGTTTTAGCTGATATTTTTAAGAGGAGGTGTTTTAAATGACAGTTCTGAACATAATTTTCGTTTTCTTCTGTTCCAGGTGAGTTTCCCAGTGTTGAATGCCTCTGCACCATCAAGTCTTACCTGGTGAGTTGTGTTCAGTTTGTCCTCTCGTTGCACATCGATTTCCAAAGCCCTAGATCTCGAAACAGTGCAGAAAACTGTACCAGGAGGAGGGGGTCTAAATATACAAGAGATTTGCAGTTAAATGGGGATTTTCGAAAGCGAATTTCTCACAAGAATCGGAACTTTGTTTATTATTCACATTTACATTCGGATCTGAGGATATCCCATTTTGTGAGAAGAAAAATGGGAATGTTGGCAAGTCTGTTCTTGCAGTAAGTAGCCTGCAGGTGGAGCCTGTAATATGCCATGGCGATAGGTACATAGTTGTGTTTTCCGGGTTATTCAGAATCGCTATCTTCGGGTTCTGGTGGTTGCACAAAACGCTAACATTGTGATTGAGATATGCTACTGGTAAGGAGCGAGCAGCTACGGAAGGTGTAGCCAATTTGTAATGAGTGCAAGTCTTGTTGTC
This sequence comes from Locusta migratoria, assembly GCA_026315105.1. Classification (NCBI taxonomy): domain Eukaryota; kingdom Metazoa; phylum Arthropoda; class Insecta; order Orthoptera; family Acrididae; genus Locusta; species Locusta migratoria. Next base: position 92,300,746 of record CM048754.1, on the reverse strand, counting down.
ATACATATTTATTGGCACAAACATAAATCAGTGATTAAGGTATTTTACAAACAAGTTGCTATAAGGGCCAAAATCATTAATTCATAATGATTTAGTAAACAAACCCAAAACAACTAATCCAAATCATTAAAAAAATACAAACAAGTCTCTGAAAAACAAGGCAGCAGTGGCCCTGCAGTGTGAAGCATTAATCTGGAGATGGTAGATTACTTTTCTAAACAATTTATTTTTGCTTAATTTTTTTTTTCCTTTTAAACAAGTTTGGAACCAATTCGCCGCTAGTGCCAAAATCAGAGCCAGTTGCTCTACTAAGAATTCTTAAGACTAAAATCAATAAACAGAAAATTTCTTTTTTTTTTTTAAATCTGAAAATAGCTGTAATTCCAATGATGGAAAATACAAGAACAATGTTTCCTGATAAATTTTACAGCACGAAGCAATTACGGTAGTACAACTTTACTATGACAGAGAACAGGTAATTATAAATATAAAAAAATCGCACTGCCGTGTTTTACGGCCCACTTTATATTTGTAGTTTAAGTTTTTGCAAACATTTTGGACAAAAATATTAATTATTTTTTTATTATTTAGATTATTAAGAGTGTCTGAAATCCTTTTAGGGAAAAAATTAGATAGTGGTGGGTTTCGAACCACTGACCTTCAGCGTCACAGTCCAATGCATTGCCTCCTACGCTACGGATAAGACTTAGAACTTGCATTCTTTTATTTCATTGTATTGATTGCCGTTGTTACCTGATGCTAATATGGCATTTGTAGACACTATATTTTGTTAATTCTTCAATGCGCCATTGCTTTGTAATGACAAAGTGTAAGTTACAATAAGAAAATCATCAAATACGCAACGCAAGATGGCGTATGTCAGAGTTCTGTGCGAGGAATGTCAAGTGACATCTGCGAACGGCTGGTTTTCGTTAATTCAATGGAGGGTGTAAAAAATTCAATTTTCGCGTCAGATGAACGGTTTATTTGCAATTAAAATTACATTACAAATGGCTTTTTTTTATTGCTAACGTATTTCTTGTCCGAATTATTTCAAAACTCGAGGTTCTGGTCTCTGGTAGCCAACAATTATGTCTGTAAAATTTGGTGCCGATCGGTTGAACGGTTCGACCTAAGAAAAGGGAACACGTTACAGCCAGACATCGTCAAATCGAAACAGCTTTTTTTTCGTATTACTACCGTATTTTTTGTCCGAAAAAATTGAAAAAGGGAGGTTCTGGTCTCTGATGGCCTAAAATTGTTTCTGTAAAATTTGGTGCTGATCGGTCGAACGGTTCGTCTTAAAAACAGGGCACACGTTACGGACAGACAGTCAGACAGCCCAAAATCGCCGTTATTTTTGCAAATATCTTTGAAACGTTACGAGACATGAAAAAAAACATGAGAGAGCAAAGAGAATTTTCTCCTCTACGAATTCGGTTATTCAATATTCGTGTCAGATGAATAGTTAAGCCGTTATTTTAATTTAAATTTCGAGCTGTCAAAAGACGATCGCAAAGGTCCACTTTTAGTGTTACTACCGTAACCTTAAGTAGGCCAAAATACCATTTGAACATGTACGACTTAGATGCAAGCCGTGTCTACGAGACACAGCCGGCGACTACCGAACAACAGGCCCAGCTAACAGGCGGTAAGGAGGAACACTGAATATTAAGTTAAGCAATCTTCAAGGCAAACTTGGATTTAGCAATACACCATCGCAGTTAACTGGCAGGAGCAATTAATGCGTATCATAAGAATGATAAGAATGATATACACACCGTTGCACTACCGCCAACATAAAGATCAAGGATTACCTTACGTAATTAAGTTGTGTACTACGGCTTAAGGCTAAGAAATAACAAACAACTAAGCATAGTTGGCTTGTGCGTAACACCAATCGCCATTGATAGTACAATGGGTTATTTAGTAATAATTAGTGTTTAGCTGACGGTGAGAATTCTTTCATCATCCCCCCCCCCCCCCCCCCCCCCCCAAACAGGCTGTCCTGGATCTGCTTTCCAATTCATCACCCCGTTTACATGGGCTTCCAAAACCGGATTTCGTAAACCGTTCTCCCAAATCCGCGTTTGGTTGGTCATGTAAACACTCCAAAATCGATTCTGCAAATCCGCTTCTCTAAAGCGATTTTCCAATCGCACAATCGATTTTCGTGCCATGTAACACAACGGTTTTTGAAGCGTACTTGGCTTGTCAGACTGTATTTTCTTGTTAAGAATTTTCGGCATATATGCAAAGAGTGATATTTTCTAATGTGAAATATAAGTATAAATATTAGAGTGAACATAAATCAGTGTATTTAAATAAAGAAAAATAGCGATTGTGCTGACTAAATCAGGAACTGAATCAGCTGTTTTTCAGCCGCCATCTTAAGTGGGCTAGGAACTTCGATTCAGGCTGTGACATGTAAACACGAGAGCGAAAAACGGTTCACGAAAATCGGTTCCGTCATCCGGAAGATGTGTTGCAGGTAAACGTAGTGGATGATGAATTGTTTATTAAGCGAATTAAAAGCATTTGTGCAGTACTGTTGCAATTATTTACAATAGTCGCAATTTTGTTGTACGACTTCGTGACATGTTCAAATACTATATCAGAAAAGTCAATACATGACAATACCATTTTACTACTGCGTCATATTAGTTTGCGGCTGGTAACGAGTTTTGAGTACAGTATCAACTAATATCAGTACCGTTTTATTATTGGATCTTAGTATTTTGCTGCTAGTTAAGATGTTTTCAGTAACTTTTCCAAGAAATTCGATGTTCATGAGCACCCTTGAAATATTAAGAAGTGATACATCAGCTATGATGGTTTTACACTCGCACATTACGTCACCTCAAATTACAAACTGTGATTTATTATTCCTGACAGCAAAACCATACATCAAATACATATAGTCATAAAGTCTTTTTTCACTTTTTAATTTATGAAAATATAAACAAACGAAAGTAATCTGTTTGCATATATATTGTATGTTTGAGTACGAACTGGCCTTGAAAACACGAACCTGGTTAATACTGCGAATATAAACTTGCCAGCATGGGCACTATTGTAGATAAACTAAACCTGTAAAAGACATTTCGATGTTCTTGTATCCAATAAAACAACTAATACATTATTTCATCAGTCTGTAAATGGTAGGAACATTTGCCTTTCAGTATTTTTCAACATATTAGTATAAATGACCAATTTATTGTATTTTATTTTTACGCATATTTATCTTTAATTATATTTACGAAATCGGTATTATCATGAACTGCAGAGAGAAGTTCAGGGAGGAGAAATAAAAACATTGCGTTTGCCGATGACATAGTAGTTCTGTCAGAGAGCGCAAAAGATCTGGAAGAGCAGTTGAATGGAATGGACAGTGTCTTGAAAGGAAGATATAAGATGAACATTAACAAGAGTAAAACGAAGGTAATGGAATGCAATGTCAGAAAATCAGGCGATCCTGGAATTAGATTAGGTAATGAGACAATAAAAGTAGTAGATTAATTTTGTTATTTGGGTAGCAAGGTAACTTCTTATGGCCGAAGTAAAGAAGATATAAAATGTAGAATGGCTATGGGAAGAAAAGCGTTTCTAAGGAAGCGAAACTTGTTAACATCCAATATTAATTTAAATGTTAGGAAGTCCTTTCTGAAAGCATTTGTCTGGAGTGTAGCATTGTATGGCAGTGAAACGTGGACGATAAGGAGTTCACATAAAAAGATGACAGAAGCTTTTGAAATGTGGTGCTACAGACGAATGATGATTAGATGGGTAGACCACGTAACTAATGAGGAGGCGCTTAACCGAATCGTGGAGAATAGAATTTTCTGGCATATCCTGATAAGAGAAGGGATAGATTGGTTGGACACATTCTGAGACATCAAGGAATTGTCAACTTAGCATTAGAAGGAAGCGTGTGGGTTAAAAATCGTAGAGGGAGACCGAGGGACGAATAGCCCTACAGTAAGCAGATTCAAAAGGATGTAGGTTGCCGAACGTATTCTCAGATAAAGAGACTCTGTCCATCCCATTCAATTGCTCTTCTAGATCTTTTGCAGTCTCTGACAGAATTACTATGTCGTCGGAAATCGCAATGTTTTTATTTCTTCTCCCTGCACTTTAATGCCCTCTCCAAATTTCTCCTTCCATTCCTTTACTGCCTGCTCAATGTACAGATTGAACAACATTGGGGAAAGGCTACAACCCTGTCTTACTCTCTTCCCAACCTCTGCGTCCCTTTCTTGCCCTTCGACTCTAATAACCGCAGTCTGGTTCTTGTATAGGTTGAATATAACTCTTCGTTCCCTATATTTTACCCCCGCTACCTTCACAATTTGGAAGAATGTATTCCAGTCGACATTGTCAAAAGCTTTCCTCAAATCGACAAACGCTAAAAACGTAGGTTTATTTTTAGAAATAACGCATTATCGTACCCGCTTATCAGTTTGACACAAACAGTATAATATACACAAACATTGAAGTGGACCCTCGATAACTTCGCTACAGCGGGTGCCTAAACTTATAGGTGTACTAAGATTTGACATACTAATGTTCATGATGTTGTCATTAACTACAAGCTGCATGTAAATTAACTATCGTACTTTTTTAATCTGGAAGATGTACAAGCAAAAGTAAAGTTCAATATAATTGTTTCTTCTAAAGTCACGTATACTGTGCCAGATGTATTTCTATTTTTTAGTAGACACCTTCTTTTAACATTTATTTTTTTACTGTCAGTTTTTAAAATGTGGGGTACGGCAATGGAACACCCCCTTCATCCTCCCCAATTCCTACCTATTACGGATAGTATCTTTTCGAACTTGGCATCTCTGGAAGTGTGTTAATACGTAATAGCCACAACCACTGAGTCGGTGGACTGACCATTTTAAAGCAGTTGCTTTTTACCATCCGCCAGCAAAATTAGGAGCCTGTAGCCAACTTCTCCGGAGGAACCGCTACCATTCGTTCCGGCCTGTGCGCTCTGGTTTCACGCTTCTTGCGTTGCTGTACTGCAGAGACGGGAAACGGCTAAGCAAGCGTGGTCAAGCGGTGTCTCTCCGTAACGAAGCAGCCGTGTCCAGGCGTTCAAAATAACGGTTGCAACGGCCCTTGTGCTGTTCGCCATATTGAAAATTTATAATTGTAACTATCTCAATTTCCGCTGCTTCGCACGCTTAGACTGGATGGTCTGCATTGGTTGTTTTTACTTCTAAATATACATATTCATAAATGTAGCTTTAAAGATACTTTGTTAATCAAGTATTTTTACACAAATTGCCCCTCTCTATTGCAGTATTGATGGCAGAATTGAAAACATCCCGAAACACACAAAAAAAAATCTAACCACGGTTCCAAATCCAAATTTTTGCATTTCTAGCATCGACATAGTCTTAGTAGCACCCTTGATATATTTTCCCTTATTTCACCCGCTTAGTGGTTGAATTTCCAAAAATACCTTAACTCATGTTTTTTTTTTTTTTTAATTCCAATCAAAAATGTTAATCTGAAGTTTTGTATTTCTTGCTTCAAAATTGCCTCAGTAGCAACGTATTTTCAAAAAACCGTTCATCCGGTATTTCACCCCTTTGGGGATGGGACTATCGAAAAATCGCTGATGCCAACAGGGTAAGATAAACAATTTCTACAACTTTAAAGTTTCCACCGTCTGTAGATTCACTTTTCAGCGTCGTTTTCTGTCTTCTAGAAACGGACCAAGAATGCAGAATTTCTTTTTTATGCTTTGGCATCTGTCTTGCTAGTTTTATCAAATTGCAATATGCACTTGTTTTTCTTATTCGTACGCTTGCAGTAAAAAACTCAATGCGCATCACGTTTCGCTGAAAATAATCTCTTTGCTATTATAGTTTCAAAAGTCATCGCTGGTCTTCAGTCCGAATTCTATATAAGTTGACTACTTTGAACCACTATATCTTCCACCCTGTTGTAGCTATCGGCGCGGAACTGCTATGGTGTAGGACGGGAGACTTTGTACTACAACACAGAGAGACCGATCGTCTCCATTGTGTAGTTTTTGCTGAAGAGCATAATATTGACACCTACACCTAGAATTTTATATAAGTCGGTAACTTTTAATTCCCATATCTTCCACCATCTTATGGTTATCAACGCTGTACCACCATATTCCTCAATGGGAAAGTAATACGTACTACCACATACAAAAACTATTCGTTTGCGATGTTTAGTTTTGGCTGCAGAGAGAAATATAGGCACAAACACATTAATTTTTATATAAATTACGATTAATTTGGAACCCGGAAAAATACTCCGTCCCAAGAGACGTCGGCCCTCTGGTTAGACAAGGATTATATGACATTAGATTGCCCGGTATAATCAGTTTTATGTGGTTTAATAGTCGATTAATTTTATCGACTTTCACAATCGGGTCAAACCTTGTACAAATCAGTCGAGTCGTAATTTTTGCATACTGTTTGAATGTACTATCAGAAAGTTAACAACTATTTAATGCAAAATCTGTTACGAAGACTGGGCAGTGTGACAAATTGACACCTTTGTGGTCAGCTGGGAAAAATATCGGCTTTGCAATGCGGTGTCCAGATAAAATTGTTTCCGGGCGCTCAAAAGACTCAGAATACAGTTTTTATAACATGTTTTATGTGGGACAAAACTGTACCAGTGGCTTCCCGTTTTAATTGTATTGATGCCAGTGAGGTGCAAAAGTCAATACCGAAAAGTGCCTGTAAGTCAGTGACGGTCATCGCAAGATGTGAAAGTTCATGAATTAATGATTGATTTTCACAGAATATATGACATCAACTGCGAATGGGCAAAGCTGAAAATGTGTACGTAGCTGGATTTCGAACGCGGGTCTCTCGCTTTCTAGGCAGTTGCGCTGACCCCTACACCACTGGGGACACAGTGATCACCGCACCTGCAAGGACTACCTAAGCTCGCCTTTCGTCAAACACAAATTCCCAGCTTTACCCTGCCCACAGTACTTAAACTCGTAGCCACTATGTACTAATTCCCGTAACAGTAAGGGCCACAAACATCCCCACCCTTTCCCACTAATGAAAGGATCATTGCACGTCACTGGCATATATATGTTCCGAAAGAACATACATAACATGCATGCGCCAAATAAGCTCGGAATTCAGCGCAGCTGTTAGTTGCAGAGCTAGAGGAGTGCTACATTTATCTGGCACGCGAATAACCTAAGTTCAAAAGTAAAATATTTGAAAGCATTTAGAAGTGTTCATCAGATTGGATTAATATCAGTTAGAACGAGTTATTTTGAAAATTTTTGAGGAAGCTCAGCCTAAGAGCCGTTTTGGACGTTTCGCCAGTGGTCACGATTACTACACTACTGGCCATTAAAATAGCTACTCCAACAAGAAATGCAGATAATGAATGCGTATTCATTGGACAAATAAATTACACTAGAAATGCCATGTGATTACATTTTCACGCAATTTGGATGCACCAGATGCTGAGAAATCAGTACCCAGAACAACTACCTCTGGCCGTAATAATGGTCTTGATACGCCTGGGAATTGAGTCAGAGCTTGGCTGCAGATGCCCATGCAGCTTCAATACGATACCGCAGTTCATCAAAGGTAGTGACTGGCGTATTGTGACGAGCCAGTTGCTCGGCCACCATTGACGAGACATTTTCAATTGCCCTCCTGAACCCACCGATTCAATATTCAGCTAACAGTCACTGAATCGCGACCAACACGAGCAGCAATGATGCGATACGATAAACCGCAATCGCGATAGGCTAAAATGCGACCTTTATTAAAGTCGGAAACGTGATGGTACCCATTTCTCCTCCTTACACGAGGCATCACAACGATGTTTCACCAGGCAACGCTGGTCAACTGCTGTTTGAGTATGAGAAATCGGTTGGAAACTTTCCTCATGTCAGCACGTTATAGGTGTCGCCACCGGTGGCTAGCCTTGTGTGAATGGTCTGAAAAGCTAATCATTTGCATATCACAGCATCTTCTTCATGATGGTTAAATTTCGTGTCCGTAGCAAATCTTCGTGGTGTGTTTTCAAATGTTTGTAAATCTATGAGACTTAATTTCCGGGGCTACAAACTACTTAAACTGAAATTAACTTACACTGAGGGCACACACACACACACACACACACACACACACACACACACACACACACACACACACAGGGTGTTACGGCCAAACTTTCAGGAAACATTCCTCACACACACGTGTCCGAAAACGCTTAATTTCCATGTTAGAACTCATTTTAGAATTTCTCTTTAAATTTAAATTGAAATAATTCGTGCAGAAAATTGTGAAAATACCCAATTGTTTCGGTAGTATGTACTGTACTTCCTCGATTCACGTCACCAACACAGACTTTCTGTGAACGTTTGGGCAGGAATTGTTGGTGATGTCTTGATTGGGCTTCATGTTCTTCCACCTACGCTCACTGGAGCACGTTATCATGATTTCATACGGCATACTCTACCTGTGCTGCTAGAACATGTGCCTTTACAAGTACGACACAACATGTGGTTCATGCACGATGGAGCTCCGGCACATTTCAGTCGACGTGTTCGTACGCTTCTCAACAACAGAATCGGTGACCGATGGATTGGTAGAGGCGGACCAATTCCATGGCCTCCACGCTCTCCTGACCTCAACCATCTTGACTTTCATTTATGGGGTCATTTGAAAGCTCTTGTCTACGCAACCCCGGTACCAAATGTAGAGACTCTTCGTGCTCGTATTGTGGACGGCTGTGATACAATACGCCATTCTCCAGGGCTGCATCAGCGCATCAGGGATTCCGTGCGACGGAGGGTGGATGCATGTATCCTCGCTAACGGAGAACATTTTGAACATTTCCTGTAACAAAGTGTTTGAAGTCACGCCGGTACGTTCTGTTGCTGTGTGTTTCCATTCCATGAGTAATGTGATTTGAAGAGAAGTAATAAAATGAGCTCTAACGTGTAAATTAAGCGTTTCCGGACACATGTCCAGATAACATATTTTCTTTCTTTGTGTGTGAGGAATGTTTCCTGAAAGTTTGGCCGCACCTTTTTGTAACACCCTGTATATATATGAGGGGACTCGAAAGACAGACGGCGAGCAACCGTGCGCTCCGCAGCAAGGCGCGTTAGAACGCTCGGCCACTCCACCGCGACGTCCCAGTGACTAAACGCTCGCTTTAACTGGCGTGAGAATAGCGTCTTCTACTGGCGTTGTCGCCTTCCTCCGCGGTGAGTGGAGGTGTACCGTAGGTAGTTTAGTTAGAGGCGTCCGTAGGCGTGAGCAGCAGGATGCGGCGTGTAGTCTGCCAAGTGGCGGAGTCGCCGCTTCTTGCTGTAACTCGAGACCTGCGCGGCTCGAAGCGCAAAAAAGAACAGAAACCCCGAAACCGCTGCGCCAGGCTCGCTGCGTCGTAAACAAGGGCACGGCCGACGCGGATGCAGCGACAAGTGTTCGTCTACCGAGGCGAGACACTGCGCTTCTGCAGGAACTTCCGTTTCCACTTTCCAGTATCCCCCCCTCCCCCCCCCCCCAATATAGCAGTCCACGAAAACTAAACTGCCGCGGTGGAGTGAGTAGCCGAGCGGTCTAAGGCGTCTAGCTGCGGAGCGCGCAGTTGCTCGCCGTGGAGGTTCGAGTCCTCCCTGGGGCATGGGTGTGTGTGTTTGTCCTGAGGTTAGTTTATCTAGGTTTAAGTAGTTTGTAAGCTACGGACTGATGACCACGCAGTTTTTGTTTTGTTTGAAAACTACACTGTTCCAAACAACTGTCGATCATCGCACTAAAGTTTTCGCTCCAGTTGTCACAATGTAAAAATGTCCGAACGACATGTTTCGGGCCCACATTAGTTCTAAAAGCCGGCCGCGGTGGCCGAGGGGACTGCGGCGCTTCAGTCACGGTCTACACGGCCACTATGATCGGGTGTTCGAATCCCCTCTCGGGAATGGATATTTGTGCCGTCCTTAGTTGTAGCTGGTTCATAAGTAGTTTGTAAGTTTAGGGACTGATGACCCCGTAGTTAAGTCCCATAAGCTATACAAACATTTGAACGAACTAGAAGGGGTAGGTTGGTGGGACACATTCTGAGGCATCAAGGAATCTTCAACTTAGAATTAGCCGCGGCGGAGTGGCCGAGCGCATTGAGGGGCTATGCTCCAATGCGTGATGGCGCTCCCCGTCGGAGGTTCGAATCCTCCCTCGGGCATGGATGTTTGGGCTGTCTTTAGTATAAGTTAATCCATAAGTATTTACTAAGTTTAGGGACTAATGATTTAAGTCCCATAAGCTTTACAAATATACGAACATTTTTTTGTAACCGTCGTGTGAGGGGCTGGTCTGGCTGCAGTTCGTCTGTCAAGTGCATCCCAGACATTCTCAATCGTGTTCGGTGAACAAGCTGGCGGTGAACAAGCTGGCCACTCCATCTGTTCAGTTCCCTCTGCTTCAAGCATGATGTGCACCACTGCAGCCCTGTGGAGACGATCGTTGTCGTCCACCAAAAGGAACTCATCTCCTGTGGCACCAGCGTAAGGCATAAGAAAAGGTTGAAGGATCTCGTCTCTATACCTCTGAGCAGTCAAAGCGCCATCTGACAGTCAGTCCGCCAGTACTGACTCCTGCGCACACCATTTGTCCATCACCCATGATATTTAAGCAGGATTGTTCCGAAGTTTCACTTTTTCTCCAGGTGAGAGAACGATTAGAGGCCACATTCCCGAAGGCGATTTCGTACTGTTTTGTGTTGATACTGCGCGTCCTGTTGCAGTCGGCCTCCTGTCTCCACGGGTTGACAAGTCAACTCTTGCTGATGACACCCGTGCACGACCTTGGCCTTGCCTCCTTTTAGCGTTTCCTGTTGCCTGACACCTCGTCCAGGTCGTGGAAGTTACACTTCAGGACCCTCCAATATCTGCAGCCGCCTCCCTCTGTGTCTGTTCCGCTTCCAATCTTCATATGTCTCTCCACGCCACAGCTTCGACTAAGTCACGTTGGTGTTGCATTCCACTACCTGCTCACTACACTATCTGAATCCAATTCCCTGTATAATTTTTTTGCTAGATTAAACACAAGTCAACACCAATCCCCCGTACAGCAATTTTGTGTTATTACCATTATTTCGGTTACATCTACATCTACATAGATACTCTGCAAAGCACATTCAAGTGCCTGGCAGAGGGTTCATTAACCACTTTCATAAATTTTCTCTACCGTTCCATTCTCTAATAGCGCGCGAGAAGAAAGAACACGTAAATCGTTCTCTTATTTTATTGGGATGGTCATGTCTCCCTAAGTAGGTGGGTGCTAGTAAAATATTTTCACATTCAGAACGAAAAGTCGGTGATTGAAACTTCGCAAACAGATCACGCCGCAATGAATAACGTCTTTCTTTTAATGATTTCTATCCCAATTCATGCAACATTTACGTGACGCTTCCCCCCCCCTCCCCTCCGTAATGTGATAAAACAAAACGAGCAGCCCTCTTCTGAACCTCCTCAATGTCTTCTGTCAGTCCCTCCTGATGAGGGTCCCACAAGGGACAACAGTACTCCAGGAGAGGACGCACAAGTGTGATGTAGGCAGTCTCTTTGGTGGAGCTGGTGCATCTTTGAAGCGTTCTGCCAATGAAACGTAACCTTTGGTTCGCCTTTCCTACAATATTTTCTATGTCTTCTCTCCAGTCAAAGTTGTTCGTAATTGTAGCTCCTAGGTATTTGGTAGAATCTACGACCTTAAGGTTTGACTGATTTATCGCGTAATTGAAGTTCAGCGAATTTCTTTTAGTGGTCGTGTGTATTACTTCACGCTTTTCTTTATTTAGTGTCAATTGCCAATTTTCGTACCATGCAGTAATTTTGTCTAAATCGCTTTGCAGTTGCTTTTGATCCTCTGTTGACTTCACTAACCGATAAACGACAGCATCATCCGCGAACAGTCTAAGGGAGCTATTCAGATTGTCTCCTAAATCGTTTATAAACACGAGGAAGAGTAGGGGACCTATAACGCTTCCCTGCGGAACGCCAGATATCACTTCTTTTTCTCGATGACTTACCGCCAATTACAACGAACTGTGTCCTTTCTGATAGGAAATCGTGAATCCATTAGCACAATTGGGGGGAGAGTCCATAAGCACGCAATTTCATAAGAAGCCGCTTGTGGGGTACAGTGTCAAAAGCCTTCCTGAAATCCAGAAATGTGGAATCGATTTGAGATCCCTTGTCGATGGCACTTAACACTTCATGTGAATAAAGGGCAAGCTGTGTTTCGCAAGAGTGATACTTTCTGAATCCGTGTTGACTACTGGTTAATAGGTCGTACCGGTTACCGTAATCTTGTGTCCACTCCGTAGAACCGACAGAGATATTTTCAGTTTATTCCGTCGATGACAATACTTCAGAAACTAGACATCTCAACTGATCCCCTAATTGTGTTGACCAGTGTGTTCGTCACGTGAGCAACATGCGCGCCGATGGCGATGAAAAACCAACCTATGAGGACGACACACACAATACAGTTCCTTATCGGGAATCGAACTTGGACCTTTTGCATGATAGTCTTCGATTCTGTCGACTGAGCAACAGACACGAGCAGATGGATGGAAGAGTTAACACTTATAGCGAAACATGGATCAGTTGGACCGATTGGATTTTCTGTTCTTCTATATTGGCTGAACTGCGTGGCCTTGATGGCTGCCTCCCTGTACCTTCCTCCTGTCCCCTCTCCTAGCTCCCTAGTCTGGCTGACAGCTTCCCACAGAACAGGCACTTTGTGTAAAGCCGGTCGGTCAGATACATCGCGTGTTTCGCTTACCGGCCAGCAGTCATCGATCAAATACGCTGTATTTTTTCGCTCAACAGCTTACAGTGATATGTGTTGCGGATCGCTGTTTTACTTCTAAACTATTTTTAATTGCATATAAAATGGCTAATCCTGGTTCTTGTCATGTACCGCCTTGCGATGCAGATTTTGATGAGCAAATACGTAGAGTGTTGACTGCGGTCATTAGTGAAGATCAGTGATTTTGAGGTCGACGTTGATGATTCAGACGCTGATCCGGATTTTGTCACGTCTGATGATCAAGCTCTTGATGAAGGCCAAATTGAACCAAGTTCCAGTTCATCGGAAGATGATGATGCCAACCTGGTCGAGCAAGGAGATAATGCTAAAAAATATAATAAATGCAGTTGCTGAAGGTGTCTACTTCCAGAATATAGGCCTACATAGACTATTTGGACTAATATGTTTAATTATTTGCATGTATAAGCAATGTACTATACTAAAATTCATTTTATTGCTATTGTCAAAATCTGAATACCGTAAGTAGTTCGGAATTATCCGATGTTTTTCTGTTTTTAATTCTTTTCGCTTTTTCTTGAATATTAACGTACCAATATTTAAAATGCTAAAAAGATAATATTATGCCTGTTAGAACTTACTACCTACACGAAATAACAAGAAAAATCATGAGAAAAACCGAAACGGTCGAATTGACCATATGTTTCGTTTAGTGCTATAAAAATTCATATTTCGTTGTAAGTGTTAAATGGGAGGCGGTATGTTTCAAATCTTTTGAAAGCCACAGAAAATCTTGCAGTGTTTTGTCCACATCCTGAGAGTTTATAGATCCCTTCCGCAACATCTCCTTCCTGTAGAACCTGTTACTAAACGCTCAAAGATACGTTCACGGAAGCGATGGAAGGATCGAGTATAGCAATCCTTCAGTGATAGATTACAATCTGTAGTTGCTATTTCCTGTTACGACGAACTTACTTAAAAGAAACGGGCAGAAAAATTACACAATACAGAAGAGAAAGGTTTTACAGGAATGTATCACAAAAAATAAGTTTTATCTTTGGAATATGTTCCACTATTTTTTGTCTCGTTTTTTGCCGATTATCGAAATCTGTGCTAGTGGTTTTTACGAAATGTGAATCGTTCACGAAGAGTAAAACCGACGGGTCAGCGTCGTATGCAGCTTAGCTAGGCTCACACAGAAACTTCCTCGCAGATTAAAATTGTTTGCCGGATCCGGGATTCTAACCTGGGATCTTTCCCTTTCGCGGACATGAGCACTACCGACTGAGCTATGGCGTCACGCTTCACGGTGCATGGAAAAGCAATGAAAGCAGAATTTACTTCACACATTAATAGTGAGTGCGGAAAATGTCACAGCGAGCGCAACTAACTTTTATGAATCTCAGATTCCAGTGAAGTCCGATTTACATTGTAAAGAACTGCTTAGTTTTAAACGTTGCGTGCGTCTTGTTTCATCAGCACGATAAGCGTGAAGTTCCGCTTCCTCAACTTCCCACCAGGGAGGTCTCAGCTACGAGTTCCGCTGTGTATTTCAGACAGTCTTGGTTTGTTTGTTTGTCGTATGATGCCAACAACAGCGGTATTGAGCATTACATTTGAGATAGTCATTTAGTTTTACATTAGATACAAGTTTATATACTAAAATTTACTAATGTGATAAATACACTAATGTTGTTGTTATGGTCTTCAGTCCGGAGACTGGTTTGATGCAGCTCTCCACCCTATCCTGAGCAAGCCTTTTCATATAGCAACTATAGTTGCCGATGTCGCGGTGTTGACATTGCCACGCGCATACGTCGTTGACTGTGAAGAGCCATCGTCAGGAGTATTGGCTGCACAGTGTGTTCAGACACACACACACACACACACACACACACACACACACACACACACACACACGACTGAAGTCTGACGTCAGTTCCGCCACAGTTGGCCGCCTGTGCTGTTCTACCAGTCTGCCCAGACTACGAAGTGGCCGTTGAACCCTTCGACGCTTGGGCGCGATTTCAACTTAGTTTCGTCACTTGTTGAAGACACAATAGTGAGTTGTGCAGTCTCCAAAACGCTCGAACTTCCGGATCATCTCTATCATATCTTTTTTATTTAGCTTATGGCAGTACAAATCACATTTATGAAAAATATACAGTTATAATAACTTTACATATATAACTTCGGCTATTAAATACAACACCTAAATCTAATATATAAAGCAGTGTGTCCGTATGTTTGTACGTGTTGCATACAAATCTACAGTTTTATTCTAAGCTTTATGAAATTTTGTACACGTAAGCTTCAATCCACGAGGACGGTCGCTGTAAGTGTAAGAATCACATACGATATATAGTTCACGAGATATGACGTCATAAACAATGAGATGCGCGAAAAACTGTTGCATTTTGAGACAATGGTGCTAATTTTCTCCTAAACCACTGGACCGATGTCAACCAAATATGGTACACATATTCCTTACCGTGAGGTAACAATTGCTGCATGGTTATGAATCACATTCGACGCATGGTTCAAAAGGTATTACGTTATAACCAATAGAAATCGGAAAAATACCATGTAATGCGGCGAGACTTTCGAAATACACTGTATGAGAATGACAATACTTACCGACTTGCAACAAACTTTAAACATAATTTCAAACCTTTATTAAACTTTTCTCGCTGGCAATCATTGTAAAATGATGAAAGGAAAAACGTTTCTCGCTTACTACTTTTCCGCTTTTTATGGAGTAAAACTACGGCTCTCGGTATGACGTTACAATTTATAATTTGAACACTACAAGTTGTAGCGACAGGAAATTTTACAGACAGTATACACATATATAGTTCAATGTAGCTTCTAAATTGTATCACATTCCGACACGTAGTTCATGAGATATGAGCACATAAACAGTAACGTTCCGCTGTAAATGGACTAAATCTATTGCTATTGGTTATGACGTAATATCTTTTGAACCATGTGCCGTATGTGATTCTTAACCATACAGCAATTGTTACCTCACGGTAAGGAATATGTGTACCAAATTTGGTTAAAATCGGTCAAATGGTTTAGCATTGTCGCTAAATGCAGCAATTTTCACGCATCTCGTTGTTTATGACGTCATATCTCGTGAACTATATATGGTATGTGATTCTTACACTTACGGCGACCGTCCTCGTGGATTGAAGCTTACGTGTATCAAATTTCAGATTCGAACAGAACTGTAGATTTGTATGCAACACGTACAAATATACGGACACTCTGCTTTATATATTAGATTTATATCTGCTGTGGATCACCGCCAACGTCTGTTCCCTTGGAATGTAGCTTCTAAATTGTATCACATTCCGACACGTAGTTCATGAGATATGAGCACATAAACATTAACGTTCTTGCAAAACTGTCCCATCACGCACGAAGTTTTAATCTATTACTTCTTTACTACTGATGGTATTCCCAAGAGCCTAGATACAAATCAATATATATCTGAAAATGGCAGGAATAAATAAATAAACAAATACCCGGGCAACGCCGGGTTTTCAGCTAGTAATTGAATAAGATTGTCATGAACAATTACAAATTAAGTTTCCGGCTTTTAATACTTTCAACTGCTCTTTGAGTCACGTCCAGGAAGTCCTTTGTTTGGTCACAACAGACTCTCATGGGACACTCTGTAATGATGTGTTAGACTGTCTGCTTCCCAGAGCCGCCTTCGCACTTTGTGTAGTCCGCACATCGACCGTGCCGCGTCCTCATCCTGTTGAGTGAGGGTGATCCAGGTTTTACGGGGTAAGTCGAAACCTGGAGGTCTGTTCGGAGGTTTCCAACTGTGGTGATGGGGATTCTTTACATTCCACTTTCCAGCGTTCTGCAAGACAAACCATTTTCCGTTAGATCTTTGGCACTTATAAGAGGTGGATGTCTGAAGCGCAATCTCAATGCTATTGCTCAAAGCGTGAATCGGAAGTTTCGGGTTGTCATTTTTTTTTCTTTTTTGTCTGAGAACCACGTGTTCATTTCGCAAGTGACGTGACGGTATATGACTCAGTATAGGTAGCCAGTGAATGGGGGCTGATTTTATTGTCCCTGAAATAATCCCCATAGTTTGTTTCAGTATTGTATCACCATCTTGGTGTCAGCGCTCTTTAGCCAAACAGGGGAACAGTGCTCTGCCGCAGAACAGCGAAGGGCAGAAACAATGGAGCTCCACATTGTTTCTGAACGATGTTGTTCCTAGTGCGAATTTATGCAGTGGTGTGCATAAGTTTCTGTTTGTAGCAGAGGGTTCTATCTAGTGTCACTTCAGGTACGTGTGTGGCGAGCACGGGGCCCCGAGCTAATGCAGTCTTCCTTCTTTACTTCCCGGACTGCATTTAATTTCTCCTCTCCTCCTTTTCTATCATCACTCCTTCCCCTCCCCACCGCGGGACTGATAACCTTAGCAGTTTAGTTCCCCTATCCCAAACAATCAACCCAACCAACCCAACTTCCACATATTTTGGATTTTTATTATGAGGCAGAATGTTTTTATCAAAAGTAGTATTGCCTGTGGTCGAATATCGAGCAATTGACGAGGCATGGTACATTCAAACAGTCATCGAACCCATCGTTCTACCATTCTTAGGTAGGCAAGGGAACATGCGGTTCCAACAGTACAATGCACGTCCACATGTATCCCGGGCCACCCAACGTGCTCTAGAAGGTGTAAGTCAACTACCCTGTCCAGCAAGATCTGCGGATCTGTCCCCCATTGAGCATGTTTGGGACTGGATGGAACGTCGTCTCACGCGCTCTGCACGTCCAGCACGAACGCTGGTCCGGCTGAGGCGCAAGGTGGAAATGGCGTGGCATGCCGTTCCACAGGATTACATCCAGCACCTCTACGATCGTCTCCATGGGTGAATTGCAGCCTGCATTGCTGCAAAAGGAGGATATACACGGTACTAGTGCCTACACTGCGCATGCTCTGTTGCCTGTGTCTATGTGCCTATGGTTCTGTCTGTGTAATCATGTGTTGTATCTGACCCCTGGAATGTGTCAATAAAGTTTTAGATTTTTGGGACAATGAATTCACGGTGTTATTTCAATTTCCAGGAGTGTACATGCTGAAAAGTAACGGTGCCAGGACTGATCCTTGAGGCACACCTTGGGTAAAGCTGATTGAACCAGCACCATACTGGCGACCAGACCGTCTCTATCGAACTCTCGATAGATGGCGCGCCTGCCCAGTTAGACAGGTGGCGGTGATGCCTTGGCAGTGTATATATCTGTGGCGTTGCGGTTGGAAGGCCGGACTGCGCAGCCACAGAGGGACGGCGGCTGTCGGCTGCTCTGTTCTGCTGCGCTGGGGGACGGACGGCCTTGGCCGGCCATTGTTCGCAAATGAGCCGACCAGCTGTGACACGGCCCGCTGTCTCTCGCTCTACACTGCGGCCAAACTTTCTGCACACTCTGTACTAACTGCATGCGCGATTACCCGCCGTCGTCGTCTTGCAGAACTATTGTTTGCCGCGGCCGAATAGCCGTGCGCACTGAGGCGCCTTGCTGCGGTGCTCGCAGCCGTTCACTGTCGGGGGTTCGTCTTCGACCATGGGTGTTCGTGTTGTCCTTACCGTAAGTTAGTTTGTAAGCCTAGGGACTGATCGTCCCTTACATTTCCCAACATTTGAACCCCTGGACCGTGTTTTAATCTGTTCTGCCTCAATGAGCAGCCTGCAGGCCATAGACATCCTTTGGTCATTGGTATCCACGAGCTCCTCGCTGATCTTCGCCACACCGCTTGCTCCGTTGCTTTTCTCTGGGTCCCCAGTCGTTTGGGTATCCTAGGAAATGAACAGGCTGACCAGTTGGCTAGAGTAACTCCTTGCCCCCCCCCCTCCTCCCCTGGGTTATTCCGGGCGCAAATGAGATCGCTACTCATACAGGACTGGAACACCAACTGGCAGGCTACTGCTACGTCTAATAAACTACGCTCCATCAAGTCGACCACTGCAGCTTGCAGTTCTTCCTTACGCCCTTCTCGAAGGGAATGCACTGTCACTCCAGTTTTTCTTTTGCCTAATGAACCTCCCCCACATTGTGGTTGTCGGGCCCAACAATCTGTGGCTCATACCTTACAAGGAAAGTACTTGGGCTCGAACAAACACGTATACACCAAAATCGTATGCATCTGCAATACTCTGCAGTCGTCCGTTAGAGGCCTCTGCGTGTGCCTTGCCACATTGCACTTTGACCTGTCGGTTCGCCAGTAGGGACGGTGCAGTGTGCCTCCGAAGTTGCGTTTTGTGACGTTTATGTGGTGAAGCGTCAGATGGGGTGGCGATTGCTAATCAATCCTGCTAATGTACTGCGATTAGTTGAGAAGTTACGAAGAAACCTTGTTCGTGAATATGGTATTAGTGTACATGAATCATTCGCATGCTTTCTCGTATCTGTTATAATACAGAAATATGAGCATAACTTAGATACTGTTGTCACACTAACACATAATAATGATAATAGGGATGATAATGACGAACAACTCATTGCAAGCGGTAGTGCTACGGTAAGTGCGGGAAGAGGCGATGGAAGCAGTGGCAGTGAATACCAACAGTCTTCCGAGAAGTAGTTTAAAGTTGCAACTATCATCACGGCTTTTGATGACAATACTCTAGAGAACATGTACGATGATTATTACATAAGTTATAGTTAATATATCTGCATTAGGTATGGCGTCTACAATTACATCTACAGTGCTATCTAAAGCATGGTTGCAGAGCTTTGCAGAAAAACGACACCCACCAGCACATTTAGGTGTACGTAGAGATCCTGTAACCAAACGTTCATACAGATATGTTTATATGTTTGTTCGAGCCCAAGTACTTTCCTTGTCAGTGCAATGTCCGCTCCTCTTGGTCCTCCATGCCAAATACGGAATTCCGCACTCATTGCCCTTAGTTTTGGCGAATGATTCACGGATAGCCGACAGTCCTTTTATTTATCCGTGAAAGCTGTTTTTACTCTCGGATATAGGATTTTACCTCTGATGTTTGGACAGGATGGGTGGGTTTGTGGCCCTTCCTGCGAGCAGCAGGGTTTGGAGCTCTCCCCTCCCCTCCCCCTGACGACTTCCATTTGTCCTTTTAACTTGGCTTTAATTCACGTTATCTAGGAGCACACACTGTTCTCCTGTATCTGCTTCTCCTCAAGAAACGGGGTTTCTAGACCTGTCGCGACGTGCCTTGCAGAATTCCGCTTTCTGTTGATTTTAGTCCTGTTCTACTTGATTTTAACCCCCTCTTATTTCCTATATTTTACTATAAATACTGTCTCAGCGGACCACACCCTGGCTTGCATTTTGTACACAGGTCCTGGAGCTGATGACGTAGCTGTTTGGTCCAATCCACCCATCAACCAACCAACCATTCCAAAATTTGAACATTTTCTTCTATTGTTTCGTAAACACACTGCAGTCCAAAATGAAACGAACGACCAGCTATTTTTTTTTTTCCCCGTCCTGTCTTTGCGAAAGCACGATGAGCCATTTTTTTAGTTTTATTTTCTTTCCACCTCGATCGCTCCGAAGTTGTCTCCCAATACTTCTTGTGTAGCCCTCTGGAGCCTGACAACCAGAACCACATGGGTATCGGATTTTAGAATTTATCGATATTTATGGTACGTGAAGTTCAGAATTTAAATACGAATCAGCCAAAGCCATTCGACGGAACTCTCAAAAATTCTCGGGAAAATCTACTTTAAAGTTTGTCAAGTACACATAATGACCGATAATTCAAACAGTTGCAGCATCTGTCGGTGTAGTTCAGGTGTCAGCGTTCTGGCATCAAAACCACAGATACAGGTTCGAATCTCACTGTGACAGATATTTTTTTCGTTTTCGAATTCAGTTAAATAAAACATTTTGGAATCTCTAATTCCACGTGTTGTCAGTTTTTGTATTTACACGAGCTGAAAACCTTGTCTTCACGTAAAACGATGGTTTAGTACGTTAGCAGCTTGGAAAGACTATAGTAGCTATGGGGATGACATTCCAAAACCAGTGTCAAACTGAACAATCAAAGACTACCGTCATCAAGTATAGTGAATCTAATATTGTAAAAAATGAAACTTACGTATTTTTCATTGAAACAATTATTAACAACCTTCTATAAATTATACAAAATTACAAGTAAATATACGTGCACTTTAAAAATTACCACTAGATATTAAAATTGTGTAAGTATTCGAACACAACGAAATAAAAAAAGAAATAAAAAAACTGTCAACAGGATTCGAAACTCCGACTGTAGTGTTACCAGGCCAGAAATATACCTCCTGCGCTATACCAACAGATACTATAAATCATTTAATGACTGAAACTAACGCTTACTTGCAAAACATAAAAGTTGAATTTCTCGATAATTTTTGAGTGTTCCGTTGAATAGCTTTGGCTGATTGTTATTTGACTTTTGTACTTCACGTACCGTAAATATCAAAAAATTCTAAAATTCTAAACTCACGTGGTCTCCTTGTTAGGCCCTTCCCCGAGACTGAGGCCCAAGAGTAGACAATGGACCACCACATTGGCGCAGGTATAGGGCCGATTCTTTGCATGTCACCGTCTAGAACAGTGGTTATTAAAAAGTGCGCCAGTGAGCACCGCTAGATGCCTCTCCCGGCGCATCATCCTTTATATAGGCATTCATATGAAAACATCCATTTCCTTTGAGCACTCTTATTCACTGCGAAAATGAAGCATTTGAAGAGCACAAGGATGTGAGTTGGGAGCACTCCATGTTTCGATATTCACTTATTTTAATACGTTATTGTAATACTACAGATGCGCTGCATTACAGCGTCTTTGGTCGAGGCGAATAGCCAATCAGTGAGCTGATTGTTGGAGAATGTAGAACTTGATCCAAGCTGTAGATAGGAAAATTTCTACTTCATTTTACCACTTTTAATGGCTAAATGCACACATCTACTATACAAAGCAGTGTGTCCGTATATTTGTACATGTTGCATACAAATATACAGTTTTGGTCCAATCTTTATGGAATTTTGTACACGTAAGCTTCAATCCATGAGGACGGTCGCCGTAAGTGTAAGAATCACATACGATATATATTTCACGAGATATGACGTCATAAACAATGAGATGCGCGAAAATCTGCATTTTGCGACAATGCTGCTCATTTTCTCCTAAACCATTGGACCGATTTCAACCAAATTTGGTACACACATTCCTTACCATGAGGTAACAATTGCTGCATGGTTAAGAATCACATACGGCACATGGTTCAAAAGATATTACGTCATAACCAAAAGCAATAACACAAAATGCAATATAATGCGGCGAGACTTTCGAAATACACTGTATGAGAATGACGTACTTAGCGACTTGCAACAAACTTTAAACATAATTTCAAACCTTTATTAAACTTTTTCTTGCTTGCAACCATAGTAAAATGATGAAAGGAAAAACATTTCTCGCTTACTACTTTTCCGCTGTTATTGAGTAAAACTACGGCTCTCGGTATGACGTTACAATTTATAATTTGTGCCCTACAAACTGTAGCGGCAGGAAATTTTACAGACAGTATACGCACATATAACTGAATGTACCTTCCAAATTATATTACAGTACGGCCGGTAGTTCATGAGATATGACCACATAAACAGTAAAGTCCATGGAAAACCGCCCCATCACGCACCAAGTTTTAGTCTATTACTTCTTTATTACTAATTGTAATCCCAAGATATTTTACAAATATACAGCCCTTATGCAAATGAATATAGAGCTGAAAAATGGCAGGAATAAATAAACAGCCGCACAACGCCGGGTTTTCAGCTAGTAATATTTATATTCGAGGAGTCTGCGAGAAACAATCTTTCGAATTGTGTAACTTTCATCGGCCGTCTTGAACGAATAAATTAGTAATCTGTACCACAATTTACGTGTTAGCGTATTTATGTGGTGATGTATAGACTCTATAATTTTTTGTCGGAGGTATTTGCAAGAGTCATAAAACTACAGTAAAACGGGAAGTAGGCCGTAAATGACGCCAGTGGTATCCTTCGTCTGTCCCTGCTACCGGCATCTGCCCTGCGCAGTGTAGGAGCGGCCCACTTGCCGTGCTGTCCTACGCGCTGTTAACTCGGTGACACAGACGCGCGCGGCTGTTCGCAGTCCCTGGAAAACGATGGCACAGCACGCGCTGGTGCGACTGGCTGTGGGGTGTCGCGTCACTGGCTATAGGACAGCCGCCGCCTTCCCAGAAGGGCATCACGCCACCATCTGTCACAGTCGCATTTGTCGCTTTGTGTTACTAGAGGTCTTACTTTGAACCTCTTTTTTCTGTCAGTCACTCTTTTTCTTTTCACCTTTTTTTCAGTTACTTTTTTTTCTGTCAGTCACTTTTTTCTGTCAGTCACTTTTTTCTGTCAGTCACTTTTTTCTGTCAGTCACTTTTTTTCCTGTCAGTCACTTTTTTTCCTGTCAGTCACTTTTTTTCCTGTCAGTCACTTTTTTTCCTGTCAGTCACTTTTTTTCCTGTCAGTCACTTTTTTTCCTGTCAGTCACTTTTTTTCCTGTCAGTCACTTTTTTTCCTGTCAGTCACTTTTTTTCCTGTCAGTCACTTTTTTCCCCGTCAGTCACTTTTTTCCCCGTCAGTCACTTTTTTCCCCGTCAGTCACTTTTTTCCCCGTCAGTCACTTTTTTCCCCGTCAGTCACTTTTTTCCCCGTCAGTCACTTTTTTCCCCGTCAGTCACTTTTTTCCCCGTCAGTCACTTTTTTCCCCGTCAGTCACTTTTTTCCCCGTCAGTCACTTTTTTCCCCGTCAGTCACTTTTTTCCCCGTCAGTCACTTTTTTCCCCGTCAGTCACTTTTTGTTTTTCCCCGTCAGTCACTTTTTGTTTTTCCCCGTCAGTCACTTTTTGTTTTTCCCCGTCAGTCACTTTTTGTTTTTCCCCGTCAGTCACTTTTTGTTTTTCCCCGTCAGCCACTTTTTGTTTTTCCCCGTCAGCCACCTTTTGTTTTTCGCCGTCAGCCACCTTTTGTTTTTCGCCGTCAGCCACCTTTTGTTTTTCGCCGTCAGCCACCTTTTGTTTTTCGCCGTCAGCCACCTTTTGTTTTTCGCCGTCAGCCACCTTTTGTTTTTCGCCGTCAGCCACTTTTTTCTTTGAATCTTTTTTTTTTATTATTATATTGTCTTTGAATCTTTTTTTTATTATTATATTGTCTTTGAATCTTTTTTTTATTATTATATTGTCTTTGAATCTTTTTTTTATTATTATATTGTCTTTGAATCTTTTTTTTATTATTATATTGTCTTTGAATCTTTTTTTATTATTATATTGTCTTTGAATCTTTTTTTTATTATTATATTGTCTTTGAATCTTTTTTTTATTATTATATTGTCTTTGAATCTTTTTTTTATTATTATATTGTCTTTGAATCTTTTTTTTATTATTATATTGTCTTTGAATCTTTTTTTTCTCTCGTTCTTTTCTTTTTTTCTTTTTCCCCCTTCTTTTCCCCTACTGCAGCATTGTATGGAGACTGTTTTCCAAACAGACATATTCCACATCATTCCACGTTCACGGCCGGTCGAAAGACGCCTACGAGAAGAGGGAAAGTTTCACATAGGTATTTTCTGCCAGACATTTCCCCCATTGTACAGTAAAGTAGGAACTTGGTATTTGCAAATACTATCTCCTGTGTACTCTTCGTACTCTGATAGGTGCCAAAAAGTGATGTAGGTCGTCCGCGCCTAGCTCGACAGGTGAAAGGCAAGAGGAGTGATCCGTAAATTACAAACCTATATCATTGACGTCAGTTTGCAGCAGGATTTTGGGAACATAACATTTACTCAACTATTATTAACTACCATGAAGAAGTCCCATTGTCCCATAGTCTTCACGGATTCAAAAAGTATCGTTTTTGTGAAACACAGCTACCTCTTTACTCATACGAGTGCTGTCGACAAGGAATGTCAAATAGATTCCTTATTTCTAGATTCTAATTTGTAGGTCGTATCAGTTTGCTCTCTTGTCTTGTACGTCTCGGTCGAGCTAATTTCCTTAGCTGTCGTTGTCTTCGCTTCCTGAAATTTCTATCGCTACTCTCCTAACCAATATTTATTACTGTATCTCTGTATTGGTTTTTAATGAGTATTTGAAATGTTTACCTAATTGTGATGTGTTGAAACCATGTCAAACCTTCTTTAAAATTGTATGTTTGAAAGCTCTTAAAATGATTAATAGAAAATTAGATTTTTATAATTGTATTATTTTATAGTGAGTATTTTGTTTTTGCTACGTTCCCCAATGATGTTGTGTTAACCCCTTTAGTGCCTGAATTAATTTCTACTCCAACAAAAAAAAGTAATAAATCGTCTTTTTGTGCTTAGTATTGGGATGTTAGACTATTACTAATATCAAATGTAAAACATGTTATATAAAGTTGGTAATTCATGACCTAGGTCGTGAATTACCTTTCCCTTCTGTTCCCATCCTTTCTTCTTACTTTCTCTCCCACCTGATGAAGGAACTGTGTTCCGAAAGCTTGTCCTTTTTGTCCCCTTTTTTCTGTTTCTTCATTTGTGTTACTATCGGCGGTACAGCACAAGGGTAAGTACTGGCCAGCCATTCTATCTCGTTTCAACAATATTTATCACATATAAAAGTGAATTGCAATACCTAACAAAACAAACTATTTTCAGATTGAAACTGCCCTATGTATTTAGCTTTATCTCATAAAGAATGAACACAAATTCGGCCCTTTCTTCGCAATACAAGCGCGATAAACGAGGGTCGCCGTACAAGTATGCTACAGTCAACGTTCAGTCGATAGCAGCTCACGCCACACGCACTGGGCCTGTTCGTATAGAATCTGCTTCAGTCGCCACTGGCTCTCGAACATACTTATTCTTCTACATTTAAAGGTTTCAACGGTATGATGCGATTTTGCGACAATCGGAAATAAAGGATTAAAAACAAAGTAAAACCTTCTTTTTTAAAAAAATTGACCGCTATATTTGAATTTGGGGCCCGACGTTGCTTCCTGCCCCGGGCCCGATGCTGGCTCTCAGCGGCCGTGACTCCAGCCACCATTCCAGAGCTCGGTGCTATTCAGATTTTATTTATTTATTTATCCGAGTCCACAAGGCAGTACTTCACAATACAATTTTGAATATTAACTTACGATCTAGTATAAATAAGTTAGTAACATCACACTTTGTTGGTCCAGTACTCTACCACCAGAATGGCATTGTCATTGGCAGCGAACAAGTCTTGCATGTTAGAATGTACACTAAGGTTCTGGCACACAAGCAAGTGTTCACAGTTCTGTCTCTCACCACACTCACAGACACCCTATTTCTTGTCGCTTTTACACTTTGTCACTCCATTTCTCAGCCTGTTGAGAGTCTTGCAGGTCGCGTACGGCAGACGGCCTCCTGCTGGTCCTCCTGGTGACTTGGCTCTCCACAGCTCATTTCGACGAGCTTCTCCAGATGTTGGGATTGGTGAAGTTGTGAGAAGGAAGCTTTTAATCGTTTTCAACCTTGATGGGAGGGGCTGGATTCCAAACATTGGGCGCCTCGGATCTTCTTGTTTCTTCTTTTCAATCTCCGCTGCTACTTGCTACCTTATTCACAGATAAATCTACGTTTACTGCAGACGGAATGGCATACGTGCACAAGTATGTTTGGGCGGACGAAATCTCGCATACCCAGGTGGTTCACAATCAGTCATGCCGATTTATATTCTAAAATGCGAATACATTGATTCCACAATTCGGCAGCTTCCACGACTATAACGCGATCTTTCCAGTTGGTGTCAGCTGCAACGTTGAAACACTAGTATGTGTGAAACTTCCTGGCAGACTAAAATTGTGTGCCAGAACCGGGACTCGAACCTGGGACCTTTGCCTTTCGCGGGCAAGCGCATTACCGACAGAGCTATCCCGAGACGACTCACGATGCCGCCTCACAACTTTACTTCCGCTAGTACCTCGCCTCATACTTTGCAATCTTCAGAGAAGCTCTCCTTCTGCTAGGAAGTTTCATATCAGCGCACACTCCGCTGCAGAGTGAAAGTTTCAATCTCGACTCTTGTGTGTGTTTCTGGTCCCAAGCACATCTACAGGAAATACCTTGGACTGGCCCTGCCTTGTTGTTCTTCTGTCTGAGAACTGGTTTGATGCACGTCTGCTACGTACTGCAGCGAGAACAGGTCTTCAGTGAATTGTACCCCCTGCGTTCGTCTGATGCAAGCCCCGCAGTTTGCAGGTACGGAAGTGCCGGCGGTCTCTTCAGCGTTTCCCCTGAAGAAGGCCCTAGCTGCTCAGCCCATAGCCCACCGCTGCTCAACCTCTCCCCCCCCCCCCCTCTACCCCCCTTCACCACTCTGCCACTTGACGTCACGCCTCCCTTCTGCAAAAAGAGCCCCTCCCGCTCTGCCGTTACTGATGACGCTGCAGTTCGCCACCGATAGCTGCGCCCATCAAAATGCCTCCATGGGGGTCGCGAAATATTACTCAGGAATCACCTTGACTCAGAGAAAACAGTTGCACCAGCCTTTTTCTGAATATTACAGGTCCCGTAATAGAATGACACAAGCCTAGTAAGTGAAATTTAAAATACTCTGGTAAAAACAATAAGGGAATCAGTTGAGATATTTACGTTCTGAACAGGATTGCTCGGGATAGAGTATGGTGGAGAACTGCATCCAGCCGTCCTTCGGACTGAAGACCATGGGCCGTATGAATAAAACGGAGTATCTACTTTATACACTGAATTCCAGAGAACATACTCAGGTTCGCTTGAATAAAGAGAGTCGGAGAATATACTTCAGCCGAGTATGTTCTCGGCGTGAGTAACGGGGTGGAGAAGTTTCTCAGATTTCTGAAGTGAGCTCTATGGCATACTCCGTGCTGAGTAACTTCTATTAAGATTACGTTTTACTGAGGTTTATAATAATAATGACAACAATTTTGTTACTTAGAAGGCAAAAACAAGTTCCTGCTTTAAGAAATACGAGGGGATCTATAAAGTTAATACAAATAAAAACATTTTGTTGACAAGTATCTTCCTTCGGAAAAATCGTGTGACACTTCCAGTATTTCATATAGTGACGAGAGTGATGTAAGAGGTGTTTTCATTACCGACATAAAAATAAAATACAAATGGATTCAGCTGCGTGTTTTACCCATTTGTTTGGCGTATATATTTACAGTTGTAAACAGCCACATAGCAAAATAATATTGTTTGTAAATAGCGTCTATTAGTAAGACCTTATGCCGTTAGTTTCAAATAAAGTGTATCCCAGGACTTCACAGTTTCTATCACAAAATAAATATTGCTGCAATACCAGGTAGGCCTACTGAAATACTGTTGCTATCCAAACCGGTTGACTATTTATGATGCGTTTTCTGACTTCGTAATCGTAACTTCTGTCATGTTAGAAGTATGTAAACACGACAGGAAAATTAACAACTGATTAATCACATACCTAGCAGCCTGTTTCTTGTTCAAAATCGCATGGCCTAACGCTTATGAGCAAACCATTGTGTGTCATATTTAACAACAAGTAAGGCCTATCTCATGTTAGAACACACTCCGACAGCATTCCACGTTGTACCAGATGAAAATGTGATGCATTCTTAAAATTTCGTTTGCAAATTGTGCTAACCCTACTTCATTAACAAACGAGTTTCTAGCGTGACGAAAATTTTGTATCGTCAGGCGAATACATTTCCGTAAAAAGTGGATATTTAGTCTTAATAATATGCTCCTCCACAACAAACTAATATCTAAACATAGTACAGTTCTTTCTGAACACATAGATGCCTACTCCATATTTGTACACTTAATAATTTGCCTGATTTGGCTAGTTTAAAGAAATACACGATTGGACAGCTGATCTGTGGCGGACATGACACGCGGAGAACTTACTCAAGTAGGAGGGGAGGTAGCGAGAATGAACTTTCTGCTCAGAGCATATCCTTCGAAGTTTTTATTCATACGAAATTGAGAACTTACATAGGGAAAGTTCTTTTGCTCTGAGAATCTTCTGTGGAGCATGTGCTCTTTCTTTATTCATACGACCCCATAACAACAAACATGTATATATTCTGTATAAAGAAGGGAAAGCTGAAAGGTGGAAGGAGTATATAGAGAGGCTCTACGAAGGAAATGGCAATATTGTAGGAAAGGGAGAAGAAGTAGATGAGGATAAAATAGGAGATACTACACTGAGAAATGAATTTCACAGAGCACTGAAAGACCTAAGTCGAAACAAGGCCCCTGGAGTAGATGACATTACCTCAGAGCTACTGCAGTTTCTTCGAGAACCAGTCATGACAAAACTGGTTTATAAGATGTATGAGACTGGCGAAGTACCCTCAGACTTTAAGAAAAGTGTTATAATCCCCATTCCAAAGAAAGCAGGCGCAGACAGTGGTGAAAACTACAGAACCATCAGCTCATATGTCATATTAACACGAATTATTTACAGAAGGATGGAAAAGCTGATAGAAGCCGACCTCGGGGAAGATCAGTTTGGGTTCAGAAGAATTGAAGGAACACGGGAGGCAATACTCACTTTACGGCTTATCTTAGAAGATAGATAAAGAAAAGGCAAACCTACATTTCTAGCTTTTGTAGATTTGGAGAAGGCTTTTGACAATGTTGATCGGAATAAACGCTTTCAAGTTCTGAAGCAAGCAGGAGTAAAATATAGGGAGCGTAAGGTTACTTACAACTTGTACAAAAACCAGACAGCGGTTGTCAGTGGAAGGGCATGTAAGGGATGCAGTGGTTGGGAAGGGAGTAAGACAGGGTTGTAGCCTTTCTCCAATGTTATTCAATGTGTACATTGAGAAAGTTTTAAAGGAAAGCAAAGAGAAATTTAGAGAATGAATTAATTTTCAGGTTGAAGAATTAAAAACAAGGCGTTTTGCCGACGACAAAGTAATTCTGTGAGAGACAGCAAAGGACCTGAAAGACCAGTTGAACGGAATGGACAGTGCTGAAAGGTGCATATAAGATGAACATTAACAAGAGCAAAACTAGGGTAATGGAGTGCAGTCTAAGAAAATCAGGTGATACTGAAGGAATTAGATTAGGTAACTAAACAATAAAGGAGGTAGAAGAGTTTTGTTACTTCGGCAGTAAAATAACAATTGATGGTCGCAGTACAGAGGATATAAAATGCAGAATGGCAATGAGTAGAAAAGAGTTCTTGAAAAAGAGAAATGTAACACCCAATATTGATTTAATCCTAAGGAAGTCCTTTCTGAAGGCATTTGTGTGGAGTGTTGCCTTGTATGGGAGTGAAACATGGACGATAAACAGTGCCGAAAGGAAGAGGATAGAGGCTTTTGAAATGTGCTACAGAAAAATGCTGAAGATTAGGTGGGTGGATCGCGTAACTAATGAGGACGTACTGAACAGAATTGGGAGAAAAGGAATTTCTGGCGTACCTTGACTAAAAGAAGGGATCGATTGGTAGGACACATTCTTAGACATCAAGGAATCGTGAATTTAGAGTTGGATGAAAGTGTGTGGGGTAAAAACCGCAGAGGAAGACCAAGAGAAGGATACAGGTAGCAGATTCAGACAGATGTAGGTTGCCATTCTTATGTGGAGTTGCTCAAGATAGGGTATTTTGGAGAGCTGCATCAAACCAGTCTCCGGGCTGAAGACAACAACAACATTGTGTATAACTCACCTCATTCGTTGTTTTGAGTCGTAAATTAATTTTGAATTTTATGTAATGTAGACTTTCATAATAATTACATGGCTACGCAGATGGTATAGCCGAATACTCGTGCGGGGGATTTGGAACGATGTTAGAGGTATCACATTTTTACCTCGGTGTAAGTGAATTACAGTCGTACGTGAGTTAAACGTGTTATAAACTGCAGGCGAAACGAAAAAATGATTTGTTTTAAAAATGTGTGCTTCATTTGTTGTCTTGTAGTCAATTACAGTTCTTATTTTGTAACTGTTTTCTCTGTTTGCAGGTACGTGCTGCATGACGAGTAAAGGTGGTTGCCGCTTAGCAGACTGCAACGACGGGCTGAATGTTTAGCTTCTGAGGTGCGTAGGGCATACTTGCCAACTATCGTTTTCACTTACTTTCCGCCTCCAGATTTTGTCATTATTTCTCCAGTTTTCTAACCTTTACGCTGAAACCTAAGATTCGTTTTTAAAAAACGCAATTTTTTATGTATTTTGATTTTTTACAATAGATTAAGTCCTTTATCAATTTATTCGATACATCCGTATCGAAATTAATAGAAATTTCGAGTCGCGGGCGACTCGAAAAGGATAATTTTTCTTTCCTGCACATTTGAAGAAACACATTACAGATAAATCGTTCCGAACTTTAGACCAGTGGTTCTTCCCGTCTTCCTATAAAAATTATATACCAAAAATAGAATAACACAGATTACAGGTTTGTGCTACAAAATGTGGGATGAAACGAAATATTCTTATTTTCCTTCATGTTAACCCTTTAATGGACGGCTTTTTATTTGGAGCTATAAAAACTACCACGGTCAATATATAGTGAGTATATACTGAGAAATGTTTTTGAAAATTTTCCTTAAAATTATAATGCACTACTAGCAACAAACAGCTCACAGCTGGTCAGCTATATAGTTCTTCCGTGATGTAACCGACGCAGTAAATGTCTCTTTTATGCCTCTCATCTTTCCAGAAAGTAACTCATAAAATGCAAGAAGAAAAAAAACCCTCACACGTTAAGAGTAACTGAATGCAACTAACTGTCGAAGTGATTCAGTAGCACTCTGCGACTTATAATTTCTGGGACGTGCTTCTTGCATATCTAACACTACGTATACAAGCAGCTACAAATGAATTTGTGGAAAAATGTTGATCAGTTTGAGAGATAATGGAAAAATTTGGGTATGTGGCAGATCAGCTACAGTATGTATGAAAGGGTTAACGTGTGACCTTCACAAGTCACTGATAAGAACTTGGAGCAGTTCTTGGTTTCGGTGTGACTTTCGGAGAATCCATATGCCACATCAATAGGGTATACATGATTCTATAAATAGTCAGTTCCTCAATAGGCCCGTCTTATAGCGTCGAGTATCTAATCGTCCATCATCCAAATGCTACAGATACATTCCGCTCAATGAATCGAAGGCGGTGACACTTTAGCGCGTGCCAATGTGTATCACAGAGCTTATCATTACTGCAGACGCTGTCGCTGGTAATCTAATCTCTGGTGACCTCTTTATGTGACCGTAAGGAGGGAGAGTCTGAAGTTCTCTCCATGTCAAATACTGACTGAATACTGCGTGTTTGAGGAGTAATAGTGAATGTTTCTGCAGGAGGTAGTATACGCGTTTTGTAATAAAATAGGCAGATAACGTGTGTCCAATTCCGAGTAGAGAGCTACAGCTGTTAGTATGTAACCAACAGAAACTCAAAGGCAGATGACGTTCAAAGGTGATTTTAAGAAATTCCACCATCAACTTCAATTACCTGTCAATTCAACACCACGTGTGAGTCTTCTGAGGCCGCCTTTGCGCTCACGAGGGCTACACTAGTCCTAAAACCGAATGATAGAGATTCGGTTCTCGTGTGTACTTTCTCATTCTAGATTTCGCCTTTCAACCATCCGCACAGATAGAAATCGAAAGATATAAGGTGACAAAGATGCGAGCATTAATTTATCGCTTCATCTTCCGGGGAATGTTATGTTTAGACCCTGTGTCACTTGAATACACTAGAATGTGCAAAAGGCCCATCGCGCCGAAAGAACATCCGCATTCTTGGAAGCAATTGAATTTACAGAATGATTTTTACAATAAAGAAAACAGCAACCAACCACATTTAATTAAGCTCGTTACTTACAAAACCTTACAGTTCATCTATTGTATAAAGGAATCGAGTTTCCGGAACGAGTCTGCGATCTTAATTTCCTATATAAAAATAAAAACCGTCTAGTCCACTAAAATTATATTTATTGATCACGACGTTTTGGCAACTGCCACCATCAGATATAAAACCCTCTGAACTTATTGATGCTGAGCCATACTGCAGTTGCCGAAACGTCGTGATCAATAAATAATTTTAGCGATCTAGACGAATTGTAATTTTTCTTACAGTTCGTCAGACGGCAGTTCACGTGTGCTGTTTCGCAAATAGCATAATTAAATGTGGTTGGCTGTTATTTTCGTGATTGTAAGAATCATCCTGTATTTCATACACAATCACGGGCTGAAAAAGGCGGTTTTTTATTTACGAAAAGACACTCTTCCATTAATGCTGGATGCTCTCTTTGAGCAATCATTTGATTCCAGGCTGATGAATCATTACATATTTATTACTTTAATCAATTTAATTCATAAAGAAGGGAGAAGATACTGTTTATTAAAAGTAAACTATCTTAGTATGCTTAATATCATCCTTCTTAAACTTCACTTTTTTTTTCTTTTTTCGGGAACTTGAAGAAAGATTTCAGAGTCCATCGCTGGTTGTAGGTAGGTGTTACTGACGTATGTAGCGCACACACTGCCTCTTCCAACCATTTCCTACTTCTATTAAGTACGCCGACGAAGGCTGAAAGTGTTCTGAGTCTCACAACGTCTTGAGATTGTCGTGGGTCCGTTGCTGTTCACGATATAAATAAATGACCTTGCGGATAACATCGGAAGTTCACTGTGGCTTTTTATGGATGGTGCTGTAGTATATAGAGAGGTTGTAACAATGGAAAATTGTATTCAAATGCTGGAGCATCTGCATCGAATTGACGCATGGTGCAGGGAAAGGCAATTGAATCTCAATGTAGAGATGTGTAATGTGCTGCGAATACATAGAAAGAAATATCCTATATCATTTAGCTACACTATAGCGGGTCAGCAACTGGAAGCAGTTAATTCCATAAATTATCTGGGAGTGATTTAAAATGGAACGACCATATAAAATCAGTCGTCGGTAAAGCAGACGCCAGACTTAGATTCATTCGAAGAATCCTAAGGAAATTCAGTCCGAAAAGAAAGGAAGTAGGTTACAGTACACTTGTTCGCCCACAGCTTGAATACTGCTCACCGGTGTGGGATCCGTACCAGGTGGGATTGATAGAGGAAGTGGAGAAGATCCAACGGAGAGCAGCGCGCTTCGTTACAGGATCATTTGGTAATCGAGAAAGCGTTACGGAGATGATCGATAAACTCCAGTGGAAGACTCTGCAGGAGAGACGCTCTGTCGTTCGGTACGGTCTTTTGTCAAAGTTTCGAGAACCTTTACCGAGGAGTCTAGCAGTATATTGCTCCCTCCTACGTGTATCTCGCGAAGAGATCATGAGGATAAAATCAGTGAGATAAGAGCCCACACTGAGGCATGCCGACAATCTTTCTTTCCGCGAACAGTACGTGACTGGAATAGGAGGGAGAAACGATAGTGGTACTCAAGGTACCTTCCTCCACACACCACCGGGTGGCTTGCGGAGTATGGATGTAGATGTAGAACGTTATCGGCCGTTCACTGCCAGTTTTAGTTTACAACTCACGCCGCTAGGTGTTAGAGAGCGCTCTCGCTCGTTTCAGCGAAGAGTTTCCGCTATTCATAAGCTATTTGGCCTAACAGCTGGTAACAATATGCAACACTCGGCCACAAACAACCTGCACAGTGTTTGAGCGGAGCGTCTGGTCCGGTATACGCGAAGTGCTAGTTAGTCTGGAAGCGGGGCAGAGCGCAGTTATACGGGAGGTCCGTTAGCGGTTGTGGGCGCTAAGTAGGACACTCCAGCCAGCACTGACCCACCACGCGAAGCGGCGAGTGGGTAGGAGCAGGTCCTGTTTACCTGCAAGCGGCTCCCAACGCCTGCCCTAGGCTCTGCATTCCAGACTTGTTCTACAAGGTGTATTTGTACCGACAAGAGTTCTGGCACCTCGAACACGGGCGGTGAATGTATTACACGCGCGGCTCTCGCGAGAAACACCACAGCAGGACGCAGGACTCATTGCTCCCCTGTTTTGCAGCTCTACAGGGCGCTGATTCAATCACGCCTAGACTACGGGAGCTTTGTGTATGGTTCGGCAGCCCCACCTGCATTGCGAGTCTTGGACCCTATCCTCCACAGTGGCGTCCGTTTAGCGACAGGGGCCTTTCGGGCAAGTCCAGTAGCAAGCCTCCTTGCTGAAGCTGGAGTCCTTCCCCTGCGATTTCGGCGGCAGCAGCTGTTATCCTCCTATGCTGCCCATGTCCATGCAACACCTCACCACCCAAATCGCAGGCTTCTTTTCCCCGCTGCTGCACTCCCATCTCCACGACAACGACCGAGGTCAGGTCTTCCGATTGCAGTCCGTGTTCGTTCCCTCCTGTCATCTCTTGAGTCCCTTCCCATCCCTCCTACTTTTCACTGCCCTCACCGTCCCGCTCTTTGGTTTCTTTCACGGCCGCAGCTTCGGATGGACTTGTCGCATGCCTCGAAAGCCTCTGTAGCGCCACTGAGAATCCGTCGCCAGTTTCAGGCGGTTTTGGCGTCGTTCTGTGGCGCGCAAGTCGTGTACACGGATGGTTCCGTGGTCGACGGCCGTACTGGCTATGCATAAGTCCATGGTGAGCATATCGAGCAGCATTAACTGCCCTGTGGAAGTAGCGTGTTCACTGCAGAATTGGTGGCCATCTTCCGGGCACTTGAACATCTCAGAGAGTGCCGTGGGGAGTTTCTAATTATCTGTTCTGACTCCGAGTGGCTTGCAAGCCCTCGACAAGTGTTTCTCAAAACACCTTCGGTGCAATCCGTTCAGGAGTCTCCCTTTTCAGTAGTCTGCGAATTTTGACAGCCGGCCGCTGTGGCCGAGGGGACTGCGGCGCGCCAGTCACGGTTTACACGGCCACTACGGTCGGGAGTTCGAATCCCCCCTCGGCATGGATATTTGTGCCGTTCTTAGCTTTAGCTAGGTCATAAGTAGTTTGTAAGTTTAGGGACTGATGACCACGTAGTTAAGTCCCATAAGCTCTACCTTCAGAGAAGAATTTTGACACTGGCGTCACAATACGTTTTTTCTTTAATGTCGTTTGTTGTTAATAATATCAGCTTATTCCCGCGAATTAGTAGCTTTCACTCGGTGAATACTAGACAGACCACCTTGGCACTTGTGCAGAAAGGTGTATTCTGCAGCATCCATTTTCAATAAGCTGCCACAAGAACTAAAGAATCTTAGCACTAACCCACACGCTTTCAAATCTAAATTGAAGAGTTACCTCATGGCTCACACTTTTTATTCTGCCGAGGAACTCCTAGAAAAGTTAAACTAAGCTAATTCATTTTTTCTTTATAGATTCTTTTAAATTTGTCTTAAGTTTTTCGTGTGGATAGGACTACTTAAAAATTTTCTATTACCATTCTTGTGTAAAATTTCATGTATTGACTTGTTCCATGACCATGGAGTCTCACTCCCCAATTGGGTTATATGGAACAGAAAACCGTAATAAATGGAAATAAATAAATGCCACACAGCATCGTGGTAAAGTCTTTGGAAACCCGCTGGAAGAATACTGAGCCGTGCTGCGTCTACAGCCGAACGTAAATGTGGAATGTCGGACCTGGTTGTCTCGGTTTAAAGCTATCAACAGGAAACAAGAGTGTTTGCGGGTTCGCAACCCGAACGGATCACGTATTTTTTCAGTTTTCATTTTGATGCAGCCTACATCTCTCAACGATGCGAGGAATCACCAGAGACGTCACTTGGTTCGGATCCCACGTTAAACTTCAGGTTTCCTTTCCCCGATTGGATTACTGGGATAGGTTAGGGACCCACAAGACGTGGAAGTGTTCTTTCTTACTTTCTTTCTTTCTTTTACTGCTGGTATTGTAAGGTCCCTAGAGTCCCGACTTAGTCGGTTTTCTGTAATATTTTGTACATACGTAAACTGGCCACAGACGTATATTGTAAGTGGCGCAGTAATCTTTGGAAGTTCGATTGCAGAGTAAGCGCTCTGACTGCGAGATAGGGCAGTCAGTAGCAAGTCTGTTGCGAGCTGTGTTGGGAGTCAGTTGCGGAGAGTCAGCTGTTGGGTGAGGTAGCGCGAGGACGCTGTTGGAGAAGGCAGTCGTTAAGTATATGTAGCTGCACGCCACTATTGTAATGCATGATGTTAATTTAATTTTCTGTAATATTTTTCTACTTCAAAATTTTTAAGAATACATATTTTCTAATATTCAATTTCCGTTCTGCGTTCTCATTTTGGTAATTAGTTTCCCCTTCCTTTCATTTTGTTTATTTATGATTATTGTTGAACTTAATTACAACCGGCCTATCATTTTTGAAAATTTTAATACGGAAATACTGCATGACGCGAGCTGCTTGCTGTTTCATGTTTCCAGTTTTGTAATAAGAAGATACGAGGTAAGACAACTAATTATATTTATCTGTGTCGCAGTCAGATTGTTTCCCCCGTTTCATTATTCGGGTTCATCAGTTTCGTTGTACTCTTCGGGAGTACTTTAGAAAGGGCCATAATTTTTAATGTTTGTGTTTTCACCTATTTCGCAGGCGTGTGCGTTGGGCATATTGTTTTCTAAGGCTTACATCGGTGGTCGTAGTCACCACATCGTTGTTTGTTTTTTTTTTTTTTTTTTTTTTTTTTTTTTTAAATTCAGTATTGGTCAAAGTTCAGTTTTGCAAGTACGTAGTGCTGATCAATTTCCATTAAACATTAATCTATTCCAGATACCTTGAAAATTTGTACAAATTTTATTTATTTAAAATTTACTGGGATACCTTGCAGTATTAACTGAGGACTCGAACCTCAGACGGCATCAACCGTGA
Source organism: Locusta migratoria (assembly GCA_026315105.1). Lineage (NCBI taxonomy): Eukaryota > Metazoa > Arthropoda > Insecta > Orthoptera > Acrididae > Locusta > Locusta migratoria. The sequence continues at coordinate 92,263,136 of CM048754.1, read as the reverse complement.
GCTCCAGAGCAAGGCGCCTTAGAACGCTGTGCCACTCCATCGTGGCACTTTAATGTCTGGACATAGCCGTATAAGACGAAAGACTTGAACATACACTAAACTGTGCCTTAAATTCAGTATGATGTGCCACCAACAATCGACGGAAGAATACGTGTAAATGTCCTCATTTGTTTGGGTTGCGTAGAAACAACTGTAGTCACTAAATGGGACACACATTATTTGGCATTTATATTGCAATTCGTACTTAATGCCGCTGCCTAAATATTCACTAGTTCTTCTGAAACACTTCGTGACGGAGCTGTTAACCCGACAAAGGGCGTGGCGACGGGAGTGTGTTGTTACTCTACGCAGCGCGGTAAGAGGAATCCCGCTGCAACAACGACCCTGGCCAAAGCAGGCGCCCTCGCCGTGGTAAACTGGTCCCTGTTTACTGCGGAAGTCTGCGCGCGCTGTCTGAGGTAACCGGCAGCTGGAAGAGACTGCGGCAAGGCGGCACGCCACGAGTGACCATAGTCTGCGAGGGACACAGCGCACATTCGGCGTTTGGAAATCTGTTACGTCGCATCCCTCGCTAGAGCTCCTGAATACCCAGGCTGAATCGTCCGCCATGTTTTCCACAACATGGCTGGAATCGCGCTCCACTAACAGCGTAGAGGCGCATGCCCTGCAATATTCCACAAACGATTTCGCAAAAACTAATTGGTAGAAATATTTAATTTTTCCGCTACTTAAATCTGTATATGTCAGCTTTGTGACGAAATGCTCGTCATTTCGTTAATAGTCATAGTTAATAAGATATTGCCTTCGAAATAATAGACTGCGCTATACTAGGTAAAGTTTGCAGTAAAAAATAGAGGATGCTATGATATTCCGTTTGGTGCTGGTTGGACTATATGTTGCTGTGCATGAACTTTCCTAATGGATTGAATATTATTTTCGACTTAGGAGGAGATCTTTACCTTTCACTCATACCAACATACTTTATTTTATTTGGCGCACTCATTTCCGATAGCGATAAGGCCAGAATGAATCATTGCATATCTCATACTCGGTTAAATGTATCAAAATGATATTTTGACAAATAACATGCAAAGAGGGGAGATTTTGCCACATGGTTACTACGCAAAACTTCGTTAACTGTCACGTTATTCAAGGAAATACGTAGTTGTACAATGAAAAAGAGTAAAGCTAGTGATTTATTATTCGATTTACAGATATTCCTTCGTCACTCGCAAATGTTTCTTTGCTTCTTGTCCATTTTGTTTCAGAGCTACTACTCAGTTTCCAAAATCTAATAGCAGTTACAATTCATTCAATGTAAAGCCTAGCGGTAACAGAACGGAAGTTACTAGGTCTAATGAGGATTGTATGTGAGAATACTTGAAAATGACAGATATCAAGGATCTTTTCACTAGCTAACGAACTGACTTGTTCTCATTTCCTCACGTAATAAAGCACTCCGTATTGAGATATTTAGAATAACCTTTTCATATAATTGAAAAATTGAAATTGCATATTACTTAGAGACACGGCACTTTTGTAGTGTGCACCTATTAAATTTAACAAGTTAAAAGAAATAGTACCAGTATCTTCAAGTGTGGATATTATGCAGTAACAACATGCGCCTAATTATTAGGAGCTCTAATACGGAAGACGTGTTACTACTAGACGGGCGGGCGGATCCCAGTGTGTCATATTTAACTAGCATTATCTCAAGTTACACATTTCTCACAGAGTTGCTGTTTGGAGAGGATGAAAATTTGATGTATTTTGAACATTTCATTCGCTTAATGTGTTCACCTATCTTCAACAGAAAAAAAGTTCCTCGCATGTCGAAAATTCCGTAACGTCGTCAGAAAGTGCATAGCCGTATACTATCAGTATATGCTGTTTATTAATTATTGCCATAAATAAAACTAAAAAGAAAATGTAGTGTAGTTCTTAACGAAGACATTGATGAAAACTCCGCGTTGATACAGTGAGTAGTTTGCGAGTGTGAGCGAGTTGAAAGAAACGTGAGGTAACGCGTGAGCTTCGTCCGGAACGTGGCGACTCCTACAGCTTGTGGAAAAAATGGCGGATACTTCAGCTCGGGTTTGTAGGAATCTCATCCCTCGCCGGGAAGGAGTTTATATATCCCAAGCAAAAATTTATTTCCCTCCAATGAAATTCGCTGTTACATTAGCCAACGAACGGCAAGTTGGAAAATGACGTCAAAACGATATTCATTTGTTCCTTCCATGTCACAGACGCCATCTTCATTTGCCATATAGCTCAAAGTTTTGCTTCTATAACTCGCAGTAAACCGTTTCAGGGCAACAGCGGGTTAAAGATGAATTATAAAATTATCTCTGGTTCAATTTACTATTACGAAATGTAATTAAAAACTTAACATTGAGAAACATGTGGGAACGGGTATACAAAATATGAAAGTGTAACTTCGTGATTGTTGGGCCCACACTGAAGTAAATGTCTCTGAAGGACATAGTATTAAGAGGTCCGAATCACTGCTATAATTAATACTTTTATTTATTGCACAACAGCTGTTTCAGCAGTTCGCCATTTTCAAGTGCCTGCAAATATTTAAGAATAACAAAAATTACTTTTTGTGTATTGTGAATGACGAGTTACATACCTAAAAAATTTCTACATACAGCTATGATGGTCTAGCGTCATATATAACATCTAGCGTAACTGTTGTTATATGATCTTACTTCATAGCACTATGTTATTTGCATTTAGCTGCTGTACTTTTTGCAGCCTCAGATGTTAAATAAATTTTAATTTTTTTTAAATAAATAAGTTTTTTAAATGTAACAATTTGCCAAAGATGTTTTACAGTGTAAATAATTATGATACCAGAGTTGTTTAATAGGTCAGAGGGTTATTTTATTAGCTATTTACTATAGCTATCGTTGGTTTGTTGCCTTTTACTCAGCCTTTTTCGTCGATGAGGTCAATAAAGTTAACTAAATAATGTTTATGTTTAAAATCAGTGTTGGATAATTTTTAGTGTGAATATATATCTCGAGCTCTTCCAAAATATTCATTACTGGTCCCTTTGAAACTTTATGTAAAATCGTCAGTGCACTCTGGATGTTTTGAGTTGAACGGTTTTCATTTTTAAGGTGTATATAAAAACTTTACAGGTTGTTTTCGCTTATTCTGATGTGTTTTCGAAATTGTGTGACGAAATTACGTCCCATCTGACCCACATAAAAGCTATTGCAGTTGTTACACGTGATTTTGTAGATTCCTGATGCCTGGTACGGAGAATTTCTGCCAGTTGTGAAATGTAGTTTTGTTCTTAAACCGTTGTTGGTGCGAAAGGTGAATTCTCGTGTTTTTAAAGAGTTCGTTAATTTTGGAAATTTTCCCCAAATATATTATGGGTACGTATTTAAATTTAGTAAGAATTCTGTCTCCTCTAACAAGTTGGATGTACGCTATGTACTGAAGAATTTCAAGTTCTTTACTAAATGCTTCCTAACTTAGCGGTAAGTTGATAAGTCTGTTAATCATTGATTTGAAAAATGCTAAAAATTCTTCGTTTGTGTGGCCATAATGTCCGTAGTTGCTTTCATAACTATGAATGGTAGTGATTTTCCGTCTTTTGCAACTACAATAAAATGCGTTTTTTTCACACCAGACGCGTTTCGTTTTATTGACTGTAAAACACTTCTGATCTGTGAAAAACAACCATAAACAGTGAAACAGTGACAGTGAAAGTAGTGAGAAAACGACACAACATGAAGAACCGGCGGGATTGCACTAAACAGACCGGCATTCCATGATGTGAAGCGAAAAGAAGACAAAATTTCCACCACTGATGATGTTTTACAGTCAATAAAGCGAAACGCGTCTGGTGTGAAAAAATCGCATTTTATTGTAGTTGCAAAAGACGGAAAATCACTACCATTCATAGTTGAAAAATGCTAATTTATATGACGTGGGATGACATGAGTCAGCATTTATGATGCCATCTGTAGCTGTAGGCTTTCTGTATATTTCAAAGGTGAGTTGAGTGTTATTTTTAGTAATAGTCAGGTCTAATAAATTTATTGAATTATTAATTTCTACTTCGACTGTGAATTTTATATTAGGGTGTAGGTTGTTAAAGATCTGATAAATTTCTTGTATGTCATCGTTAGTTCCATTTATAAGCATTAACGTCTCGTCATCGTATCGAAAGTAACAAATAATTTTGCTTAAAATTTATCACTTGGATGTGAATTATTTATCTTTTAGGGTATTTAGGAAGATGTCCGCTATTGTACTTGCTAACAACTTCCCATGGCTACATCATCTGCTTGTGAGTATAGCTTTTATCATTGAATTCAAAATAGTTCTGTGATAAAGTGGTTGTTAGGTTAATAATTTCGTTTGCTCCCATAATGGAAATTTTTATGTACCTTAATAGGTTTTCGTTTATTTCTTTAATTGGGATATTGGTTTTTGATATGTAGTGAAACGAATGCGGAATCTGGTGGGATAACGATGTTTTTTTATTATATCAGCGAGTTGCCGTGAATTTTTTATTGTGTATTTTTTATTGAAGATATATGATTGTTATGATTTATTTAATTTCTAACTGATATTATATGTTGGGCAGTTTAGGGCAGTTTATACAGTTTGCACCTTTCGTGTTTGCAAGTGTTTGATATTCTATTTCGTGAACATGCCATGAAATACATACCAACGAATTGTAAAATATAGTCTTGTTTATCACATGTTCATAAACTGGGGAGATACTTTTATGTAACAGTTTTGATTAGAAGAAACTTCTAATGAAATGTTTTCTAATGAATAATTCGATAGAAAGGAATCAGGTACAAATAATATCTTTTGTGACGGGCTTCAAACTGTCTGAACTACCGGGACTCAATGATTAAATTTTTTCGGTTTATTAACTATCAGACCCTGAGAAAAGGGAATTTTAAGCTTACAGATTATAAAAAGTCTTTAATTTTGAATGATAGAGAGAGCCAATATTTACAGTATGAAAACTTCAACGAAGATGTAAATTTTTTTAATTACGAAGAAGTACCAGGTTTACCAACTTAAATTTCATACTGAGGTGACAAATAAAATTTTGAACCCATCCGTCCACTACAACTGTGAAAGTCAAGCCGTATCTACAGCTTGCAAGTCACAAGCTAAAATAGAAATGCAAGACAACCAACGTGAAGCGCCCTCTACGAGTGACAAAGTCTGTGTATGGTAGTTAATTGTTCAGTGCGCCATTGATTTGAAATGAGAACGCGTGCGCTATAATAAGGAAATCATAAAATACGCAGAGCAAGACGGCGTATGCCAGAGTGTTTTGCGCGGGGAATGTCACGTGGCTGATTTCGGAACGCCAGATGCACGCTACGCTGCTTCCAGGGTACAGCGATTTGCGCGCAGTCATGCCGAAATTGGCTACTCGTCGGCTGCTTTCTGGTCTGCCCTCTTCCACCTGCCGGAGAGAGTGCTGACTAGCTGGTCGCGCTCTGCAATCCAACCGACTGTTGACCGACCGATCGGCCGTGATGTGCCGACCTCAAACGCCACATCTGCTGCCGACTGCGGAGAAGGCCACTGACCGGTTTCTGCCTGCTGAGAAGCAAAAAACGAGCGAAGCCGTCACACCTGAGTAGTTTCCCGCCGTGCCTCTACCCCACCAGCGCGATGACTCTTCCCGTAGCAAGATGCTACCAACTTGCCCGCTAGGGTTGCCATACGCCACGGATTTCACGGACAGTCTGCGGTTTAGGGTAAATGAAAACGTCCGGGCCGAAAAGGCAAACGTCCGCGATATTTGCTGGATTTGAAGTCAACGCCCGGTAATTCAGAACATCACCGTCGAAGAAGCATCAATAATACGAGGCGCGTCGAGAAAGTACGTTCCGTTTGGCAATAAAATAAAATTGTTCACAGATACAGAAGAAATTTTTATTGCACAAAATTCTACAACTCTTAAACTACTTTTCCACGTAACTGCCGAAATTTTGCAGGCATTTGTCATAGCGTGGCACCAGGTTTTGTATACCTTCTTCATAGAAATCTGCCGCCTGTGTCTTCAACCAGTCGGAAACAGTTTCTTTCAGCTCGTCCATAGCGAGAGCACTAATTGTAAACCTACGGCTTTCCTGGATCTTGTCATCAATCGCGTCAGCCAGTTCTTCTGTAAGCAAAGGTGGACGCCCACTTCGTTCTTCATCGTGCACATCACTACGCCCGCCATTGAACTGTCGGATACATCATCTCACCATAGAATCACTCATCGCAATTGGTCCGTAAACATCGCAAATTTGCCGATAAATTTCACTTGGTTTCACTTTCCTCGCATTCAGAAACCGAATCACCGACCTGATTTCACAGGCGGGGGATTTTCAACCAACGCCGACATTTCAAACAAGCACAACAAAGCGTACGTAACTGACAGCGATCTCCAAATGGCGCACGTTCTTCTCCTTGATACACATCGTCTACAGCGCATGTGCGGAACTGCAATCGCAGCGCTGCAGCGGAGATAAATTGAAACATAACTTACTTTCTGGACGCGCCTCGTATTTTATTTCTTTGCCCTGACATTATATAAAATCCAAAGAGAACAGAACAGCTTTCGAAGTTTCGAAACAGTGGTCGGTCAATGATCTGTCAATGAAGAGTATTATCCTCTTTGAGTAGCTTGGTGAATGTTCGCATGTTGTATTGTATTAAGTAGTTATTATTTTTCTGGTGGTTTAATAATGTCGGATAGACGAATGGTTAAGTTCATGGAGGAATACACTAAACAGTTTCTAAGTGAAAGGTGAGGAAGAACTGAATATGAAGCTTTCTGCAAAATTTGCGGGTGAGCAACATTATGTTTATACAAAGACCCATTCAAATCATTTTTAAATTGTTAATTCTGCGGTTGCTACATCTTTGTTTTCCTACAAAAAGTATTCTATTGTACGTTTTTCCTCTTCACAGTTCCTACATTTCGATCAGTAATGGAAGGTGATATTTACGACCACGTGCAATCGATAAAGCATAAAAGGGCAGTGGGTTCATCATCTTCCGAAAAGCTCACCAGCTTTTTTAAAACACAGACGGTAGTAAAGTACTGCAGCAGAAGCTACACTTGCATTTCACTGTGTCAAGCACCAACTCCAGTTCTTGCACATCAAAAACTATATCTCAGGTTTTTAGTGACTCGAAAATTGCAGTAAATTTGTCCAGCGCCAAACTAAAACAGAAGCCGTAAACTGACAGCCGCGCGGGAGTAGCCGAGCGGTCTGTAGCGCCACTTTCTGGATCGCTAGGTCTCCCGCGTCGGAGGTTCGAATCCTCCCGCGGGCATGGAGTGTGTGTTGTCCTTAGGTTAGTTTAACTTTAAGTAGTTTGAAAGCTACGGACAAATAGCCGAGCAGTTAAGTCCCATAGATTTACAAACGTTTTGAACATAAACTGACAGAATCAAATTAAGTTCCTTTCATCTGTTCAAGGTTCTGAAAAATACCATTAATATAAGAGAAGTTTAAATGGCAATGGAATTTCGTGTAGTGAATTATTGAATGCATATTCCTATTTTTTCTAATAAAGGCTTTCTTAATGAACCAGTCCTTCCTATACACTCTTGGTCATTTATAAAGGCACATTTTCCTTAGTTTAGAGGCATGAGGACTCCTTATTCCTCATATTTCCAATTCCTCCCATCGATTACGCTGACCGTAGGTTTTGTCCTGGTTTTGGATTCCAAGATTATGGCAACCCTATTTCCCTCCTTTACAAACCTGATCATCGATCACTGCTGTTCACCGTCGCAGAAAGAAACGTAAAGATAACGTTCAGTTCGTCGTAGCCGGCCGCGGTGGCCGAGGAGACTGAGGCGCTCCAGTCACGGTCTGCACGGCCACTACGGTCGGGGGTTCGAATCCCCCCTCGGGCATGGATATTTGTGCCGTCCTAGTTCATAAGTAGTTCATAAGTAGTTTGTAAGTTTAGGGACTGATGACCCCGTAGTTAAGTCCCATAGACTATACAAACATTTGAACATTTTGAGTTCGTCGTACGTCATTTGGGCACCGCGTCGCCTCTGTCACACCACGTAGACAGTGTTGCCAACGGGCAACGAACGCAGTTACCTGCATGGTGTTGATATTTCGTCCACTCCTGTATGAACAGTGATTCTATCTCGTGGCTGCGGTGTTAGGTGTAAACCGGATTTTTTCCCCTTACAACCGCCTCGGTCGCCAAGCACACTCACTCAGTCATATAGTATTTCTGTGGTAAGAAAAAGAAGAAAATCGTGACTGTTCAGTGCTCTCACCTTGCTATAATCAGCTTTCTGTGACGTATGTAGAGTCTTCCGAACACAGTTCGGTTAAGAACGCTGATTTGAATCTGACGAGTTTGCTCATTTTCTTATAGAATGTGCTTGCCAAAGCGCAGAGGTTTTTTTTTTTTTCAGGTACGGTCTCGGAATCGATTATGGATTTGCTCGTCTTTGATTGCGTTTTTTCGTGACTTCCAATAATTTAGCCATCATGAACAGACATTTTATAAATTGCCTCTCGTGGCTACTTTCTGAGGATGGTGAAGCGCACATAGACACGAACTAATACACCCATCGTATTCCGCTGAGCTGTAAGGCGACTCACTAGCATTAACGTTGGAGGAAAAAACACACACACACACACACACACACACACACACACACACACACACACACACTTGTACGTTGGAGGGTTAGACTTCTAGGCACTCTGTTGAAGCTTCTTCCGTGTCCGGTTACACCAATTATATTCTCCCTTTCCAGTAATCAGTAACATAGGTTGCTTTGACATGTTTGGACAAGTCAGCAGATGGTTATAATCCTGTACTGCCCCGCATTCACAACTGTTATTCCCATTTCAATAGTGAAGATTTGTGATTGCAGGACAGTACAGGATTTTAACGATCTGCTGACTCGTCCAAACATGTCAGTAATGTGTACTAACGACAAAGCAACCTATTTTTACCATTATGCAACACATTTACTTTACAACAAAAAATAGAAAGTAATTTAGAAAATCAGTAATAATAAACAAGAATAAATATTACTGTAAATCTGATTGGATTTTGGAAGGTATAATGCAATCGCCGAAGCTGTTCACCCAAAGTTAGGGCAAGAGTTTCTGTTTTCAGCCCTCAGACTGTTTTTATTCAGTTCACCAACCTACTGATTTTTAACCTCTCTCTCTCTCTCTCTCTCTCTCTCTCTCTCTCTCTCTCTCTCTCTCTCTCTCTCTCTCTCTCTCTCTCTCAACACTAAATCGATGGTTCGTGCTGTATACGATTGTAGTGGTGCCCCATGTCCATTTGATTCCTCTTGCTCGCAGCCTAGAATTGATTTCTCAGAAACGGATTGAGCGGATTAATTCGTCCGCATTGAAATAGTAAATTGCCTGTTGGTGGCATATTCACAATTATCGATTTGGTATCTGTTATTGTTGGACTAAAGGAGAGATGAATTAGCAACTTAGTATGCTACAAGTCGAAAAGAACGTCGTCTTTCTTCCAGCGATCCCCAATTGAGTTGCCGGAGCATTTCCGTGACACTCGCGCATTGGTCGAACTTACCAGTAACAAACCTAGCTGCTCACCTCTGAACTGCTTATATGTCTTCGTTTAAACTGATCTGCTGCGGGTCCCAAACACTTGAGCAATACTCAAGACGTGGTCGTACAAGCGTTTTATACGCGGTCTCCTTTATAGGTGAAGTACATCTTCCCAAAATTCTCCCAATAAACCGAAGTCGGCTGTCCGCCTTACTCTCAACTGTCCTTACATGCTCGTTCCATTTCATATCGCTCTGCAATGTTACGCCTAGATATTTGAACGATGCGACTGCATCAAGAAGCTTACTACTAATGCTGCATTCGAACATTATGGGATTGTTCTTCCTACTCCTACTCATGCGCATCACCTTACATTTTTCTACACTGTGGGCTAGCTGCCATTCTTCGTACCAACTAGAAATTTTCTCTAAGTCATCCTGTATGCTATTACAGTCAGTTACAGACGACATCCTCCCATACATCACAGCATCATCAGCAAACAGCCGCAAATTACAACTTACTCTGTCCATCAGATCACTTATATAGATAGAATGTTGCTTGGAAGGGAATCGTGCCTGTATAGCCCAATTGGGTAATGCGACCGCTGGCCCCAAGCGTGAAATCTGGGTTCGAATCCCGGTCCACCTCAAATTTTCACCTTTGCCGTTCGATTTATTTCAGTGCCCTGAAACGGTCAAAATATTGAAATATTCTGAATTCGTAAAATTACGGTCGTTATTGTCAAAAATTGGTGTCCGTTCTTTCCGACATGTCCGACAAGAACAGACACCAAATAGACAATAAAGGGTATTCGTTGGGTGTTCACTGTTTCATTCTCTTCTTTTCCCTGCATCTCAAGAGAAGTCTTATTATTTTCGCGTGCAGCTGTGTGCACTTCACAGATCAAAGTTGTCAACATTTTCAGCTTTCAGGAATTCCTTACGTTGACTGGAATGCAGGAGTGCCTTAGTAGAAAATAAGAAATGGATTAAAATGTGGCAGGTTCTTTTACCCATCGCATTATATGTCATATTTGTGATTCACTCTTGACTTGACTTAGTTCCTGTCGTTCCCTCTAGAACATAGGGCCGAAACGTAATTTCTCCACCTGATGCGATTTCTGGCAAGTCTGTTCACTCCAGGTTTTCCCATCCTGTGCAGCTTCTCTCTGGATCGTTCTTTTCCAGGTGTGTTTGGAACGACCGCGTTTTCTAACTCCTTGAGGGTTCCAGTCCGACGCCACCTTTCAATAGCTTCATCAGGTTTTCTTAACGTATGCCCAATCCATTTCCATTTTCTTTCCTTGATTTGTATGTTGATTGGTTTCTGATTTCTCTCTCTCCAAAGATCTTGATTTGTCATATTTGGCCACCTTACATTTAAAATACGCCGGAGACAACGGTTAATAAAAACTTGGAGCTGGTTTTTGATGTGGTTAGTCACTTTCCAAGTTTCGCAGCCATACATCAGAACTGCCTTCGCGTTGCTATTGAAAAGCCGGATTTTCGTTTTCCTTGAAATGTTCCTGTTTCTCCAAACGGGGTATCGCTGTACAAACGCACCATTTGCTTTGCGGATGCGACTACGGACATCCTCCTCGGGGCCTCCTGTAGTCGTGACTTCCGAGGTAGAGGAAAGATTGAACTTGCTCTACATCCTCTCCATTAATGGTCAGCCTAGTGGTGGTGGTTGGGTTTATCCGCTCTTCTTTGGTTTTGCGAACATTTATCTCGAGGCCTGCAGCTTCTCCTTCTCTCTGTAACCTGGTCAGTTTCTCTTCGATGTCTCCATATCGCTGTGCCATTAAGCAGATGTCGTCTGCGAAATCTAGATCTTTGAGCGTATCCCGCATTCTCCATTGCACACCTCTCTGCTGTTTCCTAATTACTCTCTTCATCACATCATCCAAAACCAAAAGAAATAATGTTGGGGAGAGAATACAGCCTTGTCGTACTCCCGCATTAACTTGGAAAAGCTCTGTCAGTTCTCCATTATGTAGTACTTGGCATTCATAATCCTGATACATTTCCTTGATGATGTTAATGATCTTCGTTGGGATGTCGTACTTCGCAAGTGTATCCCACATGACTCTCCCATTGACAGTCGAAAGCCTTTTCAAAGTCAACGAAGGTTAGGTACAGAGTGTATTGCCACTCTACACTTTGTTCCAGAATAATTCGGACAGTATTGATAAGGCCCACACAACTTCGATGTTTTCTAAAACATTCATTCTACAATTGTGTAATTTTGCAGGTATATATATTGAGTTGTATAACTGCTGTATGTGTGTAAAATCTGTTGCGAATACAGTTAGTAGTAAAGAAATAATAGATTAAAACCTGATGCGTGATGGATGCCTTTCCATTTAACGTTACTATTAATGTACCGTGGTACAATTTCGAATGTATATACAGCTGTATTTGTGTATACTGTCTCTTAAACTTCCTGCAATTACAGACTGTAGTAAAGAAATTATAAATTGTAACGTCGTAGCTTTACAGCGGAAAAGTAGTAATCCAGAAACTTTTTTTCTCTCTTTCATCATTTTGATGTGGTTGTCAGTGACAAAGTATAATAAAGGTTTGAAATTATGTATAAAGTTTGTTGCAAATCGCTAAGTACAGTCCTTCTCATAAAGTGTATTTATAAAGTATCGTAGCATTATGTGACAGCTTCTTGTAGCTCTTATTGCTTATGACGTTCTATCTCCCGAACTACGTGTCGTATGTGGTTCTTCCCTCTACAGCAGTTGTTACCTCGCGGTAAGGAATATGTGCACCAAATCTGGTTGAAATCGGTCCAGTGGTTTAGGGGAAAATGTGCAGCATTATGGTGTGATACGGCAGTTTTTTTCGCGCATCTGACTTTGATGTCATGTCAGGTAAACCATCTGTTGTGATTCTTAAACTTACGGTGGCCGTAATCATAGAGATAGGAACAAAACTGTAGATTTGTGTGCAATACGTACACACACAGACACGGACATTCATGAAAGCTGGTCGTCGGAACAGTGCGTTCGCAGAGAAACAAGTTTCCCCGAGTTCTGGGAATTCGCGCCAGATCAGGTCAGCCAACTTGAGAGCCGGAACTCGGGCATTGCAGGCGGGCAGAACAACAGCATCTGTTACTTCTGCGTCTCCTATTAGGTTGGCCACAGGGACCTTTGGTTTGATGCAGCTCTCCACGCTACCCTGTCCTGTGCAAGCCACTTCATCTGATAACACGTTCGGCAGCCTGCATCGTTTTGAATCTGCTTACTGTATTCGTCCCTCGGTCTCCCTCTAAGATTTTTACCCCACACACTTCAATCTAATGCCGACAATTCTTTGATGTCTCAGAATGTGCCCAACCAATCTATCCCTTCTCTTAGTCAGGATATGCCATAAACTCCTTCTCTCCCCAGTTCTGTCGAACACCTCATTAGATACGTCATCTACCCATCTAATCTTCATCATTAGTTTGTAGCACCACTTTTAGAAAGCTTCTATCTTTTTGTATGAACTTATTATTGTCCACGTTTCACTCCAGTACAATGCTACACTGCATACAAATGTTTTCAGAAAGGACTTCCTAACATTTAAATTAATATTGGATGTCAACAAATTTTGCTTCTCCAGAAATGATTTTCTTCACATAGCCATTTTGTATTTTATATCTTCTTTACTTCGGGCATCAGAAGTCCTCTTCCTACCCAAATAACAAAACTTATCTACTAATTTTATTGTCTCATTACCTAATCTAATTCCTTCAGCATCGCCCGATTTTCTTACACTGCAATCCATTATCCTTGTTTTACTCTTGTTGATGTTCATTTATACTCTCCTTTCAAGACAACGCCCATTCCATTTAATTGCTCTTTCGTCTCATTTGCTGTCTCTGACACTATTAATGTTATCAGCAAACCGCATTGTTTTTATTCCCTGGACTTCAATTCTCTCTCCAAATTTCTCCTTGCATTCCTTCACAGCTTGCTCAATGTACAGATTGAACATCATTTGGGAAAGGCTACAACCCTGTCTTACTTTCCCAAAGTACGACCCTTTCATGCCCCGCGACTCTAATAATAGGTGTCTGAATTTTGTAGAAGTAATCTCTCTTCGCTCCCTATTTTTTACCCCTGCTACGTCCAGAGTTTGGAAGAGTGTATTCCAGTCGACATTATCAAAAGATTTCTCCAAATTTACAAATTCTAAAATCGTAGGTTTGCCTTTCCTTAGCCTATCGTTGAAGATAAGACGTAATGTGTTGCCTCGCTTGTTCCTTCATTTCACCTAAATCCAAACTGATCACCCCCAAGATGAGATTCCATCAGTTTTTCTATTTCTCTGTAAAGAAATCGTAAGTACTTTGCAACTATGACTTATTTAATTGAAGTTCTGTAATTTTCACATTTGTCTGCTCTTGTTTTCTTCAGAATTGGAATCAATATATTCTTAAGTCGGAGGGTATTTGCCCTTTCTCATACATCTTGCATACCATGTGGAACAATCTCTTCATAGCTGGAACTCCTAACGATCGTCTGTAATTCCGACTTGCCCTAAAGCAAGTCTATGGCTTGTAATAGGTTAGCCGCGGGGAGTGACTGAGAGTTCTAAGTCGTCATACTATGGGTGCGCGGTCTTGTTTTCCGTCGGAAGTTCAAGTCCTCCCTGGGGCATGGACGTGTCTTGTCCTTAGGTTATAGTATTTTTTAAGCCTAGTGACTAATAACCAAATAAGTCCCATAGATTTACAAACATTTGAACATTTATTTGTGATAGATTATGGAAAGTATGATATTGCTACCTCTCTTTTATAATCCGACTCTGAACACACCTTTTGACCTATCCTGTCCGTAGTCTAGTGGGCAAATTACTGTGTTGCCACGCAAGAGGCCTGGTTTCGATTCCCGGTTTGGACGGGAAGCGTGTCGGGATAGCTCAGTGGTAAAGTGCTTGTCTGCGGAAGGCAGAGGTCTCAGGTTCCAGCCCCGTTACGGCACACATTTTTAATCTGCCAGGAAGTTTCGTACGTACATTGTTGACGATTTGAGATGGAAACAAAACTAAAAAATCATTTCAGCGAAAAAAGAATGTGGACATTAGTAGATATCGTAAAAATATATCGGGAAGCCAAATTAAACGTCGAAACTGCAGACATATCCGTATTAATGAGGACGTATGGTAACCCTATTGTGGGTGTATGGGAGAATCATTGGAATACTGAGATAGTCCCATAAACTCAACACGGAAATAAAGTGGTAATCTACTGCTTGTGGGTGAAAGTGACTTGTTCGTGAAGTGCGACTATGTGCTTCTAATGGATAACGTAGTAGCTACAGGGCGGATTTGTCGTCGTCATTTTAACATTGACACACAAGTTGCCGAAGTAGCTTCGTCACCTACTATCCTGACTTTCATAGTCTGTACCTTCCACAATGTCCCTATCATAAACTTTGTACAAGGCGACGGAATACTTGCTGTAAGAAGCGGAGTCATGTATGACAGAAAATCTCGCAGTGAGTAATCGTCTAGTGAACACTATTAGTGTTTCTTCAAAAGTTCCATCTTTCAGTAGTGTCTCTTAATTCATAAAGGAGAGACCACAGGTAGAGTTACCTCCAGTGATATGCCGAGACTGCAACTTGTTGCTCTGTATGCATAACGAGCACGTGTAGGCAGCACTGGGAGAACTTGACGTCTTACGTAGCGCGTTAAAAATTGCGGTGACTCTTCG
Source organism: Locusta migratoria (assembly GCA_026315105.1). Taxonomy (NCBI): domain Eukaryota; kingdom Metazoa; phylum Arthropoda; class Insecta; order Orthoptera; family Acrididae; genus Locusta; species Locusta migratoria. Next base: position 92,247,852 of record CM048754.1, on the reverse strand, counting down.
TGGTATAAGCACGCCTGCAACTGCATGGGGCTTGGGCCATAGTGCTTCCACCCACAATGCAACGCCTGATGCGCACAACGGAGCCTCATCAACAGCAGAACATGGCATAACCGTTTTTGTTGTCGAAGACTTGATCAATTAATTATATTAACAATAGATCTCGGTAAGTTGCTAACCTGCCTGTGCGCGTGTATAATGTAATCGTTAAGTTCCCATTTAGGAGAGCATTTAAACACAATTTTCAAGGCACTTTTTTGTCTTTCTTTTCTCTTCCCAAAAACCTCTCATATATTCACGGTGTTTCTTCTTCCTCTCTTCTGTCCACTTCTATCCTGGTTTATTCTGTTTTGGTATTTCTTTAAATTTGTTTCCTGATTTTTTCCTCTGTTTATTATTTCTTCTGTACAGATATTTAGTTTCTTGAGGTCGTCCATTGTTTTCTTTGCCCAGCTAGTTTTTATCGTATTACTCATCACAGTGCTAAAAATCTTCTTGATCAGTCTATTTTCGTTCATCCTATAAATGTGGCCGTAGAACTTTGCCCTTCTTTTTCTGATGTTGTCTGTAATTGTCTCTGTCCGTTTGTACACTTCTTTTGTCGGTCTCTTTATCCAGGTCCCCTGTCTCTGAACTGGCCCATAGATCTTCCTTAGAATTTTCCTCTCCTGCCTCTCCATTTCCTTGATTTTTCGTTCTTCCTCTGATTACTGTTGTTTCTGCGGCATACAAGGCTTCTGGTAAGACTAATGTTTTTCAATGTATTAATTTGGCATAACAGATTCTCATATATAATGAGAGAGAGAGAGAGAGAGAGAGAGAGAGAGAGAGAGAGAGAGAGAGAGAGAGAGAGAGAGACACGGACGAAATTCTATAAACACCGACCCTCTTCAGTCCCAAATCATTCTTGACTGACCCAAGAAGGGCCCTAGTATTAGCGATACCCTCTGCCATGCACTTCACAGTGGTTTGCAGAGTATTAATGTTCATGTAGACGGACTTAAATAAGTTATTTTAATGTTTGTATGTCCTCTATGCGATTGTAATGAAACTTTAGAGTGAACTGTTCCACGAATGTTTGGGACCCACAAACAAAAGAGTAAGGACACGTAGCTCAGGAGATATAACGTCATAAACAATGAGCGGCCACCTCGTGAGAATACCCAGGTTTATGCGTCAATTATTGGAAAATGGCAGTAGTTATGGACCAGCAACGACGTTTGCATGTAATTTCGGACGTTTATGAAGCGTTTTGTAACTGACCGAACCCTCCCCACAAAATGATGAAACAGTCTAGCGCTCACAACTGTTTCGACGCAGATGGCCTAAAACTGTCGCATCAGGCATGACCTGGTATCAAATAAAGTTAGCATTACAGATTTGCATGTTACTATTTATTTTTGTCTGCAAGTCTCCCTTAATTATCTTGCATCCAAAATAAAGCAATCCGTTTTCTTAATCTCTCTCTCTCTCTCTCTCTCTCTCTCTCTCTCTCTATATATATATATATATATATATATATATATATATATATATATATATATATATAAAGCGAAAGGACACTCACTCACTCACTCACTCACTCACTCACTGACTCACTGACTAAACACGAAATCTCGAAAACTACTTCACCTGTAAAGCTGAAATTTGGCAGGAATGTAGTTTATAGGTAGAAAATGTCAGCTAAGAAAGTATTTTGTGGTAGGTGCATGGCGGAGCATACTTCTCCTACATACTCACCAAATCTACTTCACGAAATTTCGTACACTTGACTTTCAAAACAAGAGGTACGTTACCGCCTACTTTTAGTTTCATACGGTACATGGAAGAGGGTACTTTGCAACATAAAAATGGATCCCTAAATACCTTGGTCGCGCCATAACTTGAGAACGGCTCGATCGATTTCACGGATCCTTTTTTGTTGTTTTCGTTATTTTCAGAACAAGGCTTGTATAAGTAAAACTGGAATATTTGGAAACAACAAAGTGCGATTTTCAATGTGACCCTGAGTTTCTATTGCATAGAAATATATAGTTTTGTTCAGATATTTATGAAATTCTGCAGACTCTATCTGAAAAACGAGTAATGTCACTGTATGAAATTTCGTTCGGTGTATGGTGGAGGGTACTTAACTTACGGAAGTTTACAAAATGTATAGTTTTACTCCAATCTTTATGAATTTTTGCACACATGACCTGTAAACCAAGAGGAAGATCCCTGGCTACATAAATGTTTGTATGGTACATGACAGAGGGTACCTTGCAGAAAACTTTGCCGGGAGAGGGAAAGGTGGAAACGAACAGAGAGATGGGAGAGAAAGAGGTGGATGCAGAGAGGGGGGAGAAGGGGGTGTGGACTACCAGTGTAGGATAAATAAACACCAGGGCAACGCCGGGTTTACAGCTAGTAAGCAAATAAAGAAAGGGCATTGAATATAATTCGGGACTACAAACATCAAAAAGGGGACTGTAGTAACGCGTATTTGGGGACGTCTTGTCTGTAAATCGATGCTTCGATTCTTTTGCAGTTGATCAATTACATGTACCGGGGTGATATTCATCGAAGAAACAGTTGAAGCAATAATTTTGACCGCATTTTGCGCACGTTGTGAGCCCCACCCTTTTGCAGTTACACGGTTTTCTTAATGTCTCCATAGAAAAACAAACCTGATTGTGAAGTCCATAGTGCACGCATAGCCAAGGAGCAAAAAAATATTTGCCGCAGGGCGGAATCGAACCCGCGAACCTTTCAATAAAAATGCGATCCCTTACCGCTGAGCCAAACACCGCTTTCTAAACAGACTCGCTCAGGGACATTTAATAAGATGGATTTGATGATAGATCCGTATCAAACTTCCTTTTGTTTCCTAAACGCTTAGCCGTCTGGAGTTCCCACTTGGGACACTTTCATTCTCACCATGTACCATAAATTTTGACGAATTCGGCGTTGACGAGTAGGCGTTCTCTCCTTGTTAGTAGAAACATTTTTTTTTTTTTTTTTTTTTTTTTTTTGTCAACTGCAATAAACACCCTCCCTCCTCCAGTTGTACCTGTTCTATCATTTTGCAATGTAAATTCCACTCTTCGCTAAATGTTTCAGAGCTTCCTACGTCGGTACTCAAGCAATTCTGTCCCGAAGATGACATTTTCAGGTATCCAGCGGTACATTCGTAACCCAGTCAGAGCGGAATTATTTTTTGTTTAATTTTTTTTAGAAGCTATTAATTACCTTCATATAACTGCACAAGGTCGTTATACGTCATTTTCTTCACACTCATGCCATAAGTTTTGCAATACTGCCCTTCATTCTTGAATGACGTCAAAATGAATGTCTTATAATTTTAATCTGATGAATCATTATTATTAAAACAACATTTAAGATGAAATACGAGGCGCTTCCAGAAAGTAAGTTCTGTTTCAATTTATCTCCGCTGCAGCGCTGCGATTGCAGTTCTGCACATGCGCTGTAGACGATGTGTATCAAGGAGACGAACGTGCGCCATTTGGAGATCGCTGTCAGTTACGTACGCTTTGTTGTGCTTGTTTCAAATGTCGACGTTGATTGAAAATCCCGCCGCCTGTGAAATCAGGTCGGTGATTCGGTTTCTGAATGCGAGGAAAGTGAAACCGAGTGAAATTTATCGGCAAATTTGCCATGTTTACGGACCAAATGCGATGAGTGATTCGATGGTGAGAAGATGGGTCCGACAGTTCAGTGGCGGGCGTAGTGATGTGCACGATGAAGAACGAAGTGGGCGTCCACCTTTGGTTACAAAACAACTGGTTTACACGATTGATGACAAGTTCCAGGAAAACCGTAGGTTTACAATTAGTGCTCTCGCTATGGACTTCCCCCAATTTTCACGATCACTGATATATGAAGACAAAGGCGGCAGATTTCTATGAAATAAGGTATACAAAACCTGGTGCCACGCTATGAGAAAAGTCTGAAAAATTTGGGCAGTTATGTGGAAAAGTAGTTTAAGAGTTGTATAATTTTTTGCAATAAAAATTTCTTCTGCATCTGTGTACAATTTCATTTTATTACCAAACGGAACTTACTTTCTGGACGCGCCTCGTATATACATATAAATGTCTCAAAAATAGAAGAAAGTTCAAGAAATATAAACCTAACTACGAGGAAGTCTTCAGTATCTTCCGTATGAACCTCAAGTTTGCTGCTATATCCAACCATTTTGCAATCGGCAATACAATATATACATAAAATATGACTGTGTACGGATTCTTACAGACAAAAATAAAGAAGTAAGCTGATCAGAATGAAACTTTTCACTCTGCAGTGGAGTGTGCGCTGATATGAAACTTCCTGGCAGATTAAAATTGTGTGCCGGAACCGGGACTCGAACTTGGGACCATTGCCTTTCGTGGGCAAGCGCTCTACCGACTGAGCTGTCCCGACACGACTCACGATGCCGCCCACAACTCTACTTCCGCCAGTACCTCTCCTCCTACTTTCCAAACTTAACAGAAGCTCTCCTGCGAACCTTGCAAGACTAGCACTCCTGGAAGAAAGGATATGGCGGAGACATGGGTTAGCCACAGCCTAAGGGATGTTTCCAGAATGAAACTTTCACTCTGCAGCGGAGTGTGCTGGCGGAAGTGAAGTCGTGAGGCGGCATCGTGAGTGGTGTCGGGATAGCTCAGTCGGTAGAGCGCTTGCCGGCGAAAGGCAAAGGTCCCAGGTTCGAGTCCCGGTTCCGGCACACAACTTTAATCTGCCAGGAAGTTTCAAGTAAGCTGATGTCCTCGTCCTTCTGGGTTCATCACATAGGGACGTTCGGACACTCTTAATGGGACTGTGTTTGACTACTGAATGACCACCGTACAAGGCCGTCGCAGAGCTGTCAGTGCTTGGCTGGCGTATGTCTTCCCGTGTTGGGTAAACCAGGGGCATGCCGCGTAAAGGAAGAACTGCAACCTCGACCGGATAACCGGTTCCCCAGCTGCCGCCGGCGAGGACATCTGGTGTCGCTCCGCAGGAAGCAGCGCGGTCGCTGACTTTATATACTCACCATCTTTCTCCTGCAATCTTTCATTCAGCTTTCTCGCCGTCTGACCGGAACTGAAGCGGCCTAACGTAGCTCTCGCGCATTCACTGCCGGCTTCTAAGAGCCCAGTCCAACACACACGGTCAAGACACTCCAGCTCATTTGCGTTGTACTCAGCGACGATAGTGACTAGAGGGATAGGCGACTCCAGCTCTGTACTGAAAAGCCAGTGCGTGCTAAGGCGGCCAACCCTCCGGGATTCTGCGGGACAGTCCCGCATTTGGACTCGTTGTCCCGCATTGTGATGATTACTTAAAATGTCCCGAAAAATGGAAAAAGCGACCCGCACTCCAATAATTTTAAAATTGTTGGTCTAAGAGCACAAGCCGAAACTATCTGTGTACGGCACGCTATGTCACACTGCTTGCAAGTCAACTTCACAATACATCATCTACGATGTCATTTTACATTAAATAGAAGAAAAAGAAAGAAAGAAAAACAATCATCTGAATATTTTAAAATGACAAATTCCCTCGCAGTGGAAGTTGTCTTAAGCTTCAAACTTTTAAACATTGCTGCAATTCAGCAATGGTGGAACACGATCCGACCAGTTGACCTAGGTTTCGGCAAAAGTAATTTTGCCTTCTTCAGAAGTATACCTAATAAAATGTAATACACAAATCATATGAATAATAGTAAAATGCAGAAGTGTTTCTAAAATAAGAAATTAAAATTACAGCATAGGTGAGAATGTACTTACATAAAGCTCACATTAAAATAGTTGTTAAATAAAATGTGGCAGACTCCATGTCAATTGTATAAAAAGTAAAATTTAAAACAATGTCACATTATAAAATTTTGGAGCCCGTCCACACACAGGTCGAGCCGAGTGAGCACTGCGTACTGGCAGAGGCGTATGTAGGAGCCCTAGTGACGTGCGCCCGCACTTATATATATTCTGCCACGCACATGACTCGGCTCCAGATTTCTTCGCACCTTATTTCTCATCTGATTTCACATCTTTCTTTACCTCAGCTGTTTTCTGTCATTATCATATTACACACAGTTTTCTTCTCTTCACATCCTTTCGCGCACGCCCATCAGCCCTCTTGGCGCCACCTAGTGCGGGCACACGTCACTAGGGCTCCTACATACGCCTCTGCCAGTACGCAGTGCTCACTCGACCTGTGTGTGGACGGGCTCCAAAATTTTATAATGTGACATTGTTTTAAATTTTACTTTTTATACAATTGACATGGAGTCTGCCACATTTTATTTACCAACTATTTTAATGTGAGCTTTATGTAAGTACATTCTCACCTATGCTGTAATTTTAATTTCTTATTTTAGAAACACTTCTGCATTTTACTATTATTCATATGATTTGTGTATTACATTTTATTAGGTATACTTCTGAAGAAGGCAAAATTACTTTTGCCGAAACCTAGGTCAAGGTTTATGCATGTAAACCATTTTATGCAACTGGTCGTCTGAAACTGTTTTGACTTTTGGATTGTTTTAAGCTGTTACTAGATTTGGTGATAGGAAGACTTATTAATTTATTTTATTTTTTTTATTTTTTTCGGCATATTTTCTGTGCCTTCTTAAGTACGTCTCAAAAACTGTAATGCTCAAAGTGGCAAACATGATGTAATATTATCACAGTCTGTATAAACGTATTTAAAATTTGACATCTTATTTAAAAGGGATAAAAAGTGGTGAAATTCTGAAAATGTCACAAAGAAAGTGATTGAGAATTGCATGTAGTAAGGCGCAATTAAACTCTGCATTTCATCGAAAAAACGTCTATAATATAGTAAGTTCAAATGGTTTTAAAAAGTAGTTTTTATCAAATTTAATTCGAGGTTATTACAAAACATAATTGTTTGCCACTCCCATGAACCACAGACATTGCCGAGGTGGGGTGGCTTGCGTGCCTCAACGATACAGATAGCCGTACCGTAGGTGCAACCACAGCGGAGGGGTATCTGTGGAGAGGCCAGACAAACGTGTGGTTCCTGAAGAGGGGCAGCAGCCTCTTCAGTAGTTACAGGGCCAACAGTCTGGATGATTGACTGAGCTGGCCTTGTAACATCAGCTAATGTGGCTTTGCCACACAGCTACTGCGAACGGCTGAAAGCAAGGGGAAACTACAGCCGTTACCTTTCCCGAGGACATGCAGCTCTACTGTATGAACATATGATGATGGCATCCTCTCGGGTAAAATATTCCGGAGGTAAAATAGTCCCCCATTCGGATCTCCGGGCGGGGACTACCCAGGAGGATGTGATCATCAGGAAAGACAATAGTGGCATTCTACGGGTCGGAGCGTGGAATGTTAGATCCCTTAATAGAGTAGGAAAATTAGAAAATTTAAAAAGGGAAATGCATAGGTTGAAGTTAGATATAGTGGGGATTAGTGAAGTTCGGTGGCAGGATGAACAGGATTTCTGGTCAGGTGATCATAGGATTATAAATACAAAATCAATTGGGGGTATCACAGGAGTAGGATTGATAATGAATAAGAAAATAGGAATGCGGGTAAATTACTATGACCAGCACAGTGATCGCTTTATCATTGTCAAGATAGATACGAAGCCAACACCGACAACAGTAGTACAGGTTTATATGCCAACTAGCTCTGCCGATGATGAGGAAATCGAAGAAATATATGAGGAGCTAAAGGAAATTATTCAGACAATTAAGGGAGAGGAAAACTTAATTGTTATGGGAGACTGGAATTCGGTAGTAGGACAAGGAAGGGAAGGGAGAATAGTAGGTAAATATGGTCTGGGCAAAAGGAATGAAAGAGGAAGTCGCCTGGTAGAATTTTGCACGGAACATAATTTAGTTATAACAAACACCTGGTTCAAGAATCACAAAAGAAGGTTGTATACGTGGAAGAGACCAGGAGACACCGGGAGATACCAGATAGATTTTATAATGGTAAGACATAGATTTCGGAACCAGGTTTTACAGTGTAAGACATACCCAGGGGCAGATATAGACTCTGACCATAACTTGTTGGTTATGAACTGTAGGCTGAAACTGAAGAAATTACAAAAAGGTAGGAAAATAAGGAGATGGGACCTGGATAAATTGAAGGAACCTGAGGTTCTTAAGAATTTCATAGGGAGCTTTAGGCAATAATTGACAGAAACAAGGGAAAATAAAACAGTAGAGGAGGAATGGGTAAAATTGAGAGATGAAATAGTGAAGGTAGCACAGGACAAAATAGGTAGGAAGGAAAGACCTACAAAAAATCCTTGGATATCACAGGAGATACTCAATTTAATCGATGAAAGGAGAAAATATAAAAATGCAGTAAATGAAACAGGCAAAATGGAGTACAGACGACTAAGAAATGAGATTGACAGGAAGTGCAAAATGGCTAAGCAGGAGTGGCTAGAAGGCAAATGCAAGGATGTAGAAGAATGTATAAATAGGGGAAAAATAGATACAGCCTACCGGAAAATAAAAGAAACATTTGGAGATAAGAAAAACAGCTCTATGAATATCAAGGACACGGATGGCAAACCAGTTCTCAGCAAAGAAGGGAAAGCTGAAAGGTGGAGAGAGTATATAGAGGGGCTCTACAAAGGAAAGGAACTTCGAGACAATATTGTAGGAAGGGAAGAGGATGTAGATGAAGATGAAATAGGAGATACCGTACTGAGAGAAGAATTTGACAGAGCCCTGAAAGACCTAAGTCGAAACAAGGCCCCTGGAGTAGATGATATTCCCTCAGAGCTACTGAAGTCTCTGGGAGAACCAGCCATGACAAACCTGTTTCACCTGGTGTGTAAGATGTATGAGACAGGCGAAGTACCCTCAGACTTTAAGAAAAATGTTATAATCCCCATTCCAAAGAAAGCAGGTGCAGACAGGTGTGAAAACTACAGAACCATCAGTTTAATAAGTCATGGTTGCAAAATATTAACACGAATTATATGCAGAAGGATGGAGAAACGGGTAGAAGCCGACCTCGGGGAAGATCTGTTTGGGATCAGGAGAAATGTAGGAACTCGGGAGGCAATACTCACTTTACGGCTTATCCTAGAAGATAGATTAAGGAAAGGCAAACCTACATTTCTAGCTTTTGTAGATTTGGAGAAGGCTTTTGACAATGTTGATTGGAATAAACTCTTCCAAGTTCTGAAAAAAGCAGGAGTAAAATATAGGGAGCGTAAGGTTATTTACAACTTGTACAAAAACCAGACAGCGGTTGTCAGAGTTGAAGGGCATGAAAGGGATGCAGTGGTTGGGAAGGGAGTGAGACAGGGTTGTAGCCTTTCTCCAATGTTATTCAATTTGTACATTGAACTAGCTATAAAGGAAAGCAAGGAGAAATTTGGTGAAGGAATTAAAGTTCAGGGTGAAGAATTAAAAACATTGCGTTTTGCCGACGACATAGTAATTCTGTCAGATACAGCAAAGGACCTGGAAGAGCAATTGAACGGAATGGACAGTGTGCTGAAAGGTGCATATAAGATGAACATTAACAAGAGCAAAACTAGGGTAATGGAGTGCAGTCTAAGAAAATCAGGTGATGCTGAAAGAATTAGATTGGGAAACGAAGCAATAAAGGAGGTAGATGAGTTTTGTTACTTAGGCAGTAAAATAACAAGTGATGGTCGCAGTACAGAGGATATAAAATGCAGAATGGCAATGGGTAGAAAAGCGTTCTTGAAAAAGAGAAATTGGTTAACATCGAATATTGATCTAAGCCTAAGGAAGTCCTTTCTGAGGGCATTTGTATGGAGTGTTGCCTTGTATGGGAGTGAGACATGGACGATAAACAGTGCGGACAGGAAGAGGATCGAGGCTTTTGAAATATGGTGCTACAGAAGAATGCTGAAGATTAGGTGGGTGGATCGCGTAACTAATGAGGAGGTGCTGAACAGAATTGGGGAGAAAAGAAATTTCTGGCATACCTTGACTAAAAGAAGGGATAGATTGGTGGGACACATTCTGAGACATCAAGGAATTGTGAATTTAGCATTAGAGGGAAGTGTGTGGGGTAAAAATCGCAGAGGAAGACCAAGAGATGGATACAGTAAGCAGATTGACAGATGTAGGTTGCCGTTCTTATGTGGAGATGAAGAGGCTTGCTCAGGATAGGGTATTGTGGAGAGCTGCATCAAACCAGTCTCCGGACTGAAGACCACAACAACAACACAATTGTTTGGGCGGAGTAAGCTACTTATCAAAATGTATGGAACACGGTCTAAGAGCTGTAACAAAAGTTGTACAGACGTCTACGATGATCGGAAAACCGCAACGAAGAAAGAACATGTGAAAATCGTCAGACTCTAAAATCAAAATAGGAGCATGGGAAAATATTTATGAACTGCAAGTAAAAACTGGGAATTAAGAATGGAATGTCACTCACGTTAGATGTGTTACTTTAAAAGTAAATGTGTAGACCTACTCTGTTTGCCTACATTACTTTGCTAGTTTCAGAATAACTGGCACAATGAGTCACGTGATCTTAGCCCTCCTTCGCATCCTCGAAATGTCCCGCATTGAGTTTTGAAAAAGTTTGCCGCCTCGGTGTTTGCGTGTGACGTAGTCGGCGTTCTCCCGTCTCATTGGTCAACGTCCGACACGCATTCAGATCATCCGACTTGACTGATACTGCTTCCCACTGTAATGATACATAATTATATTTTTATTGATCAGCGACGCTTGACGGCGTCATTCCCATGATGCACCGGTCACACCGTCCGCGTACAGTGTAGACGCGTCCACTTGCACAAGATGCACGCATGCGATCGCTAGCAGACGGAATAGGGTGGATCCTATTCCCACGCGTATGGAAGTGCTTCCCGCATGCACACACGACCGAATGGGGAACCCAGCTGACGAATGAAGCCAAGTCGGGAATTTGTTTGAGAATGTGTACTTGTCTCCTGCTCAGAGGAACGTAGTTTGTCGACTCAGTCGTAAGTATTTTAGGAGGTGATACTATAGAGGAATTGCATTAAAAATTTCGTATAACGTGTACAATTTTTATTGAATGCAGAGATATAGCTGTTAATATGAAAACCAAACAAACTTAGAGCAAATGTAAATGAAGACATTTTCAGATTTATCCGTCGGTTCTTGGTAGTACGACATCACACTGACTTCAAAGTAGAATTTTTTGTATGTTCTACACGTTCGTTTCCACTTAGTTACCCGGTTTTCGGGTTAGTAGGACGTATTCAGACTTTAAAGTACGTCGAAAACCGGTTATTTATATAAAAATCAATACGGTGATCTACCAAGAACAGACGAAAGAATCAGTCGAAATATCCAAATTTAAAATACTTCAAACATATCTACCTCCAAATTGGAGGTTCCGTTAGAGTACGAACGCAACCTACAACATGGAGGTCGAGATGTTTTAAGTATTTTTTTTTTTTTTTTTAGCATTGATAATGACAACACAGTGCTCGAAATCTGGATCTGCCAGTAAACAAATATTTTACGACTGATTGCTGTAAAATTCCCACAAGCCAAATACAGTTGTGGAGCACATATTCCACCAAGGAATCAAGCCTGATATTAAATCCGTTAAACACGTTTTCAATTTATGGGATTTGGGATCTCCTTGATTCCTGCTTTTGAAAGTTGGCAGCTATGCCATCATAAGAAATACAAAACAGAACACCGACTGTCAGGAAAATAACCACCCGTAGCCAGGTCGCTTCTTCGTCAGTTCAAGCGGTCCCTGTATTGTTCCTTGTGGAGCCCGGGTCTGTGTGCAGAGGCGGGAGCGCAGAGGTCGTAAGATACAGCTGCAGATAAGGAGCGCCTTATCTCGCTGCCACCGCCTCTGTTGTTTCCGAAGCTGCCTTACTGAGCGCTCAGAAGCTAGAAAGCACTGGCTATCGGCGAGAGTATTTTTCACGGTAGGACCAAATCGAGGTCCTATTTTGTAGAAAGCTGGTGCAATTTCAGAACGTATATCGCTCTCAAGAACAAAATTGGACAGGTATTACATACAACTTGCTGTATTTTAAAGGACTTAGAAATGATCTGCGTATCTTATATATATAAATTGAGGTACTTTTGCCTATATTTTACTCTGCAGCCCGAAACTATTCATCGCATACGAATAGTATTTGTATGTGGTAGTAGGTTTCAATCTCCCACTGTGGACTATTGTGGTAGAGGGTTGGTCAATATTTTGCTCTTCAGCAAAAACCACACAGTGGAGACGAACGATCTGTGTTGTTTTTGTTGTTGTTGTACAAAGTCTCTCGTTGTACACCATAGCAGTTCCGTGTCGATAGCTATAAGAGGGAGGAAGATGTAGTGGTTGAAAGTCGCCAGCTTATATAAAATTCGGACTGAAGATCAGCGACGACTTTTCTCACTAGGGTAAAGTGGTACAGTTTCGATCATTTCGGACAAATGTTGTTATAACTGGAAATAAATTGAGAATTTTAATTATGGCACTTATTTTTGGATGTTTAATGAATATGTAACACAAATATTATACAGTTACAAATGTTGGTACAAACACAAAAATGGTTACGGAATTGAGAAAAATCGATCGAAAATGTACCACACTAGGTACAATTGTGATCACTTCCCCGTACAATTTTGATTACGGGCATCTTCCACATAAAAAAACTTTTTCTGTCACGCACCAACGCATACTTCGTGGTACCAAACATTGCATTTTTGGCAGCGAATCCAGTCACCCTTAACTAGATGATTTATAAGAGCGCGTTAGACTAAGTAGTTTCACTTACCTCTTTAAAGGGAAAAAATATATATCTCCTTACCGCAAAGCGGTGTATTCTTGGAAAAGACAGGAGAAGCTGTAGAAACCTGTACTCTACAACAAGACACTACGAGACTGACAAATGGCGCGAAAACTTATGTTGATCGGAACTGTACGTATATCGAATTTGTACCACCTTACCCTATATTAGCAAAGAGGTCATATACAGCGACGCGTGACACACATTCTTCAGTTGTTTTTCTGTAACAAGCGTACGAGTAAAGAAAAATAAGTGCATATTGCAGTTTGAAAAGTAAAACTACCAAGAAAGATGCCAAAGCGTAAGAAACAAATTTCATGTTCTCGATCCGTTTCTAAAAGACAGAAAACGTCGCTGGAAAGCTAATCTACAGACGATAGAAACTTGAAATTTGCAGACGTTGTTTATCTTACACTGTAGGCATCAGCGATTTTTCGATATTCCCATCCCTAAGGGGCTGAAATAGGGCAGCCACGCTACTGTATTCCCGCATCGGGGGCTGCGAGCATAACAGAACAAATAGGCTGTGGTAATAGGAAAGAGACAGCGTGGCGAATGGAGATTTGGGTATGGCGGGAGACGTGCAGGGAAGAGTCCTCTGCAGTCGGGCTGGTCACTGTGACTTCGGTCACTGTGACTTCGGTCACTGTGACTTCGGTCACTGTGACTTCGGTCACTGTGACTTCGGTCACTGTGACTTCGGTCACTGTGACTTCGGTCACTGTGACTTCGGTCACTGTGACTTCGGTCACTGTGACTTCGGTCACTGTGACTTCGGTCACTGTGACTTCGGTCACTGTGACTTCGGTCACTGTGACTTCGGTCACTGTGACTTCGGTCACTGTGACTTCGGTGGCGGAGTGGTCAACGCGTCTTCCTAGTAAGCAGGAGATCCCGGGTTCGAATCCCGGCCGGGCACAAATTTTCATTCGCCGCACTTTGGTATTCCATCTAAACCTAGTACAGTGAAGTCGTAACTGGTCGCAAATTGCGATTTATTTAATTAAAATGAATGCTGTAACGTCGTCAAAAATATATAAATGAAGAGGAACGTGTTGTGCGGGAGAATGTGGACAGAGATAGTGTCTACCGACAGAATTAGGTGAAAGATGAAATGTATTATTGAAAAAAACTTTTACATGAAATATTCAGCTTCTGGATCCTGATTATGTATTAATAGATGTTTCAGAAGAATGTTATTAATGTAATTCGTGAACAATTAATGAATATTATTAATTCTTTAATTTTTTACGGTGGTCACAAAGTACCGCATCCCCTTCTTGGTAACACACGTTGCTATTATCAGTAGGTTAGTATTGCTTGGGTGCACGCCTGGTGGGATTCGACCAGAACGGCAGGGCAGCCTCCTCGGCTCCGTTATGTGGCGGCAGAGTAGTTTCAGCCCTGGGGGTGGAGGGCTGGGACCCCTGGGTGCGTGGGCGGCGGAAGTGGGCGGCTGCGCTCCGCCCGCTGTGCCGCTTTGTCCGGCGCCGCCCACGAGCCGCCGCTTCTCTCTTCGCTGGCGCAGCAGGCGTCGATGCGTGCGTGGGCAGCGCCGCAGCTGCACTCTAGAGTGCCGACAGACGCCAACGCTGCTCCAAGGCCCAGGGTGCACCAGCCGCCAACTCTTGCAGGCGTGTCACGAAGACGTGGTGTGTGTGTAGCCAATGGTACGAGACATCTTTTACGAAACGACAAAAATTTTTGGAAACAACAAATATTTTGAGAAACATTTTTTCCAGAACGTATTTTTTTCCCGAAGCGACGTATTTTTTTTCCCGAAGCGACGTATTTTTTTTTCCCGAAGCGACGTATTTTTTTTTCCCGAAGCGACGTATTTTTTTTCCCGAAGCGACGTATTTTTTTTCCCGAAGCGACGTATTTTTTTTCCCGAAGCGACGTATTTTTTTTCCCCCGAAGTATTTTTTTTTCCCCCGAAGCGACGTATTTTTTTCCCCCCGAAGCGACGTATTTTTTTCCCCCCGAAGCGACGTATTTTTTTTCCCCCCGAAGCGACGTGTATATTTCCCCCCCCCCCGAAGCGACGTGTATATTTCCCCCCCCCCCCGAAGCGACGTGTATATTTCCCCCCCCCCCCCCCGAAGCGACGTGTATTTTTTTTTTTTTTTTCCCCGAAGCAACATATGTTTGGAAACATTTGTTTCAGTTATGGTACAGTACTCTTATTTAAATTTATATATAAAAACAATCTAGACTGCAATGATTTTTATTTGCATCTACTAGTTTCGGTCCTTTTTTGGGCCGTCTTCAGGATTGCAACTCCATTGATGTGGAGCTGGGCAGGTGCTTGGGAGCCTAGGCTGCAATCCTGAAGATGGTCCAAAAAAGGACCAAAACTAGTTGACACAAATTAGAACTTCATTGCGCGCGCGCGCGCGCGCGCGCGCGTGTACACACACACACACACACAGACACACACACACACACACACACACACACACACACACACACACACACACACACACACGAGATATATATAATGTTCGTATTAAAACACTCGTTTAGAGGCCATCTGGTTCCTTCAGCGCTACTGTATTTCACAGCAGCGAGATTACGTGCTCGACTTCCGTGCTGTGCATGGACTACACTTAAAGCGTGGGACGGCGCAGTTAGACAGGAGGAAGTTGCGTCTGCGAACAGCGGAACTGCACTCACGTCACACCGCCGCCTTCATTTCTGGCGTTTCTCAGCTGCCGTCACTTCCCTAAGTTTCTCACCTCCAATGGGCAGAAGTCTGATGTCGCCTTCATGTTGTTTGATGAATGGGAGCACTCGTTGAAATTTTGGTGTAATTCTGAAATTATACAAATATTAAATCGCAATTTGCGAGATTTTCCGACTTTAGCTGTTATTCTTTAGTTGGTCTACGCTTTTGCAACACATGAAAATTTGTGCCGGACCTGGACTCGAACCCGGGTCTCCCAGTTATCGCGAGCGGTCGCCTTAACCACTCGGCCACCCGGACACGCTCTCCTGCCAGACCCAAACTTCAATATGTTGCACTTGCTTACTTCCCGTGGTGCTCGCACGCATTTAGCATTTATGTCTAAATCACCAGGGGAAGTAGGCAGGTGCAACTCATGGAAGTTTGGGCCTGGCCAGGGAGCGTGTTCGGGTGGCCGAGTCGTTAAGGCGACCGCTCGCGAAAAGCGGGAGACCCGGGTTCGAGTCCCGGTCCGGCACAAATTTTCATCTGTTGCAACAGCATAGACCAACTAAAGAGTAACAGCTAAAATCGAAAATCTCGCAACCTGTATGATTAACATTTATAGCTGCGGACCGTCGACAATTCTGTTCCTTTAGAACAGAAGTATCTTTTTAGCAGTAGACAGTGTGACACGTTTATTTTTCATTCATGTCTCTTCCATTGCACAGCAGTTTTTGCCTTTGTTTTGAATTCACTGCAAGTGACGTGAGCAGGCAGAAGCTTCCTGACGCAACAGCGCTGGCTCGTATCTCGCCTCCTACTCCATGCGGTGCGGCGTCTGCCCAGCGCGACTGGCCTCTCGTAGAGGCCACACCTTCTGTTCGGCCGTCTCTTGGTTCCGGGAAGCGACGCCGCGCTCCCAGATAACACATCCCAGTCTATCCACACGACAGGCGTCAACTGCTCTGCCTCGCCCACGAAACCAACTCGCTTTCACTGCGACTCCCAAAAGGCGTAAAGTTCCGTCTACCAGCCTGTTTATACACATCCATTGTGTGAGTTTCCCCGACATTTACACGGAGATGAGAAAAGTCGTGTGACACATTTCAACATCGCAGTGGCAGTATTCATAAAAGGCAGCAGGAGTAACCGTGGAAGTAAAAACGGAGAGGTGGTCACTATGGGCGTCTGCTGTACTTCCGTTTGAAGCCGATAGGTGTGGTCGGCAGCCAGGTTTGTTTGTTCAAAACAATCGCAGACCCTTACGGAGGCTTGCTTGTTCTGCGTGTTTCACGACCTGCCCACGCAAAAATTTCAATAAACGTTGATCATTACAGTATTGCAATGCATAATATAAGCTCAGAAAAGCCGCGGTTGAGTAGCCGAGCGGTCTAAAGCGTCTCGCTGCGGAGCGCGCGGTTGCTCGCCGTGTAGGTTCGAGTCCTCCCTGGGGCATGGGTGTTTGTGTTTATCCGTAGGTTAATTTACCTAGGTTTAAGTAGTTTGTAAGCTACGGACTGATGACCACGAAGTTTGGTCCGACAGATTTACAAATAAAAAAATTAAAAAAAAAACCTCGGAAAAAGCTTTTCAGGCATTTTTTTTTTAATGCGTATATGACCTAGCAGTAGAACGCGTCTGGTGTCTTCAAAAAAGCAATGTTTGATTTGGTTACAGACTTCAAATAATTCACAATGTTCAAATATTTGTAAATCTATCGGACCAAACTGCGTGGTTATCAGTCCGTAGCTTACAAACTACTTAAACCTAGGTAAACTAACCTAAGGACAAACACACCCATGCCCCAGGGAGGACTCGAACCTCCACGGCGAGCAACCGCGCGCTCCGCAGCGAGATTCAAAAATAATTAAAAATGTTAGTGCATATAGGAATAAAGTTCCTTGGAACTCGTATTAACCCATGTGTTACAGTATATGCGTCGATGTAACTTGAAAGTATACGCCGAAAGTAATACTTTTTTTACGTACTGTACATTGTTTCATGTTCGTTGCATTTTCACATTCGTAGTTTTGTACGGTGTTTTATTGCTCATTTTTATAAGTACAAAACTCCTATATTGTTTCCATGTTAGTCCACAAAATTGTAAAACTAGAAAATGCGTACAGAAATAGGCATACAGTCGTGCTTTTGTAATTATAACAGTATGATTCCCTTGTCAGTACACACAATCTGATACGTATCCATTATACGGTGTTGTGTGTGCTGCTATTAAAAGCATAATAGACTGATTTACATGCCGGATACGAAAAATGAATCGGCGCACTTTCCTTTGGATTGCAATTAACTAACTTTCGTTAAGGGGGCACTATTTGCTTTCTCTCATTTGAAAATATAAACCCCTTTTGTGGTTTTTGCCTCCAGAAAATTGTACAACTAGAAAATGGGTATAGAAATACGCATATTATAGGACTAGTGCTTTTGTGTTTGTTTACGTGACGAAATTGTCTTCCAAAGGACACACAATACGATTTTTAGTAAAATTATAAACATCTGAACACAATGAACTCCTAACTGATATGTTGTTCTCTGTGCAATTACTTACATCTACTTGTCACGTATGATCAATAGAAACTTTTATTTGGCGTACAATTCAATAAATGTCAGTAAATAGCAGTACCTTACTGCTCACGTTTCGAAATTCCCATTTTCACTTACGAATGGAACGCGAGTTCCTTTTACTAATTATAGCTATCAAAACGGTTAGTACAAACGTAAACGACGCATACAGGTATTATCAACCACAAAGTGACGACTCTACACAGCAGCTTAGCAGAATGGCGGAACTAGGTTCAAGTCAGCTTCAAGTTTGTGACGTCATTCTCTCTTTTTACCTCCATGGCAGTAACTCACTACACTACAGGCCTATTTCATTGACGTCAATTTGCAGCAGCGTTTGCAACATATCCTGTATTCAAATATTATAAATAATCTAGAAAGATCTATTGACCCCCAACGTCAACGCGCATTTAGAAAATATCGTTCATGCGAAACACGAAGTGATGAGTGCTGTCGACAAGAGTTCCCAAATCGATTCCCGTATTCCTTGATTTCCAGAAGGCTTTTTACACCGTACCTTACAAACGGCTTTTAATCAGTTTGCGTGGTTATCGCATATCGTCCCAGATTTGTGACTGGATGAGGGATTACTTCTGAGAGAGGACACAGATTGCAATCGATTGTAAGGTATGGACTAAAACAGGATGACATCGGGCGTTCCACAGGGTAGTGTTATTGGTACTCTGCTGTTCCTTATTTACATAAATGATTTGGAGGAAAATCTAAGAAGCTCTCTTAGGTTGTTTGCAGATGACGCCGTCATTTATCGTCTAGTATAGTCATCTAAAGATCAAAACCAACAGCAGAACAATTTAAATAAGATTTCACTAGATGTGCCTCAGTTGCACAGTGGTACAGTGCCAGACTACAAATCCAAAGGTCGCGGGTTCAATCCCCTCCAAAACCTAGGATTTTTATCTGTCACTTTCCACTTCTTTCACCTCAGGCCGTATTTCTCGTGTGAAAAATACCGAGTAGCACCATGGTTCGGAACCCGCGTTAAACTGTAGGTCCCCCTGTAACTGGCTGGGTAAGTCAGTTCGAAGGTCGGAGGAAGGCAACGGCATACCACCTCCAAACAGGACCATGCCTAGTAAAGCACTGTGGTGTTCAAACTAATCTTAGGATTGTTGACTGCCTTACCTTTTTAAGATATCACTATGGTGTAAAAATTGGCTGTAAATAATGTAAATACTGTAAATAATGAGAACTCTGAATAATGAGAAGTGTGTAGTCGTCCACATGAGTACGAAAGGATATCCTTTAAACTTTGTTTACAAGATAAATCAATCAAAAGTGAAGGCCGTAAACACCACAAAATACCTAGGAATTACTATTACTTCAGACTTAAATTGGAAATAACACGTAGATAATGTCGTGGGAAAGACGAACCAGAGACTGCGTTTTATTGGCAGAACCCTTAAAAGACGCAACAGAACTACAAAAGTAACTAACTAGTAACTACACTACGCTTGACCGATCTTAGTTGGAGTATTGCTGCCCAGTGTGGGATCCTTATCAGGTGGGTTTGACGGAGGACATCGAAAGAGTACAAAGGAGGACCGCTCGTTTTCTGTAGTCACGATACAGGGGAGACAGCGTCACGGAAATGATACGGGATCTGGGATGGGAATCATTAAAACAACGGCGCTTATCGCTGCGGCGTGGTCTACTTACGAAACTCGAATCGCCAAGATTCTCCTCCGAAAGGGAAAACATATTGTTTCCACCTACACGGGCAGAAATGATTGTCAAAATAAAATACGAGAAATCAGAGCTCGAACGGAGAGAATCATATATTCTTACTTCCCGCGCGCTATACAGAACAGAATGGTAGATGAATAGTATAAAGGTGGTTCTATGAACCCTCTGCCAGGCACTAAAATGTGATTTTCAGAGTATCCTATGCAGACGTAGACCGGCATTTTCCCGGCAAAGTAGAGACTTACACACATACCCACCTACAGCGTATTTTGTAAGATGTATAGATTCCTGTTGAAACGCCGTGTGTGTGAGTAGTGCCCTTGCCTGTTCCTGTGGCCATGTTGGACGCTTCGCGTGCAGCACTCGCGGACTCAGGCCAGACGGCAGTGGGCGTGTCTGCCATTGTTCTGCTGTGCCGCTTCCCGCGTTGCTTTGTATCGTGTCTTGTGACGTCAGCTACTGTGCTAAGTCCGGAGCGGTCCCACGCCGAAGCAGGGCCTCGACTTATCGCTTTCCCGGGTCGGCCACACTCCAATAGGAGACATCTCCCCCGCCTCTGTTTCTACATCTACATAGGATACTCTGCAAATCACATTTAAGTGCCTAGCAGAGGGTTCATCGAACCACCGTTATACTATTTATCTTCCATTCTCGAATAGCGCGCGGGAAGAAAGAACATCTGAATCTCTCTGTTCGAGCTATGATTTCTCGTATTTTATTCTAATGATCATTTCTACCTATGTAAGTGGGAGTCAACGATATATTTTCGCATTCGGAGGAGAATGTTGGCGATTGGAGTTTCGTAAGTAGCCCACGCCGCAGCGATAAGCGCCGTTGTTGTAATGATTACCATCCCAGATCCTGTATCATCTCCGTGACGGTGTCTCCCATGTATCGTGACAATACAAAACGAGCTGCCCTTCTTTGGACTCTTTCCATGTTCTCCGTCAAACCCACCTGATGAGGATCCCACACTGGGCTGCAATACTGCAAAAACGGACGGACAAGAGTAGTGTTTGCAGTTTCTTTAGTAGTTCTGTTATATCTTTTAAAGGTTCTCCCAATAAAAAGCAGTCTCTGGTTCGCCTTTCCCACGACATTATCTACGTGTTCTTTCCAGTTTAAGTCTGAAGTAATAGTAATTCCTATGTATTTAGTGGAGTTTACGGCCTTCACTTTTGATTTATCTTATAAACAAATTTTAACCAATTTCTTTTCGTACTCACGTGGATGACTTCACACTTCTCATTATTCAGACTGCCAATTTTTACACCATAGTGATATCTTATTCAGGTCGTTCTGCAGTTGGTTTTGATCTTCAGATGATTTTACTAAACGGTAAATGACGGCGCCATCTGCAAACAACCGAAGAGAGCTACTTAGATTTTCCCCTAAATCGTTATTTAAATAAGGAACAGCACAAAACCAATAATACTACCCTGTGGAACGCCCGATATCACCTGTGTTGTAGTTGATGCCTTACTATCGATTACTACGAAGTGTGTCGTCTCCGAGAGGAAATGCCCTACTCAGTCGCAAATTTGGGGCGATATACCATAACCACGCAATTTGATTAAAAGTCGTTTGTGAGGTACGGTGTCAAGTCTTCTGGAAATCAAGAAATACGGAATCAGAACTGCCTCTGCCATCGCACAAACGTCATTCTCCAGTGTCAGACGCGGTCTCAGCGTCATTCTTCTCTCTCTTTATTAGATTTACACCATTTCATAAATACGCGAACACGAAACTGAGGGTACAGATTTTTGATACCGTACAAGAAGGCAAAAGAAACGTATATAATTCGAAAGGTGGTTTGTCACAAATGTTACGAATATAAAAATTATGTGCGCACGTAGCCGTTAAGAGTGGTAAAAAGAAATTTTAGGATGCTACTCCAAATTCTCTATACGTTTTGCCACTATGCTATAACACGTTGTTGGTGGCATTTTGGTACAGGTAAAATTAGCTCAGTCCAGTCCAGTCTAGCTATAGCTGTCGCCGCGATCACACGTTCTCCGTGTACGCTATCGCTGTCGCAGGTGTTTGGTGATCATTTGTCGTGTCCTGTAAATATTCTGTGTTTACGTTTGCTTTGCGTGATTACAAACAGTGAATTGAGTTCGAATCGTGTTTTGACGGAATTCCGGCTGTCACCGGAATTTCCTTGCCACAGAACAACATGGCTGAAACCGTAAGGAAAAAATACAGTTGTTTCCTCGTTCGACAAGGAAACCCGTCCTTTCCAACCGACAGCTCTTGAAATCGACGACACGATTACAGAGGTAATTGAAATTAATCCTGACTACATATACCATGCAAATTAGATGCCAAAAAAATACTGTGCGTTTGTCAAGTTTTGAAATCCTGTAACCGTGGATAAGTGCCTAGCAACGTGTGGTAACTCGGTCGAATTTATACATAGAGATGGAACCAAAAGCATTGTTTCTATCAGGAAAGCTGATATCATGAACAAAACCGTAGGAGTACTGAATGTCACTCTACAATTTGACACTCATTTAATTAAGGATGCCCTTTCCAGATATTGTGAGGTTAAATCTATCTCTAATGAAAGGTGGTCAAACCAGTATAAACTTCAATGTTGTAATGGCATCAGGTCTGTAGAAATGGAGGTTAAAGCCAATATTCCATCTCTCATATCTGTGGTTGACAACAAAGCACACACAGTATACTATGGACATCAGCCTTATGTGTAACATATAACAAGGATGTTAACATTTTCTTCCGTCGCTTCTTGCTAGAACTTATTCATTATGAAGATTAAAATACACAATTTTATGTTTGTTCTACGGTTTTGTTTATTTATTGAATCGATTTTCGTCTTATTAGGCCATCATCATCATAATCAGACATTTACTGAAGTTCAGTCAAATAACTAAATGTTTCAAATGTTTGTATAGTTTATGGGACTTAACTACGGGGTCATCAGTCCCAAAATTTACAAACTACTTATCAACTACCTAATCCTAAGGACGGCACAAATATCCATGCCCGATGGGGGATTCGAACCCCCGACCGTTGTGGCCGTGCAGACCGTGACTGGAGCGACTCAGTCTCCTCGGCCACCGCTGCCGGCGCAGTTAAAAACTTGTGTTGTCAGTTAAACAGAAGACATGTTACATACAGAAAAGTGAATTAACTTCTTTGTTGGAGCAGTTGAAGTGTATATAAGTATTTGAATAAAATCAGTAAATTAACAGTGCTGAAAAAAAGTAAACATATATACCATGCATAGACAAACAGTGCAAATAAGTTCTTACAACATGACTACAGTCAATAAGAATAAAATTAAACAAGAATCTGATGTTCCAAGGGTTGTTCAAAATAAAAAGTGGTGCAAATATCAGAAACCTGACACTATTATAATTAAACAAACAAATAGATAAAAATATAGGGGGTTTGAATGTCATTGTAGACAGGTATAATGTGCTACGAATACATAGAAAGAAAGATCGTGTATCACCATAGCAGGTCAGCAACTGGAAGCAGTTAATTCCATAAATTATATGGGAGTAGGCATTAGGACTGATTTAAAATGGAACGACCATATAAAATCAATCTTCACTGGAAGAATCCTAAGTAAATGCAGTCCGAAAACAAAGGAAGTAGGTTACAGTACACTTGTTTGCCCACAGCTTGAATACAGCTCACCGGTGTGGGATCCGTACCAGGTGGGGTTGATAAAGGAAGTGGAGAAGATCCAACGGAGAGCAGCGCGCTTCGTTACAGGATCATTTGGTAATCGAGAAAGCGTTACGGAGATGATCGATAAACTCCAGTGGAAGACTCTGCAGCAGAGACGCTCTGTCGCTCGGTGCGGGCTTTTGTCGAAGTTTTTCGATAACATAACTTTACCAAGGAGTCTAGCAGTATATTGCACCCTCCTACGTATATCTCGCGAAGAGGTCATGAGGATGAAATTAAAGAGATTAGAGCCCACACAGAGGCATACCGACAATCTTTCTTTCCGCGAATAATACGTGATTTGAATAGGAGAGAGAACCGATAGTGGTACTCTAGGTACCCTCCGACACACACCATCTGGTGGCTTGCGTAGTATGGATGTAGATATAGATGTAGATACGTGCTATCCGCACGACTGAAAAGTTTCTCATCGGATTAAAACATTATGAAAGTTAGCAAATGATTGGTAAAGGAAGAAGGATAGGAAAGAAAGGATTGACAGTGGCCGCATTTGGGCATTGATATTAAGCAATGGCGAGAATTGAAAATGTAAGCCGTTTCGGGAATCTAACCCGGGTCTCTCACTTCGGGCCAGCGGTCGCCTTAACCACTTGGCACCCGTGCTCGCCTCCCGTCCGCCACAAATTCCCACAAGTCGCACGCTATGTTTGTAGCGCCCCTATCGTCCATGCCCTCTTACACTCGCCATTACGGATTCCCGTGCGAGGTCGGACGTATGACCGCACCTACGGTGAAATAACTGAAGCTAAAGCCGTCCTCGCGTTTAAATTCTTATGATATTGGTGTGGTGTCTGTTCTTTCGGACGTCCGAAAGAACAGACACCACATCAATACAATAAGTTTGAAAGTTGAGATAAAACGACCTGATACGTGAGTGGAACGAAGACCCGATACGAGAGTGAAACTAAGAATGATAAATTTTTACGCCGGCTTTTCTACGGTGGTTTACTGAACGACCAAACTCGAGCGACGCGTTCGCCACTGGTTACTGTGAGTTGCGCTGTACGGCGTTTGCGCGGTGAGTACTGACAAGTGTGTCCGCGCTGAGAGAAACCGTTGGAGCCGACAGCGGAGAGAGGGAAAGTGTTGATGGAGCGAGTGGCCCTCTAAGCGCTCTGCCCGAGAGGACAAAAAGACGACTGCCGTTGCCGTCCGGTTCGGTGGCTGCCGCCTCTTCAGTGGCGCCTCGGGCGTAAACACAGACGTGGTGAGTCACGGCTTATCAGTACTGAGTGCACCGCCACTACGCCGTCGGTTTTCACTTTTTAATCTCGTGGCTGCTTTGACCCGCGTGTGCAATGACGCTGACTCCGATGCAGCCAGCTATAGTCGGGCCGCCGAAAGAACGACCCTGATTGATTGATTGATTGATTAGTGATATAGGGCGCTCAACATTGAGGTCATCAGCGACCGTGCCCTGACAGTTCTCGCACGTGGGCTGAAGAGGATGGGGGGGGGGGGGGGTGTGTAAAATATTGCGTTTTCTTTCTTCCGATCAGGTGTTAGAGTAGTAGTTACTGTTCGTAGCCGCTATTAAAGTTCACTAACGGTACAATAATACAAGAAAATTATTTTGTGGATCTGACACATTTAGGTAACTTTATAGATAGAAGACTCAAAAAAGGAAGCGGAACCTGACTTTAAAGTTTAGCTGCAGTAATAATTGGGAATGATAGCAACACCTGAGCACAATATTACACAAAGAAACTAGCAGATTCCGCGATGACCTTTCTTACCGTGATGATTATGTTAAGTTGTCTGGATGTAGCAGATGAAGCTGTAAAAACTCTTGCTGCATTGTGTAAAATGATGCTTGGTTGGCTTGGAGCAGATTGTACTAACTCAATGACCGTGCCGGCAGTGGTGGCCGAGGCGACTGAGGCGCTCCAGTCACGGTCTGCACGGCCACTACGGTCGGGGGTTCGAATCCCCCCTCGGGCATGGATATTTGTGCCGTCTTTAGTATAATGTAGTTGTACGTTGTAGTTTGTACGTTTAGGGACTGATGACCCCGTAGTTAAGTCCCATAAGCTTAACAAACATTTGAACATTTGATTTGAATGACCGTTTAAAAAAATGTTAAGTTAACTTTCGTGACAAAAGGCTCTTTAAATCGATCGGATTTCGTTTAATTCCGAAGATTTCTTTGCAGGCATTACTAGAAAGTCACATTCATGAAAATTACAAGTAATAAGATCTCGAAGTACATCTAGTAAATTATAGATACAAGTCCAACAATGGGACCAAGCATCATATTACATAATCAAGATTACTGCTGGAAAAATGGAAACACTTCATGAATTATTAAAGGTGGGTCATTTGAAATAAGAAAAAGATTTATACGTAACTAATTACATTTTCGCCATACTTCATAAGAAAAACGATCTGACACGCACTTACATTTAATAATGAAGAAGTCCCTGACGTGCGACTGTTCTCAATGAGGTAGGAAACATGAAAGACCAAGTGCACGAAACGCGTTCTGGGCAGCTCGTGAAAGATAGATGAACATCAAAAATATAAGACGAACGTAATTAGCTGCCAGAGAAAGCTGTGGTCGGCGATAAGCGTCGTAAATAAATTATTTATCGAATGAAAATTTTTAATGTAATACTACAGGGGGACACTCAAGCAGCAACTTGAGCTCTGGAATTCGTAAACGTTGCCGGGGTGTCAGTGCCGCTTTGCCACCCTGCCGCTCAAGGTCTCGAGGGGTGGCACGCTTCAGTCGCTGCTTAGCATCTGTCACGTGTTCATCGTTTGTCTCCTTGTGTAACAAAAACAAAAGCCGAAAAATCATTTATGAAATTGACACAATTGCTGTAGAAAATGGTCATAGTGTTGCGCCTTCCGCCATATTATTGCCATTTTAATGCAACAGAACTCTTGTGGACTCGGGTGAAATCGTACGTTGCAGAAAGAAATAAGTTTTTTCATTAAAAGAAGTAGAATTCTTAGTTCGTGAAGCATAGTGTAGTATTACTCCCGCAAAATGGAACAATGTTGTCATACATACATGGCACATCTTACAAGGTACGTACTTGGGCTCGAACAAACACATATACGCCAAAATCGTATGAGAGATAATGTAAGGATCCCTTATTGCACCAGTGATACTCCCGCATCTGCAAAAATCTGCAGTCGTCCGATAGAGGCCTCTGCGTGTGGCATGCCACATTGCACTTTGTTCAAAATGTTCAAATGTTTGTTAAGCTTATGGGACTTAACTACGGGGTCATCAGTCCCTAAACATACAAACTACTTATGAACTACTTACGAACTAGGACGGCACAAATATCCATGCCCGAGGGGGGATTCGAACCCCCGACCGTAGTGGCCGTGCTGACCGTGACTGGAGCGCCTCAGTCAGCTCGGCCACCGCGGATAGCCATTGCACTTTGACCTGTCGGTTCGCCAGTAGGGACGGTGCAGTGTGCCTCCGAAGTTGCGTTTTGTGACGTTATTTGTGTGGTGAAGCGTCAGATGGGGCGGCGATTGCTAATCAATCCTGATAAAGTATTGCGATTGGTTGAGGTGCAGTTACGAAGAACCCTTCTTTGTGAAGATGGTATTAGTGTAGAAGATGAATCATTTGCATGCTTTCTCGTATCTGTTATGGTACAGAAATGTGAGGATAAGTTACTGTTGTTAAAAATCCATAATTATGATAATATGGATAATAATGACGAACAACTCATTGCAATCGGTAGTGCTACGGTAAGTGCGGAAAGAGGCGATGGAAGCAGTGACAGTGAATACCAACAGTCTTTCGGGAAGAAGGTTAAAGTTGCAACTATCATCACGGCTTTTGATGACCATTCGCTAGAGAACATCTTAAGTTAACATATCTGCATTACGTATGGCGTCTACAATTACATCTAAAGTGCTATCCAGAGCATGATTGCAGAGCTTTGCAGAAAAACGTCACCCACCAGCACATTGAGGTGTACGCAGAGATTCTGTAACCAAACGTTCATACAGATATGTTTGTTCGAGCCCATGTACTTTACTTGTTAGAAAAGGCATGGGAACGAGAAGGTGCACTAGAAAAACGGGTAGAATTGTTCATAATACGATTAGGGGATGACAGTAGCAGTAGAGCGGTGCTAATGAAGGCAGCGACAGTGACAGCAGCGCAGGCGATGTGGTTACTGACGACACGCTTTTTGCAGACTGCGGAGTCTACCCTCTTCCGTGAAATACAGCTAAGAGATCAATCACTATATTATAATATGCAAAAATTGCACGTGATGCTGGTCGCGACTGATTTTAATGCATAGTTAGTTTCGCAGCCAAAGATCGTTCACTGAAAAATTAAGTTATTTTATTTCTATTTCTGTGACCAATAGACCAGCTGTCGAAACTGATCTGATGATATTACACGGACATTAATACTATGGCAGTAAGCAGCGACCGTAAACGAATGAGGGAGGAAAACATTCTTTTTATGTAACAAGACAAATCATTTCACTGGAAGAGGCGGTTTTACTACTTGTAAAGTGGAAGTCATTTGTGTACCCTTTCGGCCGATTGCCAGAATACAGTGTCCGAGTAATAACAGCGAGGCTGTGGAAAATGGCTATAAAAGATGAAACATATAAACAAAATTCTTCAACTAGTGACCTTTGGCTGAAGACTAAATGATACATTATATTTAATGGAATACTGGAACAAATGACGCTTTACTGTAACTCGACATATATTTCTAAAACTTTTCTTCTTAACTGCAAAAAGAGTGTTTTTCATCACTTCGTGTTTATTATCGTTCGCTCACGCTTCAGTAGTACATAGGAACGGTTCCAAAATTTTCGGACGTGATATTCGTATGCCGGCGACTGGCACGGCGTAACAACAAACAGCCGCTTAGCAGCATTGGCAACATAGCCGCTAGCTGTCAGAGTCGTTCTTTCGGCGGCTCGACTATATAATAGCGACTGCCTTTAGGGAAAGAGTATAAACTCTGTAAGGGTTCCCGTATCACACAGGCGTTTGATAATACCATACCAAAATTCAGGTTACAGTGAAGAGCTAAAGGATCTAGTACACCTGCCTCAGATCGTACAAGGCGTCCCAGGTATGCTCAATAATACAAGAGGGGTTGATGAGGTCGCAAAATACTTGTTGTTGTTATTATTGGCTTCAGTCCGGAGACTGGTTTGATGCAGCTCTCCACAATACCCTATCCTAAGCAAGCCTCTTCAGCCCCACATAAGAACGGCAACCTACATCTGTCTGAATCTGCTTACTGTATCCATCTCTTGGTCTTCCTCTGCGGTTTTTACCCCACACACTTCCCTCCAACGCTAACTAAGAATGTGTCCTACAAATCGATCCCTTCTTTTAGTCAAGGTAAGCCAGAAATTCCTTTTCTCCCCAATTCTGTTCAGTACCTCCTCATTAGTTACGCGATCCACCCACCTAATCTTCAGCATTCTTCTGTCGCATCACATTTCAAAAGCCTCTATCCTCTTCCTGTCCGCACTGTTTATCGTCCATGTTTCACTCCTGTACAAGACAACACTTCACACAAATGCCTTCAGAAAGGACTTCTTTAGGCTTAAATCAATATTCGATATTAAATTTCTCTTTTTAAGAACGCTTTTCTAGCCATTGCCATTCTGCATTTTATATCCCCTTAATTTACTGCCAAAGTAACAAAACTCATATACCTCCTTTATTGTTTCGTTACAATCTAATTCCTTCAGCATCACCTGACTTTCTTACACTGCACTCCATTACCCTTGTTTTGCTCTTGTTAATGTTCATCTTCTATGCACCTTTCAGCACACTGTCCATTCTGTTCACCTGCTCTTCCAGGTCCTTTGCTGTCTCTGACAGAATTACTATGTTGTTGGCAAAACGCAATGTTTTTAATTCTATCCCCTGAACTTTAATTCCTTCTCCGAATTTCTCCTTGCTTTCCTTTATAGCTTGCTCGTTTTTGTATAAGTTGTAAACAACCTTACGCTCCCTATATTTTACTCCTGATTGCTTCAGAACTTGAAAGAGTTTATTCTAATCAATATTGTCAAAACCTTTCTCCAAATCTACAAAAGCTAGATATGTAGGTGCGCCTTTCCTTAATCTATCTTCCAGGATAAGCCGTAAAGTGAGTATTGCCTCCGGTGTTCCTACATTTCTCCTGAACCCAAACTGATCTTCCCCGAAGTCGGCTTCTACCAGCTTTTCCATCCTCCTGTAAATACTTATTAACGAACTTAATTCTTGCTGCTTCCCACGCGTAGACTGGATGGTCTGCATTGGTTGTTTCTACTTATAAATACAAAGTTTCATAGAATTAGCTTTAAAAATACTTTCCTAATAAAGTATTTTGATATAACTTGCCACCCCCTGTTGCACAATTGATGGAAGAATTCAAAACATTCCGAAACACTTTATTTTATTTATTTATTCTAACCTTATACACAATATATCACATGATATATCACATGAAATTGAATTCTTGTTAATCTTTCTGTTTATACACCTTCGTTCACCACCAGACTTCCTAGACATGAACATTATTGAGCGTAAATACAAATAAACAATCCCCGACAGGATTTTCGTCTCGAATATGTCAAAGATATTAATGGTAAATATGAAGCATTGAATTAAAATTTGTGATGCGACCGGGAATCGAACCCTGACCTCCATGCTTACTAGGCAGACGTCGCATCACAAATTTCAATTCAATGCTTCATATTTATCATTGTCTTTGACGTATTCGAGACGAAAATCCGCCTCAGGGACTGTATATTTGTATTTACATTGATATAATATTTGCGTTACAGCATTACTAAAATATCAAGAGACATTATTCATTAATGTAAAAGCAGCCGAATTTCACTGATTCGGTGGTATAAAGAACAACTTATTCATGAAGAAATACACGAATACTTGTATATTTAGAGCTTAATCCGCTGAAAATAAGTAGAATATAAACATAAGTTAGTGTTATGGTCTGTTGTTACTATAACAGGCTTTAAAAAAAAAAAAAAAAAAAAAAAATTACGCACCAATTCCGTATGGAGTCTGATTCGCATATATTTAAGTTTTTCTCGTCTTTCTTACACTTTTATACGCTTTTAATGTAATTACGTTTACTTAGCAAGCCAAAATCTTTAAGATTTTTTCCCTTTTGTGGTTCACTTATAGCAACAATTGTTAGGAAACAGTTTGATTGCTTTTGCCCTTTTATTGCCATGCTGTTAAAGTCTTCCTGTGGTGGCTGATTTGATACATTAAATAATATAGGTATTGCATTCTATATACGTCTCCTACGTTCAACACTCACCGATTGTACCGTAATTGTAGTGAAAAAACCTTAACTTTCCTGAGTAGAAAAGCGGCATCTTCCTGCCAAAGGGCGGGTCTTCTGGTGTTTCCTAGCCGTTTTAATAAAAATTTTACTGTTTAGTTTGTGGCATGAAGGAAATCGTGCTTAGACTATTCCGAGGCGCGTTAATGGCTAGTGATGCGGTGGTCTAGCTGTAAGACGTCTGCCTAGTAAGCATGGAGGTCCGGGTTCGATTCCCGATCGCATCACAAATTTTAATTTATCGTTATTGAGCGTATTTGGGATGTCTTGAAACGCGCCTGCAGGCTGCGTGTTCTCAGTTGCCTCTAGCACTGATTCAGACATTAAGAGTCCACACGACGTCGTGTTGTGGAACTTCTGCATGCTCGCGGGGCCCTGCACAATATAGCGAAATGTACCATTTTGTTCTTCATGTTATCCACTTACGTCATTACCAGTGAAACTGATGTGCACTCACAGTACGATTGAATATTCTTGTAACGAGCAATTAATATAAAGAATTAAACAAGTTAGAAATTTAAATATAAATTCAGTAACCCCGAGAAAATGTTTTTCGTCTCGAATACGTTCAAGACATAACAGATGAAGGAGAAGCAATGAATTAAAATTTGTGATGCGACCGGTAAATCGAACCCGGACCTCCATGCTTACTAGGCAGACGTCTTACCGTTAGACCACCGGACCTATAACGATTAAGGCGTCTCGAAATAGTCACGTACGACTTCCCTCCATGCCACTAACTTTAATTCTGCTTCTTCGTTCCACCATGTCCTTTGCCGAGGTGCTATTCCGCTGCATGGAGAGCCTTGGCAGTAGTGGCAATCATCTATGGAACACAGAAGCTGAATTAAAGTTTGTGACGTGTAGGGAAGTCGTACTTAGACTGTTCCGAAGCGCCTTAATCGTTAGTGATGCGGTGGTCTAACGGTAAGACGTCTGCCTAGTAAGCGTGTAGATCCGCGTTCGATTACCGACCGGTTCACAAATTTTAATTCATTGCTTCTCCTTTATCTGTAATATCTTGAAGTTAAAAATGTTTATACTTTTCGCGCAGCGTCCGAACTTCCGACCGGATGATTCACCCTTGTGAACCAGTTGTCTGCGGATGAGATACTGGAACCAGTGACATAGCTGCCAACTGTTACGGATCTATCATCTTATTTACGGAGTTACGGGAAGTTCGTAAAAATTACGGAATTAAGACATTTTAAATATGATGTTTTAAGAAAATCGGTATAGGCACTGTTTATATTTAGCTAATCACAATGCTGGGGAAAGTCTTATTGATTGCAATGATTTTCTTCCTGAGTACGTAGCAAAGCTGTAGGAAACGTTAACGAAAGCATTTTCACTGCAAAAAGTCCCGCCTGTTCTTCTCCTCCATAGCTACCAAATAAACGCCCACCCGGCAAGAGCCACGTAAATTCCTTCGTTTACAACTAGTACTTGGTCTTCCGTCTCAGCTAAGCAGTCCACGTGTTTTATCAGGCATCAGAAGTTAGCCAATTCGTTTCCGAAGAAAAAAGTTTCCACTGTTTTTTCTATCTTTCTTTTTCTTTTTACGCCTGTTTTCGTTTTTATAGCAGTGTTGGGCCGCTAGAAATAAATACGACTTGCGATATTTCGGCAAAATGTGACATTAATTGGGGTACGTTGGTTTATTCGTTGTTTTAAAAACCAAACCATTTGGTATATAGTGTTACCTGCTAAGGATTTTATATTGTTATTTCATGACTGCAAGGAATTGCACACTTATTTCTTTCTTCTGCAACTGTTAACTTTTCTTGAAGACAAGTGTTTGAAAATTGCAGGAATGTTTCTATGTCATCCTCGGTATTTACAAAAATTATTTTTTGGGTTATTCCTCCTAACCTGATCCTGTTCATTTAGAATTCTCTCTTTTCGAGGAATACATTTATGAACGAAGAGTGTCATAAATATACCATTTACTGGTCTAAATATGGCTTATAATTTTTAAAATTTTCCTGGAAGGATGCGCCTATGACCCCCAAACCCTCTTTTTTCCTCATTGGTCTGTCGAATTATTACTAACAGTCTCTTCTCAAGGTTGGCAGCTATGCAGTGATATACGAGCTACGAAAGGAACAGATTGAAACATTAGCAGCATAATGCACTTTCGTCTCTACTTACAAAACGTCGGCCGCCAAGCAGTTAACCGCTTCTTAGTCAGACGTTCTTAAATTACAAACGTCATCACGGAGATAATTGGAAGATCCCGGTTGGTACGTTTATGCAGTGGAGACTCGGTCTGTTCGTGAGTCGGCCATCACTCTGCTGCTCCAGAAGAAGAGACGCTGACCTCGACTCCTCTCGCCCCTCGGTAGCCAGACAGCTGTGCGGTTGGACTCCAGATAACCTCGCCGTGATGAACTCGTTAGCCGATGGGACGTGCTACGTGATCGCCCCACTCACAGATTTACGAGCCCGACATGTCAGAGGGCGCAAAAGTCCCAGTTTTCCTCTGCCATATGGATGTGTAACGATACACTAGAATTCTTATTTTATTTTTTCTCTCTTTTTTTATCAGCTATGCTTATCGCCTCCGGTTCCCTCTAGCTCGCAATATAACTTAATTTCGTTCGACATTTTCTACTTCCGGACAAGCGAGAAGACTGAACCGCGATGCAGTTTTGTATCACACTCTTGTCTGTGTTAGTTATGTTCAGACGTTTTCCATTCATGTATCTATTCAATGTAAATAATTGTGATGCAAGTTGTTGCTAAAAATATATTGTTGTTGTTCTTGTTGTTGTCTTCAGTCCGCAGACTAGTTTGATGCGGATCTCCACGCTACCCTGTCCCGTGCAAGTCTCTTCATCTGAGAAAACGAACGGCAACCTACATCCTTTTGAATCTGCTTACTATATTCGTCCCTACGTCTCCCTCTACGATTTTTACCCCACACACTTCCTTCTAATGCTAAGTTGACAATTTCTTGATGTCTCAGAATGTGTCCTACCAATCTATCCCTTCCCTTAGTCAGGATATGCCAGAAACTCCTTTTCTCCCCTATTCGGTTAAGTACTTCCTCATTTGTTACGTGATCTACCCATCTAGTCTTCATCATCACATTTCGAAAGCTTCTATCATCGTTCTGTCTAAACTCCTTATCGTCCACGTTTCACTCCCATACAATGCTACACTTCAAATGCTTTCTGAAAGGACTTCCTAACATTTAAATTAATATTGGATGTTAACAAGTTTCGCTTCTTTAGAAACGCTTTTCTTCCCATAGCCATTCTGCATTTTATATCTTCTTTACTTCGGCCATCAGAAGTTACCTTGCTACCCAAATAACAAAACTCATCTACTTTTATTGTTTCATTACCTAATCTAGTTCCTTCACCGTCGCCTGATTTTCTGACACTACATTCCATTACCTTTATCATAATCTTGTAAACTTCATCTTGTACCTTCCTTTCCAGACACTGTACATTCCGTTTAATTGCTCTTCCAGGTCGTTTGCTGTCTCCGAAAGAAATACGTCATTAAGAAACCACAAGGTTGTTACTCCCTCTCCCTGGACTTCAATTCCTTCTCCAAATTTCTCTGTGCTTTCCTTCACAACTTGTTCATTGTACAGATTGAACAACATTGGTCCGCGGTGGAGTAGCCGAGCGGTCTAAGGCGTCTCCCTGTGGAGCGCGCGGTTGCTCGCCGTCGGAGTTTAGAGTCCTCCCTGGTGTGTGTGTGTGTGTGTGTGTGTGTGTGTGTGTGTGTGTGTGTGTGTGTGTGTGTGTACTGTCCTTAGGTTAGTTTACCTTATTTTAATTAGTTAGTAAGCTACGGACGGAAGACCACGCAATTTGGTCCGATATATTTACAAACATTTGAACAACGTTGGGGAAAGGCTACAACCCGGTCTTACTCCATTCCCAAGCACTGCGACCCTTTCATGACCTCCGACTCTAATAACTGCTAACTGGTCTTTGTACAAGTTGAATACAACAATTCGCTCATTGTATTTTACCCCTGCTACCTTCAGAATCTGAAAAAGTGTATTCCAGTCAACACTGTAAAAAGCTTTTTACAGATCCACACATGCTAAAAACGTAGTCGTAAAGTGAGTATTGCCTTGCGTTTTCCTACATTTCATCTAAATCCAAACTGATCTTTCGCTAGGTCGGATTCCACCAGTTTTTCCATTCGTCTGTAAATAATTCGTGTTAGTATTTTGCAACGCTGACATGTTAAACGGACAGTTGTGTAATTTTCACACTTGTCTGCACTTGCTTTCGTCGGAATTGGAATCAGCACATTCTTCTTGAAGTCTGACGGTATTTCCCCTGCCTCATATATTGTGCATACCAGGTGGAACAATTTCTTCATGACTGGCTCTCCTAATAACAGTAGCAGTTCAGAAGGGACATCATCTACTCCGGCGCCCTTGATTCTACTCAAATCTCTTAGTACTCTGTCAAAGTATTCTCGGAGTATAGTATCGCCTATCTCATATTTCACTATTTCGTCTTCGATTTCGGAGTCTTCGATTTCTGCCTTCAAGTTTCCTTTTGTACAAGCCTTCTTGATATTTATACCGCTGCTTGTCTTGTCTCCAAATGTCTTTTATTTACTGTAGGCGGTATCTATCTTACCCCTAGTTACACATTATTCTTCCATGTTTCATTTCTCCTCAAGCTACTCTTGCTTAGCCAGACTGCAATTTGTCAACCTTATTCTTCAGACGCCTGTACTCCCTTTTGCCTGCTTCACTTGATGCATTTTCATCTTTTCTCCTTTCATCAAATAAGTTCAGTATCTCCTGTTATCCAAGGACTTATATTGGGCCTTGTCCTTCTACCTATATGATACTCTGCAGCCTTAAATACCCTATCTCTCAGAGCTACCCATCCTTCTTCTACTGTATTACTTCCCCCCTTTTCAGACAATCCTTGCCTAATGTTCCATCCTAAACTCTCAACCACCTCTGGTTTCTTCCATTTGTCAAGATACCATCTCCTTAATTTTCTACCTTTTTGCAGTCTCTTCCGTTTTAATCTACGGTTCATAACCAACAAGTTGTCAGTGTCTATATCTACCCCTGGTTATGTCTTACAGTTTAACACTTATAAATATCAACAATCATACATTTCCGTGAGACAATATTGTCTCTTTATATCTAAGGTATTAAACATAAGGAGAGGCACTGAATTAAAATTTGTGCTGTGGCCGAGTTCTAACCCGGGACCTCATACTTACAAGGTAGGCGCTTTAGACCATTCAGCTAACACAGCGTTGCAGCCAAAGCGACTACACGGACTGTCTTAAAGCACGTCTCCCTTCACACCACATACTTTAATTCTGCTTCATGTTCCCTGTGAAATGCGTATCAAATTGATGGGGTGCTATTCCAATATAGGAGAGTCCTAGCAATTTGATACGCATTTCGCAGGGAACATGAGGCAGAATTAAAGTGTGTGGTGTGGAGGGAGACATGCTTTAAGACAGTCCGTGTAGTCGCTTTGGCTGCAACGCTGTGTTAGCTGAGTGGTCTAAAGCACCTACCTAGTAAGTAGGAGGTCCCGGGTTAGAATCCCGGCCACAGCAAACATTTTAATTCAATGTCTCTCCTTATGTTTAATACCTGGTTTCTAAAGCTTTGCCTTACAATTATGAAGTCAATCTGGTACCTCCCAGTGTCTCGTGGTCTCTTCCACGTAATATAACCTTGGCCTCGACAGCTGCCGGCTGTACTGCAGATAACCTCTCCGCGATGAACTCTTCAGCGCCCGCCGACGGGACGCGTCACGCGATCGCCCCACTCACAGATTTACGGGCCCGACGATCGTCAGAGGGCGTAAAAGTCCCCGTTTTCCTCGTCCATATGGATGGCAGAAAAGTTCAATGTGATAGAGCCCGGACTTCATTGTCTCTTCTGTACTAAAATCGTTTATGACCTCCGTGATAGCAGCGCGCAAAACTCAACTTGCTAGGTAATCTCCGAGGCAGGTTAGAGCTGGTGCCGAACCCACTGGGGTGACGACGTACACTCTGGTTGAGACAACAGGGATACTCGACAGTCTAGGGACGAAAAGTTCACAGGTCACGTACAGTAACAATTAGTGCTATTTTGTCAAAAACTGACGTTTTGAGTCCGTGGTTATGTGTGAAAGACAGGATGATTCTTACAGTGAAGGAAAAAAAAAGCAACGAACCACATTTGATTATGCTATTTACTAACTAGCGCCGTTACCGGTTTCAAACTTTCCAGTTTATAGTCAGACGGCTGTTCACGTCTACATACATGTCATTTACATTTTGCTTACGCACATAATTTTGCTTCTGGCGAAAAGTCCTTGGTTATATGGAGCCCTAAAGTACATTAAGATAGAGTTGTTTACTCAAGCATAAATACGACTATGCTACTCAAAAATGTTGTTAACAAAGTATCGTAAATGTTTACAACATTTTTGTGTAGCATAGTCGTATTTATGCTCGAATAAGAAACTCCATCTTTGTGTATTTTAGGGCTCCATATAACCAAGGACTTTTCGTCAGAAGCAAAATTATTGTGCGTAAGCAAAATGTAAATCACATGTCTGTAGACGTGAACAGCCGTATGACGATGACCTGCAAAGTTCGAAAACGGGAATGGCGCCAATTAGTAAATAAATAGCATAATCAAATGTGGTTCGTTGCTGTTTTCCCCATTGTAAGGCTCGTCCTGTATTAACAATTAGCTTTTCAGCCATGTCGGTTAAGCGGCGTCCAGTAATTACGGGAGTCGATTTTGGAGTTTTTCGATTTCTCCCCCACCCCCAGTGGAGATGGCAGTCGATTTTGATCGACCCTTCCCCTACCTAATATCTCGTGAGATCTTAAAATGTGTGCTTTAATGAGAGTACGTTAATATGTGCTTGATTACGTTTGATTTATTTAAAAAAAGGATCAGTTTGCTATTTTTCAAATTTTATGCTAGTTAAGACTTGTATTTAACACAAAGTATAGAATCTTACAACAAAATACTTAAAAGGCACTACTAGAATTCAAACAACAGTATTCATTCGAATTTTCGGTACACGACCATCATTGGGAAGTGGTGCTCCTTATGACACATTTAACTAGCGGCGTCATTTATTTTTATATATTTTAAAAATGACATAATTTAAAAAGTAAATGAACCTTATTCCGTTGCTTTGAATATATTAATCTCCTTGATGACCAAATGACGCCTAAACCGTTACATGTGATCAATAATAACTGCTCTCTATGGCCATTGATAGTATAGAAAATTACTTCTGGTATAATTTTGACATCTGTGGATCCCACATAACGAGGGGAGGTTTCTGCCTTCTTATTCTGGTCGCTGATATTGTTCCATTCGTCTGTTGGTGTCGGTTTCAAATATTCCTCTTTATAGCGTCTGCCACATGAAAGTGCATTTGTCTCCAATAATGCCAGCAATTGTTGATCGGCCGACGAAAAACTCAAAATGGGGAGGACGCATTGATTTACTAGTCCCATCATATATATCTGAATTTCCGTTTTATCCTTTAGAAACCGTTGGTGAAAAGCCTGCGGATTTTTTATCATATTTTGCATGTCGTGTTCAGGAAATGGTTCGCCCTTCCAAGCGCCTCTGTTGTGTGCTAAGCAGCGGCGTAACAATGGGGGGGGGGGATGAGGGGGATAGAACCCCCCCCCCAAGAATCCGAAAAAAAGAAAGAAAAGAAATCGTATAATAACAATCTAGTAAAGGTGAAGATTGAGAACTTGGGGTGTTTTACCATTATCTGTCATTGGTCGGGAGTGAATTAGTTTCTTCAACGGGAGTGGTAGATGGTAGTCTGTCTGGAAACTGACTAAAATTTGCTCGTCAAGCAGATCTATCTCCCCCCCCCCTAAAGCCAAGTCCTAGTTACGCCACTGGTGCTAAGCCATTTATTCTTTTCCATTTCATTTGGGCCTGCAGCATTGTGTATGTCTTTTAAGGACATATTGTTAATCTAAATAATAACAAAATGCTGCTTTACTAGGTAGATGTTATTTAATAGTCCTTATAAATATAGCAATAGGCCTACTTCAGCTCTGTGGCCATCATCAGACTATATTGCATCGTGGAGGTTTAATTGTATTTCCATAACTGCATATAATTGCAGTCTCAGTATTCTTCAGATGGCATTTATATTGTTTCACACTTGTCAGGTTATTTATTTATGATCGCTAAGCTGACATTTGCCGCGCGGGAGTAGCCAAGCGGTCTAGAGCGCCACGCTACGTATCGCGTGGCCTCCCTCGTCGGAGGTTCGAAACCTCCCTAGGGCATGGATATGCGTGTGTTGTCCTTAGGTTAGTTTAACTTAGTTTAAATACTTTGTAAGTCTAGGGACTGATGACCAACGTAGTTCGGTCCCATAGAATTACAACATTTTTGAATCAGTCATTTGTGTATGATGTAGGAGGATATATCAAACATATGTCAGATTAGCAATCATAAATAAATAAGCTGACAAGTTTATATTTCAGATACCATCTGAATAACATTTACACTAAAATTATCTGCAGTTATCGAAATAAAATTAAACCTCTACGATGCAATATGGACATAGCCTGATGATGGCCACAGAGCCGAAGTAGGCCTATTGCTATATTTATGAGGATTATTAAAAAACATCTACCTAGTAAAGCAGCATTTCGGTACTATTTCTATTAACACTTTGTCCTTAGACAATAATTTATTCTTGTTCTCCTTGTCAGACACTGCACTGTTCTATGGGTTCTCACTCTATTGCCTGAAATCACGCACAGTTTTGAAATGTTGATATTTATATACCTGTGTATAAATATCATTCATAAGATAAGCAGGAGTACAATATAGTGAACGAAAGGTTATTTACAACTTGTACGAAAAGCAGACGGCGGTTGTTAGAGTTTGAAGGGCATCAAAGGGATGCAGTGGTTGGGAAGGGAGTACGACAGGGTTGTAGCCTTTCTTCATTGTTCAATTTGCACACTGCACTGAGCAAGCTATAAAGGAAATCAAGGAGAAATTAGGTGAAGGAAATAAAGTTAAGGGCTAAGAAATAAATACATTGCGTTTTGCCGATGACATTGTAATTATCTCAGAGACAGCAAAGAATCTAGAAGAGCAGTTGAACGGATTCACTATGTATTGAAAGGTGCGTATACGATGAACATTAACAAGAGCAAAACAAGGGTAATTGAGGGCAGTCTAAGAATATCAAGCAATGCTGGAACAATGAAGCAGCATTTTGTTAGTTGGGCAGTAAAGTAACAAATGATGGTCGCAGTACCGAGGATATAAAACGCAGAATGGCAATGGGTAGAAAAGCGTTCTTGAAAAAGAGAAATTTGTTAACATCGAATATTGATTTAAGCCTAAGGAAGTCCTTTCTGAAGGTATTTGTGTGGAGTGTTGTTTTGTATGGCAGTGAAACTTGGACTATAAACAGTGCGCACAGGAAGAGGATAGAGGCTTTTGAAATGTGGTGCTACAAATCAAATGTTCAAATGTTTGTAGAACTTATAGGACTTAACTACGGGGTCATCAGTCGCTAAGCTTAGAAACTACTTATGAACTAGCTAACACTAAGGACGGCACAAATATCCATGCCCGAGGGGGGATTCGAACCCCCGACCGTAGTGGCCGTGCAGACCGTGACTGAAGCGCCTCAGTTCCCTCGGCCACCGCGGCCGGCGTGGTGCTACAGAATGCTGAAGATTAGGTGGGTGGATCGCGTAACTAATGAGGTGGTACTGAACAGAATTGGGGAGAAAAGAAATTTTGGCATACCTTGAGTAAAAAAGGTATGGATTGGAAGGACACATTTTTAGACATCAAGGAAACGTAAATTTATCTTTGGAGGGAAGTGTGTGGAGTAAAAATCGCAGAGAGAGACCAAGAGATGAATACAGTAAGCAGATTCAAATGGATGTGGGTTGCCGTTGTTATGTGGAGTTGAAGAGGCTTGCTGAGGATAGAGTGGGGTGGAGAGCTGCATCAAACCAGTCTCTGGACTGAAGACCACAACTAACTAAAGATAAAAAGTGCGAAAGGTTTTATACGTTATAGTAAATACAACAACGCAGCGCCTCATACGTGGAAAACTGGCAAATACTATGAATAAATGGCATAGCACACAGATAAAGCACTTGAAACTGGGAACCAGTTCTCGAAATGTATTGTGTAAAATATAAAAAATATA
Organism: Locusta migratoria; assembly: GCA_026315105.1. Classification (NCBI taxonomy): domain Eukaryota; kingdom Metazoa; phylum Arthropoda; class Insecta; order Orthoptera; family Acrididae; genus Locusta; species Locusta migratoria. The sequence goes on along the minus strand of CM048754.1, from coordinate 92,206,913 downwards.
AAATCTTGACTGATTGGAGATAATTTCACAACGAAACTTGTAAAATTATGATTTTCAGCTGCAAGTCTATAATACTTTCGGTCATGATCTTCTAGCGATAAAGGTCCAGATGATGTGGAAGAGAGTTAAAGATTTATTTTAAATGTGTCAATAATTAAGGATGGAATAGTGACTGTGCATCTTTCAGGAGACCATGTGTCTTTTATAAGCAGGATTAAAAAAATTATTTCTGTAAGCTCTCTGAAAGTGGCAATTTGATTAGACACGAATGTAAACTGCGATGTGTAATATTAACATTCTACATTCATTTATCATGTACACTGAAGGTGGATGTTACGACACGAATAAATAATAATTTGTTGGTTTGTAATGTTCCAGATGTTATTTTGTAACTGTGTAACTGAAATACTTCCTCTCTTTGCAGGTACGTAGCATCACAAGTAGAGGTTCTGCCCACTTAGACAACTGCAAGAAGTAGCGGAGTCGTTCGCTTGTAGGGTACGTAATAACAATGTGATACGTGTATGGAATTATTTCGGTGTCATCAGTACAGTTTTCTTTACCCACGAGTGCAGCAGGTTGCACATGAAGGTATTGGAAATAGTAATAGCCGCGCTGGGATGGCCGTGCGCGCTAAGGCGCTTGCTGCGGTGTGCGCGACTAATCCCCGTCGGTGGTTCCAGTCCTACCGTGTGTACGCCCCTCAGGGGCTCAGCATTAATTTGCTGGGTACGGGCTTGGCGAACCCGGGGTCCTGAGCTGTGGGCTGTGTCGCGCCAACAGTCCGCTACACCGTAAGCTCTGTGCGTGCCTCAACGACCATCGTTCGGCGCGACGGTGGAACGTTGTACGTCTCAGAGCCCGGGGATCTTGGCTTAATCGCCCGGGTCGCGAGGACGGTACAAACCTCTCTAAAAAAACCCTCAATCTCAAGGTGTGCTACGTGCCGAGGAGATGCATGGCTGTTGAGGTTGAACAGCCGCTAGCGAGCAACCTCTGAGGAACCTGCCGCACCTCAGTTGTATAAGGCTTACCCAGGCAAGCGGGGCTCTGCCTGGGTGGACCTTTAGTTCCCTAGCTGCTCGTGGGATGAGAATGAAGCGAGCAACAAATAGCGTTGCCGGACGCAAAACCGGCGTCTCTAAGCGTGGGCGAACAGAATTTAATGCTGCGACATACGACCCCCAAGCGTTCCCTTCCATGGCCACACCGTGGGAAGAATGCAGGGCTCGTCAGCAAGGTGAGGCTTATGCCCCCCGTTATCTTGTATGCTCAAGGACAGACGGCGAATCGTTTACGACCACGAAGCCTCTGTTTTTTGTGGAAAACCTTGAGGATAAGTTTGGGGAAGTAGATGGCATGTCTAAGATGCGATCTGGGGCTGTACTTATAACGACATCGTCCCCAGCCCAGTCACGGGCACTGCTTGCCTGTGACAAGCTGGGTGACGTCCCCGTTAGCATTACTCCCCACAAGAGTCTGAACATGGTCCAGGGAATTATATTTCACAAGGACCTCTTATTGCAGTCTGACGACGAGTTACGGCAGAACCTAGAGAGACGTGGAGTTCATTTCATCCGTCGTGTTCATAGGGGTCCGAAGGACAAAAGGGTAGCCACCGGTGTGTTTATCTTGGCTTTCGAAGGCGATTCGTTGCCGGAGACAGTCAAGGTAATGATCGACCGGTGTGACGTAAAACCCTACGTTCCTCCCCCTATGCGCTGCTTCAAATGCTGGAGGTTTGGGCACATGTCCTCCCGATGTGATGGTAACCCTACATGTCGGGAGTGCGGACGTGCCTCACATCCGGACGCCCCTTGTGCCCCTCCTCCAGTGTGTGTTAACTGCAAGCAACATCACTCTCCTTGTTCGCCGGACTGTACGGTTCTTCATAAAGAACGGAAAATTATGGAATATAAGACCCTGGACCGGTTATCATACTCAGAGGCCAAGAAAAAGTATGCCAAGCTCCATCCTGTGTGCATGAAGACCTCGTATGCCACAGTTGCATCACAACTGCCTCTGCCATCTCTGCTACCACTCTCCACTGCCTCGTCTTCCACTGTGGGCCCTTCGCCCAAACCGCCCACATCTGCCCCCATGGTGTTTGGGGGTACCTCAACCTCCGTTGCCCCCAAGGTCCCTACTTTGGGAGCACCACCATCTCAGCCTGTGGGGCTCTCAGTCCCCACCCCTGAGCCAGAGACTCAACAGCCATCTCTGGCTCCTCTCGCGAGGAAGGGCTCCCTCGGATCCCATCCTCCACAGACTTCTCCTGTGGATACCAGTAGGTGGCTGAAGGAGCCACCTACTGCTGGTTGTAGGGCCGCGCAGGCATCCTCAGTTCTTGAGTATGGCTCCGCGAAGCCCTCCCGGCATGAGAAGCCTAAAGAACCTCGCGAGAAGAAGAAACAAAAGAACAAGACTAAAACCAAGGATTCTGTGGTGGCTACCGTGCCACCAAAACATTCCTCTTCGTCAGAGGACGAAATAGAGATCCTCGCGTCCCACAAAGACTTGGCCATTGCCGAGTCTTTGGAAGCTATGGACGTTGAGGATCTGCTTCAAAAATCGGCAACAGAAGGGAGACCTGTCAACCCTACTACGCCGTCAAAAGCAGCATGTCTCAGCGACCAGGGGGTTCTATGATCCTCCAATGGAACTGTGGTGGCTTCTTCCGCCACCTGCCAGAATTGCAGCAGTTATTGTGCCGCTTCCCAGCATTTTGTGTAGCCCTGCAGGAAACCTGGTTTCCTGCTAATAGGACCCCAGCCCTTCGTGGGTATCGGGGCTATTACAAAAATCGTCATGTATATGACAGGGTCTCTGGAGGTGTGTGTATCTATGTCCTTGCCACTGTCCCCAGTGCCGCTGTGCCTCTCCACACGACTCTTGAGGCGGTGGCTGTTCGCATTCGTGCTACGCAAGAACTGACGATCTGTTCTCTTTACCTTCCTCCAGACGAAGTGGTATCGTTTACTGACCTTGCTGCCCTGGTGGCACAACTTCCCCCTCCATTTCTGCTTCTGGGGGACTTCAATGCCCACCATCACTTGTGGGGTGGAGCGCAGACAACAGGTCGTGGTAGGCAAATAGAGACGCTTTTATCACAGCACGACATCTGCCTGCTAAACACTGGTGCACCCACGCATTTTTGCGTGGCGCGAGGCACGTATTCCACAATTGATCCTTCCGTTTGTACCCCGAGCCTGCTCCCACACTTCCAGTGGAGGGTCCATGATGACCTTTGCAACAGCGACCATTTTCCTGTTCTCTTGACGCTCCTTGATTTTCAACCAGCGGGCTGCCCATCTCGATGGTCTTTCCATCGAGCTGATTGGAACCACTTCACCTCAGCTGCTACGGTTCCCGTCCCATTGCCAGCCGACTTGGACATTGCGGTTAACCAGGTCACCGGTTCGATAGTTTTAGCTGCTGAGGCAGCCATTCCTACCACGTCTGGCTCCCCACGGCGTAAGTCTGTGCCCTGGTGGACGCCGGAAATCGCTGAGGCAATCCGGGATCGTCGTCGGGCGCTGCAGCGCCATCGTCGACACCCCAGTATAGAAAACCTAATAGCTTTTAAACGGCTCCGGGCCCGGGCTCGACAGCTCATCCGGCAGGGTAAACGGGACTGTTGGGAGACGTATGTTGCCAGCATCGGCCGTCGCGCCTCAGCATCTCGGGTGTGGTCGCAGGTTCGGCGCCTATTTGGGTACCGTCCACCTGCGGCGATTCCCAGCCTACGCATCCACGGTACCCTATGCACCGACCCGACTTCCATAGCAGAACACATGGCCGAGCATTATGCTCGCACCTCTGCAACATGCGAATACAGTGCGGACTTCCGTGCTCTGAAGGAGCGTGTTGAGCAGAGACGGCTGTCCTTTCACACGCGTCGAACCGAAGTGTACAACTCCGCTTTCAGTGCATGGGAATTCGAAACTGCTCTTGCCGCATGCCCCGATACCTCTCCAGGACCGGACAGAATCCACAGCCAGTTCATCCGGCACCTTTCCGTGGAGTTTAAACACCAGCTTCTCGCCCTGTTTAACCGTTTATGGGCGGAGGGGGCTTTCCCGTCACAATGGCGAGAAAGCATCGTTATTCCGGTGGTCAAACCTGGTGCTGATCCACAGGTGGCTGATAGTTACCGCCCAATCAGCCTCACCAACGTTATGTGCAAGCTATTTGAACGTATGGTGAGCCGGCGGCTTATGTGGATCCTTGAACATCGGGGTCTGTTGTCCCCACGTCAAGGGGGTTTCCGGCAAGGCCGCTCCACCGTTGACAACTTAGTGGCCCTGGAGTCTGCCATTCGTACTGCATTTAGCAGGCGTGAGCATCTTGTTGCCGTCTTTTTCGACCTCAGAAAGGCGTACGACACCACTTGGCGCCACCACATTCTGGCTACACTGCACGCTTGGGGCTTGAGAGGTCCGCTCCCACTTTTTATTCAAAACTTCCTTTCTTTCCGATCTTTTCGGGTACGGGTTGGTACTTCCCTCAGCTCCTCTCACGTCCATGAGAACGGTGTCCCACAGGGCTCTGTCCTTAGTGTACCCCTATTTTTAATTGCCATCAATGGACTTGCTGAGGCAGTGGGGTCATCGGTTTCTTCCTCCTTGTTCGCCGATGACTTCTGCTTATACTACAGCTCAGCTAGCATTGGGGTAGCTGAAAGGCGTCTACAGGGAGCCATTCGAAAGGCGCAGTCGTGGGCCTCAACCCATGGGTTCCAGTTTTCTCCATCGAAAACCCGGGTTATGCACTTCTGCCGTCGTCGAGCTGTCCATTTGGACCCAGAGCTATATTTATATGATGAACTTCTTCGTGTCGAAGAGACTCACCGATTTCTTGGCATGCTCTTCGACAACCGGCTCACTTGGGTGCCTCATCTTCGCCAGCTCAAGCAGAAGTGCGTGAGGTACCTCAATATCCTACGCTGCCTCAGCCACACTAGTTGGGGAGCCGCCCGTACGAGTCTTTTGCAGCTCTACAGGGCGCTGATTCAGTCGCGATTGGATTACGGGAGCTTCGTGTATGGTTCAGCAGCCCCATCTGCATTGCAGGCCTTGGACCCAGTACTACACAGTGGCGTCCGTTTAGCGACAGGGGCCTTTCGGACAAGTCCAGTGGAAAGCCTACTAGCAGAAGCTGGAGTCCTTCCCCTGCGATTTCGGCGGCGGCAGCTGTTGGCCTCCTATGCTGCCCATGTTCATGAGATACCACATCATCCGAATCGCAGGCTTCTTTTTCCAACTGCTGCACTTCCATCTCCACAACGACGACCGAGGTCGGGTCTTCCGATCGCGGAGCGTGTTCGTTCCGTCCTGTCGTCATTTGAGTCCCTTCCTATCCCTCTGGCTTTTCACAGGCCTTACCGCATCGCTCCCTGGTCACTTTCACGTCCACAGCTTCGGCTGGACTTGGCGCATGTATCAAAAGCCTCTGTAGCGCCACTGAGTCTCCGTCGCCAGTTTCAGGCGGTTTTAGAGTCGTTCTGTGGCGCGGACGTCGTGTACACGGATGGTTCTGTGGTCGACGGCCGTACTGGCTATGCATACGTCCATGGTGAGCATACTGAACAGCATTCGCTGCCCAGTGGAAGTAGCGTGTTCACAGCGGAACTAGTTGCCATCTATCGGGCACTTGAACATCTCAGAGGTTGCCATGGGGAGTCTCTGGTCATCTGTTCTGACTCCCTTAGTGGTCTGCAAGCCCTCGGCAAATGTTTCCCGAAACATCCTTTGGTGCAATCCGTACAGGAGTCTCTTTCCAGGCTTGTTCGGTCTGGTCGCTCGGTGGTCTTTGTTTGGACCCCAGGCCACATCGGCATTCCTGGAAACGAACGTGTGGATCAGCTGGCTAAGCAGGCTACTTCCTCCAGGCCATTGGCTATTGGTCTTCCAGAGAGCGATCTCCGACTGGAGTTCCATCGGAAGATCCGTAGCCTGTGGGACTACGAGTGGGCTAACTCTACTCACCCCAACAAGCTTCGTGCAGTGAAGCTCTCTACGGCCGCATGGAAGTCCTCACTGCGGTCGTGTCGTAGGGAATCTGTTGTTCTCTGCCGCCTACGAATCGGCCACACATGGCTAACGCATGGCCACCTTCTTCGGCGGGAGGACGCACCACAGTGTGACTGTGGCGCCCCCTTGACAGTGGTCCACATCCTGGTGGACTGTCCGCTTTTAATTGTTTTGCGACAATCTTTTAATCTCCCAGATGCGCTTCCTTTTATGTTAGGAGACGATGCTGCTATGGTCGATCGTGTTTTAGGTTTTATTCGCGCAACTGGCTTTTATGGGTCTATTTAGTGGTGGGGCCTATAAGCCCGCCCTGTCGGGCTTCACCCCCTCCAGAACAATAGGCCACTGTCATTTTACGGTTTATGACTTGTTTTTTAACTACGGATTTTAAATTGTGCAGAGTGGCTGGCCCATCCTGTATTATTTTGTGATCAGCCAGCCACACGCTTCTGCAGCCTTGTTTTAGTGTTCTGTCTATTTTGTCCACTCCTGTCTTGTCCATTGTTCTGTCATCATTTTACGATTGACTGTCGCTCAGTACCTGGAGCATCCTGGACTTAGAGTAGTATGCGACGTAAAGGAAACTTTTAACAGTTCACTCCTAGCTGGGAACAGGGGACTGATAACCCAGCAGTTGAGTCCCCTTTAAACACCAACAACAACAACAACAACCCGTGTGTACGTGTATGAGTGTGTGTAGGGAGGGGGGTGGGCAAAATATAAGACTGAAACTCGTAGGGGAAAAGGGGGACGGTTGTAAAGGGTGGGTCACTTGAAATTGTTTTTCGGAATATTTGCAAAAATACAAATCGGATTAAAACAAAGATGGAATAAAAGTTGTTCATGTGAAACCTCCCAAAATTGAATGAAGCCCAGAATGTGATCATGCTCAAATAATTCGGTCGGTACACACATCTTCGCAGTTGTTACCTTATGTTAAAGGCCGCGGGTTCAGTTGAACCCAGTATCAGTTTGTTCAACGCTGCCGCAGCCCTAGGGACTTCATTACTACTGTCTCAGTATCCAATCCTATGGCAACCCTCTATTACAGAGTACAAAAGGCATTAGATTACGACAATCGTTTGTGCCGATTCCACAATTGTTTTGTAGCTAAAGATATTTTTAACTTTTTTAGATAGTGTCATTTAACACTTAAATCAATGACTTTCTATTTGAAGCTATAAAAACTACCACGATTAATGTATAGTGCGTATAATTTACTGAAGAAAATATTGAAAAAATCTCTTAAAATTATTATGCACTACTAGCAACAAAAAGTTCATAGTTCGTCAGCAATATATTGCTTCCCTCATGTACCCGATGTAGTAAATGTCACTATTATGCCTCTTATCTTTCCAGTTAACTCTCGAAATGATTCAGTGGTACTCTATAGTTCATAATTTCTAGGACGAGCTACTAGCATATCTAACATTATGTATACAAGCAGCTACAAATGAATTTGTGGTGAAATGTTGATCAGTTTGAGGGATAATGAAAAGAAAAGGTATGTATCTGATCAGCTACACTATGCATTAAAGGGTTAAATATTGTCTTCTATGTACTACAATAGTTCTGCTCTTCTTCGTTCGATATCTGAAGATGGACCAACCAGGCGAAAGGCGTCATATCTGAATAAAACAGTCTTTTTATTCAAGAATATTATGTTTATATATTCTTTTATTTCCTTATTACTTCTCAGGCTGTAATCATACTTAATTTTGTGCCAAAAATCGTAGCTTCAAGAAACTATATAGTTATTTTCATATCCACAATATAGGATATCAGCTGCGAATGGGCAAAGCTGAAAATGTGTACCCAGCCGGGATTCGAACCCGGGTCTCCTGCTTTCTAGGCAGTTGCGCTGACCCCTACACCACGGGGGACACAGTGATCACCGCACCTGCAAGAACTTCACTGTGTCCCTAGTGGTGTAGTGGTCAGCGCAACTGCCTAGAAAGCAGGAGACCCAGGTTCTAATCCCTTCTGGGTACACATTTTCAGCTTTGCCCATTCGCAGTATATAAGTATATAAGGAAGTACAATATCATATTGATTACTACACAATACTACTTACTACACACAGCATAATATTTTACTGGGCTTCAGTGAACCCTTATAGTTGGCGGAAGTGGTTTAAATTTGAGTGTGAGGTGAAATCTGTATATATATAAAGCAGTTTCCGTATGTTTGTGTGTACATATTGTCTACAAATCTACAGTTTTCTTCCGACGTTTATGAAATTTTGCACCCATAAGCTTCAATCCGTGAGGACGGTCGCCGTAAGTGTAAGGGTCACGTACAACACATCGTTCACGAGATATGACGTCATAAACAATGAGATGCGAGAAAACTGCTGCAACAAACGACAAAGTTGGACATTTCCTCCATAACCACTTAATGCGGTGAGACTGTATAAATACACCATATGACTATGACAATACTTAGCGACTTGCAACAAACTTTAAACTCCAAACCTTTATTAAACTTTTTCTTGCTGACAACAATACCAAAATTATGAAAGGAAAAAAGTTTCTTGCTCACTACATTTCCGCTGTTCATTGACTAAAACTAAGGCATTCGGTATGACGTTACAATTTATTATTTCTACACTACAAATTGTAGCTGCAAGAAATTTTACAGACAGTATACACACATGTAGCTGAATATACCTTCGAAATTGTTTCACAGTACGACACGTAGTTCATGAGATATGAGCACATAAACAGTAACGTTCATGGAAAACTGCCCCTTCACGCGCCAGGTTTTAATCTATTACTTCTTTACTGCTAATTGTATTTGGAACAGATTTTAAAGACATATAGCACATATACAAATGAATATATACCTGAAAAATTATATAATTGTACAATATATAACTCAGTAAATGAGAGATCGTGTGAATTTTGTATGCCATTTGTATTTTGAATGCTATCTTTCTTTGTTCGGAGACTGCACGTATAATTTTGTATATTATGCAAGAGAGCCTAATATCTTACATATTCTCCGATAAATATAGCATGTGGTTAGAAAAAAAGAGATGGACAAAGAGAAAAGGGATAGGCAGGAATAAATAAATACCTTGGTAACGCCGGGTTTTTAGCTAGTTATTGATAATTATCGCTCTTAAAGAGAAAAAAAAAAGTGTATTCACCTTTTCTGTCTCGATTGGCCGTGGCGGAATAGCCGTGCGCACTGAGACGACTTTCCACGTCGGAGGTTCGAGTCCTCCCTCGGACATTGGTGTTTGTGTTGTTCTTACGGTAAATTAGCTTAGATAGTTTGTAAGTTTAGGAACCGGTAACTATACAAACCACCCATAACTGTACAAACATTTCAACATTTGAACATTTTGTCTAGACTGTCTCTGTGTATTCACCATCTGATTGGCGACGTTAACTGTGTCTCACAGCCTTCCAGATTTTAATAAGAGAATGTCTCATTAGTCGTATTTACCAGTTGCAGAGCTGTTTACCGTCCCACGCAGCGGTGAGTGTTGCTGGACTTTGTGCAGTAGCGCGTTTTGCATTCGCTTGGCTGCGTTCCCAAGGACTGGACCCGTGTTCCAAGCCACGTAAAGGACACGTCGTGGTTGTAGCTGTGAACAAGGTTAAATTGTTTTATTTGCATCGTCCTTGGAGCTGTGCAGTTACTGCATCGTATTGCTCTATCGTAGTTGACTTCTATTTACGCTAACGCGTGAAACGTGTTTCACCGCTTTATTACTCGTCTGCATAGACGTTACGTCGCCAAACATATCTTTTTCCTTTGAAGAAAATGTTTCAAGCAATCACTCGGAATGAGTTTGTTTGCAAACAGATCGCTGCGAGATTTCATGTGCGCGGATCAAAGTGATGAACCAGTGACTTATTACAGTTTGGTCAAAGGCCAACAGTCCTAGCTTTCCCAGAGGCATCTTCTGAAGGTCTCTAGTAACGGTGAAGACTTCTTTAACTCAGTCAAATGCAAACCGGTTGTTGAGATAACCGTTATTCTTCATACGGTAGCAGTATTTGTATGTAGCCTCGTTTGACGCACATTGTACCCTGACTCATTTTGAACCGAATTCGGGTTACCAGATGACGGTCTTCGGAAAAGAGGATTAGATTAATACTTGTTCCATAGATCATATATACGACATTTCGTAATGATGTGGAACGTGTCAGTTTAGTAAATGTTGTCTATACATGACAATATTTTAAGGTTTTTTATTGCATTTTTTTCAGTTTTACTAAAAAATTCATCTACAATATAGGAGGAGTTGCCATTCAGAAATTCCTTTAATTTCTTTTTAAATACTAGTTGGCTGCCAGACGTTCCATGCAACTTGGTAAGAGACCAAAGACTTTTGTGGCAGTATAATTCACCCCTTTCTGAGCCAAAGTTAGATTTAACCTTGAATAGTGAATATAATCCTTTCTCCTAGTGTTGTAGCTATGCACACTGATATTACTTTCGAATTGGGTCGGATTACTAAAACAAATTTCATGAGTGAATAGATATATTGTGAAGCTACAGTGAAGATCCCTAGATTCCTAAATTAACGTCTGCAGGATGCTCTTGGTTGGGCTCAGTAATTAGTCTGATTACACGTTTTTGTGCAATGAATACTTTCTTTACTCAATGTTGAATTGCCCCGGAAATGATCCCATATGAAAGCAGTGAATGAAAATAGGCGTAGTAAGCTAATTTACTGAGATGTATATCACCAAATTTTGCAATGACTGATAGCATAGTAGCTGAACTCAAACGTTTCAGGAGATCTTAAATATGTTTCTTCCAATTCAGTCCCTCGTCAAAGCAAACACATTTCTGCATTCACATAAAATTGGCAAGAGCTCACAAAAATTTTGTTTTCCTGCTTCAAACTGCGCCTCATTTCTAAAAATGAAAGAAAAAATATAGGTCATGATGCACTCTGCGCCTGACTTCAAAAGAACACTGACAGAGAGGAAAAAAAACTCTCTCTCTCTCTCTCTCTCTCTCTCTCTCTCTCTCTCTCTCTCTCTCTCTCTCTCTCTCTCTCTCTCTCTCGTATTGACAACTCAAGTACTGGTGGCTATACTAAAACAATCTTGTTTGTACTAAATCTAATTCATCTTACGGTGTTTGTTCAACTTCTTACAAACTAAGCAGCATTAAGTATTGAGACCCATGGAACCAATTTCATGACTAGATGGCAGTGAGACCCTAATATATCACCACGTGTAATTTTCGTCTTAAGTGCTAAACAGTGTTCCGTAATTATTTCATACCTTGCTAACCACCCCTGCTAACCTGACATTTTTTACGATGCTTCATTTACGGAAACCGTAGTACTGTTGATTGAAAAATTATCTAACCGTACCTTGATACAGCTATGCGCCCATTTAAGATCAGTCCGACGTTACTATATACGTGATTGGCATCTAGATAATAATGAGTGGATGGAAAATGTAACACACAGGGAGAAGAAAAAAAAAAAAAAAAACAATGAATGAAATGAACGTTTTACTTGCCGTAAAAAAAGGCTTGCAAATAATTATTAGAAACTAATCAGTTTTTAGGGGAAAAAGCTTTAAATCGATTTATATCAAAACACCGTTTAGTAGTTACGTGTTTTTGTTCCTAAACAGGCGAATGATGAAATGGCAATGGTAACTGGCATCTGAACTCATTTGTATGAAATATTGAACAAGGTTTTAATGGTTTAGATGTACTAAACTTAGGTGTACACCTTACAAAAACCATTTTATTGTAGTGGTAGTGTTAATAATAATAATAATAATAATAATAATAATAATAATAATAGTAGCGAATGTTCCCAGGGGAGAGCAATGAACAGGTGATTTTCAGCATTTCTTTAGGTTCTTCTTATCTTACGAATATTTCTTAATTTTCTGCCCAACCACCACCTTTCTTTCTTTGGCCCATTTTAGTCGGTACGGTATGGTTTTGGTTCTGCCTCTGGAGTAAACTTCCACTTGTCAATTTTTCTTCTGAATTTATCTATCTCTCATGTATTTTTGTCAATTTTTTATTTTTTCGATTCCTTCTTAAGTTATCCAGGGTATTGTTGTTTTAAGTGATGTCACATAGCCCTATATACGTTTAGTTAACCTAGGTGTCCATAAAACTTCATTTGTCTCTTTCTAATGTCAGTTTCAATGTTTGATACTTTTTCGGTTGTCTCGATGGTCCGCAGTCCGTATCTATCTTCAGTGTATCGTGGCCCAGAATTTTCCTAATAATTTTTCTTTCTACTTTCATAATTTCTTATAAATATAGTTTCCTATTCATTGAAAGTGTTTTATAGTGTCTGATTTGAGTGCCTTTCAGGCATTTTTGGTGCGCCTCGGTTGCATAGTGGTAGAGTGCCAGACTACAAAGGAAAAGTTGTAAAAAGATATACAATAGCCAAGATCGCTTATCATCAATTTTTATTAACGACGACCGGTTTCGCTGAACTATGTCAGCATCATCAGGTCAAATAAAATATTTTACAAGGCCATAATCTGTTAAAAAGGAAAGACGGTAATTTAAAACATGCATGTCATCATAATAAAACGAGAAGATACGTCAATTAAATCCATAAGAGCAAGATCGGGAATATTTAGAGATTAGACATACCTTGTAATGTCAAACAGTTGTTATATAACAATTTACAGTGCATAGGTGCACTATGTCATTACAATAAAACATAATTATCACAGTGAGTGACAAAAGCAAACTGCATATGAAAATTTGTGCCGGACCGGGACTCGAACCCGTGAGACATCAAGGAATTGTCAACTTAGCATCAGAAGGAAGCGCGTGGGGTAAAAATCGTAGAGGGAGACCGAGGGACGAATACAGTAAGCAGATTGAAAAGGATGTAGGTTGCCGAACGTATTCTCAGATGAAGAGACTTGCACAAGACAGGGTAGCGTGGAGAGCTGCATCAAACCAGTCTGCGGACTGAAGACCACAACAACTACTACAACAGCTGCAGACCATCAGCAATGTGTCATGGTAAATGAAGTTGCATTTGAGACTGCAGCTGCTTCTGGAAGCCATCATAACTCATGAGAATAACAAACGAACAACAAATCAAATGGAAGAGTCTGATGTTGAGATGTGGATGGACAGCTATAGAGGAGAGATGAATTGGGCTATGAGAGTGAGTTCGCCCTGTGGACGGCTGTGGTTGGCCGCTGGAGCCACAATGGAGCCATTGTCCGCCGCCAAATTGGCGGCTGTTAGCGGCCTCACACACACACACACACACACATACACACAGGAATGCGGCGGCACGGCCGGAAGTATCGCGGCAGGCAGCGCGGTGCTCCACACGGCGCTGTGCTGGGACCGCGCGTGCTGTGCCTTTACATGAGAGCCGCCTGCCTTCCTTCTTACCGTGAAGCGTAAGGTGTGCCGAGGAAGGCGGAAGCAGCCAGCGACGTATCTGCTGCCGCCATCTCCAGTGCCATTGTACTGGCCGCAGGGAGCTTCTCCCCACTTCCTCTGGCAAGTGGGAGCCTAGCAACCTGCGGTAGGCACCTACCAGGGTACTCCAGCAGAGAGCTATTTGCGGGCCGCGGTGGAGTAGCCGAGCGGTCTAAAGCGTCTCGCTGCGGAGCGCGCGGTTGCTCGCCGTGGAGATTAGAGTCCTCCCTGGGGCATGGGGGTGTGTGTTTTCCATAGGTTACTTTACCTAGGTTTAACTAGTTTGTAAGCTACGGACTGATGACCGCGCAGTTTGGTCCGATAGACTTAAAAACATTTGAACATTTTTTGAGCTATTTGCGGTAATAGGGATACTAACTACTGTTGTACAATACATTTATTCTCTAACGAAACGTCATTAAAAATATATCTTTTTTCCAAACCAATAGCTAAATTCATGGGATCAGTGTTAGGCCTATAAACCAGAATAATTTTCACAAAGATTTAAAGTCAGTCACTTTGTCTCGGGCGCCTAGATGTGGAGCGTGGCGTTGCTCGCTGTCATAGATTAGAGTCCTCCCTGGGGCATGGGCGTGTGTGTTTTCCTTAAGTTAAAGTTGTTTTAAGCTACGGACTGATAACCACGCAGTTTGCTCCGATAGATTTACAAACATTTGAACAGAGTATCTTGTAATTTGCGGCTGTTTGCTGATGATGATGTGGTGTATGGGAGGGTGTCGTCTTTAACTGACTGTAATAGCATACAGGGGGACCTGGACAAAATTTCTAGTTGATGAGAAAAATGGTACTAACTAACTCTAAACATAGAAAAATGTAAGGTGATGCGCCTGAGTAGGAAAAACAATCCCATAATGTTCGAATACAGCAGTCGCGTTGTTCAAATATCTAGGCGTAACACTGCAGAGCGATATGAAATGGAACGAACATGTAAGGACAGTTGTGAGTAAGGCAGACAGCCGATTTCGGTTTATTGGAAGAATTTTGGGAAGATGTACTTCATCTGTAAAGGAGACCGCGAATAAAACGCTTGTACGAGCACGTCTTGAGTATTGCTCAAGTGTTTGGGACCCGCAGCTGATCAGTTTAAAGGAAGACATAGAGGTAGTTCAGAGGCGAGCAGCTAGGTTTGTTACTGGTAGGTTCGACCAATGTGCGAGTGTCACGGAAATGCTCCGGCAACTCAAATGGAAATCGCTGCAGGAAAGACGACATTCTTTTCGAGAAATTCCGTTGAGGAAATTTAGAGGGCCGGAATTTGAAGCTTACTGCAGAACCATCTTCCTGCCGCCTACTTACATTTCGAGTAAAGATCACAAAGACAAGAGAAATTAGGGCTGGTACAGACGCGTAAAGACATTTTTTTCTTCGTTGTTTTTGGGAGTGGAATAGGAAATGAAATGTCTAGTAGTGGTACACTGTACCCTTCGTCACTTTACGGTGGATTGCGAAGTATGTATGTACATGTAGGTGAAGATGTAGATACAGTTTTATGTCCTTCAAAATGTAATTAGTATTAAGACTTTTTTTCCCTGGCCGATTTCGCATACACAAGGGTAATTACATTTGTATATCTGTGGAAGGTATATTAACAGGTCTGGTCTCATTTTGTAAGTATTTGTGTACCTTGTTTTCTGACATGTTCTACATCCTAGAGTAGATCAACTGGAACGAAAAAATGTTTGTTAAGCTTTTGGGACTTTACTGTGGGGTCATCAGTCCCTAAACTTACAAACTACTTATCAACTACTTACTACTAAGGACGGCACAAATATCCATGCCCGAGGGGGGATTCGAACCCTCGACCGTAGTGGCCGTGCAGACCGTGACTGGAGCGCCTCAGTCCCCTCGGCCATCGCGGCCGGCAGGAACGAAAATAGATCTAATCTACAGGGTATTTGACTGTTAACTGAAAATCGTCTTAAATGGTTAATTATGTCATCTTACGCAGTTGACATGCTTTTTTCCGCATGAATTGCTGTATTATTTGGAAATACGTAAATAAAATTGGAATTTCTCAAGCTCACTAAAACGCTCCATTTGAGCCGTGTGATGCCACTAACGTCCACCTACTATCGTAAAATTAACTAACAGTGATATATTGTTTAGACATTCACGATTCGGAAAATGGTCTACAAATATTGCGTAGTGCCGCATTGTACAAATACATCTACCTAAGCTTCGGAAACTTGATTTTTGCGTGTTTCAAACAATGAGTGGAAATCAGATATCCGTCATTTCGTGCATTCATTTCTTTGAGGAACATTTTGATGTTAAATACACGCTCAATATCATAATTACTATTCTATTAATTCACTATTACATGCTCTGCAGCTGAAAATATGTAAGGTATTGTTATGTACATATTAGTGAACTGCTGTTCACGGTATGACACGCCACTGGTTTATTCTGAAAGTCGTTATTTAATGCGCTAGCAGACAGTTCTACTAAAGAAACTGACTACACTACACTTCTGCGTTCTATTTTGTAGAATTGTTGCGCATTGTGGGATCCACACCAGGTGGGACTGACGGACGATTTACAGAAAGTTCAGAGAACAGCAGCTCGTCTTGTATTATCGCGAAATACAGAACAGAGTACATAGTGTCTACAGTGTCACGAAAATGCACTAGTTGAGTTGGAAATCGATAAAAGAAAGGATTTATTCGTTGCTGCGAGATTTATTTAAGAGATTTCTGCTACTAACTTTCCGAATGCGAACATCGAAATAAAATAAATCAGATCCAAAACGGAAAGATATAGGTGTTCCTTTCTCCCGTGCGCTATTAGATAATGGAACTGCAGAGAAGTACAAAAGCGGTTCTATGAACCCTCTGGCATTCACTTCAATGTGACTTGCGGAGTATTTATGTAGTTGTAAATGGAGTACAAATTTGATGTTGGTTGTCAGTTTTAAAATTTACATCAGTGGTACAGTTATATCAACGATTTTCGTCTTAAGACTCTATTTGAGTGTATCTGGTGAATATTTTTAAAATTAAGTTTGAAAGAATTACTGATTTGATCAATATTTATACTCTTTTGGCAAACCTGGCAACGCTTCGCAGTACCTAATGTGTATGGGATATATACCCTAATTCTTCCATCTACGTCTATCCCTTCCTCTATCCTCTATTTCCCTATCTTCACACCACTCCCTCTTATCCCATACCATTTTCATTTCCTCCCCCCTCCTCTTTAACACAATATCATCTTCCCCTTTTTACATACATTTCATTCCCAAAAACAATTTCCTTTTTTATGTTAAAAATGACTGGGGAAAAGGCAAACAAAACCGCAAATATTTGCAGCACAGCTTAGCATGTTTTTCTCGCAGTGAGCAGATTAGAAATGCTGTTTATAACATGTTTATACGAGGTGCGTCGAGAAAGTAAGTTCCGTTTGGTAATAAAATGAAATTGTACACAGATACGGAAGAAATTTTTATTGCACAAAATTCTACATCTCTTAAACTACTTTTCCAGATAACTGCCGAAATTTTGCAGGCATTTGTCATAGCGTGGCACCAGGTTTTTTATACCGTTTTCATAGAAATCTGCCGCCTGTGTCTTCATCCAGTCGGAAACAGTTTCTTTCAGCTCGTCCATAGCGAGAGCAGTAATTGTAAACCTACGGCTTTCCTGGATCTTGTCATCAATCGCGTGAACCAGTTCTTCTGTAACCAAAGGTGGACGCCCACTTCGTTCTTCATCGTGCACATCACTACGCCCGCCAATGAACTGTCGGACCCATCTTCTCACGATCGAATCGCTCATCGCATTTGGTCTGTAAACATCGCAAATTTGCCGATAAATTTCACTTGGTTTCACTTTCCTCGCATTCAGAAACCGAATCACCGACCTGATTTCACAGGCGGAGGGATTTTCAATCAACGCCATTTCAAACAAGCACAACAAAGCGTACGTAACTGACAGCGATCTCCAAATGGCTCACGTTCTTCTCCTTGATACACATCGTCTACAGCGCATGTGCGGAACTGCAATCGCAGCGCTGCAGCGGAGATAAATTGAAACGGAACTTACTTTCTGGACGCGCTTCGTATCTTCTTGAGGGTTTTTGAATTAAAAAGAAAATAATTCTACTATGATCACACTTAGATGATTGAAATTCCATATGAAACAACCATTATTTAAAATATAATAAGTGGAAAGAAAATACAACGTTACGAAAGTTTTTGTGTTGCATTCATTGTAACGCTTGTTGATGAACGATATTTTTTGTCTTTCCGTCCGGAGAGAAAACGAACAGTGCAGATGGTTTACCAACACTAACACGCCACGTACAACTGCCCATGGGAAAAACACGGAAATTCAAGATTTGTTTCACTAACTTCCAACAACTGGTTTTGTGCTTCATTAATCGTCATTGTGTTGCGCGTACAATGGCGGCATTGTTCTAAAAAATAACGATATGTACTCAATTTGTTTGAAACACTCAAATACCACGAACTGGTAGACTGTGCTGATATCAATTCTATCTTTGCAACGCCCCAAAGATATGATCACACCGATAACACCAAGGATGTTAGAATAATACGGATGGCCTTCTAAAGAAACGACGTTTCATGTCAAATTTGTCTGGCTGTTTTAACATTATGTGCATAACGCCATTTCCCTTTATCGTAACTTCCTTGGCGTATTCGTTCGCTCCGTTATAGCGTATTTGGTCCCTAAGCGAGCAGCGAATAAGCTCGTTGTTGGAGAATCTAGAAAATGATACGAGCTGGAAGCGTAGTTTCAGTTTTTATCAAATTCTGATATTTTCCGATAGATTTTCCAATCATTTTCTTTCATACAACAGTGCCCTGAGAATTACGAACCGTTACGCTTCGAAGCAGCTGTCTAGTGTTTCCTGTCCGAGCAAATAAACTCACTAGAAAACTTCGACGGTCTCTTTTCTTGGAAAATATTTAATTTTGGCAACCAGCCAAAAAAAGTTTTATTTTCACCATTCTTTAGCCTCCGAAGTTCCTATTTAACCCGACAAGTAACCAGTCAGCACGATAAAAGTTCTTAATGTTATGTGGAAAGTGATTCATTTTCGTATACACGCGAATTAATCTGCATACCGCCTCAAGATGGTTAAGTTCAAATGTTTGTAAACCTGTTGGACTAAAGACCCGCGCTGCTTGTTTTTCTCATGACGTCACTAGAGCTTCGGCCAATAATAGTGATTTTCGATCACATAACATCTTGAAATTTAATGAATAGTATGCTGCACTAAAATGTAAAATAATGGGCTTTATTAGAAAAATGATCGTATATTTTGTTGGAATTTTATAATCATTGTCAGTCCGGATACATTTAGTTTGCTGTTGTAGTGTAATTGCTTGCCTGACTATTTAGGTTTGAAAAATTGTCCGTACAGAAGTTGTTGAACTATTTTAAAATAATAATCAGTGACTAAGCCTTCAATTTAGACGAACTGTTAATTTTAAAAAATGAAATGAAGTGAAATGGCCAAACATTTAATAGTTTAAAACATCTTGCAGAGCAAGCAACCTACAGAATTCGGCGAATAGTTACCTTAAACAGCGGTGTAGTTGATCTCGTTGATAAGCTGTAGCGAGATTGGTTGTAATCCGCGTAACTATCCGCCGACATTGGATGGAGGTTCGGAATAGTAATATTCAATCCACGTGTAGCATAATTTTGAATGAAGGTAATTTAGTGAATGAAAATTAATAATTGATACAGATTAATGGCTAATCAGACTTCGAACTGTTCATTACATAAAAGTGATTGCAGGTTCTAAGCCAATAAATATTGCAAACTGTTTAATTACAGTCAAAGATACTATGGCAAGCTACACGAGATACGTAAGTTTAACATGTTTCATTACCGAAC
This sequence comes from Locusta migratoria, assembly GCA_026315105.1. Lineage (NCBI taxonomy): Eukaryota > Metazoa > Arthropoda > Insecta > Orthoptera > Acrididae > Locusta > Locusta migratoria. The sequence continues at coordinate 92,187,595 of CM048754.1, read as the reverse complement.
CATCCAAAGTCGTATAGTTAGCTATACCTGAAAACAGCATGATCACTAAATGAAGGGACTGGAAAAACAACTAACTGAACAACTGACTGAAGTTAACTTTAAATAAGGGGATTTATTAATTTGAACAGAAAGCAGATAATTCATACCTGAGTATCCATTTTATATCTGAAGATTTTGTACAATCAGTTAAGAACAATAATCAATAGTTAATAATGTTCGTTTCAGCATATTAAAGTGGCAGATCTTATCAGTACAATTCAGACAACAGAACAATCAGAACAGAGCAGACAATAGAACAGAGAGCGAGTACGATGGGATTATTACTTTTATAGTAAAAGTCAGAAATTTTAATTAGTTACAGTGATATTATAATTAGTTTCTTTGTATATCTTTTACGTAGCCTATCGGTTCCAAGGAAAAAAATGAATTGAATATTTATCCTAATTACATTTTATCTAGAATGAAACTTTCACTCTGCAGCGGAGTGTGCGCTGATATGAAACTTCCTGGCAGATTAAAATTGTGTGCCGGAACCGGGACTCGAACCTGGGCCCTTTACCTTTCGCGGGCAAGCGCTCTACCACTGAGCTACCCCGACGCGACTCACGATGCCGCCTCACAACTTTACTTCCGCCAGTACCTTGCCTCCTACTTTCCAAACTTCACAGAAGCTCTCCTGCGAAACTTGCAGGAATGTTTTCATTCTGGAAACATCCCTTAGGCTGTGGCTAAGCCATGTCTCCACCATATCCTTTCTTCCGGGAGTGCTAGTCCTGCAAGTTTCGCAGGAGAGCTTCTGTGAAGTCTGGAAAGTAGGAGGCGAGGTACTGGCGGAAGTAAAGTTGTGAGGCGGCATCGTGAGTCGTGTCGGGGTAGCTCAGTGGTAGAGCGCTTGCCCGGGAAAAGCAAAGATCCCAGGTTCGAGTCACGGTTCCGGCACACAATTTTAATCTGCCAGGAAGTTTTACATTTTATCTGATTTTATATTTCAGATGACTTTAAAATATGTTATTTATGGGGCTCTTACTATATGGTAATATTAAACAGTGCTATATTAGTGGTTTTTTTAATGGTTAGTAACACTGCCCGGTTTTTCGCACATGTTCTTCGTAGTATGTAAATACATTCCTAATTAGTATCTGTTTGGTATGAAGAGCTATTTTACCTTATTGAACTAAAAATGAAGAAAGTTATCAGATACCAAAAGACATGCAAGCTAAATCAGTTCACTGGAGGTTAACTCAGGGTTAAAGTTACATGCATAATTGTCAGTTAATTACGAGTAGACTTGCGATCGGGAGCGCTCACTTTAGTTCGCGGCTCTGCCGCGAACTAGTTCGTTCTTTTAGTTCGTCCGCTCCCAGTGACGACTGAGCGGCGTGGTCTACGCATGCAGGTGGAGGGAGAAGTTCCCCCACCTAGCTGCTTCATGTGCTTGCTGCGTGAGCCGCTAACGATATCACGCAAACCAAAAGAAACAGTTTGTGGATAATTTCTCACGTTTAAGTTGAGAGTTATCTCTATATCTTGGCATTACGGAAGTTATTAGTGAGATATTGCATAGTACAGAATCCTTCAAAACAGAAATTTTGTAACACTGAACTATATAATCTAGCAGGCAGACGCTAACCTCGAAATGGCTCTCATCAGGAAATGGCAAACACGTGATTTTTAATTCTGTTCGCGACCTATCGCGCATATTTTAGTTCGCGACCGGTAGCTCTCCTTTTAGTTCGCAGCTCGGCTGCGAAGTAGGTGGCTCTTTTTAGTTCGTCCGCTCGTTTTGGTTTTTGCTACCGCTACTAAAACTACAGCTGAGCTGCATCTCAGCTCGAAATGACGGCAACTGGCAGAAGGGAATCACGCGATTCTGCGCGCTCGTGCTTCCTCTCTCTGTTCCCCGTCACTCTTCGGAAAAGGAGCGGACGAACTAAAGGGCGAGGGATCTGCGAACTAGTTCGCGTAGTTCGCCTGTGGGAGCGCTCTTCCGAACTAGTTCGTTCGCCAACTAAACAAGACTAATTACGAGGTATCCAGTGGCAGCATTTGTGATAGTTTTAAGTACCTACACATTGCAATTAGTTTGAGATTATTCTTGGCGGGTCTTGTACCAGGAGGTCAGTAATAAGCTAGCACAAGATTGATGTTGTAAAATTAAAATTCCAACAGAGCAGATTCTCTTTCATCCCCAGCTGGTTTGATCAGTTTCTCTACATAAAAATATCTACATTTAACCTATTTCTCTGTGCCGTTGTTACTACCCGATTTCCTTCGACAGCACGGCTCACCCACATGTTTCGGAGTTATCTATCGAGTCTGGACGTGTCAAAACACTTTTAATCTTACTGAGTAGAGATTATTTAGTGACTAATTCGCAGCTGTAGTGCGTTGCACTAGCCCTGCAGTTTTTCGCGCGTTTTGCCAAACGAGAAGCTCTATCTGCCCCGTTCCGTATCACTTTCCTGGTGCGTGTGGCCTTTTCCCTGTATTTACGTCGGCAGTCGTGTTGAGAGGTCACCTCGGTTCAGCTCCAATGGGCGGGTTAAGTGCGTGATAGGCACGGGAATTGATACGTTAACGTCTTGGCGGACGTTGGCCGTTGTGTGCATCCGTAGCAGTGAGAAAGGCTTGCGTAATGGGATTGGCGGAGCAGCTTTTAAGTGCTACAAGTAGCGAGCTGTGGGCAGTACTAGGCGGGATTCTCCCGTTTGCCGCGGAGACGCTGGCAGACCGCCAACTCGTCAACAGTGGAGTCCCCGCTCTCTGGAGCTGCCGGCAGTTAGGTCAGGGTGACACCAGTGGGTCTGTCGTTTACAGATCCCCAGAATTCTATATAAAATACTAGCTGAAAACCCGGCGTTGCCCGGGTATTTATTTATCTATTCCTTTAATTTTTGGTTTTTTATACATTTACATAAGAGCTGTATGTCTCTAAAATCTGTCGCGAATACAATTAGTAGTAAATAACTAATAGATTAAAAATGTTCAAATGTTTGTAAACCTATCGGACCAAACTGCGTGGTCATCAGTCCGTAGCTTACAAATTGCTTAAACCTAGGTAAACTAACCTAAGGACAACACACACACCCATGCCCCAGGGAGGACTGCAACCTCCACGGCGAGCAACCGCGCGCTCCTCAGCGAGGTGCTTTAGACCGCTCGGCTACTCCACCGCGGCTAATAGATTAAAAGTTGGTGCGTGATGGGGCGGTTTTCCATGAACTTTAATGTTTATGTGCTCATATCTCTTGAACTATGTGTCGTACTTTAATACAATTTAGAAGGTACACTCACCATTATGCGTGTATACAGCCTGTAAAATTTCCTTCTGGCTACAATTTGGAGTGTAGAAATTAAAAATGCTAACGTCATACTAAATGTCTTAGTTTTACTTCATGAACAGCGGAACGTGCTCATATCTCATGAACTATGAGTCGTGCTGTGATAAAATTTAGAATGTACACTCAACTATATGTGTATATACTGTCTGTAAATTTTCCTGGGGCTACAATTTGTAGTCTACAAATTATAAATCGTAACGTCATACCGAGAGCCGTAGTTTTACTCCATAAACAGCTGAAAAATAGTAAGCGACAAACTTTTTTCCTTTCATCATTTTACAATGGTCAGTGAGAAAAAGTTTAATAAAGGTTTGAAATTATGTTTAAAGTTTGTTGCAAATCGCTAAGTACTGTCATTGCCGGATTATGACATATTTTGCGATTTCTATTGGTTATGACGTAATATCTTTTGAACCGTGTGTCGTATGTGATTCTTAACCATGCAGCAATTGTTACCTCACGGTAAGGAATGTGTGCACCAAATTTGGTTGAAATCGGTCCAATGGTTTAGGAGAAAATAGCAGCATTGTCGCAAAATGCAGTTTTTCTCGCATCTCACTGTTTATGACGTCATATCTCGTGAACTATATATCGTATGTGATTCTTACACTTGCGGCGACCGTCCTCATGGATTGAATCTTACGTGTACAAAATTTCATAATGATTGGAACAAAACTGTTCCAAAACGGAGACTCTGCTTTATATATTAGACTTCGTTTATCGTTTCTCAGAACAGTCGCCTCAATTTACATATTTGTTTCGAGTGTTGTAGTTTTTTTCCCATCTTATAGGTGTCCATTAATTACGTGAGGTGTTTGGTAGGAGCAGGGGTCAACCCAAATCTCACCAGAACTCACTTGCGGGAAACGGAGTCTCAGCTAATCACTCTAATTTTTTTCGAAGAAAAAGTGTAAAACTGTGAGGTAACAGGGTTAAATCTTATACAATAATATTAATCGCGGTTACATAACATTTTTCTAAAATTCTTCACATTCCATTTCTGCGTGGTGTGGTGCAGCAACCGTTTTTAAGTCCAACTCTTGAATAAAAGATTGTCTTGGTTGCAAAAACTTTTATTGAAATGACGCGTTTCGCCCGGTTAGAGCATCTTCAGGTTTCTGACAAAGAAGAAAAAATGATCCACATCTTAACAATGCTCACATGGCAATATTACAAAAATATTTAATTTTGTTAGCTAGAAATCAGTAATAAGGGATCTTAATAATATAGGTACTGATGTTTTACTTACTCTGTGATAGAGGGTGTTTAGATCAAAATGCAGCCATGGGATGTCTTACCGAGACAATAACAATGTAATCCGCTGATCAGCGGTATCACTAACCGTTAAACAAATTGATAAAATGATCAACTGACTGGATATTGAAATGATTTATACTCAGAGATTTACCTTATCTGATGTGCCTGTGCCATACAGTAGGTCTTCAAGTCATACTATATGGTACAGGCACATCAGATAAGGTAAATCTCGAAATAATTTATACTCAAATATCCATTCAGATGAGCATTTTATCAATTTGTTTAACGGTCAGTGTTACCGCTGATCAACAGATTACATTGTTATTGTCTCGGTAAGACATCCTATGGCTGCATTTTGATCTAAACACCCTCTATCACAGAACAGGTAAAACATCAGTACCTACATTATTACAACCCCTTATTACTGACTTCAACATTGTTTTGTAGCTAACAAATTCATTTTTTTAATATTGCCATGTAAATATTGTAAGATGTGGATTTTTCCCCCCTCCTTCTTTGTCAGAGGCCTCAAGATGCTCTAACCGGGCGAAAAGCGTCATTTCAATAAAAAAGACAATCTCTTATTTAAGAGTTCGTTTTTCTTTCCTTCCCTTTTCACGCATGGCAGCGACAGTGCTGGCTCACGTGAAGCTGCGTGAATAGAAGACCAAGCCACACCGCTCGACTATGACCATACGAGCGTTCTTTTCACGCGCGTTTGTAACGGACGTCCTTACTGTAAAACTACTTCAAGGGAAGACTCCTGCTTATGAAACACACATGGGCCCACTGAATGACGCACAGTCAGTACCCCTTCCTTACTTTTGGACATATTTGAAATAAATTCGTCATACTTTTCTACATCTTCTGTACTTTACCGCTACGTTTCACAGCGCTCACAGTGCGGTCGTCACGGATTGTCACATGTCAAGGTACGGAGATTAGGTATGCAAGTGAGGACGGGTTGGATTTGGAGAGTCCGAGCGAAGTTAAAGCAGGAGATTATTTCATTGAAAATGTGGACATGATACCACGTATACATCCCTGTGGATTGAATTTGAATGAATATTGTATATAAATTCTAGTAGTTTTATTTCAGCATTTTATTGTTAGATTTTTTTCTGTGATACCATACGTTGTCAAATACGAGGGGCGTTTGAAAAGTTGGTCAAAAGTTCAAGAGATGGCACCACTGGCGTATATCGAGGTCCTGTTTAGTTAGTAGCATCTTTGGAAAAAACGCACACCAAGTTTGAGCCATATTAGTCTATTTCTTTGTGTTTGGCATTTGTGTGATTCAAGGAAGTCGAGTGATGGTCAAAGAAGAATGAAAAAGAATTTCGTGTGGTGATTAAACATTCAGTTATGAAAGAAAAAACGCCCCGGGACACTAAAGAGAAGCCTAATAAACATTATGGTGACTGCACCTTCGATTAGAACAGTTTATAAGTGGTTTCAAAATTTTCTGAGTGGGTCATATGGTCACAAGTGACGCTGATCGTTCTGGACGCCCTGTGGAGGTTAAGACTCCAGAAATTGATTAAACCCATGATATGGTGATGGATGACAGAAGAGTTAAGGTGCGTGAATTGCTAGTGCTGTGGGCATCTCGAATGAACGTGTACATAATATTTTGCATAAACATTTGGACATGAGAAAGCTATCCGCAAGATGGGTGCCACGATTGCTCACGCGTGACCAAAAACGGAATCGTGTGAAGTGTTGCAAGGAAGGTTTGCAGCTGTTCAGGAAGAAACCGCAGGACTTGAAGCGTCGTTTCGTCACTGGGGATGAAACGTGGATACATTACTATACTCCTGAGACCAAAGAGCAATCTAAACAGTGGGTTACCAAGGGAGGATCAGCACCAAAAGAGGCGAAGACCGGAAAGGTTATGGCGACGGTCATTTGGGATTCGCAAGGGTTAATCCTCATAGACTATCTGGAACAGGGTAAAACTATTAGTCATCGCTATTCGACCTTTGAAAACCGAGCTGCAAGAAAAACGCCGGCGATTGGCCCACAAAAAAGTCCTTTCCCATCACGACAATGCACCAGTGCACACATCAGCAGTTGCGGCCGCAATATTATTGGAAATAGGATTGCAACTCGTTTCACATCCCCCCTATTGTCCAGACTTAGCTCCCTCGGACTACTATTTGTTCGCCAATTTGAAGAAATGGTTGGTGGGACAAAGAATTCATTCAAACGAGGTGGTGATTGCATAAACTAATAGCTATTTTGCAGAGATGGACAACTTCTATTATTTGGATGGGATCATAAAATTAGAACATTGAAGTGTATAGGTCTGAAAGGAGGCTGTGTCGAAAAATAAAAATGGTTTTCCCCAAACACGTTAGTAGTTTTTATTTTTGCACGGACTTTTCAATCGCCACTCGTACAAGATTAGAGGGGGGAAGAGGGACGGAACGATGCCAGAATCACCTCACGTAATTAATGGACGCCCAGTAAACCAGTATGAATGATAGGAAGGAATAGGCACTCGTGGATGCATTTGCCAGAGAGGTCTTAGCTTTATTCAGACATCTGCAATCATTATCAGTTAGTGTCGGGCAGCATCAGAGACAGTGAGTGAACATCCCCTACCCCAAACCTTACAACCGAGAAAAACGTAATTCTGCATCTACGTCCAGTTGTTGCTTGTAGAAACTTGTAACTTATCCGCCTTATCGCTCTACAGGGATTTCCTCAGACGGATGTTATCAAACTGCGAGGCGGGAGCCTGAAACCCAGGGCGACCCCCAGATCCTACATTTCAGTGCAGAAGTTGGTTTCCCCCTCCCCTTTCCCACAGCAGCGGGAGGCTGATAGGCAACTGTTCAAAACGAGGCGACGGTCGGCAGAGGGACAAAGTTTGCCAAGTTTCTCTACTCGAGGTCTGGCTGCTGCTTCGACAAACTCTAGCGTGGCGACACTTTCATCTGTTTGCTGTCGAACACTGCTGAACGGTGAGTGGCGAATAGTTTCTTGCAGTCATTGGTGATGCAAAAATCTCTCTTCGGTAGTATAGCGTTGCTTACTCGATTTTTGTTTAAATGTGTGTTTATTTAAACTAGTATTGCCTGTGGTCGAAAATCGACCAATTGTGTTTACAATGGTCACTGGGGGTAAAATTTTACGTATCATGTCGGCGGCCTCGCGTGATTATGTTGGCAACATCAACAACACGATAGAAAATCTTTGCCCATTTGTTCGAACCACATAGAAGGACTCGATTAGTGTATCGTACAGACCATGAAGTAAACAAATAATGCTTTTCTTGCTTTATGGTTGACAGGTTCTTGTATGTACCCTCGTCCGCTCAGTAAAAATAATTGCCATCGTAAAGCGAAGATTCCATGAGAAAACATCAGCGTTGTCAAGCGATTGGCTAAATTGAAGACTCACAGGATTCTCACTATTCAGCATCTGTTGCCAACATTATCATAGGAGGCTGCTGGTATATTTGGTAAAATTTAACCGGCACTGGGAGGTATGAAACGGTATCTTTTATGTGTTAAGGAAAATGCCTGACACAATAAAACAAATAAAAACGGAAGTATATACTTCTCATGCCATTTTCGAATTATATAACTTTCATTAGCCTAATTTTTGAAATGGAACTACAATTTCGGTGTTCGTATATTTATACAACGCCAAGAAATATTTCGATACTGCGATATTCAGAATTCCAGAGCTGACAACATGTCGACTTCGTAGTTCCACCCGAGCACCGCTACATTCTTCTCCCGGCGCATCATCATTTATATTGGCATTCTCGACTTCGCAGTTCCACCCGAGCACCGCTAGATCTCTCTCCCGGCGCATCATCCTTTATATCGGCATTCATGTGAAAACATTCATTTCCTTTAACCACTCTTAATCACTGAGAAAATGAAGCATTTGAACGGCACAATAAAGTGTGTTCGGTGCACTCAATGTTTCGATGTTCACTTATTTTAATACGTTATTTTAATACTGCAGATGCGCTGCATTACAGCGTCTTTGCTAGAGGCGAATAGCCAATCAGAGAGCTGATTGTTGGAGAATGTAGAACTTGATCCAAACCGCCAGACGGGCAAAATTTCACTATTGACCTCCAACAGAAAGCGCGGCTGTGTTAGGGTGGCAACACTAGGGAGATGAATTTTATTATCGGAGCTCACAACGTCACGCCGCAGCGTAAGCAATTGGTACCAAAAATACTGCTACGCATATTGTGGAGAGAGATTTAATTGCCAACATTTACAACCAGGGATCTCTATACGGCTTATCTTAGAAGATAAAGGGAAGGCCAAGCTACATTTCTAGCTTTTGTAGATTTGGCGAAAGCTATGTCGATTGGAAGACACTCTTCCACATTCTGAAAACAGAAGGAGTAAAATACAGGGAACGGAAGATTATTTACAACTTGTACAAAAACCAGACAGCAGTTATCAGAGTTGAAGGGCATGAAAGGGATGCAGTGGTTGGGAAGGGAGTAAGACAGGGTTGTAGCCTTCCTCCAATGTTGTTAAAAAAAATGTTCAAATGTTTGTATAGCTTATGGGACTTAACTACGGGGTCATCAGTCCTTAAACTTACTAACTACTTATGAACTAACTAATACTAAGGACGGCACAAATATCCATGCCCGAGGGGGCATTCGAACCCCCGACTGTAGTGGCCGTGCAGACCGTGACTGGAGCGCCTCAGTCCCCTCGGCCACCGCGGCCGGCAATGTTATTCAGTTTGTTCATTGAGCAAGCTATAAAGGAAAGCAAGGAGAAATCTGGAGAAGGAATTAAAGTTGAGGGTAAAGAAATAAAAACTTTGTGTTTGGCCGATGACATTTAACTCTGTCAGAGACTGCAAAGTACCTGGAGGAGTAGTTGAACGGAATGGACAGTGTGTTGAAAGTTGCATATAAGATGAACATTAACAAGAGCAAAACTAGAGTAATGGAGTGCAGTCTAAGAAAATCAGGCGATGCTGAAGGAATTAGATTAGGTAACGAAACAATAAAGGTGGTAAATGAGTTCTGTTACTTGAACAATGAAATAACATAGGATCCTCTCAGTACAGAGAATATAAAAAGCATTTTGAAAAAGACATTTAACATCGAATATTACTTTAAGCGTAACGAAGTCGTTTCTGAAGACATTGTGTAAAGTGTTGCCTTGTATGGGAATGAAACATTGAAGATAAACAGTGCGGACAGGAAGAGGATAGATGCTTTTGAAATGGGGCAAAATTAGGCACTAGACTAGAGGATAACAAAATGTATTAATTGTAGCTACTTCGATAAAATTCAGTTATTAGACATAAAAATGCCAGTCCTCAGCTAATAGCAGTAACTTATTGTTAAAGCAGTTCAGTTGGTGCATGAAATATAAAACTCCCAAGGCATCTGAAGTTTCACTTTCTGTCCAATAGTTGACCTCACACGTGTTTGAAGTTCTATAGCAATACTTACACAGTATATATTGACGATTGTACAATAAACAGGCCCATACTGTTACAAAATACACACTGTTTCATGCTATCGAAAACAGCGTTTTGAAACCTTAGAGTGCACAGTTCTATTTGTTCCGAAATTGTCAAATGTTTCATTTTCCCATCTCTACTCCCCTATAATTTCTTATACTTTGCAGCGCAGATTAATTTCAATCTTAGCCGTTCAAAAATTCGCCTAAAACGCGCATAATGGGAAGAGACACCACAAGACCATACGAAAGATACATATATAGCAAAACGCATTGGTAAACTGACCGATTGTGAAGTCTCTCTTCCTTCATAGGAATATCTATCATAAAAAAATATGGACTGTCTGTATTAACTACAAAGGGAGATAAAAATATTACATAAATGAATACCTCAGTCATTACTCAAATAATTTTTAGCGATAAAGTGTGGCCACAGCGTACAGATGGTGTCGGCATCAAGCGACTGATCAGTAAGACTACTGCTGTATTTCAAGATTTTGCCGATGGATGTCAGGTGTGACACAGCATTCATCCAAGGTCCATATAGGAGACGTCTGGTGACCCTACCGTGATCCTTTGCGGTGGCGGCCATTTTGGTTCTAAAACGCGTCTGTAGCAGACCGTACCCGCATAATGTTTCACTAGAAAGTGTTGGTTGCGTAAAGCAGTGAATGTAAAATTGAGAGAGTATGCAGGTTACAGAGAATGTCTCATTGCAATGTACATGTGATATGACTAACGATACTACCACAATTATCAGGAAAAAGTAGCCTTTTCATTAACAAAATGCTGCTTTCCTCCAATCGTATCTGTGTAACATAATGCTGTATGTATTTTCTTATGGTATATATGTCAACTTTCCATTCGGTATGGTATAGACGAACGAAAGTTTGTGTTGAACTATCCGAGAACAGAATCTTACGTGGGACGTTGACTTGCATTCACATGAAATTTTCCTGGTGTGCGCGTTTACGTAACTGGAGGAAATTTTGAGGTACTGGATCTGCCAGACAAACGTAAGGCAGATCCTAGTGTTTTAATTAAAACTAAGTTGGAAAAGGTAAGAGATATCGGAAAAAGTCAGTCATTGCGTTAACTGAGAAATTACGAAACTGAAATTTATTTGCGAAAAATCAATGTATTAGTTTCAGTTATAATTACATTGTTTATAGTCATTAATGCCGTCAAACTATTTTCATTATTTGGTGAAATGTCCACTGCAAAAGTATTTACAAAAAATGTAGCAGTTATCTGCGAAAGTCACATTACATTTATTTCGGATGATTATCTATCTATACTAATAATAAATCTGTAAATGTAGGCCTCTCGCTGTTCACTTCAATCTTCAAAACTAATGGACAACACAGGAGACAAGAGAAAAGTTTGTGTCAACATATAGGCATAATTTTATCAAAATCGGATCACGGAAACAAAATATATCGTAATTTTAAGCGTTTTCAGTAGCCGTCGTGTCTGTTTGTTCAACTACTAAAAACCATATATCTCCAAGAATACTTCACGAATTTGCATCGGGTTTTCACAGGTAACGTGAGCGTAACTCTACACAACATACAGACTTCCTTTCATAAAAATCTGATCACGGAAAAAAGAATGTCGTAATTTGAAATATTTTATCAACTATCGTCATGTCTGTCTCCTAACTATTTCACGAATTTTCATGGGGTATTCACACGTAACTTGGGCATACCGTGCAGTTACGTAAAGGCTTCAATAATTAAAATCGGATCAGAGAAAATAAAGATCTCATAATGTAATCATTTGTTTAAAAGCCATCGGGTACATCTGTTTGTTGAGGGTAATCTCCAAAAGTACTACACGAAATTTCATGGCTTTCCACACGTAAATTTACAATAGGTTGGAGAGTAACAACGGCTTCATTTCATCAAAATCGGATCAGAGGAAGGAAAGATATCGCAATTTGAAATTTTATGTGTATACTACGCTTATAAGTATGGTGTAGTACAGCAAATCTCCAAGCGTACTGTACGAACTTTAATGGGGTTTCATAGGTCAACTGAGAGTACCTTGGGGCAACATATAATGTTCATTTAATCAAAATCGGATCAGTGGAAGAAAAGATATCGTAATTTGTAGTTTCTGGTGTATGCTACACTTCAATTGCAGCGTAGTATAGCAAAGATCCGATAGAGGCGCTCTTGCATAACATACAAAATAATTAATAGATGACGATGCTGGGTTAGAATTTTGAAAAATCATTCACGTAAGCTGAGGGGAATAATTCTTTATGTTGATAATGAAATAAATAAAGTTGTTCCGATCAACAAATTAATGATCCCACTAAAGCGAATATTTCATTGCCAACGTAAACATACTAAACCGCTGCCACTGCAAGTACAATCTAACCCAGGTAGGACCCAAAAAAATTTTTTTTCTTCCTAGCGGTATCCCATATGCTTTGCAATATCATGGAAAGAAAAGAAGTGCATCTTTCGACAGGTATAGCCACTGAATGGTACATAGAGTAGAAATATCTATGGAGTGAGTATTGGGTCTGTGCATCTTATCATTAAGATGGAAGTACCATGTGGTATTGCGACAAATCTACACTTACCACGCATTTATTTTTACCTGCCACTAGAGATAATATACAGTTCATCAGAAACCTCTCTGCTTTCGTAACTGTTCGGTACGTGCTTTAATACGTGGGAACATGTATTAGCTGAAAGAGCAGCCGATACTGCTAAAACAGTCGAGACAATTTCCTGAAAATACTATATTTAATGGAAAGTTCTACACAGATCATCTGCTGACGCCATTCCTTCAACGATTACCCAGACTTACTTTACCGCACATTGACACCACCATGACGTCTTATTTAAACTGCTCTGTTGATTTAAGTACCAGAGCGTTCGAGTTTTAGTAATAGTGAGCACTGCATACCGAATAACTACATTGTCCCCAGTGCAACACTGCAACATACTAATAATTCAGCATGCACTTACTGTCAGAGATAAACAGTTTAGTAGCTACTACACTATAGAACCAATACATGGCGCTGTTATTATTATCACTATTTCTCATCTCAACGATAGAAGTGTTTTCAGAAGTTTACGCCAAACAGACAATTACACACCGCAGCCTTAACTTTATGAACACAATCTAACATTGAATTTACATCGTTCCGGAGTACGGACTTAAATTAATTTCACTTTCTGCATGAAAGAGTTTATTAATATTCATCGTTTACGACGATGACTTAAATTCGACATCTAGGCTAGGAGAACTGAGTTAATTGACAGAGCGATCCAACAAGGAAACTGTTTTTGATCTAGGTCCGGAACCCTAAAAATCAATTATATACACAGGTCCCTCTTTAACACGGGCATATAAGCTAGTGCCTATATATAAAAGGCAATGTCCCGACTGACTGCCTCATCATCGCCCAGCCCAAATCACTGAAGATGGAAACGCGAAATTTGTAGAGGGTGTTGGTCTTACTCTGTAGGCGTCATGTAAGTAGCTATTTTTTTTTTCCATATTCCGTCTGTAAGGGGGTGAAATAGGGGATGAAATGTATTTTGAAAAAGTTGCTATTTAGACAGTTTTGAAGCTAGAACTACAAAATTTCGGTTTTCAATTCAGGGTTCGAATTTAAAAGACACGTGTTTCGGCATTTTTTGAATGTGAACAAATAAGGGGGTAAAACGGGGGACGCAAAAATTATCAAAAATATGTTGCTACTAACTCAAATTTCAAGCTATAAGTACGAAACAGCATATGGACTCTTGATCAGGATTAAAAAGACACGAGTTCCGGTATTTTTGGAAATTCAACAACTAAGGGGGTAAATTAGAGGATCAAAAACTCTTTTCGAAAAAAACATTGTTATTAAGACAATTTTGAAGCTAGAGCTGCAAAAATTGGTATTTGTATTGTTCGTTAGAATTTAAAAAATACATGTTTCAGGATTTTTGGAAATTCAACCATAAAGGGGGTTACATTGGAGGGGGGATGTGTTTTCGAAAATCTTTTGGTATTAAGGCAATTTTGAAGGTACAACTACATAAATTGGTATAGGTTTTCTTGGTCAGAATTAAAAAGATACATGTTTCGGTATTTTTCAGAAAATTTATCATTTAGGGGGTGAAATAGCGGATGAAACATTATTTTAAAATACGTTGCTACTAGGTCAATTTTGAACCCAGGGTTACAAAAAAATATTTGCGTACTTGGTTGGAATTTAAAAGACACATGTTGGGGTATTTTTCGAAATTCAACTATTAAGGGGTGCCATAGGGGGTTACAAGTAATAAAATCAAATGTTCAAATGTTTGTAAATCTTAGAGACTTAACTACGGGGTCATTAGTCCCTAAGGCTTACTAACTAATTGAACTAACTTATACTAACTTATGCTAAGGACAACACAAACACCCATGCCCGAGGGGCGAATCGAACCCCCGACGGCGAACAGCAGCGCGCACCGCAGCATGGCGCCTCAATACGCACGGCCATTCTGCCGCGGCTACAACATTTCATTATGATAGTACTTCAGCTATATCTGTGAATATTTGTATTAAGAGGGAGAAACAACTGGTGCAGACCAACCAGCCTACGCATGCGAAGCAGCGGGCGTTAAGCTAATCATTAATAAACATATTTACAACATGTACAGGTTATGAAGGCATTTTTCACCAAGAGATTTTTCCCAAAAAGTGATTTTGTGCGAAGTATTCTTCGTTATCCAAAAGTGCTTATGCTTCTTGTCTTCTGAAATCGGAAATCTTCAATGGGAGTTTTTCTTTTCCTACCGTCCACTCAGGCTACATATTTCAGAAATTTAAAACGTTCATCTAGCCGGTTCTTCTCACACGGTTGGAGTCAAATATGTGAGAATAGTCTTGTGACCTCTCCTGGTAAGTCTAAGAAATATAATCTTTTGAATTATCAGATTATTAGTAAACGCATAAATTTCTAACTGAAACGGTACGCAAACTGGCTGCAGAATAATAATTATCGAGAGCGACTGTTTTCTCTCCTAGCGATACTGCGCTGCGTCGTCCGCTCTAGACCCGAAGTGGCGGATCCCTTTTTGAAAGGAACCATCCCGTCATTTGCCTGGAGTGATTTACGGAAATCACGGAAAACCTGGAAGGCCGTAGGTGGATTTGAACCACCATCCTTCTCGATACGAGTCCGGTGTGTTACCACTGCGCCATCTTGCTCGGTCACACGAAATCATCGTTTAGGGAACGTAACGTCGTCGAGACGCAGAGGATACCGCGTTCTAGGCTTCAGCTCCTCTAAGGAGACTGTTATTGCAATTTGGTCGAGCCGATCTCTGCGAGTATACGACGGTAACTCGGGCGTCCAATTTTTGGTTGTCGGGACTGCATTCGTGCTATCCTGATAATGATTTTTTTTATGGAACAACATTCCAAACATTAAATTGGTCCAGATACCCCGGTTCCGACCAAAGTATTCCGGAGGTTTTTCTTGGTTGTAAGGCGTATCCTCCAACTGGAGTGGAGAATGATTAAGCTTAAGGTTTCCCTTCCTCCTCCCCCCTTCTGTGATCAACCACCAATCCCCCCCCCCACACACACACACATACCCACACGTTTACCATTTGCCCCATCACGTCACCATCTTCAGGTTGTACGTGGTGTGTCCGTGTTGTTTTGCTTATCGGTCGCAGGCATGGACCTGGCTCATCTTCAGATGTTGCACGTACGGAACCGTTTGAACTATTCGTGAAAACATTTTCTGCTCATCGCTTCTCTTACGTACACCTGCAGCAACATTCCACGTGCGATTGGATTCACGATTTCCTATCAGAAAGGACACAGTTCGTTGTAATTGACGGTAAGTCATCTTGTAGAACGGAAGTGATATCTGGCGTTCCCCATGGAAGCGTTATAGGTCCCCTTCTCTACATTGTGTTTATAAACGATTTAGGAGACAATCTGAATAGCTCCCTTAGACTGTTCGTTGATGATGCTGTCTTTTATCGATTAGTGAAGTCAACAGAGGATCAAAAGCAACTGCAAAACGATTTAGACAAAATTCGTTGATGATGCTGTCTTTTATCGGTTAGTGAAGTCAACAGAGGATCAAAAGCAACTGCAAAATGATTTAGACAAAATTTCTACATGGTGCGAAAATTGGCAATTGATACTAAATAAAGAAAAGTGTGAAGTAATACAGGAGTACGAGTGACAATTACGAACAACTTCGACTGGAGAGAACACACAGAAAATATTGTGGGGAAGGCGAACCAAAGGTTACGTTTCACTGGCAGAACGCTTCGAAGATGCACCAGCTCCACCCAAGAGACTGCCTACATCACACTTGTGCGTCCTCTCCTGGAGTACTGTTGCCCCTTGTGGGACCCTAACGAGGTGGGACTGACGGAAGACATTGAGAAGGTTCAGAGAAGGGCACTTCATTTTGTTTTATCACGTTACGAGGGGCAAAGCGTCACGGAAATGTTGCACGAATTGGGGTGGAAATTAAAAGAAAGACGTTATTCACTGCGACGTGATCTGTTTGCGAAGTTTCAATCACCGACTTTTACTTCTGAATGTGAAAATATTTTTCTAGCACGCATCTACTTAGGGAGACATGACCATCCCAATAAAATTGCAGAAATCAGATCGAAAACGGGACGATTTGTGTGTTCTTTCTCCCCGCGCGCTATTAGAGAATGGAACGGTAGAGAAACGTTATGACAGTAGTTAATGAACCCTCTGCCAGGCACTTAAATGTGATTTGCAGAGTATCGATATAGATGTAGATCTCTGTAGCAGCCGCGCGGGAGTAGCCGAGCGGTCTGGAGCGCGAGGAATCCTCCCTCAGGCATGGATATTTGTGCTGTCTTTAGTATAAGGTAGTTCATAAGTAGTTTGTAGGTTTAGGGACTGATGACCCCCGCAGTTAAATCACTTAAGCTTTACAAACATTTGGACATTTTTCTGGAGCAGTCTTCCCCAATATGTAGCGCAAATTGTTTACACGTTGCTGCATTGCGCTGTGATTCTTCCTCTCACACCGGTTAAAATGTTGAAATGTCTGGAAATCTATCGTACCAAACTGCGTGGTCATCAGTCCGTAGCTTACAGACTACTTAAACCTAGGTAAACTAAGGTCAACATACACACCCATGCCCCAGGGAGGACTCGAACCTCCACGGCGAGCAACCGCGCGCTCCGCAGCGAGGTGCTTTAGACCGCTCGGCTACTCCACCGCGGCCCACACCGGTTACGTTGAAGTGGTCGCAGTGTGTTTACACTGCCAGTCACATGCAGGGCATGCCGTGGATGGATTCTCATAAAATCTCTCAAGCACCATGCGTATGCAAGCACACATGCGCCTGGTTGCCGTTCACCATTCATCGTACTTTTTAGACACCCTACGAGGGGCGTTTGAAAAGTCCCTGCAAAGTCAGAGCGATGGCACCACCGGCGCATATCGAGGCCTTGTTTAGTTAGTAGCATCTTCGGAAAGAACGCACACGTTTCAACCATCAGAGATTTGCCGCTCCCCCCAGATGTATTTTCGTTAAAAGATCCGCAAAAGTCTTACCTCGGCTTGTTTGCGGTTGTTTCAAATCGAGCTGAGGCGTCGGCCTACCAAGCTTATTTATTTCACACTTTTGTTACAAGCTTTGAGCAATTTTTCTTAGAGATACTGAACATTGTTCATTTTTCCTTTGATGATAAACATCAAAAAGATACGAAAATGCACATGAACGCTAAAACACAGTAGGTAACTGATTACACCGTTAAGTGACTGTAGCAAAATAAATCTGTTACCTTTGTGTCACGTGACACTGTAAGCAGCGCCCCGTGCTAATCTGCACGTTCTGTCCCATTTTAAGGGAGTTCGCTTGCGTTCGTTATTTGGCCCGCTCGGCGTTACAATGTCTGCTACTTTCTCCAGTCGAGAGCACCTCTCCACCGTGGCTAAGCCCCGAAGTCTGTGTTCACGTGGACCTTCATTCTCTTCCAAATGACTCAACGCCTAGTTTCGCTTATCGGAGAGAATTTCTCGCACTCCGGTTCAAATTTGATGACAATTTGTTCATCTACACTGATGGCTCAAAGACAGACCAGGGTGCTGGCAACGCCTCGTTTAAATACCGTCTCCCTGAGTGGAGTTCCATTTTTACAGCTGGGCTGTATGCATTATATCAAGCCACCCAATACGTCCGGCGAAACTCGCTCAATAAGACTGTCATTTGCTCGGACTCTCTGAGTGCTCTTTTGAACCTTCGCACGTTATATACTGTTCATCCCCTGGTACAAAGCATCCGCAATTGCCTTACCTCTCTTTCAGCGAGCGGAACTACTGTGACGTTTCTGTGGGTGCCTGGCCACGTGGGAGTGTTGGGGAATGAGTCTGCGGATACGGCTGCCAAGGAGGCAGTTCTCCTCCCTCGGCTGTCTACCTTTTCTACTGCCTCTGATGACCTTCGTGCTGGCGTCTCCCGTTGGTTTTTACATTGGCCATCCCTGTCGAGGAACAAATTGCGGGCCATTAAACCTGTGCCTGATCTCTGGTCAACGTCATCTCGACACTCCCGCCGAGAGGAGATTGTCCTGGCCCGGCTTCGTATTGGCCACTGCCGTTATAGCCACCAGTATTTACTTCGTGGTGATCCTGCTCCCTTATTTGAGCACTGTGATGAACCTTTTACTGTGTACCACATTTCAGTTCAATGTCCGTGTTTTAATCGTCTACGTCATGATCTATGTTTACCATTTGAAATGTCTGATATTTTAGCTGATAATCCGCATTATGCTGACAGAGTTTTACTTTTTATACATCGTGCAAATATGGCGAAAGCCATTTAAGTTCTAACCCCGGTTTGATTTCACTGTGGGCAGTGTTGGGCGCTAATGACGTAAGTAGTTTTGCGCCCTAAAACAAAGCAAAAAAACAGTCCCATTTTATCGATATTTTATGTCGTCTCCGTGACTGGAAAAAAGGGACTGATGACCATATTAGTTTGGTGCGTTTAAAACCCCATCCAACCATTGTTATTGAAAAAGAAAAAGAAATAGTCCCCCCCCTCCTCATAATCCAATCCTGGCTGTGCCACTGACCCCTATGTATGGTAATCCTAGGCATGAGATAGGTGATGAGCCCCTTCCCCAGAAAGCAGAGTCGTGCACGCTGTTGGCTTAGAGTTGGCGAGTCCTGTGCCGGCGTCGATTATGCGGTTGTGGCAGCGCGTAAAGCAGAGTTTTCCGGAACCGCGCTGCCCGCTGCACGCTTTCCCACGCGGTACCCAACTGGCCGCTACTAATCCCCTGCCTGGCTGTTGGTTTCGCGTTTCCCGCGACTCCTGCCACTAACTGCGAAGTACCGCCGCGTTTCGCGTTACACCGCAGCCACGGTACTTAAGAGCTCAGCTGCTGTGGCCGCTCTTCCCAGAACCTGGCGCAGAGGCGTCAGCAACGCAGTGCGCCGTTACCACAGCTCCTGCTGTTACAGGGTGTCTCAAACGTGTGTAAATGGCGAAGTTTTATTAACGAAGATGAAGCAAGGAGGGCTGCCTCCTATCGTCTTTCCCCTCACAAGGCGACCACATGGGTATCAAATTATAGAATTTCTCTATATTTATGGTACGTGAAGTTCTGGAATTAAATTACAGCCAGCCAAAGCCACTCGACGCAACTCTCATTTTTTTTTTCGAGATAATCGACTTCAAAGTTTAGCAAAGTACACGTATGGACTAACAAGGAAAGTACTTGGGCTCGAACTAACACACATACACCAAAATCGTATGAGAGATAATGTAAAGGTCCCTTATTGCACTAGTGACACTCCCGCATATGCAAAACTCTGCAGTCGTCCGTTAGAGGCCTTTGCGTGTTCCATGCCGCATTGCACTTTGACCTGTCGGTTCGCCAGTAGGGACGGTGCAGTGTGCCTCCGAAGTTGCGTTTTGTGGCGTTATTTGTGTGGTGAAGCGTCAGATGGAGCGGCGATTGCTAATCAATCCTGCTAATGTACTGCGATTACTTGAGATGAAGTTATGAAGAACCCTTCTTCGTGAAGATGGTATTAGTGTAGAAGATAAATCATTTGCATGCTTTCTCGTATCTGTTATGGTACAGAAAAATGAGCATAAGTTACTGTTGTTGCAAACTCATAATAATGATAATAGGGATGATAATGACGAACAACTCATTGCAAGCGGTAGTGCTACGGTAAGTGCGGGAAGAGGCGATGGAAGTAGTGGCAGTGAATAGCAACAGTCTTTCGGGAAGAAGATTAAAGTTGAAACTATCATCACGGCTTTTGATGACAATTCGCTAGACAACATGCACGATGATTATTACATAAGATATAGTTAAGATATCTGCATTACGTATGGCGCCTACAGTGCTATCTAGTGCATGCTTGCAGAGCTTTGCAGAAAAACTACACCCACCAGCATATTGAGGTGTACGTAGAGACCCTGTAACCAAACGTTCATACAGATATGTTTGTTCGAGCCCATGTACTTTCCTTGTAAGTACCAATAAGTAAAATGCTAGCCGCATCTGTTCGTGTAGCTCAGGTGGTAGCGTTCTGGGCTTCAAACCCTGGGGTAGGACGTTCGAATCATCTGATGGCAGATTTTTAATTTTTTTTCCGTTGTGTTCGAACACTTACACAATTTTAATATCTAATGGTAATTTTTACGAAAAGTGCACGTGTTTTTGTTTATTCGTATTTTTTTATATTTTATGGAAGGTTGTTAATGATAGTCTCTGTACTAATAAGAAGCATTTGATGTCTTTGTCTGTTCTCTTATAACTCAAGATCCATACAACCAAATAACGTGAAATTTTGTATACGCGTACAAAATTACATGGGGGAGGTTCTTAGACAGGTTTCGGTTTCACTTTTTTTTTTTTTTTTTTGAAAACCAACAGGAAAATTTGAGAAATGTGAAAGTGCGTTTTCAATGTGTCCTTGTAAACCTATATCTTCGCACTGATCTTGATGAAATTTTGGACAATTGACCTTCACACCAATAGGAAGGCCACTGTCCTCATAAAATTTCGTTCAGTGCATGGTGCAAGGTACTTATGGATTTCGCCAAAATCCACAGTTTTGCTCCCATCTTGATGAAAAGTTGTATGTGCCCTTCTCCAGAGTGGACAAAGACGAACGTCTTTTTGTACACACTCCAAATGGAACTGCCAAAAATGTAGTTTATCACATTGCTTTAACTAAATGTAACATTTTATTACATGCAAATAAACGGTTTTGTACGCTTCTACAAAAAAACCTTATTTCAAACCCGGACAAAGCCGGGTACTTGCAGCTAGTCAATCAAAAAGCGTAAGTTACATTTTTACAGTATTGGCTTCACTATTAGTTGACGATGGTAGTATTTGATTGTTCAGTTAGTGAAGAGCTACGACACTATTTGGAAAGTCATCTCCGTAGCTACTAATGGCTTTCCAAGCAGCTAACCTACTCAGCCATCGTTTTACGTGACGACAAGGATTTAAACTCGTCTACATATATATATAAACAAAAACTGACACAAGTGGAATTAGAGATCCCAGGATGTTTTATATAACTGAATTCGAAAACGAATATATATAATTTTCCAGTGGGATTCGAACCTCGGACTCTATGGCTATGACGCGAGTACGCTACCACCTTTTAATTACTGGTACTTACGAGTACTTTGCAAAATAACAAAGTCGATTTTCTCAAGAATTTTTGAGAGTTGCGTCGAATGTCTTTGACTAATTCTTTTTATTTGAGTTCCGAACTTCACGTACCATAAATATAAAGAATTTCTAAGATCCGATACCCCTGTGGTCTTGCACGTAAAACTCAGATATAACCAATGAAACGGAAAAATGTGAAAAAATACGTATCATTTACGTCTGCAATCAGAAATCTACATCGCAAATACTAACCTCAGGCAACGACACAGGAAAAAAAAAGCAATCTCGAGTAAAGAAGATAAACTAACACCTTAACTAAATTATACTGTTGAGCAGGGAGCGAGGCTAAGGTGTAGCCTTTCCTCGATGTTGATCTGTCTGTAGAATGAGTTAACACTGAAGGAAATAGAGGAGCAATTCGATAAGGTAATGGAAGTTCGCTTCGAAAAGAGTTCAAAGATTAGATTGCATTTGTCGCAGACGGCCACGACTTGAGAAAGGCAGGTGGATGGGATTGATAGTTTCTTGGAAACTCGTTGCAACATCACCTGTTTTTTCTGTCCTGACGTAAATTAATGGCTGTCCGGGGCGAATTGCCTAACGGGTGAGCACTTCCATTTGTAGTGGAGTGAAATAGGGGCCGTGTGTCACCGCGCCACGGCTTTAACTCGAAGTGTAGTGATGACACAGACCAATCACATTTATATTTACATGAGAAAAGTACTATCTCAATAGGAGATTCTATTTTACTAACCAGGAATACGATAACCAGGACGCAAAAGACTAAACTACGAACGTGTGAAATATTTGCGGTTTTTCGTTAACAAATGCAGTATTACAACATCGACATTCCAACATGGATATAATTTCTAAAGTTAATCTCTTCATTTAGACACGTTATTTATTTATGTTTCCAACTGTAACTGTTTTCGTAATATTGTGGTGCAAAAGGCCGCTTGAGTTTGATAGTTATTCTGATTGCTGACTATACAAAATCAAAGACCAAGGAGGATAGCAGATCAATGTAAGAGTACACAGTTTATTCAGGAGACTTGATTGGAATCGCAGCACAGTTATTGTGACCTTCACTCTGCAGACTGGTTTGCTGCAGCTCTCTACGCTACCTTCTTCAACTGAGAATACAAACGGCAATCTACATCCCTTTTGAATCTGCTTACTGTATTCGCCGCTCAGTCTCCCTCTACGATTTTTATCCCACACACTTCCTTCTAATGCTAAGTTGACGATTCCTTGATGTCTCACAATATGTCCCAGCAACCTATATCTTCTCTTAGTCATGATATGCTACAAACCCCTTTTGTCCCCAATTCTGATGAGCACCTCCTCATCAGTTACGTGATCTACCCATCTATTCATCATTCGTCTGTAGCACCACATTTCGAAATCTTCTATCATCTTTTCGTCTGAACTCCTTATCGTCCACGTTTCACTCCCATACAATGCTACACTCCAGACAAATGTTTTCAGGAAAGACTTCCTAACATTTAAATTAACATTGGATGTTAACAAGTTTCGCTTCTTTAGAAACGCTTTTCTTCCCATAGCCATTCTGCATTCTTTACTTCGGACATCAGAAGTTATCTTGCTACCCAAACAACGAAACTCATCAACTACGTTCATCGTCTCACTACCTCAACTAATCCATTGAGCATCGCCTGATTTTCTGACACTACATTCCATTACCTTTGTTTTGCTCTTGTTAATGTTCATCTAATACTTCCTTTCAAGACACTGTCCATTCCGTTTAATTTCTCTTCCAGGTCATTTGCTGCCTCTGACAGAATTATATCATCGGAAAACTGCAAACTTTTTATTTCTTCTACTTCAACTTCAATTTCTTCTCCAAATTTCTCATAGCCTTCACAGCTTGTTCAATATACAGAATGAACAACATTGGAGAAAGGCTACAACCCCAACTTATTCCCTTCCCAACCACTGCGACTCTTTCATGTCCTTAAATTGCTGTCTGGTTTTTGTTTTGGTTGAATATAACTCTTCGCTCCTTATATTTTACCCTTGCTACCTTCAGAATTTGAGTGTATTCCAGTCAACATTGTCAAAAGCATTTTCCACATCCACAAATGCTAAAAACGTCGGTTTGCCTTTCCTTGACCTACCTTCTACCATAAGTCATAAGGTATTTCCTCTCGTGTTCCATTTCTTCTAAGTGCAAACTGATCTTCCCCAAGGTCGGATTCCACGAGTTTTTCAATTCGCCTGTAAATAATTCTTGTAAATATTTTGCAACCATGAAATATTAAACTGCTAGCTCTGTAATTTTCACATTTGTCTGCACTTGTTTTCTTTGGAATTGGAATTACTATATTCTTATATCTCCTATGTCATCTTCCTCTACTTTGTCTCCCATTTCTAGAATACTGCCTTCAAGTTTATTTCCTTTGTTCAAAAAATGTTCAAATGTTTGTAAATCTATCGGACCAAACTGCGTGGTCATCAGTCCGTAGCTTACAAACTACTTAAACCTAGGTAAACTAACCTACGGACAAACACACACACCCATGCCCCAGGGAGGACTCGAACCTCCACTGCGAGCAACCGCGCGCTCCGCAGCGAGACGCTTTGGACCGCTAGGCTACTCCACCGCGCCTATTTCCTTTGTATTGGCCCTCTATATATTCGTTCCACCTGTCAGCTTTCCCTTCTTTGCTTAGTTATGTAGTCTGTTCTTCCGGATAGACGGCAGAGTAAACTGAATTTGTATCGGACAAGAGCCGTATTTGAGTAATTCGTACAGGTGTGGTGATCATGTCTCGCTATGTAGAAGGGGGGGGGGGGGGATGCTAACAAAATATGTCCGCAGTTGTTCGTAATTGTCATCCCTAGGTATTCAATTGAATTCACGGCTGTAGATTTGACCGACTTTTGGTGTAAATAAACGTATTTTTGTAGTGATGTGGATGACTTTACACTTTTCATTATTTAGACTTGATCCCCAATTTTAGCAAAGTGCAGATATGGTATCTAATTTGTTTGGCAGTTGTAGGTGCTTCAGATCTTCTGGTGACTCAACTTACCGTTAAATGAGAGCATCATACGCGAACAGTCCTAAATCGTATGTAAGGAACAGTTGGGCCCTTGTAACACTTCACTGGGAAAAGCCAGATATCACTTCTGTTTTACTCGATGACTTTCCGTCTATTAGTGCTTATTGTGTCCTTCCTCACAGGAAATCACGAATCCAGTTGTACATCTGTCGCGATATTCCATAAGCACGCAATTCGATTGGAAGACGCTTGTGAGGTACAGTGTCAAAAGCCTTCCGAAAAAAGTCTATAAAGATGGAATCAGTTTGAACCCTTGTCGATAGCACGCATCACTTCATGTGATTTAAGGGTTAGCTGTTTCTCAAGAACAATACTTCCTGAACCCCTGTTGACTATGGGTTAATAGGTCGTTCTCTTCGAGGTAGTTCATAATGTTTTAGAAAAGTATATAGCTGAGAATACCCACAATTCTTCAAATCTTTCTGTAATATCACAACTCTTGAATAACTTTCTTCATTTGATTACACAGTATCAAAGTGAGGTTTGGTAAGGGTAAATGTTAACTGAAGGTTTTCCGCCACTTCAGAGAGAAGTCAATTACTGTTATCAGAACTAAGTGTGGTTATCTATGCGTCACCGTACTGTTGCAAATCGTCATGTATGAAAGCAAAAACATGCAAACAGTCGCAAGTGGCTACTACTAGTTCATTTGTCAGTGTAGTTCATGTCAGCTATCTTTGTAAATGCAACACCCACTGAAGTCGTAATACAGGAAAAACATCTGTTACTATCTCGTCACTATTTAAGCTAACCTGATAAACATTTAACAGTTCTTAACACTACTTCTTAACGATCAGAACGTATGTGAGAATTATGTTCCACTTCTCACCATTAGCACTCACAATGTCCTTGTGTTACAAATAACCCGATAAACAACTATATTTTTCTCTTTCTTTAGAGCTGAGTTCATAATTTACAATATTATTTAATGCAAGTTGCTTCGTTTATAAGTTATATAAGCGTCAGCTCTGTTACTTAAAACCAAAATAATTTTTCA
The DNA here is from genome assembly GCA_026315105.1 of Locusta migratoria. NCBI lineage: Eukaryota > Metazoa > Arthropoda > Insecta > Orthoptera > Acrididae > Locusta > Locusta migratoria. The sequence goes on along the minus strand of CM048754.1, from coordinate 92,161,788 downwards.
TTTTGAGATAACTAACGTCGTTTGTGGAACAACAATCATTGGAAAAATAAACGACCAATCGAATGAGACAGGTACAGATAACCATAGAAACATAGTTTAGTCGTAAACATACAATTAAAGGAGACACAATAATACACAATCCGCTACCGTCCCAATCGAGAAATCTGCGAGAATAGTCTACCTCCTAATGTTACCGGACGACGATGTAGTCGAAATATTGTTCCTGAGATACCTTGACGTGACGCGTTAACCATTGTCAATTAAGGAATATCGTCGCCCAGATATCACGTGAATATCCCAGCTTAACAATAATGGTCAGAATAGGTTGAGAACCACTCATGTCTATACAATGTAAAACTCGGTCTCTTGAATAGAACTGCAGCGTGTCTGAACTTTCATGTTTTTCTCCTGATTTTTGCATTGCACCCTTCTACGGATGTAAAACTTCGGCTGTAACCGGGCAACAATAATGTAACATAAAAAAAATCATGTGCTGTTTGGCTACGCAACTGCAGACAAATCACTAGTTTCTACTATAAAAATAGTGCATAAGGGTCGATTTGGAGTGGAACGAGGCGCTTCAATCACGGTCTGCACGGCCACTACGGTCGGGGGTTCGAATTCCCCCTCGGGCATGGATATTTGTGCCGTCCTTAGTATAAGCTAGTTCAAAAGTAGTTTGTAAGTTTAGGGACTGATGACCCCGTAGTTAAGTCCCATAACTTAGCAAACATTTGAACATTTTGGAGTGGAACGAACAGATAGATTTGAGGGTGAGAAAGGCAAACGGCACAGTATTGAACTCTTTGTTCTATTTCTTTTTTTTTGTATCGCATTGTACCTAATCCTGATTGTTACGTATATTGTCAATATTTCGCCAATAATAAAAGAATTTACAACAGTTTTCTCCTTCTGTTTTGCAGGTACGTTGTCAAACTATCGATACCATGATGCTCATGAAAAGTTACATGGTAAGTTTATGCATGCAGTTGTTCTTGCTTTTGTTGTTGTTACTGTTGTTGTTGTCTTCATTTCGCAGACTGGTTTTATGCAACTCTCCAAGCTACACTATCCAGTAAAGTCTGTTCGTCTCGTAAGAACGGCATTCCACATCATTCTCAATCTGCTTACTGTATCTGTTTCTCAGTCTTCCTTTTCGATTTTTACCCCACACAATTCCCTTTAATCCCGCCAGGGGCTCACGGTTCTTTCGCGAGTCCGTGCATGGCGAGCACGGGGCCCCGAGCTAATGCAGTCTTCCTTCCTTCTTTTCCCCCTGGAGTACGTTTCCTTTCCCCCTCCCATCCTTTCCTATCCTCACTCCTTCCCGTCCCCACTGGGGTAGTGTTAACCTTAGCAGTTTAGTACCCCCCCCCCCCCTATCCCAACGAAACAACGCAACCCAATTCCCTTCAGTGCTAAAAATACGTTTCCTTGATGTATCAGAATGAGTCCCACCAATCGATCCCTTCTCTTAGTCAAGATAGGTCAGAAATTGCTTCTCTCCTCAAATCTGTTAAGTACCTCCTCCTTGTTTACGCGCTTTACCCATCTAATCCTCAGCATTCGTCTGTAGCGCAGCATTTCAAAAGCTTCTGTCATCTTTTTGTCTGAGGTCCTTATCGTCCATGTTACACTCCCGCACAAAACTACACTCGAGACAAATGCTTTCAGAAAGGACTTCCTGACATTTAAATTAACAATGGATGTGAATATTTTATGCAGTATATAGATCAGTTTTTAATGATTGCTTCTGTTGGGCTATTTCTAATACTGAATGAATGAAAAGGACAAAAAAACTTGAAGAAAAGTCAAATGAGTTGTGAATTCATTTGTCTGTATGTAAAAATATTCAAATATTTCTAAATCACCCCCCTAGGTTTACAAACTACTTAAACTAATATAATTTGACATAATGTCAGTTAGGAGTGCAACTGGAATAATTCATATACTAGGGAATACAAGTGTATTCTAAGCCACAGTTGCTTGTTGAAAAAGAAATTTTTTTATACTTCATATATAATGCACAACGAGTTTTGATGCATTATGGCATCATTTTCAAGTGCTCCACAGTAAAAAAAATGTTTTATGAAAGTACAAATTAAGAACAAAAACTAAGATACATTACAATTTTGGAAATGGTCGAACAGTGTTACAACATATGATCTTATATGTATCATTTTGGTCAGCAGCTGTTTTAGGACCAAGTCGTACAGAAGCCTGTGCTTGAGAGAGATGGTCGGTCCAATTCAACCTAAAAATAAAATGAATTGCGTACTATCTTTCTTTCTATTATTTAACTGGTAATGTAGAGTCATATTTAAAATACCTCCCCTTTTTAATATATTTTTAAAAAAATTGGCTAAGAGTCAAAAATTTAAATTTACATAAGTCGGATTGTTCCAATCAAGGAAAATAGTCAAGAAACTTTCGTCACATTGATAGTGTTTCTGTTTAATGAGCTACATATGTCTAAGTACAAAGTACTATTTAAAATGCTGATAGTAACTAATATAACTCATTTTAGCATGTGGATTTATTCTCATACCTGAGCAGTCTGAACATACAATTAATGTCGAATGTTGTTTTAACCCAGCATTCACTTCTGAATGGTGTGAGTAATCGCCAAAAACCACAAGTGGTTCGTATTCCCCATTAAAATGTAGGTCCCCTTTCCCTGTTGGTACAACTGGGATAGATGGACATTAAAGTGGCAAAACTGGCATCCAGGCCACTGAGCCGCGCCAATTTATTATTATTATTAGTATTATTGTTGCCGGCCGCGGTGGCCGAGGGGACTGAGGCGCTCCAGTCACGGTCAGCAAGGCCACTACGGTCGGGGGTTCGACTCCCCCCTCGGGCATGGATATTTGTGCCGTCCTAGTTCGTAAGTAGTTCATAAGTAGTTTGTAAGTTTAGGGACTGATGACCCCGTAGTTAAGTCCCGTAAGCTTAACAAACATTCGAACACAGTATTATTGTTATCAGTTCGTTTCGACCTACTAGGGACCACGAGACTCGTCTTAACTCTCAACTAGGGTCTTCTGCTTCTTCTTGGCCCAGCAGTACGCCTTCATCTTCTGGCTGTGAGTCTGCTTTCTCTCATCCGTCCATTTAGGTCTGGTGGTGCCTGTAAACTTCTTGCTTGTGAGAGATAGTGGGAAGACTCCATGTAGAATGGCCTGACGTTCTGTTCTCGGTTATCTGTAATGGGATCTGCAGTTCCTCTAAGTCTGATCTCACAGAGGTGAACCACTTGGCTTTGGGCGCCTTTCCCATGCTTGTCACTGTGAGGATCTTCTTGGTGAGCCTCGAGTGGTTCAGTCGAGTCATGCGCTCATAGGTCAGTCGCCTTTTCCTCATACATGTGACTATGTTTTCCTGATGTTCATAGAGCTGATTCTGTAGGTACCGTCTTTCTCTTATGGGTCCTATATTTGCCTCAGGATATTCGTCTCTTTAACTTCTAGTTCCTGAATGGGCCCTTTCGATTCATCAAGAGGCATATTGTGCAGACGGTCTTAATACTGAGTTGTAGTGCTTCAGCTTTGTTTCTGGATAGGTACTTCTAGATGTTCTTACAGGAATGATAGGCCCTCTCTAACTGGATGCACCTACCGTCTATGGCCAAGGTTTCGCTCTCTTTTTCGGAAATTCATTCTCCCAAGCAACAGATATTACTTTTTCCTAGTCGGATTGTAAAAGAAGCATGTTTGATATTGGTGATGAACTTAAGTCTTCTGTATGTTGATCACCGGACCATTTTTTGCCGCTTGATGCTAAGGGACCGAAGCATGTATATGCAATTCCCACCCATATTTGGTAATTGTGAAGCATTGCCTATTTCTTCGAAAAACTTACGGGTATGCTGCCAAGTACCAAAATCGACGACGGCCGATATTTCGGCAGGAGACCACCCTGCCATATTCAAGGCGAAACTGCAGTGAGGAAGCAATGTGTAACGATCTCTAAAACCTCGGTTTTCAATGAGTAAACAGGAAAGACACACACACACACACACACACACACACACAAACACACACACCGAGCAAGCAAGCACACAGCGCCGACACGTCCAAAGATAAAACCGGTCACAATATCGATAATAAACATCACTTCTCGGCGGATGAGGTCGGATTAGTTTTGTCCCTCTGTTTTTTGACAAGTAAGAGAGCAGGATCAGAAGCGGAATTTAAGCAGAAGCCTCCATCCCTATTCATAAGGTTGTCGCCTAGTTTTATTTCTATCGCTTCTTGATGACACAGTCACAGTAGTTGTAAGCGATGCCAGAATTTCGGTTTTGTTGTATTCCATAGGGTGTCCTGTGTCAAGACAGTGTTCGGCCACAGCAGATTTGTTTGGCTGTTTGGCTGGTGTCTACCGTATCCCATGCAGCTATGGCATGTCATATGTTGGTCAAACTATTAGGACTGTTGAGGACCGTTGTATTGAGCAGAAACGTCACACACGTTTACAACAGCCAAACAAATCTGCTGTGGCCGAACACTGTCTTGACACAGGTCATCCTATGGAATACGACAAAACGTAAATTCTGGCATGCACTTCAAACTACTGGGACTGTGTTGTCAAGGAAGCGATAGAAATAAAACTAGGTGACAACCTTATGAATAGGGATGGAGGCTTCTGCTTAAATTCCGCTTGGGATCCTACTCTCTCTCACTTGTCAAAAAAAAAAAACAGACGGACAAAACTAATCCGACCTCATCCGCCGAGAAGTGATGTTTATTATCGACTAGCTTAAGCCCGCGGCTCCACTCGCGTTTTAGTTGATTATGATAGATAATGCGCGAAACGTCAAATCGATTTTTTTTTAAAGAGATGTATTAAAAGAAATTTTTTACTGCTTTATTTATATTTCTATATTCATAAGCTTATCCTTACAGAGAAAGAGCTGAAGACATTGTAGCACACATTGACCAAAGATATGGCCTGTGCCATAACGTTTCGCTTTATATAAACTCCTTGCAATAGAGTCGCAAGCGTCATCGCTGGCCTTCAGTCCGAATTTTTTTATAATTTGACGACTTTCAAACACCATATCTTCCACCCCCTTATAGCTATCTGAATGGAACTGCTATGGTGTACAACGGGAGACTTCGGACAACAATTAAACATAGACCATTCGTTGTCGTTCTGTAGTTTTCGCTGCAGAGCGAAATATTAAAACACACACACACACACACACACACACACACACACACACACGCACGCACGTAGAATTTTATATACACCGATAACTTTCCAACCCAATATACTCCAGCCTTTTATCATTATCAACCCTCAAGCAACAATGCAACCAATAAAACCATTTTCAAAGAGTAAATATAATTTTCAAACAGTAATTATTGTTCCGCATTTCGCATTATATTCTTTGTATTGCTAAATATCTATCAGATCGCTATAAAACCGTGCCTAAAAACTTCCTAAATTAGTAACTACAAATATTTAAGTCTCTGCGTCTTGTCGTTCGGACGTGATAAGCGTACACTGGACATTATATTAATATATATATATATAGATAAATAGCTCTCTGACCGCCATAAAACCGTACCTAAAGCCTTCCCCGGGTGGACATTAGTAACTGTACAAATTTTTAGCTTTTTATGTCTTATGGTTCAGACGTGATAAACGTTCACCGAACAGACATTCACATTTCTAGATATAGATATTGTGTTCGGTTTCATGTTTGGTCGTGTCGGCGCTGTGTGCTTGCTTGCTCGGTGTGTGTTGTCTTTCCTGTTCACTCAGTGAAAACCGAGGTTTTAAAGATCGTTGCACATTGCTTCCTAACTGCAGTTTCGTTTTGAAAATGGCAGAGTGGTCTCATGCCGAAATATCGGCCGTCTTCGATTTTGGTACCTGGCAGCATAGCTGTAAGTTTCTCGATGTTGTTATTCGTCAGCAGAAATTAAGGAATCAAATTGCCTATTTGATTAGTATACAGGATGTTACAAAAAGGTAAGGCCAAACTTTCAGGAAACATTCCTCACACACAAAGAAAGAAAATATGCTGTGTGGACATGTGTTCGGAAACGCTTAATTTCCATGTTAGAGCTCATTTTATTATTTTTCTTCAAATCACATTATTCATGGAATGGAAACACACAGCAAGAGTACGTACCAGCGTGATTTCAAACACTTTGTTACAGGAAATGTTCAAAATGTCCTCCGTTAGCGAGGATACATGCATCCACCCTCCGTCGCATGGAACCCCTGATGCGCTGATGCAGCCCTGGAGAATGGCGTATTGTATCACAGCCGTCCACGATACGAGCACGAAGAGTGCAACCGGGGTTGCGTAGACACGAGCTTTAAAATGCCCCAATAAATGAAAGTCAAGAGGGTTGAGGTCAGGAGAGCGTGGAGGCAACGGAATTGGTCCACCTCTACCAATCCATCGCTCACCGAATCTGTTGTTGAGAAGCGTACGAACACGTCGACTGAAATGTGCCGGAGATCCATCGTGCATGAAAATTTACAATTTTATCACGTTGGAATGAAGCCTCATTTGTAAATGCTAAAATGAGCTCTAACATGGAAATTAAGCGTTACCAGACACATCTCCACATAACATATTTTCTTTCTCTGTGTGCGAAGAATGTTTCCTGAAAGTTTGGCCGTACCTTTTTGTAACACCGTGTATACACAGGGCGTCCCAGCTATCTTGTTATTGTTCCAGAGATATTTTGGGTGGACAAGATAGCTGAGAGAGAGAGAGAGAGAGAGAGAGAGAGAGAGAGAGAGAGAGAGAGAGAGAGAGAGAGAGAGAGAGAGAGAGATGGGTAGAGATGTTACAGGAGAAGATGAGGATATTAGGGGAAAATGCTGGGGAGGTTTCTTTGAAAAGGAGGAAAAGACTGACCTTCCCAATTGGTACTTGTGCACTTTGTAGTCGGCTGACGTTGCTTGGGCGGCCCACTTTGTAGCAGTCTCGGCTTGCTGTGACAAGTGCCGCAGTGGCCCACACGCTGTCCAGAATAAATTGCAGTTTATTTGGAAACTTTCTAAAACGAAAGCAAATGTGTTTTTTAACTCAAACTTATGTTTTTTTTTTTAAATGGGCAGCCTATATTTTTTCTTCAGCAATCCATAGCATGAGAAATCACATAAACAATGGCGTTGATTGCATCGCAATATTCCAATTACATCCCGAGATATTGCGACGCGAAGTTGACGCTTGAAATACGCGAAACCCGCGGCTAGCGCTCGTCCTGAGCAGCATGGGGTTCTCGCCTGAGTCTCAGGATGTGCGCTAGCCGCGCGTTTCGCGTATTTCAAGCGTCAAATTCGCGTCGCAATATCTCGGGATGTAGTTGGAATATTGCGATGGAATCAACGCCATTGTTTATGTGATTTGTCATGATATGGATTGCTGAAGAAAAAAACGTAAGTTTGTGTTAAAAAAAACACATTTGCTTTCGTTTTAGAATGTTTCCAAATATGTACATTCAAGGGGCCCCAGCTGTACATTGATACCAGTGAAAGTCGTTTTCCAATAGCTGTTATTGTTCCAGAGATATTTTGGGTGGACAAGATAGCTGGGACACATAAAAAAAACTTGTCATTCTCCACTCCGAGGAGTGGAGCGGGCTGTTTGAGATCCGGCCCATAAAGAGTCGCGGTTCTATTCAGCCAATTATCAGACAAGCTGATAGTGGGGCAAAGGGGTCATCCCAATTGGGAATAAGTGGGAGGGGCTTACCAGTTCCGGCATACGCCTTACAACCAAGGAAAACCTCCCGAAAACCTTGGTCGGAACCGGGGGATTGGGGCCAATTTATTTTATCTCCGGGACTTGCCCCGGACTAAAAATGGATTATCGAGAGAACACGACTGCACTCACGACAATCAAAGATCGGACGCCCGAGTTACTCTCGTAACCTCGTAGAGATCAGCTCGATCAACAGTGGACACATATATACAATCTCGGGTATATATACCCGAGAGAGAGAGAGAGAGAGAGAGAGAGAGAGAGAGAGAGAGAGAGAGAGAGAGAGAGAGAGAGAGAGATGGGTAGAGATGTTACAGGTGAAGATGAGGATATTAGGGGAAAATGCTGGGAGGTTTCTTTGAGGCGGAGGAAAAGACTGACCTTCCCAATTGGTACTTGTGCACTTTGTAGTCGGCTGTCCTTGCTCGGGTGGCCCACTTTGTAGCAGTCTCGGCTTGCTGTGACAAGTGCCGCAGTGGGCCACGCGCTGTCCAGAATAAACGGCAGTGCGCCTGACCTGGTGTCGGCTTGGAGGCCGGCCAGAGCTGCGCTGCAGAGGCGCCCAGAAGCGGACGCTAGCCGCGCTGGGCTAGGCGCCGTGTTAGCCCCACTGTAAACACTCGCCAGTTCCAGCCAGCGCTGTCGTCACCAGCGGCGCCATGTGCGCTTCACTGCCGCCTGCTGTCCAAACAGGCTCAACACCAGCTCGGCTCATCTTCCATCATCACTCCGAGCCGGGCCATTTCTATACCACTCGACACACACTACCTAAAGACTGTCCGACCATCACTAGGGAACGGCAGCTAATCGACTGACCAAGTACCGGGTGATCAAAAAGTCAGTATAAATTTGAAAACTTAATAAATCACGGAATAATGTAGATAGAGGTAAAAATTGACACACGTGCTTAGAATTACATGAGGTTTTATTAGGACAAAAAAAAATCAAAAAATGTCCGACAGATGGCGCGTGATTGTGCTTTTGTAACTGCTACCGTGACGGGTTAGAGGTACGCCGATATGTTATAGAATCGCATCATCCCCAGCCTGGCTGATAAACACCTGCTGGAACGTACGATTTTTATGCAGCATGGCGCTCCACGCCATATTGTTAGATGCATGGAAGATCTCTTGCTCGCGTCGTTTGGTGGTGATCGTGTGTTCAGCCGCCACTTTCACCATGCTTGACCTCCCATGTCCCCAGACCTCAGTCCGTGCGATTATTGGCTTTGGTGTTACCTGAAGTCGCAAGTGTATCGTGATCGACCGACATCGCTAGGGATGCTGAAAGACAACATCCGACGCCAATGTCTCACCATAACTCCGGACATGCTTTACAGCTATTATTAAGGAAATATGGAGAACATATTGAGCATTTCCTGTAAAGAACATCATCTTTGCTTTCTCTTAATTTGTTATGCTAATTATTGCTTTTCTGATCAGATGATGCGCCATCTGTCAGACATTTTTGAACTTTTTTTGTTCTAATAAAACCCCATGTCATACCAAGCATGTGTGTCAATTTTTACCTCTCTATTTACATCATTCCGTGATTTATTAAGTTTTGAAATTTATGCTGAGTTTTTCATCACCCGGTATGACTGACTGAAAACATTATCTTTCTCTGAAATTAACTTCTTGACACCCGTTCACTTTAGCTGATAGCGCTGCGAACTGTTGTATGTGAGAGTACATGATTATGGCTGAGCAAATGTGGTTTTCTTTCTTTATTAGGAGGGTTGACAATTTATTGTTTAATATTGGGTGTATATGAAAGCATATTTTCCTTTTTATTGGTTTGTTAATTTTTTTATCTTGGTTGAGATATTCCACATAGTTTTTCCTTGGCAAAGTTATTAGAAGAGTCTAGTCAACCTTGGACCAAGGAATACCTCAACGGGAGTAGTCATTGCTAGGATAGTAGTAGTAGCAGTAGTAGTATATGTTTTTTATAGTAGTAGTAGTAGTAGTAGTAGTAGTAGTAGAGTTCGTGACAAAGCAAAAGCTGTACTGTATTCTAAAGAAACTATTTTTATTAGCAAAGTAAATAAATGAAAACTTAAATCATGGGATTAATATGTTTCTATTTTAGTAGAAGTTGAACTTCAACAGAAAGTTGATTATTGTATTGGTGTGGTGTCTGTTCTTTCGGACGTCCGAAAGAACAGGCACCACACCAATACAATAAGTATGTAAACGCGACGACGGCGTTAGCTTCAGTTATTTCACCGCAGATGCGAACATACGTCCGACCTCGCACGGGAATTCGTAATGGCGAGTGTAAGAGGATAAGGACGATAGGGGCGCTACAATCATAGCGTGCGACTTGTGGGAGTTTTAGACGGACGGGAGGCGAGCACGGGTGGCCAAGTGGTTAAGGCGACCGTTGGCCCGAAGCGGGAGACCGGGGTTCGATTCCCGGTCTCGCTCACATTTTCACTTGTCGCCATTGCTTAATATCAATGCCCAAATGCAGCCACTGTCAATCCTTTCTTTCCTATCCTTCTTCCTTCCCTTCCTTTAACATTCATTTCCAGAAAGATGATTAACTGCGGAAGAGACGAAGGTTCCAGGCTAATCACAAAAAAGGTAAACCAAAAATGACGCGAACCCTTGCATGTGTTCTGCTATTGGTTGCTGTAAACGACGCACGAGGGGTATAACTACGTTCAGTTACAATGTAACTCGGTTCCTGAACTGAACTTGGTATAAATTGTTCAACACTCTTTGAACAAATGTCTGCACACTGGCCACGCTGGTGCTTCAGGCAAGGAATATCACCATAAACATTACATGCCTGCCACAGTCATGGAAATAAGTCAATATACAGGAACATTGCAGATAAAACATTACTTAGCAAATGTCTACATGGCCGTACACAAAATCCTAATGGGAGTTTAAACAGCTGCGTTTGGCAACGAGTACAGAAAATTGTGTTTGTTGGATGGACAGTCAAAACAAGTGTGATGAATGCTGTTATCGCCGGCCGCGGTGGCCGAGGGGACTGAGGCGCTCCAGTCACGGTCTGCACCGCCACTACGGTCGGGGGTTCGAATCCCCCCTCGGGCATGGATATTTGTGCCATCCTAGTTCGTAAGTAGTTCATAAGTAGTTTGTAAGTTTAGGGACTGATGAGCCCGTAGTTAAGTCCCATAAGCTTAACAAACATTTGAACATTTGAATGCTGTTATCAGTTTTAGTGATGATGTAGTTTGCGTGACAAAAGTAATGGACAAAGTAGGCTCCAACCAGGAAATAATGTGATAGCTGCTCTGACTGCCATTGATCATCTGCGACTAGTTGTGACCTCGTCGCCTTTTGTTGAGTACTCGTCCCGGCCTAGTTACCTGGAAAGGATCTGGTGCAGGAATCGATATCAACTGTAAAAACTATTCAGATTAATAATACAAGTTTTATTGACTGAAAATTATAATACTCAACTTTAGAACATACGTCTTTCTTCTCTCTTCTCGCGGTGTCTTACGTATGATGCTAGCTACGCTGTGACCTAGTTACTGCTAAGTCCGTAGCCACGTTCTGTGTTAGTACTGTACTATTTGTGATTTCGTAGCTGGCTAGTAACTGCCAGAGTTCTGAATAGCTACTGACGGGCCGTCCAGACGTATGTGGGCCTAGACACAGCCGCTTGTGGAGGGCGCGCATCTTCTGTTACTCCCTCCAGGATGCGCGGCGCCTGCTTGCGATTGGCTGCCGGTCGTCCGCTGCCTTCTCCACGATCGTTCTCTTACGTCTGGCGTGCGGCGCTGACTTTACGCCACAACAAGTTGAAGCTGAAAGGACTTAGGAAGCCACGACTAAGAGTCCAGAGTAAGGAAAAGACTCCTGAAAAAGTCTGCACAGGATAAAGAAGCAGCTGGCCACCAAGATTATGTCACTGCAATGTTTTAAAAGAGGCATACAGGTAGTCAAGAACACTCTGTACATCTATAGATTAGGTACATATATCTTCATAATGGTTTTAGCTATGTTCACCAAATTTCTCCCAACTGAAGAATGTGACAGTATCTTTGTATTATGCCTAATACATTGCTGAAATTATATATGTTCGTCATTCCGTATATAATGTTATCTATAATTTTTAGACAAAATAGTAATGAAGTGTAATAAGGGTTTCGTCTGCTGCGGTGGCCGAGGGGACTGCGGCGCGCCAGTCACGGTCTGCACGGCCACTACGGTCGGGGGTTCGAATCCCCCCTCGGGCATGGATATTTGTGCCGTCCTTAGTATAAGGTAGTTGATAAGTAGTTTGTAAGTTTAGGGACTGATGACCCTGTAGTTAAGTCCCATAAGCTCTACAAACATTTGAACCTTTTTAATAAGGGTTTCAGTATTTCCTCAGATATACTCCAAACTACAAAACAAGAGTCATAATGTGTTCCTACGAATGATGACAGCAGCCTGCCACAGTCTAAAACGCTGTTAGACTGAAGATGCACCAGAAAATGGTTCCAGAATGCGAACGTATATTATAAAAACATCTATTAGGCAAAATATTGTAATTCTTAAACCATAACGCATATTTCAATAAGTTTCATATTACAGCTTGAGTTAATGTGATTCAGTGTTAGTACAAAATCTAAATTATTGTAGATCGAGAGTAATGTGCGCCGAAAGCAAGGCATGAAAATGCAGCCCGTTCACGTCCAGGTCACAAAACAAAAACATTCTGCTGTCTGCTTACTTGTTTAAAAGTAGCTGCCAAAAAATAATTTCGGAATTTCAATTGATCCCCTAGAGATTCAATTCATATCGTAGTCGATAGCGTGTCTGCCTCTTGTTCCAGGGTGTTCAAATGACATCTCCAGTTCCATATCATTATCCAAAAGACAGAAGGCATATCTGGAGTTACCCAGCGAAGCGTTATAGGTCCCATACTCTTATTTGTGTTTATAAACGATTTAGGAGACAATCTGAACAGGTTCGTTAGACTGTTCGCGGATGATGCTGTCGTTTATCGGTTAGTGAAGTCACAGAGGATCAAAAGCAACTGCAAAGCGATTTAGACAAAATTTCTACATGGTGCGAAAATTGACAAATAACACTAAATAATGAAAAGTGTGAATACACATGACCACTAAAAGAAATCCGCTGAACTTCAATTACGCGATAAATCAATCAAACCTTAATGTCGTAAATTCTACCAATTACCTATGAGTTATGATTACGAACAACTTAGATTGGAGAGAACCAAAGGTTACGTTTCATTGGCAGAACGCTTCGAAGATGCACCAGCGCCACCAAAGAGACTTCCTACATTACAATTGTGCGTCCTCTCCTGGAGTACTGTTGCCCATTGTGGGACCCTCACCAGGTGGGACTGACGGAAGATGTTGAGAAGGTTCAGAGAAGGGCAGCTCGTTTTGTTTTATCACGTTACGGGGGGGGGGGGGGAAAGCGTCACGGAAATGTTGCACGAATTGGGGTGGAAATCATTAAAAGAAAGACGTTATTCATTGCGGCGTGATCTGTTTGCGAAATTTCAATCACCGACTTTTACTTCTGAATGTGAAAATATTTTGCTGGCACCCACCTACTTAGGGAGACATGACCATCCCAATAAAATAAGAGAAATCAGATCGAAAACGGAACGATTTAGGTGTTGTTTCTTCCCGCGCGGTATTAGAGAATGGAACGGTAGAGAAGAGTTATGGAAGTGGTTAATGAACCCTCTGCCAGGCACTTGAATGTGATTTGCCGAGTATCTATGTAGATGTATATGTGTAGCCACTTCCTGTTATCCGAAGTCAGTTCATTGAGGCTGTGAGATCGTCGGTGAAATAATAAACTCCGCACCATCAAAGATACGACTGCAGCTTGGAGTTCATCTTTACGCCCTTCCCGGAGAGAATCAATTGTCCTCTGTCGCCTCCGTCTTGGACACTGCAGGCTGACCCATGGATTTCTTTTACAGAATGACAATCCACCACATTGTGATTGTGGAGCCGTACAATCCGTGTCTCATATTGTGACTGAATGTCCTCTCCATTCGACACTTCGTGGCGACTATGGCCTACCGCCTGCATTGCCTTTAGTTTTGGCGGATGACCCACGGATGGTTGATCGCGTCCTCGCCTTCCTCCGTGAAAGTAGATTTTATTGTCAGCTCTAGGACTCGCTTGGTCGGGGTGAGTGGGTTTGTGATTCTTGGCTGATTGTGGGGTTTAGAGCCTTATCCCCACCAGTCCCCCACTCTTTTACATTTTAATGTAGTTTTATTTGTCCCTGCTCTGGAGCTGTGATACGTTGACCACTGTGCCATTAGTAACTTGTGGTTTAGGCTAGAGGTCGCTTCCGGTGCTGTGGGAGCGGACACTGTAGCATTTGCTGCCCTGGGTTGGTCTTAGTCTTGTTGGCGAGTCGATTTTACTTCCTAGTGTAATGGTCTTTTGGCTTTCACCTATTTTTCGTTGGGTTTCGTGGCGTATACAATTTGAGGTTGAAGGGACTGATGACCTCGTTGTTTGGTCCCTCATGTCCACCACCACCACCACCACCACCACCACCACCATCGTCGGTGAAATCCATCGATACCTGACCCGTAGTGACCCCAAATTAAGCCGTTATGTAGTAAAGAGAAGTGTCCGTTAGAGGCCGGGATTCGCCTCTGGCGTGGAGGCGCGGGCAGCAGACTTGTAAGGACTCCGCGGCGGTGGCGGAGGGACCAGTTCGCGGTGAGTCACGCCGCGAATCCCTACAAGGCGCGGGGAACCGCTCACGACGCCAGCGCCAGTGTAAACAGAAGCCAGCGCAGAAGACGGCCCCACACGTGTGGCGGCGGAGGCCGGATGCCCAGGCGCCGTCTCGTGCGTCAGCAGCGAAGAGTCTGCCAAACACTCCACGGCATGGGGCGCCAACCGCCTCTTCACTGAGATTCATGACCAGCGCGCTGACAGACACTCGAGCTCAACGCCACCCCCCTCACCGTTTTTCTTTGTTTTACTTGCAGGGACAGAACAAATATTTTCTTTATATAAGGAACTCATTGTTCAATTGGGCGATCTATAACTGTTTCGGCGTGCTCGACGCCATCTTCAGACCTGTCGTATTTTACGTAACTTCACAACATTTTTTACATACTAAAAGAGTACATCCAGGTTGAGGCGTCACCAAACATAAAATTTCTAGTCACAAATAAAATTATATACATCCATCTTCTAATGGTTCTGAAGCGAGGTACATCAAAGTCTAAGTCTACATCTACATACATACTCCGCAATTGACCGTAAGTAGCGTGGCGGAGGGTACACTGTACCACTACTAGGCATTTCCTTTCTTATTCCACTCCCAAATTGAACGAGGAAAAAAAGAATGCCTATATGCCTCCCTACGAGCCCTAATTTCTCTTATCTTGTCTTTGTGATCTTTACGCGAAATGTAAGTAGGCGGCAGCAAGATCGTACTACACTCATCTTGAAAAATTCCGGCCCTCTAAATTTACTTAACAGAAATTCACGAAAAGAACGTCGTCTTTCTTCCAGCGATCCCCAATTGAGTTTCCGGAGCATTTCCGTGACACTCGCGCATTGGTCGAACCTACCGGTAACAAATCTAGCTGCTCGCCTCTGAACCGCCTCTATGTCTTCCTTCAAACCGATCTGCTGCGGGTCCCAAATACTTGAGCAATACTCAAGACGTGGTCGTACAAGCGTTTTATACGCGGTCTCTTTTACAGGTGAAGTACATCTTCCCAAAATTCTCCCAATAAACCGAAGTCGGCTGTCTGCCTTATTCACAACTGTCCTTACATGCTCGTTCCATTTCATATCGCTCTGCAATGTTACGCCTAGATATTTGAACGACGCGACAGCATCAAGAAGCTCACTGCTAATGCTGTATTCGAACATTATGGGATTGTTTTTTCTACTCATGCGCATCACCTTACATTTTTCTACATTGAGAGCTAGCTGCCATTCTTCGCACCAACTAGAAATTTTGTCGAAGTCAACCTGTATGCTATTACAGTCAGTTACAGACGACACCCTCCCATACACCACAGCATCATCAGCAAACAGGTTCAAGATTAATTGAAGTCCACTATAACACTCTATACTGGACTTCAATTAATATTGAACGTAGACTTTCAGAACCATTAGAAGATGGGTGTATATATTTGTGACTAGAAATTTTATGTTTGGTGACGCCTCAACCTGGATGTACTCCTTTAGTATGTAAAAAATGTTGTGAATTTATGTAAAATACGACAGGTCTGAAGATAGCGTCGAGCACGCCGAAACCGGTAACATGATAAATGAAAAATGCGATCTTGGCTGCAAAATTATTATTAAATATTTTCTTTAAGCCCATATTTAGTTGATTTGCTCCCGGGTTAGCTGGAATTTTTGCCGGGTTCGCATGGGGTTTTTGCCGGGTTCGCTTTTCGGGTGATTTTATTCGTTTTTTAATTTCGCGTGGTTTTTTCAATTTCCTTGTGCTTGTTTTCCGTTTCTTCTTTGCAGTTCTTTTGATGTGTATATTTTCCACAAAACTCGACGAATTTTAGAAGAATTGACGAATGTGGCAAAAGTTACACCGAGAACAGAGTAAACGGAGACCATAAAGTAACAAGAGTACAACAAAATAGAAAAAAAATACAAACTGACAAAAATAGCACCAAAAATAGTGAAAAAATATCAAAATTAAGCAAACCAAGGGTGTATATCCCATAAAAGACGAAAAATTTCACGAAATAAACCGAAGATTGACAATAACACTCGGAATGGTAAAAGATAATTGCGAAAAGGGAAAACTAAAAAAACCGAATTTGGCTTAATGTAGCGGAAAATTGGGGCAAAAAAATATTACTGAAACTGCAACAAAGTAATAAAAGAAATTGCAAACATACGAAATTTTTCAAACATTGCACCGAAATTGCCAAAAAAATTGTCGAAAACCGAATCTGTAGAAATTAACATTGTATAGTATCTAATTCGGTAAAATAAATGCATTGAAATGGAAAATGACAACGAAAACTGAATATGCAATGAGTATACATAAATCAAATGGTAGACAGCGAATTTTCCAGCAAAATAGCACTGAATTTGCCAAAAGTAGCACCAATGTTGGAAAAAAATGACGGTAAATCGAGAAAGAAAATCAGCGGATTTGGCCATAGAATAAAAATATTCTTTATTGTCCCTAGATGAGTCTTATCTCGACGAAGATTTAGGATTAATGTAAGAACACATGAGGCAATCCTCATCTTGCTACATACATGAACGTAGGTTAGGGAAAATGAACACCTATGTTTATAGTGTTTGAAGATTTCGAGAAAGCTTATGATAATGTTGACTGGAATATTTAAAAATTTGAAGATAGCAGGGATAGAATATAGATACTGAAAATTTATATACAATTACTACAAAAACCAGGCAGTAGTTGCAACAGTGAAAGAGCGTGAAAGAGAAGCTGTGGTTGGGAAGAGAGTAACACAGGGTTGTAGACTTCCCCAAATTTATTCAGCCTGTACACTGAACAAGCTAAGAAGAAATGAAAGAAGAAATTTGGAAGAGGCATATTTTCAGAGCGAAGATGTCGCAGTTCTAACAGCAAAGGTCCTGGGAGAGCTGTTCAACGGAATGGACAGTGTCTTCAGAGGAAGGTGTACTATGAATATTTACGAGACCAAAACAATGGAGTGTTGTCTAATGAATCTAGACAAATTAGGTTAGGAAACGGAACAATAAAACTTGCATATAAGTGGTGTTGTTTTGGGTAGTACCATAACGTATCGTGACCGAGTAGAGGAGATATGAAATGGAAAATGGTAATGGGGAGAGAAACATTTTTGAAAACGAGACATTTATTGACCTATTAATTTAAATGTTAGGAAATTATAAATTTTGAGAACATTTCACTTATAGAGAATATGAAGAATTATGAAGACATTTGTCTGGAGTGTAGCATTGTGAAGGTGTGAATTTGAGACAAATAGATTTTGTAATTTGGTGCAAGATAAGAGTGCTGAAGATCAGAAGGATAGACGCTGTAACTAAGGAGGAGGTACTGAACAAAATTGGAAGAACGAGAATTTCTGGTATACGAATATAGTACTGGAGGGGAAAGTGTGGGGTAACAGTCGCAGAGGGTAACCAAGAGACGAGTAGAGTGAGCGAGTTCAAAGGGATGTAGGATGCCGTTGTTGTCTTTTATTTTGTTTTTGAGATGAAGAGGCTTGCACAGGATTAGGGTAGAGCAAAAGGCTGCTTCAAAGCAAGTCTCCGGACTGAAAATGACAACTGCGTAATGTTAGCAGCACGTATAGTGCGTTAAAGTCAATAGTCTTGTGTAGTTCGCCAACGAACTAGTTCGGAAGAGCGCTCCCACAGGCGAACTACGCGAACTAGTTCGCAGATCCCTCGCCTCTTAGTTCGTCCGCTCCTTTTCCGAAGACTGACGGGGAACAGGGAGGGACGCGAGAGCGCACAGAATCGCGTGATTCCCTTCTGACAGTTACCGTCACCGGCTGTAGTTTCATAGTTCACTGCCACAAATTTTCTAAGTATTCAGCAGTGTCTAAATATAACCCTCATTCCTTAGCGCAAAGAAGTAAAGAGAACTCAAAACTTGCATTTATATGCGAGAATTTATGCGTCAACCTTTTTCTCTCGCCTGCACGATCCTGTTGACGGCTCGCGGTGTAGAATGTTGCTAACACTGTAAAGTAACGAATCCGTATAGAATTAATTCGCTACTAAACTGTAGTTTACTGTCGTCAGAATGTAAAGGTCGAAACCCATTGTCATCAATGTCGCTAGCGTGAAGGCCAAAAATTTCTTCTATTTCATTTGTTAATACAAAATCAATTTCTGTAGTAAGTGTGAGGTTGACCGGACTGGCTTAAATTTCGATGCAACTGAGGCGGCCGCCCCCTCGGAAACAAAGGACTGGGCTCGACCAGCATTGAAGACAAAAATGCTTTTCGCGCGTGGGAACTTGGTTTATTTAATAGAATAAATAAAGAAATCCATTTTAAAAATAAAATACTAAGAGTATTCTGTACGCAAAGTAGTTGAATACCATTGTATCACCCATTCGTGTAAATAACTGGTTTATTTGCTTAAGTATTTGATATGTAATTGTCCAGAAATACGGGTAATAGCACACACTTGGGCAACACTGATAATTATATAAAAAAGCTGTCATAAAAAAGGAAAGAGCTCTTTTAGTAGCGGTAGCAAAAGCCAAAAAGAGCGGACGAACTAAAAAGAGCGACCTACTTCAAGGCCGAGCGGCAAACTAAAAGGAGAGTTACCGGTCGCGAACTACAATATGTGCAATCGGTCGCGAACTACAATATGTGCAATCGGTCGCGAACTATTATGCGAAACGTATCTCGCTTCTTAGTTCGTTGGATTCTTTTCCGAAGACAGACGGGCAATAGCGAGAGGGCGCGCAGCAGAATTAAAATTCACGTGTTTGCCTTCTGCTTGTGAGAGCCATTTCGAGATGAGCGTCTGCCTGCTAGATTACATAGTTCAGTGCTACAAAATTTCCGCTTTGAAGTAATATCTGACTAATAAATTCCCGACCTTCGAACTTACCCAGCCAGTTATAGGGGTACCTACAGTTTAACGTGGGTTCCGAACCACGGTGCTACTCGGTATTTTTCACATGAGCAATACTGCCAGAGGTGAAAGAAGTGGAAAGTAACATAAAAATCCTAGGACCTGGCGGGGATCGAACCCGCGACCTTTGGATTTGTAGTCTGCCACTCTACCAACGGCATACCACCTCCAAACAGGACCATGCCTAGTAAAGCACTGTGGTGTTCAAACCAATCTTCGGATTGTTGACTGCTTTACCTTTTTACCAATGCTAAGATATAGAGAGAACTCTAAACTGAAACGCGAGAAATTATCCACAGACTGTTTCTTTTGGTTTGAGTGATATCGTTAGCGGCTCAAGCAGCAAGCGCCTGAAGCAGCTAGGTGGGAGAACTTCTCCCTCCACCTGCAAGCGCAGACCACGCCGCTCAGCCGTCACTGGGAGCGGACGAACTAAAAGAACGAACTAGTTCGCGAACTGTTATGCGCAAGTCTAAAAGTCAACGAACGGTGGTCACCTCTTTGCGTCTCCGATGCGGATTTCAGCGTCAAAATGGCGACGTGAGCAGGAATTCTCGCGCACCGCAGGGTCCGCCTGTTGGCAACAGGTGCCTCGTGTCGCCCAGTCAACAGCAGTATGAACACACTGCTGCGAGTTCTATACTGCCCGATGTCCGGTTGCAACATGAAACCGGGCTTCGTAGTGCCTGTTACCAAAAATTACATTAGTTCTTGATATAAGACGTTTTTAGTTTCTGCTGTAACCCAGTGCAGAATAACCTTGTACCTGATTTCTAATCGATATCGATCAGATTCTTGAAGTTTTCCCGGCGGACATAATATTCCATCATCTTTCGGGAGTGCACCCGGGACAGCGACAATTCTTCGTCCGATATTTCGGCTGCAAACCTTACAGCCATCTTCAAGGCGAGTCCAAGACTGAGTTCTCAGCGTCTGCGCGTGCCTATTTATACGGTAAATCACGTGATGCAAAGCTACTGAGGATTAGACTGCGCATGCTCGAAGATATCACATTCGTAATGCTCTAGTCATAGATGAATATATACTTCAAAGGTAACCTGTGAGCAGTGAGTGCAAACATAAACAGAGCTGTTACGTATCCACAGTGCTTGCAAATGAATAATTAATCATTAAAAGTGGTAACATCAATCGGAAGTGAAGACGCAGTCATTCTTTCAGAACGAAGGCGTGATATAAGTGCCTTCCATGCATTGTCAAGATGAAATCCGTCGTCACGATTTAACAGGTTGTCCGCCAGTTGTATGTGTACAGCTTCCTTTACAACTGAGTATCAGAAAGTAGAAGCTGTCGTTAAAATTTTTACTTTGTAATTCATGGAATGGCCAGTAGAAATACAATGTTCTGATACTGCAGACTTGTCGGACTGAAAAAACAGGAACGATGCGTTGAGCACCAGCTGTATACACGCCTTCTTCAGTCCAACAAGTCTGCAGTAGCCGAACATTTATTTCTAACGGCCATTTCATGGATTACAAAGAAGTAAAGATTTTAACCACAGCTTCTACATTCTGGGACTCAGTTGTAAAGGAAGCTGTACACATACAACTGGCGGACCACCAGGATGTCTCCTAAATCGTTTATACATCCGTAAAAAAGAAAGTTAAACACGGGACAAAAACGGCCACTGAGCCTGAAAATACGGGAGCCGGGAGATTACGAAAAAATATTTGCGCCTCGGTTGCACAGTGGTAGAATTCCAGACTACAAATCCAAAGGTCGTTGGTTCGATCCCCGCCAGTTCCTAGGATTTTTATCTGTCACTTTTCACTTCTTTCACCTCTGGCAGTATTGCTCATGTGAAAAATATCGAGTAGCACCGTGGTTCGGAACCCACGTTAAACTGTAGGTCCCCTTATAACTGGCTGGGTCGGAGGTTGGAGGAAGGCAACGGCATACCACCTCGAAACAGGACCATGCCTAGTAAAGCACTGTGGTGTCCAAACCAATCTTCGAATTGTTGACTGCTTTACCTTACCTTACCTATTTCTTCATCCCTTATTACAATATTGTAAGTTCATGTCCTTTGTAGAGCCCCTCTATATACTCTTTCCACCTTTCAGCTATCCCTTCTACATCTATATAGATACTCTGTAAATCACATTTAAGTGCCTGGCAGAGGGTTCATGAACCACTTTCATAACTTTTCCCTACCGTTCCATTCTCTAATAGCACGCGGGGAGAAAGAACACCTAAATCGTTCCGTTTTCGATCTGATTTCTCTTATTTTTATTTTATTGGGATGGTCATGTCTAAGTAGGTGGGTGCTAGCAAAATATTTTCACATTCAGAAGTAAAAGGCGGTGATTGAAACTTCGCAAACAGATCACGCCGCAATGAATAACGTCTTTCTTTTAATGATTTCCACCCTAATTCGTGCAACATTTCCGTGACGCTTTCGCCACAAAACGAGCTGCCCTTCTCTGAATATCTTCGTCAGTCCCACCTGGTGAGGGTCCCATACTGGGCAACAGTACTCCAGGAGAGGACGCACAAGTGTGATGTAGGCAGTCTCTTTGGTGGAGCTGGTGCGTCGTTCTGCCAATGAAACGTAACCTTTGGTTCGCCTTCCCCAAAATATTTTCTGTGTGTTCTCTCGAGTCTAAGTTGTTCGTAATTGTAACTCGTAGGTATTTGGTAGAATTTACGACCTTAAGGTTATCGCGTAATTGAAGTTCAGCGGATTTCTTTGTGGTTGTGTGTATTACTTAACACTTATCTTTATTTAGTGTCAAAATGTTCAAATGTTTGTATAGCTTATGGGACTTAACTACGGGGTCATCAGTCCCTAAACTTACAAACTACTTATGAACTAGCTAATACTAAGGACGGCACAAATATCCATGCCCGAGGGGGGATTCGAACCCCCGACCGTAGTGGCCGTGCAGACCGTGACTGGAGCGCCTCAGTCCCCTTGGCCACCGCGGCCGGCCATTTAGTGTCAATTGCCGATTTTCAGACCATGTAGAAATTTGGTCTAAATCGCTTTGCTGTTGCTTTTGATCCTCTGTTGATTTCACTAACCGATAAACGACAGCATCATCCGCGAACAGTCTAAACGAGCTATTCAGATTGTCTCCTAAATCGTTTCTTCACCCGTAGTGCGCCTCCGTAGCTCAGTGGAAGCGTCGCTGACTACTACGCAGGAGGCCCGGGTTTGATTCACGGCAGGGGACTGGGTGTTGTGTGTTGTCCTAATCATCATCATCTCATCATCATTGGCACGTAAGTCGCCCACGCGGCGTCAAATAGATAGACTTACACTAATGCGGCCGAACAATCCCGTAAGGGATCTCCCGGCCAAGAAAGCCATACGCTCATTTCCATTTCTACATCCGTAAAAAAGAAAGTTTAACACGGGAGAAAAACGGCCACTGAGCCTGGAAATACGGGAGCCGGGAGATCACGAAAAAGTATTTTCAAATACGGTAGATCCCGGGAAATACGGGAGAGTTGGTGACGCTAGTAGCGGCGGAAAGATGAACATTTAACCGTGTCGGGACGGGCAGAGGGCAACGGCTGTAGACGCGGAAGCTGTGGTCGTCCCGTCCCGTCCCGTGTCGTGTTGTGTTGTGGCTGAGGTTGTGGGCCGGTGGTTGTGGCTCGCCTTCCAAGGCCGCCCTGCGGCCGCTCCCGAGACGTGGCGGCGCTGTTGCCACACGGCCGCTACTCCAGCTGCTGCTGCCTCTGACACTCCTACGCCTTTCTCCGCCCACCAGGCGCAGCTCAAAGCGCGCACCAGCTCAACCAAAGCCGCTCGTAAAGGCCACCGCCTCACTTCAAACACCACCGCCTGCTAATCTAAGCCGTCTTGATAGCGCGGCCTCTGCGCGTCAGGGGCACAACGCACTGCAGGTTAAAGTAAGGCGGCCAATCGTCCCGGATTCCGCGAAATCCCGCGTTGGGAGACTCAATAATACTGTCCCGCAAAATGCCTGATTTGTCCCGCATTTTGGTAATTTTCATATTCCACCGACTGCAGACTATTCCCACGTATCTTAATCATAAGTCTATATCCTCAATCGGGTTTATGAGTGTCATTACATTAAAATGTTTTAATAGATTTTATTCAGAGCGAGATTTAGGCAACAATTGACAGAAACTGGGGAAAATAAAACAGTAGAAGAGGAATGGGTAACATTGAGAGATGAAATAGTGAAAGCAGCAGAGGACAAAATAGGTAGAAAGGCAAGACCTACAAAAAATCCTTGGATATCACAGGAAATACTAAATTTAATTGATGAAAGGAGAAAATATAAAAATGCAGTAAATGAAACAGGCAAAATCGAGTACAGACGACTAAAAATGAGATTGACAGGAAGTGCAAAATGGCTAAGCAGGAGTGGCTATAAGCCAAATGCAAATCTGTAGAAGAATGTATAAGAAGGGGAAAAGTAGATACCGCCTACAGGAAAATAAGAGACATTTGGGGACAAGAAAAGCAACTCTACGGATATCAAGAACTCAGATGGGAAACCAGTTCTCACCAAAGAAGGGAAAGCTGAAAGGTGGAAAGAGTACATAGAACAGCTCTACAAAGGAAATGAACTTAGAGACGATGTTGTAGGAAGGGAAGAGGAAGTAGATCAACATGAAATAGGATATGCTATACTGAGAGATGAATTTGACAGAGCCCTGAAAGACCTAGGACGGAACAAGGCCCAAGGAGTAGATGATATTCCCTCAGAGCTACTAAAGTCTCTGGGAGAGCCAGCCATGACAAGACTATTTGAACTGGTGTGTAGGATGTATGAGACAGGCGAAATACCCTCAGACTTTAAGAAAAATGTAATAATCCCCATTCCAAAGAAATCGGGCGCAGACAGGTGTGAAAATTACAGAACCATCAGTTTGATAAGTCATGGCTGAAAAATTTTAACACGAATTATCTACAGGAGAATGGAAAAGCTGGTAGAAACTGACCTCGGGGAATATCAGTTTGGATTCAGGAGGAACATAGGAATCCGGGAGGCAATACTCACTTTGTCTTGTCTTAGAAGATAGATTAAGGAAAGGCAAACCTACATTTATAGCTTTTGTAGATTTGGAGAAAGCATTTGACAATGTTGACTGGAATACACTCTTTCAAATTCTGAAGTCAGCAGGGGTAAAATATAGGGAAAGGGGAGTTATTTATAACTTGTACAAAAGGCAGACCGCAGTTATTAGACTCGAAGGGCATGAAAGGGAAGCATTAGTTGGGAAGGGGTAAGACAGGATTGTGGCCTTTCTCCGATGTTATTCAATTTGTACATTGAGCAGGCGGTGAAGGAAAGCAAGGAAAATTTTGGAATAGGGCTTAAAGTACAGGGGGAAGAAATAAAAACTTTGCGTTTTGCTGATGACATTGTAATTCTGTCAGAGACAGCAAAGGACATGGAAGATCAGTTGAATGGAATGGACAGTGTGTTGAAGAGAGCGTATAAAATGAACATTAACAAGAGCAAAACAAAAATAATGGAATGCGGTCTTAGAAAATCGGGCGATGCTGAAGGAATTAGATTAGGTAACGAAACAATGAAGGTGGTAGATGAGTTTTGTTACTTGGGTAGTAAAATAACATGTGATGGTCGCAGTACAGAGGATATAAAATGCAGAATGGCATTGGGAAGAAAAGCATTTTTGAAAAAGAGAAATTTGCTAACATCTAATATTAATTTAACTGTAAGGAAGTCTTTTCTGAAGGCATTTGTGTGGAGTGTTGCCTTGTACGGGAGTGAAACATGGACGATAAGCAGTGCGGATAGGAAGAGAATAGAGGCTTTTGAAATGTGGTGTTACAGAAGAATGCTGAAGATTAGGTGGGTAGATCGCATAACTAATGAAGTACTGAACAGAATTGATGAAAAAAGGAATTTTTGGCATACCCTGGCTAAAATAAGGGATCGCTTGGTAGGACACATTCTTAGACATCGGGGAATCGTAAATTTAGCGTTGGAGGGAAGTGTGTGGGGGTAAAAATCGCAGAGGGAAACCAAGAGACGCGTATAGTAAGCAGATTCAAGTGGATGTGGGTTGCCGTTCTTATGAGGAGATGAAAAGGCTTGCTCAGGATAGAGTAGGGTGGAGAGCTGCATCAAACCAGTCTCCGGACTGAAGACCATAACAACACACAGCTTATTCTACCGATACTCAGCTTTTTAACATCACGATGAATGGGGGTTCTGGTCGCTGCAACATTATTCTCCTGGGGCGTCGTGGTAGAAATAAATACTCGTAAGTACAATTTTTCACTTCTTCTTTAATTTGAATCGAACTTCTTCTCCACCAAAACATAACGCATTCAAAACAATGCAAGAGAACTTAGCCGACAGTACATCCATTTCAAAACACAGACTGACATAGCTTCCAGTGCACTTTTTAAAAGCCAAAACTCGAAATCCCCCACTCAAGGCGGTGAGGCAGATACATAACATCGGCAATAATGACATTACATCATGCATTGTTCATGACAATTCAATATACAATTAACAAACAAATGTTCAAAATGTTCGTACAACTTATGAGACTTAACTACGGGGTCATCAGTCCCTAACCTTACAAACTACTTATGAACTACTTACGAACTAGGACGGCACAAATATCCATGCCCGAGGGGGGATCCGAAACCCCGACCGTAGTGGCCGTGCAGACCGTGACGCCTCTGTCCCCTCGGCCACCGCGGCCGGCAATTAACAAACATACAAATAAAACATTTCATGTACACAAGAATAATCACAATATAAAATGAAAACTATGCATACAATAATTTTATATGGCATATGTATTTTGAAGACTAAATTTACGATCTCTCTGTTGACGAAAAAGTGCGATGTTAAATGTCAATTAATTAGTTAATGAGTACATCATACATGTTCCTAACGTACATTGAACTATCAATTATCTTCGCAAATCTGAAAATAGGTTCAAAATCTCACGTCAGTCAATATATACAAAGAAATACAATATACAAATTTCGACTTTACATTAATTAAAACAATTAGCTGATCAACACAACTTGTTTATGAGCCTGACATATATACAATGCTATTTATTTTAATGTCTTTATGTAAATACAAAAGTTTTTACCATTTGTCTATTTATTGAAATAACATACAATGACAAAACAATTGTTTATAGAACTGGGCGGAAACGTCTTATACAAATATCTTAATTAACGAAATCTATTCCTTGTTTTAATCACCGTATCACCGAGACACTGTCCTACACTGATTCCTAGACTGGCTATTTCGTTTGTAACTTCACACACAAAATGTATCACCATTGAACCACACGATTCCGGATCCGACGCAGACGGTATCGTACAATAACATCGAGATGAGGGAGCCAGCAGTATTGTCACAACATGCAGTAACTGTCGTTGTCTAGTGTACATAAAAACAGAAATAAATACACAACTGAGTGAAACACCACTTGCTGTTAGCGCGGGACACCGCTCTTAGTTGGCAGAGATCTTAATAGGTTCCAGACGAAAAATTCCGGGTGATGCAGAAATTCAACCGTCGATTGTTTAGGTTGTAAGTTAGTCCCCGCGGAGACTCGACATTTATGTTTGCATGCGTCCCCGATTTCGGTTCGGTGAACTAATTTACATGTAAGGTATTGACTTCTCTTCCTTCAATACCGCTCAAGTACTAGTAGTATGGTACTTTGGACCAATTTAATAGGCTTACAGTTGGCTGTTGGCAGAGTAAAATTTCCGCGAAGTCTTGCATGTGTTACGACTGTGTGACCGGGAAAAACATTATGGTCACGTTTTCGTCTGAAAATAAACAGGAAGATAATGAAAATTACCGTCGAAGTGCCTATTATTGCGTCCTACTTTTCTAGTGCTCGTGTCACAAATCGAGGCACAAATTTCTCACTCAGCTAATGAAGGCATACAGCAAAACAAGAATTTAATAGAAAGGTAAAACATTCGAAGCGGTTCAAATATGGTTCTTGCGAGACATAATATAGGCGGGACAAGTGACATTCATTTCAAAATTGGTACCGCCACAAGGACTTGTAAAAGGAGTTCCCTTATTTACAGAAGTATACACCACCTTCACAAGTGCGGTGCAAACACCCAAAGGGTTATTCACTTCTGTCTTTTTCCTTTTTTTTTTTTTTCCTAAATACATCAGTTTCCAAGCTTCATTTTGTTTTGCTGCCCGGGCCTCCAACAACGTTAGTCCACAAGTAACACTGAGTCACGCGTTCAAAGTCCTCATCCACATTCTCGAAACGTCCCGCATTGCGATCCGAAGAAGTTCGCCGCCTTAGGTTAAAGGGCCCTACACACGCTCCGATTTATTGGGATTAATTTATCGGCGGTCCGATAAACTGAACGTGTGTAGGCGCTTCCCGACTAAAGGCACAGAGTAACATGTCTGTGCTAAAGGCCAATTCACACTCCGTCACGTCACGGTCCGTCAGAACATTCCGCAGTGTATTTTTAATGGCGGCATTCACACTGTCAATCACCGGACCCAGGCTCTTGTAAGTAGGAGCGGGTCTCCCTACTTTCACGTTGTTGGCCTTCTCAGTGACGTCAAAATGACGTATGGCGTCCAAGTCGCATACCTATCGACTGCTGTCGAGTTTTGTGGTCGAACACAGCTACGATGCAAGGAGCCAAGGAGAGCTCATTTCTCACTTCCATATCGACAGTCTATCTGTTGAACTAGCTAGCGATCGAAAATGTGCGAAGTTTACGAAAGTATATTTCGTGAAATTCTGAAACAGTTTAGCGTTTCAGGAGGAGGCCAGATTTCTGCCTACTGTGATTCGTCGGAGGAGGTAGTAATATGTTTAGGTCAACTACTAGAAGTCGCTGGTGAATGTGGTGCCCTTTAGGCCTAGAGACAATGGACTGGTTTATGAGAACTTGCAAAGATTTATTTTCCTTTTGTACAACGTATTCCGGGTACTTAAGTGTTTTTCGTGTGTTCAGTACGGTTTTGAGGGTTATACTAATTTGTAAGAGGCTGTGAAAGCTTGTGTCTTATACAGGCCTAGAAACAGTGGACTGCTATATTAACTTTATTCTGTAGTTAACATTCTTTTTTTTTTTTTTTTTTTTTTTGGCAATTCAAATGTTTGTTAAGCTTATGGGACTTAACTACGGAGTCATCATAAACTACCTTATACTAAAGACGACACAAATATCCATGCCCGAGGGGGATTCGAACCCCAAACTGTAGTGGCCGTGCAGACCTTGACTGGAGCGCCTCAGTCTCCTCGGCCGCCGCGGCCGGCAGCAATGAAATACCACATCATGTTCTGCATATAGTGTGTGTGTGTGTGTGTGTGTGTGTGTGTGTGTGTGTGTGTGTGTTTCTAGGCCTACAGGCACCCACATTCACCAGCGACTTCTAATAGTTTACTTCGCACATTTTCCATCGCTAGCTAGTTCAAAAGACAACAAGCAAGATAGACGGGCAATATAGAAGTAAGAAATGAGCTCTGATGTTTACCCGCCCTACAACTTAATGAATTCTTAAAAAATATATTAATTAATTGGACTGTATAACCGACATAATTACGTTTAGTACGCAATGTCAGTTTTAACTCTTCTTACATTACTACATATTGGTTACTGGGGTGTATAAAGGCGACATTGCATTTATTATCTAGGTTGGCTGTTTAGTTCGTTGGTCGTACGATAAATCGGAGCACACACGCTCCGATTTGCCGTCTAACCAACAAGCCGTCCAAGTAATCAAACAAATTCGTAGCAGCCTACACACGTTCCGACCAACTGTCTGCAGCTATTGCAGCGCCTCCCTGATCTGTGGTGTCAGTTCGACAAGCAGTTTTTGTTTTCGCGTGTTCGCTGTGCAGACAGCGGACGATCGCAGGCAGGACGTTGATCGTGAAGCGCTACACACTCACAATTTGTTGGAGGGAGGGAGGGGGGGTGGTGGTGGTGGGGCAAATGTCGGACGGGCAGACCCGAACAACTATCCAACAAGCACATTGGTCGGGAAGCATATCCACACGTCCAATTTATCGGACCGCCGATAAATTAGTCCCGACAAATCGGAACGTGTATAGGCACCTAAAGTCGTGCCCCACGGAAGTGTCGTGCCCATTACAGATAAACGAACTAATTCACTTCTGGGAACTTGTTCACCAATGACCGCTGCTTTTTGGAAACAGTTCTTTTCGATTCAGTTCCTCAGGTATTTTTTATCGAATTATTTTCCACTAACAGATAAAATAGTTATGAAATGCGTAGTTGCGTTATAAAAGGTGAACAAGAAATTCTCAGTTAAAAAATAAATATTATTAACGTATTCGTCTTTCGATATCGAAATCCCTTTTCCTACTCAGTTGGTATCACGCACAACTTTTTTTTTCTCCACGGAAAACCTAACCAGTGGCGAACAGCATATATATTTTTGAAGGGAGAAAGATTAATTAAATACAAGTAATTTTAAATGGACTCCCCCATGGTACTCAGTTTTGCTGCTCATATTCAAAGAATATTTGTGGTGAAGCCCCTTTTTACTTTACCGATATCACGCTTTTTTTTTATTGTTGACATTAAATCATATATTACGCCTCCCAGTCTCCTCGCCAATACAGGAAAGTATGACTACCACAGCGATGCCTTCACGCATCGTTCATTAACATAATTCAAATAACCTACCTATTTTTTCCGTTATATTCATTATTGCCTAGGCCCCTTGCGCCCTCCCCCTTGTGTGTACGCCCATGAACCTAACAAATAGGTTGTTGTTGTTGTTGTTGTCGTCGTCGTCGTCGTCGTCGTCGTCTTCAATCCGGAGACACTGTCATCGGCAAAATGCAATATGGTGCAGACATGGCTGAGCCACAGCCTAAGGGATGTTTGCAGAATGAAACATCCTTTTTTCCAGGAGTGCTAGTCTTGCATGGTTCACAGGAGAGTTTCTGTGAAGTTTGGAAAGTAGGAGGCGAGGTACTGGCGGAAGTAGAGTTGTGAGGCGGCATCGTGAGTCGTGTCGGGATAGCTCAGTCGGTAGAGCGCTTACCTGCGAAAGGCAAAGGTCCCAGGTTCCCGGTTCCGGCACACAATTTTAATCTGCCAGGAAGTTTCACTTTTTTGTATGCCCTTACATGTTTCATTACTGTTGTAGCATCTTCAGAGGGTCCTTTTCCTTGCTTTAAAGTGAACAATATTAAATAATTTGTTTTTACAGTTATTAAAAGTTCAGCCTATTAATACTAATTATGTAAAAGAATCTCCTGTGTGTGTGTGTGTGTGTGTGTGTGTGTGTGTGTGTGTGTGGATTGGATGGTATTCTTACTTCATGCCTGTAGGTCTTTGATTACAGTTTCTCTGCAACCACACGGTACTAACTAAAAATATTTTCTGTTGTTCACTGAAGATGCTACAAACGTAGTGAAATATGTGGTGTCGCACAAGTACAAAGTGCGCGCCACCTACTTTCGCCGCGCGCCGCCATGCACGCACGGCGCGGCGTTCTTACGACGACAGCCACGAGCGCCCTCTGTTACAACTCCGCTCGTGGCCACCACTGAACGACATCGTTCACTTGGGACTGAGATAGGCACCAGTCAAGACTTTGGTATCAGATAGGCACCAGTGAAGACTTTGGTATCGGATACGCACCAGTGAAGACTTTGGTATCGGATAGGCACTAGGCAGGCCTCTAGCTCAACTATGTATCAGCCTTCTGCAGTACTATGAAAAAGTTAAGTATTGTATACATTCTGTGCAATATATATCTCGTTCTAATTTACTCTAGTGTTTCTAGTTTCTGGCTGCTCCCCTCCGTACCAGCACCAGCGAGCTATCTTTATTCCTGTGTCGGTCTCATTCCACTCGGCCACCGACACCTACGACGGAAACGAGACACAAAAGCGGCGACGAGGCTGGGACACAAAAAAATATGTATGGGCATTGACTCCCACCCGTAGAGTTTTATATAAGTCTGTAACTTTCAACTGCCATATCTTCCAATCCCTTATGGTTATCAACCCCTTACCTCCATAGTGCACAATGGGAGACAGATACCTACCATCACAAACAAACAAACACTATTCATTTGCGATGTGTAGTTTTGCACTGCTGTGTGTGTGAAACATAGACACAAACACCTGAAGATTTATTGAAGAGACGGATTCGTTACTGTTATTTGAGGCCGAGTACAAATGTAAGGAGTGTCAGGCGAGATGTTGGGAAAGTTGTCTGGGGGACATCAGCTGTGGACACCGGACAGAGGTGGTTGCTCTGTGAGGCGCACGAGCAGTGGGCGTGGGTGGGTTCCGATGCGTGTCACGGCTGAATCAGCGCTCGCCACGCGTCGGCACGCACCAGTCCACGCACTGCGTGTGGAGGGCAGAGGCGGATCTGAGATTCAGCGCACGCGCCAAGTCGCCACACCTGCTGCCCAACAATCGCTGCGCATCAGCCTTGACGACGTTCGCGCTCAGCAAGGGCTAGGCAAGGTTGCGTTCACACTAGAGATGAACTAAACCGCGACTTTCCGATAACAGTGATTTCCGTGACCGCTACTTTTAGATCACCGTGATTCGTAACTGTGATTAATCACGATTTAGAATCGCCGTGAGGAATTCACGAAATGCATCCCTCCGCGATTTCTGCTACTCCTGCTATTCCGTGATTGAATCACAGCCGGCCGCGGTGGCCGAGCTGACTGAGGCGCGCCAGTCACGGTCTGCACAGCCACTACGGTCGGGGGTTCGAATCCCCCCTCGGGCATGGATATTTGTGCCGTCCTTAGTATTAAGTAGTTCGTAAGTAGTTTGTAAGTTTAGGGACTGATGACCCCGTAGTTAAGTCCCATAAACTCTACAAACATTTGAACATTTGATTGAATCACAGCGATTGCTGGCTTTCCTGCTACTTCTGCAATTCCCGCGACTACTGTGATTTACTACGGAAATGCCAAAAGTTGAGTTAGTACTGTTATAATGTTTCATCCGCCAGTAACTAATTTATCGTCTCTTCGTTGTTATGAAAGTAGTGCTTCTGAACACAGGAAACTAACTCTCAACAAATCAGTCAATAGTAAGTATAGTTTACAATTTTTGTATCTTTTGATTAAATAAATTAAAACAAATGCGAATCAGATACGCTACTCCAAAATTCTTTGGCATGATATAGCAAAAGTGAATCCATATTTGCAATTGAAAAGCAGTCTCTGTTACGAATTCGCAGCAGAGGCTGCTTTTCAATTCAGTCGCTCTTCGCTTACGGGGATTTGCTGTTATACCCGTTCTTCGCTTAGCGGTGATTCGCTGCTATCCCCGCTATTTGCTGCTGTGTTTCGGTCAACAGATGGCTCTTTTAGCCTTTGCTGCTTAGCTCCTCTTCGCTTTTCCGCTATTCGCTGCTCTAGCTGCCATTCGCTGCGCAACCGTGAATGAAATCGCTGTCAGATTCCAGATCGCCGCAATCGTGAAAACAGCGACTTCTCAATCACCGTGATTTCTAACGAATACGTGATTTCTTGACCATCCCTAGTTCACACTACCGGCCGGGATGTACGCCTGTACCAGGGCCGTTCAAACTTCGCACTTGACGTCTACAAATAACAGGTGAAGAGCAAGAAGCGCGAGGCGCTAGGCGCTAGGGACGATCCAATCACAGCGCGGTAAACACTTCCGTTGGTCACGTGCCGTGACGTCAAAGTTCCCGTAGAGCTCCTAAAAACACAGGCTGGCGCATCCGCCATTTTCATTCCTGCGAATGCTAAACACAGCACGCAGCTTATACGAACACTGTTGTTTTATTTAAGTTCAGTGAATTACTTTGCAAGTGCCCCGGCATAGAGCCTCAGATCGCGCTACTTTCAGCTTACATTCCGCTCTTGTTTACATCGATATGTGGATTAGACCCAAAAATCTCGCGTTTTCTTTACTTATTGCTGCTTCTGTCCAAATAAAGAAGAAAAGAGCAAGAAACACATATTTCTGTGATAAAAATCGCGTACTGCGTTTAATGCTGCCGAAACTGGTCATCTAGATAAATTTTTTAAGCGATCTGGACTTCTATTTGAATAATGACTGTCAATATGCGAGTTTTGTTTGACGTCTTGCAGTAAGTGTTTGTTGTCTACTGTGACATTCACCACATCGGATTGTTTGTACTCAAATTGCTGAAAGTACTTCTATTATGTTACCGAGAAAGTTTCAGACTGTATTACAAACACTAAAACTAAAAAGAATATTAGTGTACAGGATCTAAAGTTTAAGGTCTTAGAGGCACCAGTGCCAATGTTGGCAACAACCTTTGAATGTTATTTGAAAAACTTATCGTAGAGAATGTGTTTACCATGAAATAAATAATTCACTAAGGTTGACAGGTTTTCGTATGTAACAGTACCCTTGTCTTGCCAGTAATTTAATAATCCTTATAAAGGAAATATTTCGTTGCCTACATTAGCACACTACGCAAGCCTTCGATCTCGGTGGATGTTGGGTGTAGCGTGAAGCACCGAAAAATTGCTGACCACCTGTGTCGCTCTCTCGTGATGTTAAAGATCCATAACCAGAAAACAAGTGGCGACCGATTACTGTCGACAAGGACCTGCTATGATTTTACATGAGGTCATGTCTATATATAAAAGGCAATGTCTCGACTGACGGACTGACTGAATGACTCATCTTCACCCAGCCCAAACCACTGAAGATAGAAACTTGAAATTTGTAGAGCGTGTTGGTCTTACTCTGTAGGCGTCACTTAACAAGCGATTTTTCGATATTCCGTCCGTAAGGGGGTGAAATAGGAGATGAAATGTTTTTTGAAAATACGTTGCTATTTAGGCAATTTTGAAGCGAGAACTACAAAATTTCGGATTTTAATTCACAGTTCGAATTTAAGAGACGTGTTTCGGCTTTCTCTCTCTCTCTCTCTCTCTCTCTCTCTCTCTCTCTCTCTCTCTCTCTCTCTCTTTCTTTTAAAAGACAAATAAGGGAGTAAAAATAGGGGACGCAAAAAAATTGATAATCAAAAATATGTTACCGTTAATTCAAATTTCAAGCTATAAGAACGAAACTTAGGATATGGACTCTTGATCAGGATTAAAGACACGAGTTTTGATATTTTTGAAAATTCAACAACTAAGGGGGTAAAATAGGGGATCAAAAATTCTTTTCGAAAATATATTGTTGTGAAGACAATTTTGAAGCTACAACTACATAAATTGGTATATGTTTTCTTGTTCAGAATTAAAAAGATACATGTTTCGGTATTTTCAGAAAATTAATCATTTAGGCACGCTGTACTGTATTTCAACCCATCCCCAATTTCAAACAACTCTAAACTGTTATATTATTTATTCATTTTCTTAACAAGCTGTCTGAGGGAAACCGCGTTTCTATGAACATTTTGCTGATTTATCTGTCGACAATTTTCTTTGTCTCAATAATACTTCGGTTTTATTTAGTGCAACTGAAACAAAAATGCGCCATTTTAGTTCAGGTTCAGACACTACAGGTAAAGTCAGTAAAGTATGAGAAGCATGTGCCACTTTTCTTATTGTGTGGTTTCTCTCTCTCTCTCTCTCTCTCTCTCTCTCTCTCTCTCTCTCTCTCTCTCTCTCTCTCTCTCTCTTGCTTCTTTGTAGGTTTGTCCCCAGCAACTAGGTATATTCAGCAGCTGCCATAAGAAGATTGTAGGGAAATTGTTAACGAATTAATGCCACTGTTTAAAATTTATGTGAATAGTTTCGTTACACACACACACACACACACACACACACACACACACACACACACACACACACACACACGGGAGGCCTTGAACCTCCGACGGGGGCGGCCGCAAAATCCAAATCTTGGCGCGTTAGACTGCATGGTTATTTCCCCGCGCAAATAGCATGTCATCAAGAGTTTGTTTAAAACTGAAATTTTTAATTGTTTCGCAAAGTCATTTCATAAGGTCCAGTTATCGTGTACTCGTAGTGTGCAATAGAATGAATCCACCAATTATTATAGAACAAGTAGATGACATAGTGCCTCACGAAACCTCCACGATGCAATGTGAACATAGCCTGATGATGGCCACAAAGCTGAAGTAGGCCTATTGCTATATTTATAAGGATTATTAAAAACATCTACCTAGTAAAGCAGCATTTCGGTATTATTTCTATTAACACTTTGTCATTAGACAACAATTTATTCTTGTTCTCCTTGTCAGACACTGCACTGTTCTATGGGTTCTCACTCTATTGCCTGAAATCACGCACAGTTTTGAAATGTTGATATTTATATACCTGTGTGTAAATATCATTCATAAGATAAGCAGGAGTAAATATATAGTGAACTTGTACAAAAAGCAGACGGCGGTTGTTAGAGTTTGAAGGGCATGAAAGGGATGCAGTGGTTGGGAAGGGAGTACGACAGGGTTGTAGCCTTTCTTCATCGTTCAATTTGCTAACTGCACTGAGCAAGCAATAAAGGAAATAAAGGAGAAATTAGGTGAAGGAAATAAAGTTAAGGGCTAAGAAATAAATACATTGCATTTTGCCGATGACATTGTAATTATCTCAGAGACAGCAAAGAATCTAGAAGAGCAGTTGAACGGATTCACTGGGTGTTGAAAGGTGCGTATACGATGAACATTAACAAGAGCAAAACAAGGGTACTTGAGGGCAATCATAGAATATCTAGCAATGCTGAAACAATGAAGGAGGTAGATGAGTTTTGTTAGTTGGGCAGTAAAGTAACAAATGATGGTCGCAGTACAGAGGATATGAAATGCAGAATCGCAATGGGTAGAAAAGCGTTCTTGAAAAAGAGAAATTTGTTAACATCGAATATTGAGGAAGTCCTTTCTGAAGGTATTTGTGTGGAGTGTTGTTTTGTGTGGCAGTGAAACTTGGACTATAAACAGTGCGGACAGGAAGAGGATAGAGGCTTTTGAAATGTGGTGCTACAAATAAAATGTTCAAATGTTTGTATAGCTTATGGGACTTAACTACGGGGTCATCAGTCCCTAAGCTTACAAACTACTTATGAACTAGCTAATACTAAGGACGGCACAAATATCCATGCCCGAGGGGGAATCGAACCCCTGACCGTAGTGACCGTGCAGACCGTGACTGGAGAGCCTCAGTCCTGCCCCCCTGTTTTTTTCTATAGTTCTCTTCGTTGCAGACGCTGATAGTTTGTGTTCGTTC
Organism: Locusta migratoria; assembly: GCA_026315105.1. NCBI lineage: Eukaryota > Metazoa > Arthropoda > Insecta > Orthoptera > Acrididae > Locusta > Locusta migratoria. The sequence continues at coordinate 92,125,316 of CM048754.1, read as the reverse complement.
TTGTTCGGCATTTTGTTGGCTCAGCTTTATTATTATTATCATTATTATTATTATTATTACAGAGGGCGTTGAGCCACGGCGCCCGGCATTTCACTCGGCCACCGCGGCCGGCTCACACATCGAGATTCCGGCCGTACTTAGAAACAAGTCTCGCAGAATCCTTCATTTGTACAAACCTAGTAGAATTTTTCATATTTTTTCACTGTTTTGTTAGTAGGCGGACTTCTCGACAGTGGACAATTTGTCATGATTTTTGCGAAGGAAATGCGAGAGCCGCGGCCGAGTGCATTGAGGCGCTATGCTACGATTCGCGAGGCCGTTCCACGTCGGGGGTTCGAATTCCCCCCTCGGGCATGGATATTTGTGCCGTCCTTAGTATAAGGTAGTTCATAAGTAGTTTGTAAGTTTAGGGACTGGTGACCCCGTAGTTAAGCCCCTTAAGCTAAACAAACATTTGAATATTGTGAAATGTGAGAATATTACGCTCTATAGTTAGTCAAACTCCAGGTGCTGTTTTACACGTGTTTGCTACCTGTAATCTGCGAAAGCCACTATGATCCTAATTTCATAGTAGTCAATCGTTCCTGCTGGCATGCGCTCGTTACACATTTGATCAGACATTACGTTAACCTACGATTTCGGACATAACTGGGATACCACCAGTCTGCTTTGACCCATGACGTCATCAAAATGGCGGAAAACCCGTATACGGGATATCTTAATACTTCTGTATTGTAGATACAAATAATCTGTAGTTATTATAGATAACAGAATGTACCATCGGTACGAGTACGAGGGCTAATCAAGAAAGAATGATCATTTTTTATATATTTTTGCAACGTACTGTTACTCAAACTGATAACATTGATTTTCTCAAAATAGTCTCCCATGCTATGCACGTGTCCCGGAATTTCTCCCAGTCCTCAGATACTTGCTGGAAATCATTTTTTGAGAGGTCCTTCAAAATCGCCTTCACCACTATTTCTGTTGACAGATAAAATCTGCCACGAAGGTGTTCCTCCAAGTTAGGGGACAGAAAAAAGTTAACACGGGTGTAAATCCGGACTATAGGGAGACTGAGGGATGCACTTCGCGTTCATTTTTGCAAAACATTCAGCGACAACACTGGCAACACGCGACCGTGCATTATTGTGATGCATCATCCAGCGTGCTTCTCGGAAACGACGTCTTCTGCGCCTGATATGGACTTGCAGTGGTCTCACGCATCCATGTATCATGTAGTACTGTCCAGTTACTGATGTCTCTGCAGATATGACATGCTGATAAAGCATTCCATGTACATCAAAGAATTCAAAAGAATGAAATGTCCATAACTTTCCCAGCAGAGACAATCACTTTTGCTGTTTTGGGGTAGGTGATGGAGATTTCCACACTGAGCTTTGCTGTTTGCTCTCAGAATCCAAATGATGTAGCCGAGTTTTATCAGCAGTTGATTACATCTGAAAGAAACTGAGGATTTTCCTTTAACATCAACCTCAAGTGCATGCAGACCTGCATGGGAATGTCCTTTTGTTAGAGAATCAACGGTCTTTGAACCTGTTGCGCATTCTGTCACCGACGTGTGGCGCCCATTGAAATATTCAGTATTTCAGAAAGTGATCCCAGGGTAATTCGTCGATCCTCCTCCACAATGACAGCAGCGGTGTTGATGTTATCTTCCGTAACTGAAGCACCGGGTCCAGCTTCCTTTGAAATTCTCCCCTCTTAAACATTTTACAACACCTTCGAGCTGTGCTGTAGGAAAGAACAGACTCTCGATATATCTCCTGTGACAATGTACAGGCCTCAGATGAAAGTTCATGAGACGAAAGCAGAATTTCATTGTCGTGTTCATTCCTCGCGAGTTTCCTCCATTGCGGCGGTAGGCGTACTGAACGTGTCTCAACGTGACTGCCTCTAACAGGTGGGAACCGGGAGTCCCGACAATTAGACTGCTACGGCGTGATTGTTTCACATTAAGCTAATAGAATACAATAACATACAATTTTAGCGCGGGAAATTACGACCGTAAAATTTATGATCATTGTTGAACAGTATTGGTATTTAAAAATGAAAGAGGTGATTTAGAAGGGATGTCCGTTACATATGGAGATAGACTGTTGAATAGAGGAAATTTTGCGCGCGGTGACAAGTGGTAGTTCTACTAACTGATTAGTCAATGAGACAGTACTGATTGTTCTTGTCAAACTTTTCTTTTTTTTCTTTTAATGACGATGTATTCTGCAGTGTAAATAGCAATATAAATATAAATTCAGATACCCTGAGACCGTTTTTCGTCTTAAATATGTCCAAGACATTAAAGACAAATAAGAAGCAATGAATTAAAATTTGTGATGCGGCCGGGAATCGAACCAGGATCTCCATGCTTACTATGTAGACGTCTTAGTTTTTTGGTCTTTTTTTAGTTCTGCTCCTTGCGATCGCTGATCTTTTTCGTTCGTGATCGTTCGTTGATCATTTGGCTCAGCTTTTTTTTTTTTTTTACAGAAGGCGTTTAGCCTCCTGACCGGGCGCGCTGAGCCACGGCGCCCGGCTATCGTTAGACCACCGCACCACTAACGATTAAGGCGCCTTGGAATAGTCTAAGTACGACTTCACTCCACGTCTAACGGTAAGATGTCTGCCCAGTAAGCATGGAGGTCCGAGTTCGATTTCTGGCCGCATCACAAATTTTAATTCAATGCTTCTTATTTATCGTTGATCTGCAGTGCATCACAAGTGCTCCCTGCATCTCGCTCCGCTCTAGGAAAAGGCGGCCAGCTGTCACCTACCCACACTGAGGGTGACCAGTTGTTTTAGAACACGTTTCCTCAGCAGTGCTAACCCCCAAACCCTCGATATTAGGTTCACCACGAACACTGTTAGCGGCTTCCCTGCCTCGGACCGCCTTATCAGACTGCCTTCTGTTGTTGCAGGGGACGTAGCGGCGACGGCAGCATGTTTCCAGAGGCGGCCGCGGCGGTAGTGGCGGCGCTGCTGTGCCTCGTGGCAGCTCCCGCGTCGGGCCTGGAGGGTCCCAACGTCTGCGTGCGGCAAGAGACGTGAGTGCACCACCAATGTTACCGACTCTCTTTATGAAGGAATGAGGAGCAAGGCAGTAAAAAAAAGAGGCATTAAATAATTTCGGGGATCATCTTTAGTTGTAATTTTAAAACAACAAAAATGTTTACAGTTGCCACGCGGGAGAAGCCGTGCGTTCTAAGGCGCAAAGTGCAGGTCTGATCCCTGTCGTAGGTTCGAGTCCTCCTTCGGGCATTGTGTGTGTGTGTGTGTGTGTGTGTGTGTGTGTGTGTGTGTGTGTGTGTGTCCGCTGAACTTTGGTCCTATATCTTAACAAACATTTGAACATTGTTAACATTTTCTGTAGCATTGTGGTATCAGTTTCCCCATTTTTTTTTTTTTTTTTAACCAGCAGTTCTGTTACAGAAGTAATAAAATGGACAAATATATTTCCCTCATCATCATTGTGTAATTTCTTTTACAGTCTTTGAATAAAAACATGTTACAAAAACCTGGTGTGTAAGATGTGTGACACAAGCGAAGTACCCTCAGAGTTTAAGAAAAATGTTATAATCCCCATTCCAAAGAAAGCAGGTGCATACAGGTGTGAAAACTACAGAACCATCAGTTTAATAAGTCATGGTTCCAAAATATTAATACCAATTATTTACAGAACGATGGAAAAGCTGGTAGAAGCCCTCGGTGAAAATCAGTTTGAGTTCAGGAGGAATGTAAGAACACGGGAGGCAATACTCACGTTATGGCTTATCCTAGAAGATAAGGATAAGGCATATCTAACTTTTGTAGATTTGGAGAAGGCTTTTGCCAATGTTGATTGGAATAAACTCTTTCAAATTCTGAAGCAAGGATGAGTAAAATATAGGGAGCGTAAGATTATTTACAACTTGTACAAAAACCAGACAGCGGTTGTCAGAGTTGAAGGGCATGAAAGGGATGCAATGGTTAGAAAGGGAGTAAGACAGGGTTGTAGTCTTTCTCCATTGTTATTAAATTTGTACATTGAACAAGCTATAAAAGAAAGCAAGGAGAAATTTGGAGAAGGAATTAAAATTCAGGGCGAAGAATTAAAAACATTGCGTTTTGCCGACGACATAGTATTTCTGTAAGATACAGCAAAGGATCTGGAGGGGCAATTGGAACGGAATGGACAGTGTGCTGAAAGGTGCGTATAAGACGAAGATTAACAAGAGCAAAACTAGGGTAATGGAGTGCGGTCTAAGAAAATCAGGTGATGCTTAAGGAATTAGATTAGGTAACGAAACAATAAAGGAAGTAGATGAGTTACTTGGGCAGTAAAGTAAAGTAACAAATGATGGTCGCAGTACAGAGGGTATAAAATGTAGAATGACAAAGGGTAGAAAAGCGTTCTTGAAAAAGATAAATTTGTTAACATCGAATACTGATTTATGCCTGAGGAAGTCCTTTTTGAAGGCATTTGTGTGGAGTGTTGCCTTGTATGGGAGTGAAACATAAACAGTGCGGACAGGAAGAGGATAGAGGCTTTTGAAATGTGGTGCTACAGAAGAATGCTGAAGATTAGGTGGGTGGATCGCGTAACTAATGAGGTACTGAAGAGAATTGGGGAGAAAAAGAATTTCTGGCATACCTTGACTAAAAGAAGGGTTCGATTGGTAGGACACATTCTTAGACATCAAGGAATCGTGAATTTAGCGTTGGAGGGAAGTGTGTTGGGTAAAAACCGCAGAGGAAGACCAAGAGATGGATACAGTAAGCAGATTCAGACAGATGTAGGTTGCCGTTCTTCTGTGGAGTTGAACAGGCTTGCTCAGGATAGGGTATTGTGGAGAGCTGCATCAAACCAGTCTCCGGACTGAAGACCACCACCACCACAACAACAACAACAACCACCACCTCAGAAATGCAGCATAAAACTAATTTCCTTACTAGTTCCTCAATAAGTTTATTTACAGAAAATGGCGCCAAGTAAATTAGTAACAATTGGTATTGCTTTGATCCGTGCTATTTCTGAATTTGAAAATATTACTGCGTCTAGTTCAGAGGTTCGAATACTCCCTCGGACATGTGTGCGTACGAGGGTAAGTTAGTTTGTAAGTCTTAGGGACTGAACACCATAGCAGTTCCGTCCAATAGCTTTGTAAACATTTGCACTAGTTTAGAGTCGCATTCATTTTCTTTTGGTGGACGGTGCTAGGAAAAACATAAAAAATGAAAAAAAAATTGTTATATTCTGCAGGGGTAAACTAGATGCTTTCTGATGTTCTTGGCCTTTGTAGTGGCTGGTCAGGTCGTACTATCCTCCATTAGATACACTGAATGTCTTCTAGCAAAGCCTACATAACACCTCGTGGACGTTACTCCTATCAGCTAAGTAGTCCGGATTATTGATTTTTACACTTCGCATTATATGGGTATACGCGTTTATTTGTTCCTTCTACGTTTGCGGTTTTAATTATAGCTATCGTTTTCTTGCCGAAGTACAGTCATCACTATCTGGCGCCAAATGCATTTCGAAATTCAGGATAACAACGAAGCAATATTATGAAAATTCGTACCGATGACTGTAACACATGACCGTTGGCCACCAGTCCAAAACAGTCGCGAAACTCTGTAGGGGAAAAAAGAGTGCCGGCCGCGGTGGCCGAGGGGACTGCGGCGCGCCAGTCACGGTCTGCACGGCCACTACGGTCGGGGGTTCGAATCCCCCCTCGGTCATGGATATTTGTGCCGTCCTTAGTCTTAGCTAGTTCATAAGTAGTTTGTAAGCTTAGGAACTGATGACCCCCGTAGTTAAGTCACATAAGCTATACAAACATTTGAACTTTTTTAAGTGTTGCTGAACCGATGCTAGCGCCTCAAGCGGCGAATAGGAAGTAGCAGAATAATGCCATGACACAAAACTGACAAGATACTTTAATATTTACTAGTCACGAAACGTGGCAGTGATTTTTCTAATACAAAAATGTTCAAATGTTTGTAAAGTCTATGGGACTTAACTACGGGGTCATCAGTCCCTAAACTTACAAACTACTTATGAACTACTTACAAACTAGGACGGCACAAATATCCATGCCCGAGGGGGGACTCGAACCCCCGACCGTAGTGGCCGTGCAGACCGTGACTGGAGCGCCTCAGTCTCCTCGGCCACCGCGGCCGGCTTTCTAATACAAGGAGTTGAAAAAGTAAGTTAAGTAATGTTAACCACTACTCCTAATAACTGTGTAATATCAAAATGTCGGTGCAGTGTGATATTACAATTCACAGTAGCAAGAGTCGCAAACGTATCGTCCAGAAACGTTTTAAGAACGGAAATTATTTCAAGTTCAAAAGGAACTGATTATGATTATATTCACGGGCTAATTTTTTTTTTTTTTTTAAGCCGATTTCGGACATTGTAAAAATCGTGTCTAGCTTTGAATATATTACATTCTTGGAGGGTGCTACATGTCCTTGGAAACTACATTTACTCCTTGACCTTGCTTTTCTATCTTGCGTGGACATATCAATATTTTTTTAGCTACTTATCAGGTATGATAACTGTACTACTTTAAAAAAAATGTGACGTCTTAATATTGACAGTTAAAGAGTATATACGCGGACATACTATTTGTATGACCCGTAATGTTCGTAAAACTGAAGTGCGAAACTAAGCAACTTCTACAGGAACAGTTAACTGCTATCGAATAGTTTCAGCATTACAGCAGTAAAATTGTGAAGTAGTGGTTCAGCTTTTGCGATTTCTCTTAAGGGTGTAGGCATGTATGAAAAATGAACGAGTTGTTATATTATGAATTTTATGTTTAGAAAAACTAAAATTTTATAGTTAAAAAAACTTTTTACCACATTTTTAATATATTTGAAAAATTCTAGAGTTTCATACATCTGTAAAGCATTTCGATTGAACCCTTTGCCAGGTACTTAAATGTGATTTGCAGACTAAATATGTAGTTGTAGAGTTCAGATTCTAAAAATGAAAATGACATTCCTCATGAATATTAGATGTTGCAATTACATCACTTTCATCAACAACAGATAAATAAAAAGTGTCTATACAATACCAGTAATATTTTCCTGTCTAATAGTTTTCTTGCTTCAGTTCCTTGTTACCTGTAATGATACACTAAACATATTTACACGAATAACACAAACTTGCTTCAAGTACTGTATATTAATTTCGTATATAAAGCAGAATATGTTTAGTTTACTAAGTTATAAGTCATTTTTGTGTTGTCAAGAATTACCTGCAAATAAAACCACCGACGCTTGAATAATTTAACGTCAGGACAGAATGCAGGAACTTACTTCACATATTTATTAAAGTTAAAAAACATGTAGGTATATGCTGCGTTATCCAATTGACAGTGAATCTTTAATCTATTAACTTTCATTACGGATTAAAAGTATCACAGCACATAATCGAGAGTTGCTTCTGGGATCCTAGTTTTCTGACAATTACCGTCAGCCCGACTCTTCTTCCTGCGTTTCTGAATTCAGATGGAAATACCATAATGTTTACCTTCCTTCTTGGCTTGCAAAAAACACCCTATAGCGCAACATTGAGGCATTATTAAGATCGAAACATAGGAATATTCACAAGACGTCTTATGGCAGGGAAGCAACGTATAGGACCACCATGGCGGAAAAAATCGCACTGACGTGTTTTACGGCCTACTTTAGATTTGTAGTTTTATAAGTTTTTGCAAACATTTTGGACCAAAATAATAATTTAAATAATAAAAAATTAATAAGTGTGTGAAACCCTTTTAGGAAAAAAAAATTTGGTAGTGGTTAGTTTCGAACCACTGACCTTCAGCGTCGCAGTCCAACGCAATGCCTACTACGCTACAGTTAACAGAAATTGCGTTCTTTAATTTTATGCTATTGATAGCCGTTGTTAACTGATGCTAATCTGGCATTTGTAGACACTAGGTTGTCATTTATCGTACGAAGAACGACGTGTCTTTGTTAATTCTTCAGAGCGCCATTGCTTTGAAATGACAACGTGTAAGTTACAATAAGAAAATCATCAAATACGCAACGCAAGATGGCGTATGCCAGAGACAGTTCTGGGCGAGGAATGTCACGTGAGATCTGCTGGTTTTCGTTAATTCAATGGAGGGTGTCAAAACTCCGTTATTTTTGCAAATATCTCTGAAACTATACGAGATATGAAAAAAACATAGGAGAGCAAAGTTGTAGAGAATTTACTCCTCTACAAATTGGGTTATTCAATTTTAGTGTTAGATGAATGGCTGAGCCGTTATTTTCATTTCAGTTTCGAGCTGTCAAAAGACGATCGCGAAGCCCCACTTTCAGTGTTACTACCGTAAACTCAGTGTTACTACCGTAAACTCACGTGTCGCAGAAGGCGGCAAGCGGCACGGAAAAGGATGGGCGTACTATCCCTGTAAAGAGCTTTAGGAGAGACTGCTCATCTCTCAACGTTTTTGCTCAAACAAATGTACAAATGTCTGTATAGCTTATGGGACTTAACTACGGGATCATCAGTCCCTAAATTACAAACTACTTATGAACTAGCTAAGACTAAGGACGGCACAAATATTCATGCCGGAGGGGGGATTCGGGCCCCCGACCGTAGTGGCCGTGCAGACCGTGACTGGCACGTCGCAGATAGCTCGACCACCGCGGCCGGCAACGTTATCGCAACAAGTCGCAGAGCAGAGGTTGTGCTACTACTGGCTCGTGGGGAGCGAAGCTAGGAACGCGGCGGTTGCGTCGCCGTGTCGTTAAGTGACGCCCGTCGTGTGGGACTTGGCGACGCATTGTGCCGCTCTGCCGGTGATAAGGAAGCAGCGGCGTGTCGCAAGGCGGTGCTTCTACTGCTGGAGCAGAGAGAGGCTGCCGGCTCTCATCCGCTAATGGCAGGGGAGGCGGGCTCTTCCATCACGCTACACAGCCAGGGGGAGCCCTGCGAAACGTGGCCATCCCGCGAATGAAACACGCACGCTGAATGGCTTTGTTCGTGGAGTACATCACCACTCTCTCTCTCTCTCTCTCTCTCTCTCTCTCTCTCTCTCTCTCTCTCTCTCTCTCTCTCTCTCTCTCTCACGCACACACACACACACACACACACACACACACTTGAGAAGGTTCTCGGAAGTAAAAATGTAGCCCCCTGTTGGTTTCGTTTGTAATACGTCCTGAAACTTTTTCAGTAATGTAATAGTTCATTTCATTTCATTCCATTCCATGATGGTGGTGGTGGCGGCTGGTGCAGCAACAGTGTTGAATATTAAAAAATGCTCAGTCTCTGTTGCAGTATTTTATTCTCCAATGACGCGTTTCGCGCTGTTAGCGCATCGTCAGATTGGGCGGAGATGGAGCCACAGAGCTATCTATAGCTGTGTAGGAGCAATCTTAACAAGTTGTGTCATTGGGCGCCATAGCAGCAGAGGAGTCGCTGTCGCGGCAGGTCCACGTTTACTTCCACGATGTTGTAAGCGTGGACCTGCCGCGACAGCGACTCCTCTGCTGCTATGGCGCCCAATGACACAACTTGTTAAGGTTGCTCCTACACAGCTATAGATAGCTCTGTGGCTCCATCTCCGCCCAACCTGACGATGCGCCAACAGCGCGAAACGCGTCATTGGAGAATAAAATACGCAACAGAGACTGAGCATTTTTTAATATTAGAAGTACTTTCAGCAATGTGAGTTCGACAATCAGATGTGCTGTATTTGTCACGGCGGACAACAAACTCTTACTGCAGGACGGCAAACAAACCTCGCATAGCCGCTGTGGAGTAGCCGAGCGGTCTAAAGCGTCTCGCTGCGGAGCGCGCGGTTGCTCGCCGTGGAGGTTCGAGTACTCCCTGGGGCATGGGCAGCGGCGGCTGGTGATAATGTGCTAATGTGCTGCAGCACACTGTAAATATATTACTATAATTATGCCATTCCTCTTCGAATACAAGCGAAAAATCGCTATAAAATTACATCCTTTCTCTTGGAATACGAGCCAGTCCGGAGACTGGTTTGATCCAGCTCTCCACAATACCCTATCCACTTCATCTCCACATAAGAACGGCAACCTACATCTGTCTGAATCTGCTTACTGTATCCATCTCTTGGTCTTCCTCTGCGACGAGCCAGATATCACAATAAAATTATGCCAATTCCTTTCCAATGCTTATTAGAATGCTAGTAATAAGGATGAAAACGCATTTTGGAGCGCTGTCGCCGCGATAGCTGGAAACCAGCTCCGTGTGCTGAAGTGGGATTCAGCCGCGCTGGTGCGTGCGCAGAGAGGCGGCGCAGTCGTCTGTTCGCTAGTGCGCAGACGTGACGTCAGGCCTGGCGGCTCATGTGTGCTGAGACCGACTGCAGCACCAGATCAATATTTCTCTTCGCGCTGCGTGTAACGGCTGCGGAAGAATAGTATATGACGAATACTGCGGCATACAGAGTCAAATAGCGCGCTGACTCAGGCGTCTTGTACTTTGTCTCTCAAAACTACCTGTGTGATGCTCATATTCAAATACCTCTGCGATTTTTTTTTTAAATTTCTGTAAATAAAATTAATATTTTTTAAACGTTATATTTACTACCTGCAGTGAATACATGCAATTGGCAGCGCTGTTATATATTCCCCTGTAGGTCGTACTATCAATACAGTATTAATTGATATTTAATTAAAGGCAATCATACAAAGGTTGAATTTTTATTTTAGTAGGTTTTGTATCCTGTTTATTTTTCTAATATTGTAGCACACAGGTCAAATTTTGTACGAGCCGCCACTGGGCATGGGTGTGTGTTTGTCCTTAGGTTTGTTTACCTAGGTTTAAGTAGTTTGTAAGCTACAAACTGATGAGGACGCAGTTTGGTCCGATAGATCTACAAACATTTTTGAAAACTCTCATATTGACATTAATTATTCAAATACAAGCCAAGATAGCTTAAAACTTATCTAGATGACCAGTTTCCGCAGAATTAAACTAAGTACGCGATTTTTCATCACAGAAATATATGTTTCTTGCCCTTTTTTCTTTATTTGGACAGAAATGAAAAACAGCAATAAGTAAAGAAAACGCGAGATTTTTTTGTCTAATTCACATATCGATGTAAACAAGAGCGGAATGCAAACTTGAACAAAACAACACTGTTCGTGTAAACTACGTGTTGCGTTTAGCACGCCGGCCGCGTTGGCCGAGGGGACTGAGGCGCTTCAGCCACGGTCTGCACGGCCACTACGGTCGGGGGTTCGAATCTCCCCTCGGGCATGGATATTTGTGCCGTCCTTAGTTGTAGGTAGTTCATAAGTAGTTTGTAAGTTTAGGGATTGATGACCCCGTAGTTAAGTCCCTTAAGCTTAACAAACATTGTACATTTTAGCGTTTAGCATTCGCACGGAATGAAAATAGCGGATGCGCCAGTCTGTGTTTTTAGGAGCTCTAGTTCTGACCAGTGTATTAGTATCGATATTGCCTATTAATCTTTGGTTTATTTTTGATATGGGCTTCGGCGATATCTTTGATAGCAGACAATATACGCCACTATATCGAAGTATGAAGCCGAATTCCTGCACCGTTGCTGGGATCGAAATTGCTATACGTCGTGTTCCGACCGCCGTACCATGTGTTGGAAGATCGTCAGCTGACTGTGATGTTACACGTCAAACAAACCGCTGGCGCAGCCAGGTGTGAGAAGGTTGTTAAGCCCTTTCCAAATGACGAACGAAATTTTAACACAGCTTACGTTGCGCTAATTGCGGTCATCTCTCGTTGGAATGGGGTTAGCAGTATGATTGATAGCGCTAGAATCGACGCGTGATAATCGTAACGATAAAGAAATAGAGCCAGTCTTAAATTCGCTACTAGTGGGTGCACTACGCATGCGCGAGCTAGTAGCTATCTGTTGCCGTCATGGCCCCGATCTGTCCGCCATTTTGCTTTCTAGTCACGTGTATTTTGACTTTTGTCAAAGTCTGTGCTCGTTTCATCGTCGCAAGGAACTTTCTCAGCAAGTAACTGTATTTTATTTTTCGTAAATACTGGGTGATCAAAAAGCCAATATAAATTTTGAAAACTTAATAAATCATGAAATAATGTAGATAGAGACGTAAAAATTGACGCACGTGCTTGGAATGACATGGGGGTTTTATGCATGATGGCGCTCCACCCCATATTGCTAGACGCGTGAAAGATCTCTTGCGCGTCGTTTGGTGATGATCGTGTGCTCAGCCGCCACTTTCGTCATGCTTGGCCTCCCAGGTCCCCAGACCTCAGTCCATGAGATTATTGGCTTTGGGGTTACCTGAAGTCGAAAGTGTGTCGTGATCGACCGACATCTCTAGGGATGCTGAAAGACAACATCCGACGCCAATGCCTCACCATAACTCCGGACATGCTTTACAGTACTGTTCACAACATTATTCCTCGGCTACAGCTATTGTTGAGGAATGATGGTGAACATATTGAGCATTTCCTGTAAAGAACATCATCTTCGCTAAGTCTTAATTTGTTAGGCTAATTATTGCTTTTCTGATCAGATGAAGCGCCATCTGTCGGACATTTTTTGAACTGTTTCCTTTTTGGTTCTAATAAAACCCCATGCCATTCTAAGCATGTGTGTCAATTTTTACCTCTCTATCTACATTATTCCGTGTTTTATTAAGTATTCAGATTAATACTGACTTTTTTATTACCCGGTATTTTCATGAAAGTTTTTTAACCTTCGTGAATTTCATAATTATGTAATGAAGCGCTAATGTAAAATCAGTACTAGTTATGGAATGGAAAAAAGCTTTTGTTACATTTTTAATAGAGGCGTATAGCGAAGAACCACCCCTTTTTGATGTTCGGGATAGCTTGTACGATTATAAGGTAGTTAGTTTTTCGTTCATAGTCACAGATGCTCGTAAATATTCGTTAATAAAGCTTGAACTTAGAGCAGTATCAGTTTTCTTTACGTTGTTACTGCATGCCAGACAGGAAAAATTAGTTTAAAATTTGTACGAGAAGTTTAAAGTTGAATCTATTATTTAATCAGACAACAAAAGTAGTTTATTTTAAAGTTACTAATTGAAAACCTGAACACGTACATTGTTCATTAACACAGTAATTTGGTTTAATTATGGCACTGATATTGATGATGTATACTGTTAAATGAGAAACAGTGCATTAAACTGATTATGTGCGCAACGGACCATTTAACAAAGCAACTGTGACATGTAACCTGCATGAAACACAAACTGACTATACTCAAAAAATTTGACTGCAAAAAAGATATTAAAAACACAAACCACTTTATTAATGTTCGACTACGAGAATTTTATGCAGATCAGTACCTGATTACCAAAACTCAGTATCATACTCAATTAAATGCAGTGTTGCATAACAAACATTAACTACGTCACCAATAAAGACATCTGTTCAACAAGATTACCAAAATCAATACTGCACTTTAAATCCACAAATAACTAATTATCAAATAAAGGAAGTAGGTTATCTTCTAACTACGTAAATGAAAAGCTGTTAGCAGCTTTTGTAACTATTATTTCAAACTGGTGTATAAACTTCTTACAGCTTTCACAATAAACATACCGTTTACTGCATTCCTCTATCGATCTTTGTTTTCGAGATATCATCGTCATTAGAGATTATGTCTTTCAGCGTTCAGTCTGGAGCATAGTACCTCTAATAAAATTCCTCCATGATCCCCTATTCAATGCTAATATTGATGCCTCGTCTGATGTTATGCCTTTTACTTCAAAATCATTCTGCACCGGATCTAAGTACTTTCTTCTAGGTCTACCTCGACTTCTCTTACCCTCCGCTGCCGAGCTCATGAGTCGCTTCAACTATGGTGTTCATTCCCAGTTTTTCTTTGATTTCCTCATTATGGACAGCCTCCTGCCATTTTTCCCATCTATTAGTACCTGCAATCATTCTTGCTACTTTCATATCTGTAACCTCTGCCTTGTGAATGAGGTAACCTGTATCCACCAAACTTTCACTCCCATACAACAAAGTTGGTCGAAAGATAGAGCGGTGCACTGCTAACTTAGTCTTGGTACTTACTTCCTTCTTGCAGAAAAGAGTAGATCTTAGCTGAGCACTCACTGCATTAGCTTTGCTGCACCTCGATTCCAGTTCTTTCACTATGTTGACATCCTGTGGGAAAATACATTCCAGGAACTTGAAACTGTCTACCTGTTCTAACTTTGTTCCTCCTATTTGGCACTCAATCTGTTTAAATCTCTTTCCCACAGACATTACTTTCGTTTTGGAGATGCTGATCTTCAAATCATAACACTTGCACCTCTGATCGAGCTCTGAAATATTAGTTTGCAACCTTTCAATTGAATCGCATAAGCGAGACTGCTTATTTTGTTTTCACCTATTTTAATCCCGCCCTGCCAGTCTATTGTTTTCAACATATGATCCATGAATAGTATGAACAACAGTGGTGACAGGTTACAGCCTTGTCTTACCCCTGAAACTACACTGAACCATGAGCTTAATTTGCCATCTACTCTGTTGCCCGACAGTCTACGTAAAGCCCTTTGATTGCCCGCAGAAGTTTGCCTCCTATACCATAATCTTGAAGAACTGACAGTAGCTTCCTCCTAGGAACACGGTCATAAGCCTTTCTATATCTATGAAACATAGATACAATTCCCTGTTCCACTCATAGCACTTTTCCATTACCTGCCGTAGGCTAAAGATCTGGTCCTGCCTGCCTCTAAGAGGCCTAAACCCACACTGATTTTCATCTAACTTGTCCTCAGTTAATACTCGCACTCTCCTTTCAACAATACCTGAGAATATTTTGCCTACAACACTAATTAAAGATATTTAATTTTGAAATCAGGGAGCCCTGTTCTTGTCACCGTGTACAACAGCTGCAGGCAGGCGGGGAGTGAGGTGTTCGAAACACACCCCCTGTGCTATCCTTGCCTGTGTATCGCATCGCACTCGCTAAGTCGACGTAATGAGAGCTTAGCGCGTAGCACTTGGCTTCGTCGAGTTTACCCAGTCATCACGGTGGTCTTCCTGTGACCGGAACTTTTCCTGTGCGTTGCGTGACCGGAGACGCAACGCAATGTCCCCAGACCGTCACAGAGGCCGCTGACCCCGCCCACGCACCCCTGGAATTTCCCGCCCCTATCCCTCTCTGATCGACACTTAACGGGCCACGCGGAAACGGATCGCAGCGTGAAATTATACCCCGTCACTCGCCGGCTTTCACTGTTGCGCCAGGGGCTCCGTAGCTCACGTTACGAATTCCACAAAACCCGTGTCGTAATGTCGGGACACAGAGCGTGGACTAAAATTTGGTTTCGGGTGTCGGTTTTTAGGGTTCCGTGCTGCAGTTGGAAGAATCTGAACGCCGAATACGAAATACTGAAACGTTTTCGCCGTTTCAGGGCATTGAAATAAATTCACTGGCTTCGAAAGGTATGTCCGAATGAAGAGATACCATATCGATAATCTGAACCTTCTACATCTACATACATACTCACGCAGTCCACCTAAAAGTGCGTGGTGAAGGGTACTCAGTACCGCTATGACCAGTAGAAAATGAGCTAGTTGCAATAGTAAGAAATTTGTTCTGCTAAAATTGTATTTATAGTAAACTAGCTTAAACCCGCGGCTCCGCTCGCGTGTTGGTTGATTATGATAGATAATGCGTGAAACGTCAAATCGATTTTTTTAAAGTTGTGTATTAAAAGAAATTTCTTTTTTATTGCTTTGTTTATTTATTCTTATATTTCCTATTCGTATGCTTACCCTTACACAGAAAGAGCTGAAGACATTGTAGCACGCATAGACCAAAGATTTGGTCTGAGGCATCACGTTTCGTTGTATGTAACCTCCTTGCTGTAGAGTCGCAAACGTCATCGCTGGCCTCCAATCCAAATTTTTTTTATAATTTGACGACTTTCAACCACCATATCTTCCACCCCCTTATAGCTATCGGCCTGGAACTGCTATGGTGTACAACGAGAGACTTCGGACAATTACACACAGACCATTCGTCTGCGTTCTGTACTTTTCGCTGCAGAGCGAAATATTAAAAAAAAAACACACACACACACACACAGAGAGAGAATTTTATATACACCGATAACTTTCCATCTCAATATACTCCATCCTTTTATCATCCTCATGCAACAATGCAACCAATAAAACAATTTTCAAAGAGTAATTGGACGGTGTTATGCATCACTAGTCCAAGCGCCATATGTCATAACTGACATAATGGAACCTAAATTTTAGATGTTCTTAAAATATATTTATTTATGAATGTTTCTGAACTTTTTGTAGCAAAGAAGGGTTAGTGTTCTTTCAGTTAGCAGTGAAATCTCACAGCGAATAACTACTAAACAGCACTAATTGCGCTCACATCAGAAATAAAAAGTAACGGCGCTTGGTCTTGTGATGCATAACACGGTCCAATTATTATTCCGCATTTCGCGTTATGTTCTTCAAATTACTAAATATCTATCAGATCGCTATAAAACCGTGCCTACAACCTTCTCGCGGGTATAAATCAGTAACTGTACAAATATTTAAGTCTCTGCGTCTTATCGTTTGGACGTGATAAGCGTACACCGAACAGACAGAACCTCAATGAGAAGTGTAATTATGTAACAAATTAATGAAGAAATTGTAATAATCTTCATCTTAAATATGTTAGATTATTATTTTGGTTTATGTTGGAATAATTAATGAAGATATTGCAATAATTGTTTGCATTTTAAAAATATTTGAGAAATGGTTAAATATTTTGATTTATGTCTGGATATTTAATGTAAAAAAATTGCAATAACTATGTTTGCATTTTAAGATCTGTGGAATGAATCGATATTTTGAATTATGTTTCGGTTGGTCACGTGATTCGTGGAGCTTTTTTTTTTTTCCCCCACTCGTCGTCTTTTGTCTGGCTGGGTGCCAGTGGTTGCTTCTGCTGAGAAAGTTACGGTCATCTGAGTGTTTGATATTCATGGGGTGGTTTGTCATCATTTTCCGTGAAGCAGGGGCTGGATTCTGCACCTCGATAATGCACGGCCACACATTGCTACTGTTGTCGCTGAATATCTCGCAGAAATGAACGTCACGTGCGTCCCTCACACTCACTATAGTCCGAATTTACCTCATTTGACTTTTTTCTATTCCCTTCGTCGGAGGCATTATCCACCATCAGTAGCATTAGTGAAGGCTGCGGAGGCGGTTTTGAAGGACCTCTCAAAAAATTGTTTCCAGCATGTATTTCAACACTGGCAAAAAGGTTGGGACAAGTGCATCGCATTCACGGGATACTATTTTGAGAAGGACCATCAAAATTATGACGATGAGTGAAGGTATGTTCAAAAAAATAATCACTCTTTACAGAACAGCCCACGTATTACAGTGATCTCCTGCAGACACACCTCAATGGAGTTGTCTGCAGGAGATTTCAAACTAACGTAAAGGCGGAAGGTGAACACGCCGCCGAATACATCTACATCGGGTGCTCTGCAAATCACATTTAAGTGCTTAGCAGAGGGTTCATCAAACCACCTATATACTATTCGTCTACCGCGGGAAGAAAGAACACCTGAATCTCTCCGTTGGAGCTCTGATTTCTCGTATTTTATTCTGATGATCATTTCTACCTATGTAAGTGGGAGTCAACAATATATTTTCGCAGTCGAAGGAGAATGTTGGCGACTGGAGTTTCCTAAGTAGCCCACGCCGCAGCGATAAACGCCGTTTGTGTACTGATTCCCATCCCAGATCCCGTATCATTTCCTAAACGCAGTCTGTCCTTCATCGTGACAATACAAAACGAGCTGCACTTGTTTGGACTCTTTCGATGTCCTCCGTCAAACCCACCTGATAAGGATCCCACACTGGGCAGCAATACTCCATAAAATGACGGACAAGCGTAGTGTATGCAATCTCTTTTGTAGTTCTGTTGCATCTTTTAAGGATTCTCCCAATAAAACGCATTCTCTGGTTCGCCTTTCCCACGATATTATCTACGTGTTCTTTCCAATTTAAGTCTGAAGTAATAGTAATTCCTAGGTATTTTGTGGAGTTTGCGGCCTTCACTTTTGATTGATTTATCTTGTAAACGAAGTTTGACGAATTTCTTTTTGTACTCACGTGGACTTCACACGTATCATTAGAGTCAATTGCCAATTTTTGGACCATAGTGATATCTTATTTAGATCGTTCTGCAGTTGGTATTGATCATTAGACGACTTTACTAGACTGTAAATGACAGCATTGAATTAAAATTTGTGGTGCGGCCGGGAATTGACCCCGGACCTCCATTCTTACTAGGCAGACGTCTTAACCGTTAGACTACCACACCACTAATGATTAAGGCGCCTTGGAACACAGAAGCTGAATTAAAGTTTGTGATATAAGAAAATCGTAGTTAGACTATTCCAAGGCGCCTTAATCGTTAGTGGTGTGGTAGTCTAGGAGTAAATCAACATGTTTCTTTTTTTTATGATTGTGTATGTGTGAGTATATCATTATGAGTACCTGTGTAAAACATCTTATTTGTGCATATGTATCCCAAGATGTTATAATTGATGTTCACTGTATACAGTAGAATGAACAAGAAATAGAGGAAATAAAAGTTTATTGAAGAAAAAAAAACAACGTTAAGACGTCTGCCTAGTAAGCATGGAGGTCCGGGTTCGATTCCCGGCGGCACCACAAATTTTAATTCAATGCTTCAGATTTATCAATAACGTCTTTGACACATTTGAGACTAAAATCCGTCTCAGGGATTGTTTATTTGTACTAAGAGAGCTCCTCAGATGTGCAATAGCAGTATAGCGTCACGCCGACGATGATGGAATTAAGACAGTTGGTTGGTCTTACAAAACCTGATTATTAATGGAGGTTTCGTATTCCGGGTTGTCTTAGCAGTAGCACAAAGGATGAAACTTGGCAGGGCTATAAATTCATTCGGCTGGGGTGGGCAGCGGAGTGGAATGTTGAGGGGGCGACTGAACAATGGGAAGTTTTGTACAATTAGAGGGGGTCGTCGCGGTTGGGGGTTTGCTCGGGAAACGACCAAGGGGCAGTCTAGACGGGGTGGTAGGGGGAGGGGGTGATAAAAAGCGTGGAGAGACCCTTTGGTGGGGGAAGCAGTGGAGCGCTTAATGTCTCGAGTAGGACTCCACCACGAGTCGCCGCTCCCAAACGAGTACACCGGCCAATCAATGATTGCTCCGAAGGTCAGTGGCGATTTGAATGCACAGCTGCCGCCGTCGTTTCATCGTGAACACACTGGGCGGCATTCTGCAAAGGATAATAAACGGTGCCCCTGTACCATTTGAAAGAGTCTGCAGCGATCGAGGATCGTAGAATAATAAAGTGGCCGAATTAGATAACATTTATTACCCATAACTTTACCAATTCAGAGCCTTTAACACTTTCACGGTTCTAGACAGCCGCGGTGGAGTAGCCGAGCGGTCTAAAGCGTCTCGCTGCGGAGCGTGCGGTTGCTCGCCGTGGAGGTTCGAGTCCTCCCTGGGGCATGGGTGTGTGTGTTGTCCTTAGGTTAGTTTACCTAGGTTTAAGTAGTTTGTAAGCTACGGACTGATGACCACGCAGTTTGGTCCGATAGATTTACAAACATTTGAACATTTTTGGTTCTAGACATCTGTATCTATAAATGTCAATGTCAGTTCGGTGTACGTTTATCACGTCTCAACCACAAGACATAAAGAGCTAAAAAATTGTACAGTTACTGATGTCTACCCGAGGAAGGCTTTTGGCACGGTTTTATGGCGATCGGATACATATATATATATATATAATGTGAATATAATGTGAATGTCTGTTCGGTGTACGCTTATTATGTCCGAACGACAAGACGCAGAGACTTAAATATTTGTACAGTTACTATTTTATACCTGAGGAAAGTTTTAGCCACGGTTTTATAGCGATCTAATAAATATTTAGTACTTTGAAGAATATAACGCGAAATGCGGAAAAATATTTACTCTTTGAAAATTATATTTACTCTTTGAAAATAGTTTTATTGGTTGCATTGTTGCTTGAGGGCTGATAATGACAACAGGGTGGAGTATTTTGGGATGGAAAGTTATCGGTGTATATAAAATGCTACGCGTGAGTGTGTGTGTGTGTGTGTGTGTGTGTGTGTGTGTGTGTGTGTGTGTTTTTTAATATTTCGCTCTGCAGCGAAAACTACAGAACGCAAACAAATGGTCTGTGTGTAATTGTTGTCCGAAGTCTCCTGTTGTATGTACACCATAGCAGTTCCATGCCGATAGCTATAAGGGGGTGGAAGATATGGTGGTCGAAAGTCGTCAATTTATAAAAAAAATTTGGACTGAAGGCCAGCGATGACGTTTACGACTCTATAGCAAGGAGGTTACATACAGCGAAACGTGATGCCACTGACCGTATCTTTGGTCTATGCTTGCTACAATGTCTTCAGCTCTTTCTCTGTAAGGATAAGCACACGAATAAGGAAATAGAAGAATAAAAAAATAAAGCAGTAAAACAAATTTCTTTTAATACATCTTAAAAAATTGATTTGACGTTTCGCACATTATCTACCATAATCAACCAAAACGCGAGCTGAGTCGCGGGTTTAAGCTAGTTAAAGATAAAGGTGAAGCAATGAATTAAACTTTTTGATGCGGCCGGGAATCGAAACCGGACCTCCATGCTTACTAGGAAGACGTCTTACCGTTAGACCCTCCGCACCACTAGCGATTGCAGCGCCTCGGAATAGTCTAAGTACGAATTCCCTCCACGTCACAAACTTTAATTCAGCTTCTGTGTTCCTACGAATTATTGCCACCACTGCCAAGGCTCTCCATGCAGCGAAATAGCACCTCGGCAATGGACATAATGGATTGTTTCCATTAAGGTGATACAAATATCAATTTAATTATAAGTTCAGAAACCCTAGACATTAAAGATACAGGTGAAGCAATTAATTACAATTTGCGACTTTTATCTTTGTCTAGCACATGCTAGAGACGAAAAACCGTCTCAGGGTTTCTGAACTTATATTTAAACTTTCACTGTTGGTCGTACATTTTGTGTACCATGTAATTATGTAGCTCTGACTCATCCAGCATGAAAGTTCGTTTCCTGAATGTAAGGTGGTAATTCCCATAATGACAAAGAGGTGTCAGAAGTAGTTTTGTTCATCTATGACGATAGTAATTTCCACAGCATGTACAGTGTTGTTGGTGGGGATGGGGAAAAAGAAAGGGATCAATCCTCCCAATATGAGTAAAGATTCAGCAGCTCCCCCCTTTTTTTTACGAATCACGCTAACTCGGTGATTGACCTCAGTCGGCCGCGGTGGCCGAGGGGACTGAGGCGCTCCAGTCACGGTCTGCACGGCCACTACGGTCGGGGGTTCGAATCCCCCCTCGGGCATGGATATTTGTGCCGTCCTTAGTATAAGGTAGTTTATAAGTAGTTTGTAAGTTTAGGGACTGATGACCCCGCAGTCACAGAATAGGGATCATACAGAAGGGAAAGCTGGGGGCGGCGCCATTGATCTGTATGTTACCAAGCGTTGCGCTCGACGCCATATTGAAAAGCAGTAAACGCGGAACTATAGCCACTTAGTACTTTGGCTGCAAATGGACTTTTTACGAACTGCAGCTAATCTCACCGACTTTTACGAAAGGAAACGGCTTTTCATTATGCTCTCATATATTTTGCGCCCTCTTCTTGCACCTAATTGTAATCCAACGAAAAAATAGGCCTAAATTTTAATACAACTACGAAAATGTACGGTGGACTCGATGATCGTTTTATTTGATGCTTATCTCTAGAAAAATCCCTAATAACGCGGAGTTATGTCTGGGAAATTAGTTATAAACAAGAAAGTGACTTTACAACTGACAGGTTTTATTTGACAGGAATAAATTCGCACAAAATATTGAGTCAGACTTAGCAACACAACGTGATTACACAGAACTAATGACGTCTGGGCATATATAAAAGTTGTATTTGCTTTAGGAGTATCATTAATTTACTGATCGGATATTGAGGAATCTATCAACCACAGAGGAGGGACAGCAAAATATATAATTATAATTATAATTATAATTATAATTATAATTATTATTATTATTATTCCCCTTAATTTATTTGTTTGAGTATCCGAAGAGCATTCGTTGCCAACATTAGCACACTACACCTCCAATGCCGTAAGTAGAATTTTACCTGCCTACTTACGCACTATTCTTTGTCATTCGTTTTATATTATTCCCTGCAACTTTAAACTTATAAAATATAAACGTACTTCAACATTTCGATGCTGTTGAACTGCTGCAGCAACAGCGAGAGTTATCGTCAAGAGAAGAAGCAAGGCTACTTTTAATAATTATGCACACATTGCTCTCATTCGAAACTGATAACGTTTAACTTTCACTACACATATAGCGACGTTCACTTACTGCTCAGCATCTTTTGGGAAGGTGAAGAAACTTATATCCTTATTTGTATTCGAATTATTACGGCAATTAGGTGCTGAACACCATCGCCTTTTCTTTTATTGCTTCTCATAATAAAAACGGAACAGCTTCAACTACTGACACGCAGTTCTTTCTTTTGACTGCACTGCACTGTACCAAATACTTGTTTACTTTTATGCGATTCAGGATGTTAAAATACACAATTAACAAACAAAGACAGCGCATTACCACGCCACAGAGTAGGGAGTGATCACACGTTTACTGCTTTTCAAGATGGCCGATTCCGCGCATGCGCACTAAATTTTGGACGACAGACTGCAGCGGGAGTTTCCTTTCTGTATACTCCTTATTCTGTGCCGTAGTAAAGTCCCTTAAGCTTAACAAACATTTGAACATTTGATTGACCTCATCCCCCGCCAGACCACGATCCTGGATAAGCCACTGATAACGGCAGAACCAAGCCGTATCATTTTCGTAATTTCAGCTGTGAAGAGACGATTTTTATGTTGAAATGATACGAAAATTCCTTCTGCAGGTTCTTCGTCGTTAAATATTCTTACTGAAATTCTGCACCACTAGACGTTCGAAATTCCGATGCAACCTATATCACGTAAAAATTAAAATTAGAAGTCGCTGAGGGGAAAATACCGAAACGAATAGCAAGAATTAATTTAGCTACAAAACTTTTCTGTGTATAAAAGCCGATGACTATCTTGTTTTGCTTGCATATACACAGGTAATGTAGGTTACCGTTTTTACCTTTCTTCAACTCAGAAAGCAATGAATACACACCGCCACAAATCTTATTGTCTCTGCAATATGGCGACGGTGGTTTCACTTCTGTGGCATTAAGCGCACCTCCGGCCGCAGTGGCCGAGCGGTCTGCAGGGCATCAGTCACGGTCTGCACGTCCACTACGGTCGGGGGTTCGAATCCCCCCCCTCGGGCATGGATATTTGTGTCGTCTTTAGTATTAGCTAGTTCATAAGAGACCAAAACACTCGCGAAACACGCACATATAAACACGCGAAAATTAACGTAAAATGACAGTAACGGGACAAACGCGGGAATGTAGTGGGTTTTGGGCGGGAACATTCTATGCGGGAGAATTACGACAAAAAGGCAACCGAAAATGCAGAAAAATGTAATTTAAAAAACACACGAAAATACGCGGAAAAAAAAGAGAAAGAAAAAAAGAAAACGAAAACGACCTAAAACGTATGAATGGAATCGAATAGTTCACTTGATCTAAAAATCAAATGCAGTGATGCCAATCAACACAGTTGCCAAATAGCATAAGAATAGTATCGAATACTTCAGTTAACCTATACTACACGTAAAAGCAAGAAAACAATACCAATCAAGACCCTCCCAATTCCCATCAACATTACAATGGTATCGAATACTAAAATGAAGGCGATAGCAATTCGACACGATTCCTCCCGTCTGCTTTGACCCGTGGTACCAACATGTCTGAAAACCTGTGCACGGGATAATATCGTAATACTTACGTGTCGTAAATAATAAACTGTGTTTATCCTCGTAAATTACAGATTAAAGCCACAGAATTTACCATCGATCACGCGGATGTGTTCCCCAGGCAGTACCGTAAATATTCATCAGTATTCATGACGGGTGATCTAGATGACTCCTACCCGTGGTGCCTCTGTAGAGGTACTCGGAACTGATCTTCCAATAGCAAACCGAACGTCAGCACTCGAGAGCATACATCACATATACGTTAATATGTGTATATTGTGTATATCGTCTCACCTCATTTCCTAATTTCATCTACATCTACATAGATACTCTGCAAATCACATTTAGGTGCCTGGCAGAGGGTTCATTAACCACTTTCATAACTTTTCTCTACCGTTCCATTCTCTAATAGCGCGCGGGAAAAAAGAACACGTAAATCGTTCCGTTTTTGATCTGATTTCTCTTATTTTATTGGGATGTTCATGTCTCCCTAAGTAGGTGGGTGCTAGCAAAATATTTTCACATTCAGAACTAAAACTCGGTGATTGAAACTTCGCAAACAGATCACGCCGCAATGAACAACGTCTTTCTTTTAATGATTTCCACCCCAATTCGTGCAACATTTCCGTGACGCTTTCCACCCCGTAACGTCATAAAACAAAACGAGCTGCCTTCTCTTGAACCTTCTCAATTACTTTCGTAAGTCCCACCTGGTGAGGGTTCCACAAGGGGCAACAGTACTCCAGGAGAGGACGCACAAGTGTGATGTAGGCAGTCTCTTTGGTGGAGCTGGTGCATCTTCGAAGCGTTCTGCCAGTGAAACGTAATGTTTGGTTCGCCTCCCCCCACAATATTTTTCTGTGTGTTCTCTGCAGTCTAAGTTGTTCGTAATTGTAACTCGTAGGTATTTGGTAGAATTTACGGCCTTAAGGTTTGGGCTGATTTATCGCGTAATTGAAGTTCAGCGGATTTGTTTTAGTGGTCATGTGTATTACTTCACACTTTTCTTTATTTAGTGTCAATTGCCAATTTTCGCACCATGTAGAAATTTTGTCTAAATCGCTTTGCGGTTGCTTTTGATCGTCTGTTGACTTCACTAACCGATAAACGACAGCATCATCCGCGAACAGTCTAAGGGAGCTATTCAGATTGTCTCCTAAATCGTTTATAAACACAAGGAAGTGAAGGGGACCTATGACGCTTACCCTGGGGAACGCCAGATATCACTTCTGTTTTACTCGATGACTTACCGTCAATTACACAATTACAACGAACTGTGTCCTTTCTGACAGGAAATCGTGAATCCTACCGCACAATTGGGGAGATATTCAATAAGCACGCAATTTCATTAGAAGCCGCTTGTGGGGTACAGTGTCAAAAGCCTTCCGGAAATCCAGAAATATGGAATCGATTTGAGATCCTTTGTCGATGGCACTTCTCACTTGATGTGAATAAAGGGCAAGCCATGTTTCGCAAGAGCGATCCTTTCTGAACCCGTGTTGACTATTGGTTAATAGGTCGTTCTCTTCGAGGTAGTTCATAAAGTTCGAACAAAGTGTGTGTTCCAAACTCCTACTGCAAATTTAGAGGAGTGTAGTTCCCGCGAGTGAACTAGTTGGTCGGCCTGTGTTCTGCTGGTGGTGTGGGGCCTGCGTGGGCGGGCAGGAAGGCCGCGCGCTCCCCCTCTATGCTGGCGGCCCTTAATAGGCCAGAATTGCGTTCTCTGCGCCGCGCCGCCCAGCCGTCTGCTCCCGACGGCGGCACCAAAACCTCTGCCCCACAACACCGACACTCGCTCTGAGCAAGCCGAGCCTGCGCGAGCCTTGCACTGCGCAGGTAGCGACATCACCAGACACGCATGGTCGATTTGATTTTCTCAGGGAAGCCAAAACAGTCTTGGTCCAACCCGCCACTGCCCGCACCGAAACTAAGTTTATTGTGCGGTATCGCTCCCTGTATATCTAGTAAAGCCAACCAATGCCCTTGAACAGTGCAAGGAGTCCCTTTACCAGTTCTTTATTAGACACCATTTCTTCGGGTCTGGTTGTCCCAAATGTTATGTGCCTTTTTCTCTCCAATGCACTGCATTCAAAGATTAGATATGATGCAGTTTCATCACCGTCATCACAGAGCCTACATTTAGGGTCCTCTTCTGTTATTCCTTTTGTATGTAGGTGTTTTTTGAAATTCTCATGGCCTGTCAGCATCCAACCATGAGTCTAATCTCTCTCCTGTTCAGGCCCAGGATTGCAGAGCTTCTTTTAAAACATGGCTTTGGCATCATACACATGGTACTAGTGTCGTGTACGTATTGCATGGGAGGGTCGTTTTTCATCAAATTGCGCCTTGCTGGCACAGTGGTAGAGTGCCACACTACAAAGCCAAAGGTCCCGGGTTCGATCCCTGCCAGGTCCTAGGATTTTTATCTGTCACTTTCCACTTCTTTCACCTCTGACACTATTGCTCATGTGAAAAATAGAGTAGCCCCATGGTTCGGAACCCACGTTAAACTGTAGGTCCCCCTATAACTAGCTGGGTAAGTCAAACAGGACCATGCCTAGTAAAGCACTGTTGTGTTCAAACCAATCTTTAGATTGTTGACTGCTTTACCTTATGGAATATCGCCCCAGATCTGTGACTGGATAGGAAATCTCTTGTCAGAGGACACAGTTTGTAGTAATCGATGGTAAGGCATCGACTAAAATAGAGGTGGTACCTGCCGTTCCACAGGGTAGTGTTATTGGTCCTCTGCTGTTCCTTATCTACATAAACGATCTGGGAGAAAACCTGAGTAGCTATCATAGGTTCAAAACCAACTGCAGGACGATCTCAAATGTTCAAATGTTTGTAGAGCTTATGGGACTTAACTATGGGGTCATCAGTCCCTAAACTTACAAACTACTTATGAACTAACTAATACTAAGGACGGTACAAATATCCATGCCCGTGGTGGGATTCTAACCCCCGACCGTAGTGGCCGTGCAGAACGTCACGCCGCGCCGCAGACCGCTCGGCTACCGCGGCCGGCCAAAACGTTCCAAATAAGATACCAGTATGGTGTAAAATTTGGCAATTGAGTCTAAATAATGCGAAGTGTGAAAGATGCAACAGAACGACTAAAGAGACTGCATACACCACGTTTGCCCATCATTTGGAGTATTGCTGCCCAGTGTGAGATTCTTATCAGGTGGGCTTCACGGAAGCCGTCAAAAGCGTCCAGAGAAGGACAGCCCGTTTTGTATTGTCACGATATAGGGGAGACAGCGTTACGGAAATGATACAGGATCTGGGATGGGAATCATTACAACAACGGCGCTTATCGCTGCGACGTGGGCTACTTATGAAACTATAATCGCCAACATTCTCCTCCGAATGCGAAAATATATTGTTGACTCCCACTCACATAGGTAGGAATGACCATCAGCATAAATTCGAGAAATCAGAGCTCGAACGGAGAGATTCAGGTGTTCTTTCTTCCCGCGCGCTATTCGAGAATGGGATGGGGGATAAAATAGCATAACGGTGGTTCGATGAACCCTCTGCCAGGCATTTAAATGTGATTTCAGAGTATCCCATGTGAATGTAGATGTCAGCGCTATCTAAAGTCCTCTTCCTAAAACCTGATTGTCACACATTATCCTATCGACGTAAAAGTTTCACCTATGTTATCAGCAGAATATTTTAATAAATTATTACCAAACGAATCCATCGACTTTCTTCGTCCCAAAAATTCAAATGACAAGTGTTTGGTTCTTCGTGTAGGATGGTGATCGCATTATTATTTCTGTTTGCATCTTTACAAAGCAAATCATTTTTACTATAAACGGCATCATAGACGAGTGTATCGTCAGGCGTGCCCCAGGGGAGTATGATAGGACCACTATTACTTTCAATCTTACATAAATGATCTGATGGACAGAGTAAGTTGTAATTTGCAGCTGTTTGGTGATGATGCTGCGGTGTATGGGAGGGTGTCGTCTTTAACTGACTGTAATAGCATACAGGATGACTTGGACAAAATTTCTCGTTGGTGCGAAGAATGACAGCTAGCTCTCAATGTAGAAAAATGTAAGGTGATGCGCATAAGTAGAAAAACAATCCCATAATCTATGAATACAGCATTAGGAGTGAGCTTCTTGATGCTGTCGCGTCGTTCAAATATCTAGGTGTAACATTGCAGGGCGATATGAAATGGAACGAGCATGTAAGGACAGTTGTGAATAAGGCAGACAGCCGACTTCGGTTTATTGGGAGAATTTTGGAAAAGATGTACTTCATCTGTAAAAGAGACCGCGTAAAAAACACTTGTAAGACCACGTCTTGAGTATTGCTCAGTGTTTGGGACCCACTGCAGATCAGTTTAAAGGAAGACATGGATGCAGTTCAGAGGCGAGCAGCTAGGTTTGTTACTGGTAGGTTCGACCAATGCGCGAGTGTCACGGATATGCTCCGGCAATTCAATTGGGGATCGCTGGAGGAAAGACTTTTTTTTCCAGAACTTCTGTTGAGGAAATTTAGAGGGCCGCAATTTGAAGCTGAGTGTAGTACGATCTCTGCTGCCGCCTTCTTACATTTCGCTTAGTGATCACAAAGACAAGAGAAATTAGGGCTCGTACGGAGGCATATAGGCCTTTTTTCATAGTTCTATTTGGGAGTGGAATAGGAAAGGAAATGCCTAGTAGTGGTACAGTGTACCCTCCGCCATGCACCTGACGGTGGATTGCGGAGTATGTATATAGATGTCGATATTCTTATATTCTTATACTACGTCAACAACAATTCAACTTACTATTGTACGTAATGGAATGGGTTATTATATTGTTATGCTGTAAAGTTTTATTAATGAATTTCCTTGAAAGCGAGGAGCATTTTTTAATAATTAATATGGGTTTAGGAAACATTGAGTTAATTTATACTGACAACAATCATACTGTTAGTCGCAGCTCTGACTTTATATTTCGAAATAGTTTCTGCATCAACTGATTAAGGCTGCTTTGTATTCACGAATGCCAAATTGGAGCTATGTAAACTTGTTTGTCGATTGCCAAAAACGGAAGTGAATATGGCAACATTAAGCTAGCGCTCTCAAGAACAAAATCGTAAAGGCTACTTATGGAAGCAAACAAGTCGTGTTGAGGCTCTGACATTTGGTATTATCTATTTGGCATGTTTGTTGTATACCTAAAGACTAAAGACTATCTTCCTACACGGTTTTTTACAGGTTTACCAGTTTCTCTGCTGTTCAGTGTAAATCTGGTTTTTTCTTTTTTTTTTTTTTTTTCTCTCTCTTTTTTTTTTTTTTTTTTTTTTTTTTTGCATCAATTATTTGATAAAATGTGATATTTTACCGATATTTTCTGACCTTCGTACGCGGTAATGTGACGGAGTTTGATCAGCTCCACGCAGGGTTGCCGACTCGTACGATAATTAAGGGGACATACGATACTTTTCGTGCTTGTACGATGTACGATAGTACCTTGTACGATACTGGCCAAATGTACGATAATTTCTTTCCGGCTGGAGATACCATTTAAACCGTGCATATCAGGTACACTTGAGGCAATACGAATTGTCGATACAACTAAGGTAAGTGAAATTACATTAAACTCATCATACGACTTACGTTACTATAATAAAGACTACTACTTGTCACTACTACTACTACTACTATCACCACCACTACACTTATGTCTTGGCGCGATTATTCAATGAAGTGTCAGTTTTCCAAATATTTTGATAATCTGCAAAGAACGTTGTACATCGAAGAAGCTGCATCAGTGTAGCGGAATACTTTGTTTATTTAAGAAAAATCTCACAGGATGATATGTGGATGCGTCAATGTAAATGGTCCAGTTTTTATTGTATAATGTAAAGACACGTTAGTCAAACGTGCGATATATATATTGCTGGCACTGATGCCGCTAATTCGATGTACACCGTTCCTTGGAAATTACCATTATTTATCGTATTTATAATTTTTTTGCTTTTTTAAAAATTTTTGTCTGATGTGCGATAATTATGGGCCAAAATCTATAATTTTAACTTTGTAGTACGTTTCCGGATTTACGAGTTGGCAACACTGGCTCCACGCCTAAGAACGCTTTTCTTCCTGTTTGAGTTTAGATTGCGGGTTTGAGATGTAGATAGCTTGCCCGGCTGTGCTTTGTTTCCACAGGCGGAGCACGGCGAACAGAAACGTCAGCCCAGTTCTCGATACGCGCAGACGGATCGCGCGAACGGCGTCATATCACCGCCGAGTGATTCACAGGAAGCTGACAGCGACGGCTGAATCACGGCGAGACAAACGCCTATCGCGGGCACACTCACTTGTCAGCGGAAAGACGATTACCCAGTACCCAGCGCGGCCAACGGGCATCCGGCCGAGGACTCTTCTCAGCACGTGTTGATATTACATGCTCGCATTTGCGTCACAGCGCCGAGCAAAAAAAGGAAAGGGGGGGGGGGACGTCGCCACAATCTTTGCAGCGCGAGCAGCTGTGACCAAGTGTAAGATTCTGCCAGCTGAAAAACCTTCTCCTTAGTTAAATGTTCCAAGTAGGACGACCTCATCTCCCTATTTCCTCGGTTCTCCCGTATTATTATTATTGTTGTTGTTGTTGTGGTCTTCAGTCCGCAGACTGGTTTGATGCAGCTCTCCACGCTACCCTGTCCTGTGCAAGTCTCTTCATCTGAGAATACGTTCGGCAACCTACATCCTTTTGAATCTCCGTACTATATTCGTTCCTCGGTCTCCCTCTACGATTTTTACCCCACACGCTTCCTTATAACGCTAAGTTGACAATTCCTTGATGTCTCAGAATGTGTCCCACCAATCTATCCCTTCTCTTAGTAAGGATATGCCAAAAACTCCTCTTCTTCCCGATTCGGTTAAGTACCTCATTAGTTACGTGATCTACCCATCAAATTTTCATAATTCGACTATAGCAGCACATTTCAAAAGCTTCTAACATCTTTTTGTCTGAACGCCTTATCGTCCACGTTTCACTCCCAAACAATGCTACACTCCAGACAAATGCTTTCAGAAAGGACTTCCTAACATTTAAATTAATATTGGATGTCAGCAAGTTTCGCTTTTTTACAAACGCTTTACTTCCCATAGCCATTCTGCATTTTATATCTTCTTTACTTCGGCCATCAGAAGTTATCTTGCTACCCAAATAACAAAATCCATCTACTACTTTTATTCTACATCTACAAAGATAATCTGCAAATCACATTAAAGTGCCTGGCAGAGGGTTTATTAACCACTTTCATAACTTTTCTCTACCGTTCCATTCTCTAATAGCGCGCGGGAAGAAAGAACACCTAAATCGTTCCGTTTTTGATCTGATTTCTCTTATTTTATTGGGATGGTCATGTCTCCCTAAGTAGGTTGGTGCTAGCAAAATATTGTCACATTCAGAAGTAAAAGTCTGTGATTGAAACTTCGCAAACAGATCACGTCGCAGTGAATAACGTCTTTCTTTTAATGATATCCACCCCAATTCGTGCAACATTTCCGTGACGCTCCCCCCCCCCCCCCGTAACGTGATAAAAAAACGAGCTGTCCTCCTCTGAACGCCGGCCGCGGTGGCCGAGGGGACTGAGGCGCTCCAGTCACGGTCTGCACGGCCACTACGGTCGGGGGTTCGAATCCCCCCTCGGGCCTGGATGTTTGTGGCGTTCTTAGTATAAGGTAGTTCATAAGTAGTTTGTAAGTTTAGGGACTGATGACCCCGTAGTTAAGTCCCATAAGCTATACAAACATTTAAACATTTTCTTCTCTGAACCTTCTCAATGTCATCCGTTTGAAGTCAATGGTGGTGTCCAGTCCAAGATTGTTGATCACGAATTAGGCCAGACGGCGGCTCGGCAATGGACTAACATTTTACACTCATAAGGCACCTCAGAAACTTCGGATCTATTTTTCTCGGGATTTTCAGAGTAGTGCGTCCTAATATTTTAACCACGCGAGGTGTTATGGGTCCTCTTTCACCACACAAAATTTCCGACAAACCCACGACCCCACGGTCGTACCGTCTCCTTGTATCATCGTTAGTTCACATTTCTTGTAGGAAAGGGGGATTTATTGAAATTAGTCCTACAGACATATATTACTAGACTGGCAATGCCGTCTCGTCACCATATTTCTATACTATAAACGTGTGAGCAGTCGTGTAATTACAGATATCAGTCGTAAAAATGCAGATAAACTGACTTAACTACGCTGTCTTTACAGTTCGTGTGTTATGAATGGCTGTAATTTTTCGTACATAAAACGAAAGACACATACAGTAATTAGTAGCATTGATTTGCTGATTTTATTAATATGTTGCCAATTTCATTAAACTTCGGCATTTCTTTCAGTAGTATGGTTATTGTAAAGGAGCTATTTGTCGTAGAGAACGTATCTATATTTTGAGTTTTCTTTAAAAAAATGTACGGTCTGTTTTGAAAAATACAGTAATGAGTCGCGTTAATTTGCTTTTATTCATCTGCTATTAGTTTCGAACAACTTCGGCATTTCTTTCAAAACTATGACTGTTAGAAATGTACTATTTGTCGTGGATTTTGTGAGTAGTTTTCCGGTAACTTCAGTCTGCCTAAACTGTATGTCGGGCGGTCTGATGAGAGAGAGAGAGAGAGAGAGAGAGAGAGAGAGAGAGAGAGAGAGAGAGAGAGAGGGGGGGGAGGGAGGGAGGGAGGGAGGGAGGGAAAAGGGGGGAGAGGGAGGGAGGGAAAAGGGGGGAGAGGGAGGGAGGGAGGGAGGGAGGGAAAAGGGGGGGGAGAGAGATGGTGGGGAAGGGAGGGAGGGAAAGAATCTTAGCATTAGAATAATTAACTTTTACTTACAGGTAGCACATAATTGTGAGTTTAAAGATGCAAAATCCCTGTAATTAACATAACGTAATTTGACTTTTTGTGTTATGCTTACACTTAATTGCTTCTTGCTCCTTTTTGTCAGTAATTTACAATAAAAATAAATAATAGGTGTTTATTGTTTCGTGATTGCTTGGGAGATAAATGAGCTATTGTGTATGTTTTACTTATACGTAAATGAATTTAAAGGATTTAACTGCGTAAAAAAAAACTGTGAAATTCAAGGCTGGCGCATTCAGTTGTTTATCTGATTCTTTTCCTAGACACTAAGAAATGGTACTCCCACCCATTATAAACAGTTTTATTTGAAGCTACACGTTTCGATTTTCCAGTTATTGGGGCAAATTAGAAATTTCAACGTCATTTTTCCACACATTGGATACCAAAGATTTTCAGGGTAGTAGAAATTCTTCTTGAAACACAGTCAAGTGTAATTTTCAGAATCAAATTTTCACACTGCAGCGGAGTGTGCACTGATATGTGATTTCCTGGCAGATTAAAATTATGTGCTGTACCCGGGATCCGAACCTGAGACCTTTGACTTACACGGGCAAGCGCTCTACCGTCTGAACTATCCCGACACGCTTCTCAGTCCGTCGTCACAACTTTACTTCTGCCTGTTCCTCGCCTCCTACTTTCTAAACTTCACACAAGTCCTCCTGTGAACCTTGCAGGTCTAGCGCTTCTGGAAGAAAGGATGTGATGGAGACATGGCTTAACCACAGCCTAACGGATGTTTACAGAATGAGGAATGCTACTCCTGAAAGGTTAACAGGAGAACTTCTGTGAAGTTTGGAAAGTAGGAGGCGAGGTACTGGCGGAAATAAAGTTGTGGGGACGGACCGTGAAACGTGCTAGGATAGCTCAGATGTTAGAGCGCTTGCCAGCAAAAGGCAAAGGTCCCAGGATCGAATCCCCTATCTGGCTCACAATTTTACTCTGTCCGGAAATTTAAAGTGTAATTTTGTTGATCGCGAAAACTTTCTTGAAAACCTATCTCGTTTTGATAGATCTGAAGCATTGAATTAAAATTTGTGGTGCGGCCGGGAATCGAACCCGGACCTCCATGCTTACTAGGCAGACGTCTTAACCGTTAGACTACCACACCACTAACGATTAAGGCGCCTCGGAATAGTCTATGTACGATTTCCCTCCACAACACAAACTTTAATTCAGCTTCTTTGTTCCAAAGATAATTGCCACTACTGCCAAGGCTCTCCATGCAGCGGAATAGCACCTCAGCAATGGACATGGTGGAACAATCCTGTTATGGTGATATAATTTGAGACGTAAATCCGTCTCAGGGATTCTTTCATTGTATTTAGTTGATATTTATATCACCATAACAGGATTGTTCCACCATGTCCATTGCTGAGGTGCTATTCCGCTGCATGGAGAGCCTTGGCAGTAGTGGCAATTATCTTTGGAACAAAGAAGCTGAATTAAAGTTTGTGTTGTGGAGGGAAATCGTACATAGACTATTCCGAGGCGCCTTAATCGTTAGTGGTGTGGTAGTCTAACGGTTAAGACGTTAAGCATGGAGGTCCGGGTTCGATTCCCGGCCGCACCACAAATTTTAATTCAATGCTTCAGATCTATCAATAATGTCTTTGACATATTTGAGACGTAAATCCGTCTCAGGGATTCTTTCATTGTATTTAATTGATATCTCGTTTTGCATGGCAACTTTCCAAAGAATGAAGAAGAAATTGATTCAGTATAACGCAAACACAGGAAATCTGATTTTACGTTACCCGTAACAATGTGTGCAGTAGTATTTCACGTCTAGGAGCAGCGTAACGTTGGCAGCAATCCGAGATAAACTGGTAGGTATCCAATCTGGAGTGGCGTTCAATCAATAATATTGTGTTCTTCATTCCGTATGTGAAAATTCCATTATTTCCAGAAAATATTAATCTGATGTAGCAGGCTAATTCTGCGTGCGCTTCAACCACACGAAGACGGCCAGTGGTCCCGTCTTCAGTGAGGATGGATACGATGCTGGAACTCCTTTCGGTAATCGGCGACATTTCGCTATAATAGTAATGAGCAGTACTCCCCTGCGTTAGTGGACAGTGTGATGTCCGTCCCGTATTGCTACACATGTGAAAGATAGCTTGGGCACATTGGGTGAGGATAGGGATCTGAGCCTTCACGTCGGTTAGGCCCTATGCCTCCCACATCCCACAATCCGTGAAGTTATTGGCAGCTGCGTTGCCAATACCAAATTCCCCAAACATGTAGGCGAAATTCCCTAAATTTGGCGAGAGAAATTCCCCGATTCCCAAATTATTGGATACTTGAGTTTTCTGCTACTCTTCTTAAGTAAATAATATACTACATTATTTTATGCTCATAATATGCTTTTCTTCATAACACATTTAAGTAATCTAAAGGAGAAAAGAAATGAAAATAAATCTGACATTTAAATACCGTAATTATAAGGGCCATAAAAATTTTGAGGCGTGATGTCTGCAACCTTTTTGATTAAGCTCTCACTATAGTCGCTTCAAGTAGCACACTATTTTGATATTCTATTGGTTCCCAATGAAGACATATGCTGGTCTGACACAGTCATTTACGGTTGTTAGTGGTTGGGTTTACATTTTCAAGGTAATTGTTCTCGATTTAATACGACAACCATAATAAAAAATGCATTATCCAGAGCACTAGGTGAATATGCATTGTATTAATATAACAGCGCCGGGAACATTAGTTTACACTGCGACAAACTTCCACGAGTCTAATTTACAGGTATACTTCTTATTTTACCGAAATAACACTTGCCGATATTTCACGCCAATGATTGTCTCAAAAGCGTAAGCAACAACTGAAATCCATAAAGGCTTATTAAATGCTTCCAAGCAGGCAAAATGTGTGGCACACGTAGATTGATGCTGAATGTGACTTTGCGTCGGTACTGTTTGTAACTCGCAGAAAGTATTTGGAATTATCACTTTCTTGAAGCAACTGTTTCCAGCCGCAAATGTTTGAAATCTTCACAGGACGGAAAGCTGGACACTTAGCTAATCGTCATAATTTTTCGAAAAAAACAATACATTGGCCATACAGTCATCTCCCTTGGGCCCAGAGCTTCCCAAACTGGGTGTCGCGAGACTAACAAATTTAGACTCTAAACAGAAAAAACTTGTCATAAAATAGCACAAAATAGCCTTCTCTTCATACTACCCTGAAGACTCGCCTGCAGCTAATCATCCTTCTCTTCATTCAGTGCACCACAGATCACTTAAAGCATATGTTACTCTGCTTAAAGGAATGATCGGTGCACATTAATTGCGTGCTCAGCCGCTAGGCGGCAGCTCTGCTTCAGCAGCAGTAGACACTCACGGTTCGTTCAAGCAGCTGCCAGTTGCCAGATTCTAGCAAACTGCGCATGCGCAGAGCTGCTGCTGATGCTCGATAACAGCTCTTCCCATGCGCAGTTTACTGGAACTGGCAGCTGCTTGAACGAACCTTGACTGTAGGCTGCTTTCCTTCTCAAAAAGCTGCACCTGGGCGTTTTTTAATTGATTTATCATAGCCACGTCACCCTCAGTAGCGTTTCTTACAACTAAATTTCAATCAATGACACAGTGGCTGTAAAACCTGTCACACATTGTAAAAGCAGTCACAATTGTCCGCTGACTAAAGCTATTCAGTAGCGACGTTTAGTATGAAGTATGGCCTGGTGATTAACGGAGAGTAGTATTTTAAATGCAGTGATCGTTGGTTCGAAGCCTGTTATGCGTTAATATTTTTCTGTTTCCTGTATGTAACAGATCCTGGGACCAGAAATGACATTCATGTTCTTACTTGTTACAAATGTTTATCCATTTTTTCCGAATATGTCGGGACTTCCGAGGTCGTGGTGATGCAAGAACCTAACAATAGAACTTAAATAATAATTCATAAATACATCCTCTTTACTTCTGAAAATGTGATAATATTGAACTGAAAGGGAACATCCACTGTGCTGTCTAAATCAGAAATCCGAGCAGCTAATATGCAGATGCCGTTTTCAGTCTATCCAGCAAAACCGTATCTGGCACTGACTTATACACACGACAGCGAAAAACTGTTTCCGAAATTCAGTTTTCGTGTTTCGGAGGTTGGGTCGCACGTAGAAGTACTTATTACTGTGACAGTTAGGCATTGTTGTCTGCGGTGTTACTCTGTTGTACATCTCCGTAGTTCCTAATGCTTCCTTTTCTTGCGATGAGTGTACGTAATTGCTGCAGTCAGGATCAACATTAAACATGTCAATGCGTACGAGGATTTCAGTTCCGTTTACAAACTACATTTAAGTGATACTTTATTTCCGGTCTCCCCCCCCCCCCCCCACCCCTCTTCGCTAAAACCATCTAAATTCCACCATATGTATTTATATTAGTGAAAGGGTGTCGCGCAAAACTGTAGGCTATAAAAGGGTGTCGCCGTGAGGGAAATCACTGCCCTAGGCCCCATTTTTCCTGTTTATTTATTCTATATTATTTACTCTTTTAAGTGCCTAAATGATCAGTTTACCGTCACACATGGTATATGCTGCCACAAGTTGGAAAGTAGCAAGCAAACTTCTGAATTACTACCGACGACTCCAGATCAGAATAAAGGCACATGTATCATTAAAAAAATGACCAATCTATGTATGAACTCTTTAAAAGAATTCGAACAAATTTAGTTAGAAACACACATTTTTATGTAGACCTACACTCTTTTGCAACCATTTATCCGGTCTCTCTCTCTCTCTCTCTCTCTCTCTCTCTCTCTCTCTGCCCAGCAAACAATATGGAAGGGAAACAATGCTTAGTTCCATGCTTGTGCTCGCCCTTTGTTTAGTCTCGCATAAGTACTATCTGTAGTATTCATTTACCCTATTTATATGATATTGCTTGAAATCTTTTCACTGAATCTCATTCCGAACAGTAAGAAGAGGAGAAAAAAAGGCAGTAAAACATTAAAAATGCCCGCATATTCCCCCCAAAATTCCCAGTCGAGTTGAAATTCCCTGCAAACAGGCAACGTTGATTGGCAGTGGAATTACGTTGAAAGTGTACCACCATCATCGAACCTCATTATTGATAACAAATTGCTACCCATTCTCTTATTGGGGGCATTCAATCCTGTACTTGTAATTGTTGATTGCTAATATGTTTTACTAAAGGCAGATTTTTCTTTCGTGTTTCAGGTACACTACTACTGTGAGAGTGTCTGAGCACAAGCCATACCAAGTGAGGGAGTACACGTGGTGCTTCAACTTCCCACCAAGATGTTCAAAGTACAAAGTGAACTTTAAGACTGTCTACAAGACTCAAGTAAGTTCACAACAGCTTAATGCAGATATTTTTTTGTTTT
The DNA here is from genome assembly GCA_026315105.1 of Locusta migratoria. Taxonomy (NCBI): domain Eukaryota; kingdom Metazoa; phylum Arthropoda; class Insecta; order Orthoptera; family Acrididae; genus Locusta; species Locusta migratoria. Next base: position 92,087,147 of record CM048754.1, on the reverse strand, counting down.
TATTTATTTACTTGTTATCTGTAGACAGTGTTCAGTGTATATGAATGTATTCAAAACTTACACAATGGCTATATGTATAGTTCTAGGCTATGTGTAGGGCGGAACATCTTTTACTTACATTCTAGTACTTCAGCGAACCATTTTTACAACCTGTATTTTGGTGAGAACTGTTTGACAACGCCCTGGGCCCTGTTTGAATTCTGTCGTAATTAATGTGCATTTAGCCATTAATTGATGGTTTTGAACATTTAATTATCTCATCAATTAAAATTTCTGGGCTAAACTGCCGTTGTCAATTGGTGAAACTTCTTCCCCATGATGTTTCGTTGTCAACTGTGGGCATCATCTTCTGAGGCGAGTCTACGACTGGCTGCTAGGTGATGGTTGTTGGTATCGCTTACCATCAGCAGGAAAGGTTTTTCTCACATTCATACATATCATCATGGACCACATTTGCACAGTTATGGCCAAGTTTCAAGTGGACACTATTTTCAGAGCCATTAAGAAAATCAGTGACTGCTTAATATAAGTGAAAGTTGCCCGACATCCCCAAGCTACCCCAGGGGTATATAAAATTCTGTGTAGTTGTGGCATGGTTTACAAAGGGACAACAAAAAGAAGCATCAATACATGCTTAACAAAACACAAAAGGAAGTGTCATTTGTGAAATACTGACAAATCAGCAGTAGCAGAATGTGTATTTAAAGACGGAGTTCATGAAATAAAATTTGGTGAGACTAGCGTGCTAGCAGCAGCTCCAGCACCTAGTAGCGAGTCGACGAATCACAATGAAATGTCAGGGGGAAGACGTTTCACTGATCGACCATGGCAATTTAACCCGGAAGTTTTAATTGATGAAAACATCTGCCATGAAAGCATAGATGATAAGATTTAATTATCTGTTGTTTCAATAAGGGGACTGGTTTGATGTGGCCCACCACAAAAATATTCCTCGCTTACACCAAACCCTTTGTTTTGGAGTAGCACCTTACATCTACAAAAATTCGCTGCATGTATGCCAGTCTCCGTGTTTACTTACAGTCTATACCTTGTACAGCTCCCTATAGGACCATGCAGATTATTCCCTCGTGTCTTTAAACATGGCTTATCTTCCTGTCCCTGCTTATTGCCAATGTTTTCTGGATGGTCTTCCAGTCTCTGCCTTCAGCTATAGTTTTTACTCTTGACAGCTCCTTCTAGTATCACAGAGGTTATTTCCCGACATATTACTACTTCCTTTCATCCTATCTCTTCTAATGTCAGTGTTATCAATACGGTCTCCCAAATTTTCAATATTGTTCTACTACACCACATATCAATTGCTTTGATTCTGTTCTGTTCCATTTATTGCTCACATTAAAACCAATTTTTGACATTAGTATACTTCTCCTGGTAACGAATTCCCTCTTTGCCTGTTCCAGTCTACTTTTGGTGTCATCCTTGCTATTGTCTTGTGTGTTATGTTGCTTGTGAGGTAGCAGAATTTCAAATCGTCATCCACTTTGTTGACATCAATTTTGATGTGAAGTTTAATGCTATTTTCACTTCCACTACTTCTGTCTTTCAGTGGTTTACTTCCAGTCCACAATAAGTACTTCAACCATATGGACAGAGTACAGAATCATGATTTTTTTTTACTGCAAGTAAAAGAATGTGTACATTTATCAGGAACAGTAGAGAGTACAGAACAGAGCCAAGAAGTGTAGTAAATAACGTACAGGATTCACAGAACTAGGCCCTATGTCAATTTTAGATAGTTTCTGAAAGATCACAAAACAAAAAACGATTAAATTCAGAGAAGCAGACCATTTGAAGAAGGCCCCCCCCCCTTCTCTCTCTCTCTCTCTCTCTCTCTCTCTCTCTCTCTCTCTCTCTCTCTCTCTCTCTCTCTCCACATGGCAATGGCAGTGCAGCTGTGTAAAGCCGCATACAGCTTGACGTCAAAGCCACATGGGCACTGTGCCATTTCAGCTGCCGTCATGTGGTGCAGTGTTTTGCTACTTTTCTTGTTTGAAAGCAGCTTCCTTGAGCAGCATTACTCACAGTGAATGCATGCGACTTGGAGACCATATGCTGTAAGCCAATGCTGTGACTAGGACAACAGTGTGTTTGTGTGTAAAGTTAATCAAATATACTAACTGGAACTTTGGCCTCAAAACTAGCTTTTTGCGATACTGAATGTTCAGGTCCAACACTTTTTGTGCCCGAAAGGAATGCTTCTTTTGCTTGTGAAGTTGTATGCCACTTTCAACAAATTATTAAGTTGAAATATGGCCACTGTGCCTCAAGTTTTCTAAATATATTTTACAGGACTGGAAACTATTGGGAACTACTATTTTAAATATAAATACAACACTGCTCATTTTATAGATATTGGTGTGATGTCTATTATTTTAGACATTTTCAAGAGTATAGATATGAAACCTGGGTTTGCTCCCTGCTATAAATACTTTCTATGGGGAGGAAGGAAGGAAGAGGGAAAGGATTCTCTTCGGCTACATCTACATAAATAATCGTAGAAATCTTCCCATTCCATTTTTATGTTGTGTGGTACAGCAACCGTGTTCAGTTGAATTCTTGAATAAAAGAACATCTTGATTGCAAATATTTTTTTATTTCAGTGGCGCATTTAGTCCGGTTAGGGCATCTTCAGATATCTGACAAAGAAGAAAAATGAAACGGAACTTACAATATTTCAAATTTTTTTAGCTACAAACCAATCTGAAACTGGTAATAAGAAATTGTGATAATGTACGGTACTAATGTTTTATCTACTCTGTGGTAAAGGGTGTTTAGATTAAAATGTGGTCATAGGGTATCTTACAGAGAGAATATTATGTAAACCATTGATCTCCGGTAACAATGACTGTTGAAAACAGATTGATACATTGTTTAACTGAATGGATATTGCAAGATTTACATTGTATGATGTCCATGTACCTTAGGTCGTCAACATATTAATATGTTTTCAGTGGTCAATGTTACCAGAGATCAATGGTTTACATATTATTGTCTCTGTAAGATACCCTATGACTACATTTTAATCTAAACACCCTTAACCACAGAGTAGATAAAACATTAGTACCTTACATTATCACAATTTCTTATTACCAGTTTCAGATTGGTTTGTAGCTAAAAATTTTCGAAATATTGTCATGTAGATATTGTAAGTTCTGTTTCATTTTTCTTCTTTGTCACATATCCGCAGATGCCCTAACAGGGCGAAATGCGTCATTGAAATAAAAAATATTTGCAATAAAGACATTCTTTTATTCAAGAACATAAATAATCTGCAAACCACATTAAAGTGCATGGCATTCGTTCATCGAACCGCTTTTATGATACAGTATTTCTATACTGTTCCATTATCTAATAACATGTGGTATGAAGGAACACCTAAATCTTTGCTTTCAATCAAATTTGTCTTATTTTATGATGATCGTGTCTCCCTGTGTATGGGCCTGCTAACAAAATATGTTCGCATTCAGAAGAGAAATTTGCTGAAAGAAGTTTCACAAATAAATATTGCCATATCAAATAATGCCCTTCTTTTAATGATTTCCTCCTCAAATCGTGCATCATTTCTGTGACATTATCTACCCTGTGTTGCAATAATACAAAATGAGCTGCCCTTCTCTGAACTTTCTCTACATTCTCTGCTAGTCCCTCTTGGTGGGAATCCCACAATGCCCAAAACTACAAAATAGGATGCATTAGTGTAGTGCAGGTAATTTATTTAGTAGAACTGTTGCATAGTATGTGTTCTTCCCTTCTATGATATTTCTGAGTTCTTTCTAATACAAGTTTTTCATAATTGTTATTCCTAGGTATTCAGTTGAATTTACAACCTTTAGATTTGTCTGGTTTATCATGTAAATAAAGTGTAATGGATTTCATGTAGTGCTCATACTGATGTCTTCACACTTATCATTATTCAGAGTCAATTACCAATTTTTGCACCATGCAGATATCTTGTCTTAATCATTTTGCAGTTGCTTTCAACCTTCTGGTGACTTTTCCAACCTTTGCCTATAACAATCTAAGATAGCTGCTCATTTATAAAGATAAGAAACAATAGGAGCCCTATAACACTTAGCTGGAAAGCCAGATATCATTTCTGTTTTACTCAATGACTTTCCGTTAAAATATATGTGTAAGGACATTGAAATATTTCAGCAGTGACAGTGAAAATATTTCCGGGATGGGATTCGAACCCGGGTTTCCTTTTTTGGGTCAGTGCTTGCCCTAACCACTTAGCTTCCTGACCATACCTCTCATACAACTCAAATCACTCCATAGAGAAGTAGTCCCCCCTATAATAGTCCCTTTAAACTTGCCATACTAGATTCTGGAATGAGGTCAGATGTTTTCGTGTCTCCAGTCAAGAAAGAACAGACACCTTTCCAATAGACATATGTCCACACAGTTATAACATTAAATTCATTTCTTCACCACAGATGTGGTACCATAACTCAACCTAGTGCAGTTATCCGGTATGGCGAGCATAAGAGGACTCTGAATGATTGGTGCACTACTTCCCTTGTGGGTGCATTGTGGGAATTTGGGAAAAATGGTAGGTTTGACCAAGTAGCAAAGTGGTTAAGTAAATTGCTGGCCTGTAGAATGAAACCCAGATCAAATGTGGACCAACACAAATTTTCACTTGTCACAGCTGAATTACGTCAGTGCTCACCGAAAGCCATTAATCATTTCCATACCTTGCTCTCTCCCTTCCACTGTAGAAGGTAGGGCTCATTTTGCCACAATTTTGCCAGCTGAGATGTTCTGCATGATTTGTGGGTTGTTCTAGGATCTCCAGTTCAGTCCGATACATGAGTCTTATGAAGGCCACATAAATCAGTTCACAGGGTGAACGATTTTGTGTACAGGTTAGCCAGATACAAGGTGTGTGTGATGAAAAGTTTGGTGAATGGTCACAAGAAATATAGGAAAGAAGAGTTATAAACATCATACCTTCACTGGCCTTCAAAGTAATCATCATTGGCTACAATACACTTGACATTAGTTATACAGCTGTTGGAAACTGTCAGCAAACATTTCTTCTGAAATTGCTTGGAGCACTGATGTCAAGCATTGGTGGATCTTTGCAGCTGTTAAAACACTATACATTTGCACTAACATCCCATGGGTCTCCATTGCTGTTTTGCCTAATTTGAAACAAAACTTGATGTTAACGCGTTGCTCTATTTTGCGCTCCATGTTGTAGTGACAAGAGTTCTCACACTGGCCCTGTTAGCTAGTCGCGGCGTGTACCAACGCTTCACTGCAGTGCTTTGCACAATATGGGGCGCTTGTCGACATGTCCCTCAATGTGTATGCGCGGGCACCTCATCTTGGCCGGTGCAGTATGTAAAATATGGGGCCATCCATCGAATTTTCAGATGCTACTTGTAAGGTGTACAGTCCTCGAAATCTTGCAATCCTCAACCAGAATGTCTACTGTTCCTGTAGACCAAACAGCAGAGTGTGAGGTGGCTCCATCGTTTTGAGACCATATTGCGTTGAATGACATGTCCGGAGTCCTTGAGTCAGATAGGTTTCTGATGCATTGTGACAACATTGAGACATCACAGTAATAACAGGATTTGTTCCTAAATCTGTATGTGCATGTCACAGTCTTTAGGATTGAGAAGTAACACAACTGGACATTTGTACAAATGTATTGAAGTTGTTGGTGAATTCTTTGCAGCTCTGGAGCTGCAATGATGAGACACATTTTTAAATAGCTGAACACTTGTTATTGCCTTGTTTCACAAAAATTTATTTTTACGGCCTAGGTTTCGGGTTATGAGCTCATTTTCAAGTACTTTATTGATTTCAAAGTTGTTACACCAGTGAAGACAAAGTAAACCATTATGATACTACAGGTCTCTGTTTATCGATTTTAACATTGGAAGAAAATACTTTTACCTTGCAATTTAGGAACTCTTACACTTGCATTACCTTGTTAGAATAACCTCAATTATCTACTGTACTAAATTGTTTAATGATTTTATTTTTTAGTGAAATTACTGATCATTATTGTACCTCAAAAAATTGAACAAGACCTTGCTTCTTGCCTATTGTTAGTGATATTGTTATTATCTACTATGTAGAAATTACTCGTAGTCTTTGAGCTCTTGTTCTGAGCAGTGTTGGGCAATATCTAGCTGCTGTGGTGTTCCTTAAGCCCACTACAAATTGACCAACCTGTCTGTCCTATATAACAAGACTGGCACTCTTCAACTGATTTTATATACACCACTGTTCATAATGGCTGTCTGTCTTTCCTTTGAATTGAACAGACTTTTACCTAAGTTATGTGGGACATAGAAATATACTAAAAAGTCCTTTTCTTTCAAAATGTTACATAGCCTATTGTAAATTTTACCTATGAAATGTAACCTACACCATTTACTTTTTGAAGCTTCCTGGCAGATTAAAATTGTGTGCCGGAACCGGGACTTGAACCTGGGACCTTTGCCTTTCGCGGGCAAGCGCACTACCGACTGTGCTATCCCGACACGACTCACGATGCCGCCTCACAACTTTACTTCCGCCAGTACCTCGCCTCCTACTTAATCTGCCAGGAAGTTTCATATCAGTGCACACTCTGCTGCAGAGTGAAAGTTTCATTCTGGAAACATCCCTTAGGCTGTGGCTAAGCCATGTCTCCACCATATCCTTTCTTCCAGGAGTGCTAGTCTTGCGTGTTTGCAGGAGAGCTTCTGTGAAGTTTGGAAAGTAGGAGGCGAGGTACTGGCGGAAGTAAAGTTGTGAGGCGGCATCGTGAGTCGTGTCGGGATAGCACAGTCGGTAGTGCGCTTGCCCGCGAAAGGCAAAGGTCCCAGGTTCGAGTCCCGGTTCCGGCACACAATTTTAATCTGCCAGGAAGTTTCATATCAGGGCACACTCCGCTGCAGAGTGAAAGTTTCATTCCATTTACTTTTTGATTTTTCAGTGGAATTTACTAGGTAGAGTAGGGATCTTGCTACTTTCTTCTTTCTCTTGTCAAGAATTTTGTCAATTATGGAGGAAAGAAAGTCATTATTTGTTGCTTTGGTTTTTATTGTGTCTAGTTGTTGATCAAAGTCTTCTTGGGTCATGGGAATGGACAGGAGTCGGTTTATCATATGGTGGAATGCTGCATGTTTGTACGTTGTCGGGTGCTAAGAGGAAGCCGGGATGAAGGTGTCAGTAAGGTGTCTTTCCTGAAGATCTTAAATTTATGGCTTCTACTTTCTATTAGTATGCTGATGTCAAGAAAATTAATGTTGGGACCTCCTAACTCCATGCTAACCTCAATGTTTGAATGCCACTGGTTCATATTTTCCAAGAATTTTCCAAGTTGTCTGATGGAACCTTTCCATAGGCAAAGGATATCACATATCTGTACCAGTATACTGCATGTTGTGTTAATGGTTCACTTTTAAGAAATTATGTCTCCCACTTATCCATGAACAGTTATTTAATTTGAAATGTTTCACCAAGAACCGACAGTAGAATCAATCAATAAGACAGTTTTGTTTCCAAATGATGAAGTTACCTTTTAATGATAGTACACATGGCACTGTTATTTTCAGGCACGCGTACAGGCTCTTCAAAGTTGTAATTCCACATCTTACCTGTTACAATAGCATAACTTTACCACAGTTTGGTATTTGATAGTGGTACCAAAGCTTTCAGGACTAATTTATGTCACATTGCCGCCAAGTCTTTAAACTTTTGATGTGTACCATAAAGACCTTTTAAATGTTTTCTGGATATAACAAGTGAGTGTTTTATGCAGGGTACACGAGTCATCACAACTTACAATTTTGCACTGATATGTGAATTTCTGTAAAATAAATAATTAATAGTGCCCACCAAGCTTAAATTTCTTATTTTAAATCTAAATGTGATGTTAATTTACAATGGATTTGCTGTATTCCACAATTACAGAAATTAGGGAATTGAATAGAGAAATTGAGAATTAATGGCATTAAATATCAGCAAAGACTGTTATATCAATATAGTGATTTTCCCCTTGGGTTAAAAACACTGGATTAATGTTTAATACCTGCATAATTCATACTGCAACAAAATATTCTCAGATTATCTTCTAACAATGTGTAATAGCTGTTTCATTCTAGATTTTAGGAATACCTGTCCATAATAAGGCACCATCTTCCATGTTTTCACTTGCACCTGTACCTTCTCACAATTTTTAAAATTACTAGGAACTCTTGCACCCAGTTTGTTTTTAAATAAAATAACTACTTAATTTTTGCATCTTATCTCCACTTTCATTCTTTTGAGACTCATATTGATGTACCACTTTCCTGATGACTCACAATTATTTAATGGTCATGAAAGGCTGTAAAATCTTTCATAATATCTTTGCTCTTCATTTCAGACCCTGGTGAAAACCAGACCAGTAAAAGACTGCTGTCATGGGTACACGAAGAGTTCAACAGGTGACAAATGTATTGCCGTCTGCTCTGATGACTGTCTACATGGGACGTGTGTTGCCCCTGATACTTGTCAGTGCTTGCACGGTTATGGTGGACCCACGTGTAGTGTGTGTAAGTACAGTAATTTTACCTTTTGTCTTCTGCAGTAGCTACTTATGGAATCTCTCTCTCTCTCTCTCTCTCTCTCTCTCTCTCTCTCTCTCTCTGCGCGCGTGCGCGTGCGCGTGCGCGTGCGCGCGCGTGCGCGTGTGTGCGCGTGTGTGCGTGTGCGTGCGCGTGCGCGCGTGCGCGTGTGTGTGTGTGTGTGTGTGTGTTTTTAAGATGTTGGAAAAATCTAATAGCAGAGGTTTCAGTTTAAAGCATAATTAGGATTTTGCTTTTGTTGTTTTATTATTGTATTTCCAGTCATCACATCCATGTGAGCTGGAGGGGATGTTTTTCAGGCTCTTCAAAACAGAGCATCAAAATTAGTTCGGGCATCATGATGAGAGAAGCAATAGTTAAGTTTTCTTCTATTTAGGCAGTGAGTACACATAACAGCACAACTTGTAACACCTGAGAAAGACAAGTGGCTCAGTCACTGAAAAATTGCGCATAAAATGGAAACATAAACTTGGGTTAACAACTGAAAGAACACCATTATGTACATTGTATTTCCAAAATGACCACAGAGGAAGCTTCATAAATAAAAGTGAAATGTAGCCAATGGAAAACTACTTTTGAATTTCAGTAAGCTTAAGTGGTTGAAATATCTTTTTAATCAAAAATTATTCACAAAATTATACTTCTTTTAGCTATAGTACTAAAAGATGACATTTTTGTGCCTGACTGGGGGCTCGATTTTTTTGTTTTCATTTCAGCATTAGGCTGTCTGAACATCTGGACTGATCCAATCTTTTCTATGCCACACCGACCACATATATCCCAGTCCGTTGCATTCACCCCTTTGCATAGTGGAGATGGGAGGTATTTGCTTCTGTGGAAATTTTGATTAAATGGTTATTTGTGCCACACTTGTAACAAAAATGTAGTTGTACACCATTCATTACTCAACAATGGAAAGTCCAGGTCTGAATCCAATAATATGATGGGTTGCGAAGAAAATAGTTGAATCCCCGACAGACATGGAAAAAGACAATCACACACTCACAACTTGGTTATAACATAAGCACAGCTGGTATCTCCAGCTGCTGTGGTCATTGGAATGGCAAATTATGAGAGCAACTTAACCTTTTAAATGTTAGCAACATGTATATATGGGGCAGCAGTCGATGGTGACACGAACATGAATGTTGGATATATGCGTTTTAATGTTTTGTAACAATGTACATGCACAAGTTTAACTGCGTGTTTGCTAGTTGCTCTAATAGCTTCGCAATACAGCTTACAGATTGCAAGAGACACCACTTTTGTTTACCTATCATGAGTTTTGGTGGTATTACAGTGTCAGTGTGTGTACGAACCAGTTCAAAACTGTACAAGCATGGGTTATCGAATACCGAAGTAGAAAGGTTGTTTATGAACAGTGACAGTGAGACTAAATTTAATTTTATTTCATCGAGGATTTTTGCCCTTCAGCAACACAGAGCAGAGAAAATCATTCTTCATGTTCCACATGTTTGCTTTCCACAAGTGAAGCTGATGACAGTAAGGAATGGGATGAGAGGACATATGGGTAGCCAGCCCCCAGTCAAGAGAAAAGAAAAGTCTTCACTCAGTTTTAAGTGGTAAAGGCGCTCAGAGCCATGCACATGGCTGGCACAATGCAGCAAACAGCTCCACAGTAAAAGGGTTAATATGGCAATGTGGAATTGAAGAATGCATTGCGAGTGTGTGGATTGATATACTAGCGCTGCCTTATCCAGCTTGTAGGTACTAGAAGGGTGGGAATAGATGTGACTTACGAATGTAGTTTGGAGGCGGGAGGAGGAGCAAAAGGGGGAGTAGTAGAGAAGGGGAAATTATTCAGCTCTCAATCTACAGAAGCCTGTTGACTTTAAATACAGTGAAGCGTTATAGGTCCCCTACTCTTCCTCATGTTTATAAACGATTTAGGAGATAATCTGAATAGCTCTGAATTATCTCCTACCGTGTTGCACACGTCAAATAACGATGAAACTGAACAAGTGGAATACATGTTCATAGAGATAAAACCTCTCAAAGAAAAGTGTCTAATATGCGTCCTCTATAAACCTCCGAAGGTAGGTGCGTTGGACTGCTTCGAAACTGCCCTCTCAGACCTCGAATCAACCTATGAGCACATAATTATAGCAGGTGACACTAACATAAATGTTCTGTTCAACAGTCCGTCCTGTATGAAGTTCAAGCGTATGCTTACATCTTCGAATCTAACCTTACTTCAGCTTGCACCCACCCATCACACAGCTGATAGTCACACTTTAATAGATATATTTCCAACAAGGTTTCCAGACAGAGTAATTCGAACGTCACAAACATCTGCGCCTGGTATGTCTGCCCATGATGTAATTTTCATGACGTACTCGCTAGAATGCCCTAGGAAGAAACCACTGTTAACTGCATACCGTGACTTAAGACGCATCAACTTACCTGAACTGACAGCTGATGCACTAGAAATAATTTTCGAGCCAACCTCTGACACCTTCCCGGATGTAAACGAGAAACTTCACAAAATTACAAATAAACTTAACCAGCTGTATGATAAATATGCGCCCATCAAAACCAAAAAAGTGAGAAGGAAACCCGCACCATGGCTAACTGATGAACTAAAACAGCTCATGAATCTCAGAGACACTGCACATCGGACATACAAACTGCACCCTACATCTGAAAATCACACCTCGTACAAGCAGAAACGTAACAGAGTCAGCCAGGCTGTGAGAAATGCTAAACTCAGATACGCCCATTCATTAACCGACAACATAAATAGACCGACTGTCCTCTGGAAAAACCTGCGCGGTCTTGGTATTGGGAAAATAAAAACTGCAGTCGAACCCACTGTCTCCATTGAGGAACTAAATCATTATTTCACAACGCCTACCACTTCAATCGATCACCAAACGAAACAAACACTTATTGACCATATCACGAGGATCAACAACGCTAACCATGATAAGTTTTGTTTGAAGCATGTTACTGGAAATACAGTCAAAAAAGCAATTATGCGTATTACATCAGCATCTACCGGGGATGATGGTATCACTATCCAAATGATAAAGCTGATTATTGATCCACTGCTGCCCATCATAACAGATATATTTAATCAGTCCTTAGCCACAAGTGTTTTTCCTGATGCGTGGAAACGTGGACTAGTTAAGCCACTGCCAAAAAAGGACATTGCCACAGCACCCTCTGATTACCGACCTATCTGCATTCTTCCGGCACTGTCCAAAGCCCTAGAATATATAGTACATGATCAGCTAACCAGCTACTTGACTACTAATAAACTTCTTGACGAACACCAATCAGGTTTTCGCAAATATCGCAGCACAACATCTGCTTTGATAAAAGTAACAGACGATCTTAAGCAGGCAATGGATAGACAAGAGGCGACTATTGACTTTAGCAAAGCTTTCGACACTGTGCACTTTGATATTTTACTTGCTAAACTTAGCAGTCTAAATTTCTCTCAAGGCGTGGTGCAATGGATTCGCTCATACTTGACATCGCGTCTTCAGTGCGTCATGTCCGGCACCGAAAAGTCACAGTGGAGAAAAGTTCTATCAGGCGTACCACAGGGTTCGGTGCTAGGTCCACTTCTCTTTTCATTGTATGTAAATGACGTATCATCGGTCTTGTCCTTTTGTAAATACCACATGTATGCTGATGACCTCCAGTTGTATTTAAGTGCAAAACCAAAAAACCTGAAGGCAGCAATCGAGAATTTTAATTCTGACCTATGTGCACTATCAAAGTGGGCACAGAATATAGGATTAAAGCTCAATCCAAGTAAAACACAAGCGATTCTGGTAGGTCATCCTAGACTCATCAACCACAAATACCGCGAATCTCAACCACCATTAATACTAAATGACACACCTATCTATTTTTCGCCCTCAGCAAAAAGTCTGGGAGTGATAATAGACGACAAACTAAATTGGGCTGAGCACACAGCCGCAGTGTGTAGGAAGGCATCAGCATCTCTTCATGCCCTACAGAGATGTAAGAAGTTTTTTCCTCTCGATCTTAAAAAGAAACTTATACAAACGCTTGTAATTCCAATTATTGATTACGGTGATGTTATCTTGCAAGGTCTCTCTTGGGAAAGCTCACGACGTCTGGAACTAATCATGTATGCCTGCGTTCGATATATATGTAACATCCGTCTCTTTGATCACATTTCACCATCTTATAAGCAACTATCCTGGCTCCGTGCTGACAAGCGCAGAGATTTTCATACACTCTGTTTCCTCTACTCTCTTATCAACGTACACTGTCCCTCATATCTTTCCTCGACCTTAACACTCTTATCTGATCAACATAAAAGAACTACTCGTTCCTGTCAGAGCAAAACCCTTTCTGTCCCTATCCATCACTCAGCCGGTTTCTCAAAATCCTTTTCAGTAGCAGGAACCAGGCTCTGGAACAATCTACCTCAGTATATCAGAGAACTGAATAACACTGCCAGCTTCAAATGACAGTTAATGGATTATCTACTAAAGCAATAATGACGCCAGTCTTTATTACCCTACGGTCCAGGTACGTCACATCCATTCCTCCTCCCAGATATTCTTCAACTGCCATTGCTCTCGCCAGGTACAGCTTCTGTCAGAATTCGCCATGCGTTAACCAGTCTCGATATATTCAAAAGTAAATATTGTATCTGCTAATATAAATGTTGTTACTTCTATTATTACACCAGCAGCAGCAGCAGAAGGTGTCTCAGTGGTACTGTTAGTATTAATCCTATTTAGAGTTAAGTTATTACATATGTAGAGTTAAGTTATTACCTTTTATTTACATCCTTTTACATGTAATCAACCTGTATAAATAATGTTATTAACTGTTCATCTGTAAAAATCATTATTATGTTATAGGTAACTCACATGTAAAGAAATATTGTATGTGTAAAACCCTGGTCCGATGTAAGAGAGGGCCTGATGGCCCTAATCTGATCAGGCTAAATAAATAAATAAATAAATAAATAAAAATAGACTGTTTGTGGATGATGCTGTCGTTTATCGGTCAGTGAAGTCAACTGAGGATCAAAAGCAACTGCAAAGCGATTTAGACAAAATTTCTACTTGGTGCGAAAATTGGCTATTGACACTAAATAAAGAAAAGTGTGAAGTAATACACATGACCACTAAAAGAAATCCGCTGAACTTCAATTACGCGATAAATCAGTCAAACCTTAAGGTCGTAAATTCTACCAAATACCTAGGAGTTACAATTACGAACAACTTTGACTGGAGAGAGAACACAGAAAATATTGTGGGGAAGGCGAACCAAAGGTTACGTTTCATTGGCAGAACGCTTAAAAGATGCACCAGCTCCCCCAAAGAGACTGCCTACATCACACTTGTGCGTCCTCTCTTGGAGTACTGTTGCCCCTTGTGGGACCCTCACCAGGTGGGACTGACGGAAGATATTGAGAAGGTTCAGAGAAGGGCAGCTCGTTTTGTTTTATCACGTTACGGGGGGGAAAGCGTCACGGAAATGTTGCACGAATTGGGGTGGAAATCATTAAAAGAAAGACGTTATTCATTGCGGCGTGATCTGTTTGCGAAGTTGAAATCACCGACTTTTAGTTCTGAATGTGAAAATATTTTGCTAGCACCCACCTACTTAGGGAGACATGACCATCCCAACAAAATAAGAGAAATCGGATCGAAAACGGAACGATTTAGGTGTTCTTTCTTCCCGCGCACTATTAGAGAATGGAAAGGTAGAGAAAAGTTATGAAAGTGGTTAATGAACCCTCTGCCAGGCACTTAAATGTGATTTGCAGAGTATCTATGTAGATGTAGATGTAGAAACACCCTACAGCCAACATTTCCAGCCCCTCTATCATACAACTGTCCCAATTCCTGTTTTTTTGCCCTACCATATGCACTACTTTCACTCCCTCCTTCCTACTCCCCCTTACTGCATTCCCAAACTGCATTTATTTCCAACCATCCCATCCCCTCCCTGCCCCACTTTGAATTGCTCTCACTGTTTGGTGTTACTTGGTATGAAGAAGCTGCAGATAGCAATTAACAATTTGTGTGTTATGTTCTGTCCAAGACTGTGGCTGAAAGCTTAGTCGTAAGTCTGTGATTGTCTCATTCGTGTGCCCATCTGTTACTCAACAACCGTCTTCGCAGTGAGTTTCAGGCAAACTTAATTGTAAAACTTACATGTGTTGCTGGGTACAAAGTCCTTATCCATGGAACCTTGTTAATGTTTTGCCAAGATCACTTTTTATCTACCACAATGACTGGTTTCAACTGATCTTGGAGTCATCGTCAGATCAATCAATGTACCTGCCACTTACTACCCATGAACATTAAAAATTATAGCTTACACATTTTATTTTTGATATGTACATACCTGTGGAACTATGGTATATCTAATTGTCTGTATGGCGACTGCTTTCTGCAAGTTTAATGTGAGCCCGCACATTTGGGTTTAATGAGGTGTGAGACGCATGTTGAAGGCTGTTTATGATGTGGGTTCCACGATTTATTATGTGACTATGCTATTTTGTGTATTTGACAACCCTACATAATGCTGAATAGATGGAGGTACACATTACTGGTATGATTAGATAACCACAGTTCTAGGGCTGGGCAAATGATACTCGCATTTGAACATGCTCTGGATTTCCTGATGCAGCAGAGAACTCGATACAGTATCGAACTGTTCGTACACTCTGATAATAAATGACTTGCACTGCGTATCTGCAAACGATATGCGGGGAGTTTCGAAGTTACCGGGCTATCGCTTTGCTCAGAACTAATTTCATAGAAGTACAACTACATGTAAAAGGAAAGAAGGGCATAACTGTGAAAAACTGTACATTCTTTTAAAAATAGTCCATATCTGACTTGTCTGTTAAAGAGTTTTAGCACTGCAAGATATGATCCATTGTCAAAATATCTACTACTATAACAGAACTACTGCATCATATTACTGAAGGCTAACATTAAAAAGAAAAGTGACTCCTTTATAAGTAGAAATTCCATTTAATGTGATTATGAGAGACAGGTTGCAAGTGACCATTCCATTCCCTTTTGATACGGTACAATAATAGATAAAAATGTTACCACCTTTTAATCACCTTGAAAACATTAAAGAGATGAAACAGGGAAGACATTAGTTGTTTAATACCCAATAACGGAAATAAATTGTAATTGCTACCTCGTATTAAATGGTGCACACACTGCTGTGTATGTATTATCAACAGGTGACGCTACATCGCAGCACTAGAATTTTAAATTGCGATTGCTCTTTTTTATTTATAGCCTATATTTGTTACTGTTTTTGCTTATGAATTGCATCCTAGAAGCTACTATAGTCGGAATTTCACACTTATTAATCCCCATAGTACATTAATGATACCGCATCTTCATTATTAATCGTATACTGCACAGCTAGAAAAGATTTAGGAATATCATTGTTGTATATCATTGTTGTAAATCATAGAGATAGTACCTACTGATATTGGTAGGTAGCATCATGATCGAATGTTCAAGCATTTCCCGAGATTTCCTGAACTGTGATGAAAATTGTTTGAACAGTTAGAGTCCTGTTCAAACCCAGCTCTACACAGTTCCACAGGTATGTACATATCAAAAATAAAATGTATAAGCTATGATTTTTAGCATTCACGGGTAATAAGTGGCAGGTACACTGATTGATCTTCTCATTTTATAGATCTGATGATCACTAAAAGATCTGCTGAAGACAGTCATTGTAGTAGATAAAAAAAATCAATCTTGGGAGAACAGTAACAACCTACCTCAATTACATTGTCACATTCCCCGAGTTGGCTAACGGAGCGACTGTCGGCCCGCAGCGTGCCCGGAGGGCCACTGGGGCCCGGACTGCCAGAACCTGTGTCAGTGCCGCAACAACGCCAGCTGCGACCCGTACGGCGGGACGTGCCACTGCACGCGCGGGTGGCGCGGGCGCTTCTGCGACGAGGAGTGCCCGCCGTCGCACTACGGGCAGGACTGCAGCGAGGAGTGCCGCTGCCAGAACGGCGGCTCCTGCCACCACATCTCGGGCGCCTGCCACTGCGCGCCCGGCTGGACTGGACCCCTGTGAGTGCTCCTGCAATTGCTACAGCCAAACATTTTACCTGGTCATTTCTGTCTTGTCGGTCTTAGTCTGTTCCCATGGCAGAATAGCTCTGTGCACCAAGGTATCGTGCTGGGGTGCCTCCTTTGGGCATTGGTGTGTGTGGTGTTTTTAGGATTAGTTAGTGTAAGTAGTTTGTAAGTTTAGGGACTGATGACAACTGCAATTAGGTCCCACAACTTTACAAACATTTGAACTTAGTTTGTCATTGGTTCGATAAGGCTGCTAAAAAAGCAAAACCAATGTTTATGTCATAAATGACTCACCTTACTTATTGTCATTATCTCCTTTGAGGGATGTACGTTTGGTCAAGCATTTGGTAGCTTTCTCATCGGATTCCTAAAATTAAGTTCTCTCAGAGTCTGCAAAATACTTGTTGGTTGCAGGTGTGACTTTCTCATTTGATGAAACTTTCTCATTTGATGAAAATCATTGTTCAAATTTTGTTTGATTTTGCAAGATGTAGTTGTAAGCTTAAATTTACAATTAACCTGTGATTGTGGGACTGATGACCTTGCTTATTGTGAGTGGAAGTTCCGACCGAAGTACCTATGCTCAATTTGCCAATACCTCTCTAGGACCACATTGCCTTGTATGACATAAAAGGTTATTGGCACTTTTCTTGAATTAATTTTTTATTTATGGCGATACATATAGCACATATTAACCTGAGCTTACTAATGGACTGTTACTAGCAAGTTATAAATCTATATTAATTTCCTGGTCTGTTTTAAAACTTGTATCCTGCCATGGTCATTGACCTAAACTGGTAAGTAATAAAGGTTTTAATAAAACATCTGATGGTTAAAATGCAATTTATAAAATACTTGACCCACCCCCATGAACCACAGACATTGCCGAGGTGGGGTGGCTTGCGTGCCTCAACGATGCAGATAGCCGTACCGTAGGTGCAACCACAGCGGAGGGGTATCTGTGGAGAGGCCAGACAAACGTGTGGTTCCTGAAGAGGGGCAGCAGCCTTTTCAGTAGTTACAGGGGCAACAGTCTGGATGATTGACTGAGCTGGCCTTGTAACATCAGCTAATGTGGCCTTGCCACACAGCTACTGCGAACGGCTGAAAGCAAGGGGAAACTACAGCCGTTACCTTTCCCGAGGACATGCAGCTCTACTGTATGAACATATGATGATGGCATCCTCTCGGGTAAAATATTCCGGAGGTAAAATAGTCCCCCATTCGGATCTCCGGGCGGGGACTACTCAGGAGGATGTTATCATCAGGAAAGACAACACTGGCATTCTACGGATCGGAGCGTGGAATGTTAGATCCCTTAATCGGGTAGGAAAATTAGAAAATTTAAAAAGAGAAATGGATAGGTTGAAGTTGGATATAGTGGGGATTAGTGAAGTTCGGTGGCAGGATGAACAGGATTTCTGGTCAGGTGAATACAGGATTATAAATACAAAATCAGTTGGGGGTATCACTGGAGTAGGACTGATAATGAATAAGAAAATAGGAATGCGGGTAAACTACTATGAGCAGCACAGTGATCGCATTATCATTGTCAAGATAGATACGAAGCCAACACCGACAACGGTAGTACAGGTTTATATGCCAACTAGCTCTGCCGATGATGAGGAGATCGAAGAAATATATGAGGAGCTAAAGGAAATTATTCAGACAGTTAAAGGAGAGGAAAACTTAATTGTGATGGGAGACTGGAATTCGGTAGTAGGAAAAGGAAGAGAAGGAAAAATAGTAGGTGAATATGGACTGGGCAGGAGGAATGAAAGAGGAAGTCGCCTGGTAGAATTTTGCACGGAACATGATTTAATCGTAACAAACACGTGGTTTAAGAATCACAAAAGAAGGTTGTATACATGGAAGAGACCAGGAGACACCGGAAGGTATCAGATAGATTTTATAATGGTAAAACATAGATTCCGGAACCAGGTTATAAATTGCAAGACATACCCAGGGGCAGATATAGACTCTGACCATAACCTGTTAGTCATGAACTGTAGGCTGAAGCTGAAAAAACTGCAGAAAGGTAGGAAAATAAGGAGATGGGATTTAGATAAATTGAAGGAAAGTGAAGTTCTGGAGGATTTCAGAGGGAGATTTAGGCAACAATTGACAGAAACGGGGGGAAATAAAACAGTAGAAGAGGAATGGGTAGCATTGAGAGATGAAATAGTGAAGGCAGCAGAGGACAAAATAGGTAGAAAGGCAAGACCTACAAAAAATCCCTGGATATCACAGGAAATACTAAATTTAATTGATGAAAGGCGAAAATATAAAAATGCAGTAAATGAATCAGGCATAATGGAGTACAGACGACTAAAAAATGAGATTTACAGAAAGTGCAAAATGGCTAAGCAGGAGTGGCTAGAAGCCAAATGCAAAACTGTAGAAGAATGTATAAGAAGGGGAAAAGTAGATACCGCCTACAGGAAAATAAAAGAGACATTTGGGGACAAGAAGAGCAGATCTACGAATATTAAGAACTCAGATGGGAAACCAGTTCTCAGCAAAGAAGGGAAAGCTGAAAGGTGGAAAGAGTACATAGAGCAGCTCTACAAAGGAAATGAACTTAGAGACGATGTTGTGGGAAGGGAAGAGGAAGTAGATCAAGATGAAATAGGAGATTCTATACTGAGAGATGAATTTGACAGAGCCCTGAAAGACCTAGGCCAGAACAAGGCCCCAGGAGTAGATGACATACCTTCAGAGCTACTAAAGTCTCTGGGAGAGCCAGCCATGACAAGACTATTTGAACTGGTGTGTAGGATGTATGAGACAGGCGAAATGCCCTCAGAATTTAAGAAAAATGTAATAATCCCCATTCCAAAGAAATCGGGCGCAGACAGGTGTGAAAATTACAGAACCATCAGTTTGATAAGTCATAGTTGCAAAATTTTAACACGAATTATCTACAGGAGAATGGAAAAGCTGGTAGAAGCTGACATCGGGGAAGATCAGTTTGGATTCAGAAGGAACATAGGAACCCGGGAGGCAATACTCACTTTACGTCTTATCTTAGAAGATAGATTAAGGAAAGGCAAACCTACATTTTTAGCTTTTGTAGATTTGGAGAAAGCATTTGACAATGTTGACTGGAATACACTGTTTCAAATTCTGAAGTCAGCAGGGGTAAAATACAAGGAAAGGCGAGTTATTTACAACTTGTACAAAAGCCAGACCGCAGTTATTAGACTAGAAGGGCATGAAAGGGAAGCATCAGTTGGGAAGGGAGTGAGACAGGGTTGTAGCCTTTCTCCGATGTTATTCAATTTGTACATCGAGCAGGCGGTGAAGGAAAGCAAGGAAAAATTTGGTGAAGGAATTAAAGTTCAGGGGGAAGAAATAAAAACATTGCGTTTTGCTGATGACATTGTAATTCTGTCAGAGACAGCAAAGGACCTGGAAGAGCAGTTGAATGGAATGGACAGTGTGTTGAAGAGAGCGTATAAAATGAACATTAACAAGAGCAAAACAAAAATAATGGAATGCGGTCTTAGAAAATCAGGAGATGCTGAAGGAATTAGATTAGGTAACGAAACAATGAAGGTGGTAGATGAGTTTTGTTACTTGGGTAGTAAAATAACATGCGATGGTCGCAGTACAGAGGATATAAAATGCAGAATGGCAATGGGAAGAAAAGCATTTTTGAAAAAGAGAAATTTGCTAACATCGAATATTAATTTAAGGGTAAGGAAGTCTTTTCTGAAGGCATTTGTGTGGAGTGTTGCCTTGTACGGGAGTGAAACATGGACGATAAGCAGTGCAGACAGGAAGAGAATAGAGGCTTTCGAAATGTGGTGCTACAGAAGAATGCTGAAGATTAGGTGGGTAGATCGCATAACTAATGAAGAGGTACTGAACAGAATTGGTGAGAAAAGGAATTTTTGGCATACCCTGACTAAAAGAAGGGATCGCTTGGTAGGACACATTCTTAGACATCAGGGAATCGTAAATTTAGCATTGGAGGGAAGTGTGTGGGGTAAAAATCGCAGAGGGAGACCAAGAGACTCGTATAGTAAGCAGATTCAAGTGGATGTGGGTTGCCGTTCTTATGAGGAGATGAAAAGGCTTGCTCAGGATAGGGTAGGGTGGAGAGCTGCATCAAACCAGTCTCCGGACTGAAGACCATAACAACAACAACAAAATACTTGACAGCTTTTAAGTCACCTGTGTAAAGCAGTACAAGTTTATATCTCCTGCATATGGTGGAATATCCTCACCATTTATTTCTGAGCAAGCAGAGAAGAAAGAAGAGCATTGAAATCAATAAAGAGTATTGTCTAAAATATTGTCTGTGGATTTCAGGTTCACCATGGTTATAACATTTAGGGTGAAGAAAGGAATTGTCTTTGGATACATTTGTCAGATTTTGATACGAAACAAAACAAAAATGTAGCAGTCATTTATCTATATATATAAAAATGAATTGCTGTTCGTTAGTCTCGCTAAAACTCGAGAATGGCTGAACCGATTTGACTAATTTTAGTCTTGAAATATTCATGTAAGTACAGGGAGGGTTTAAACGGTGATAAAATATGGAAAAGTTGTCCGGAAAAGAGAAAAACTGAAAGAGCTTTTTTCAGTGAGCTATCGATACCATTCGTCCAATTGCGATAAAATTTTGTACATTTTATGTTGAAAGCAAGATGAAGGTTTGCATCAAATAAAAATTTGGAAAAGTTTTCTGGAAAGTAGGAAAATTTAGGAAAAATTGAAAGATTTTTTTTCTACGAATAAAAATAAATTGCCACATGGTTGTAAGAGCATCACTTGAGTACGGCTTGACAGGATGAGGTTTGTATGAAATAATTTTTGTTTGGAAAATCTACCGGAAAATTGGGAAATTTGATAAAAAACTGAAAGTGAGTGTTTCAGTGTGTTTTTGATTGAATTCAGCACTATAACTGACTATTCGCATGATAGAGAGGGGTAATTCTTTTATTGTTTTGTTCATTATGGTCTTGGAAAAGTTTTCACTACAATAAAAAAAAATAAAAATAAAAAAAATAGAGACATTTAAAAAGGAAAGTTGCAAAATTAGAACAAAGTTTCTTTTTCATTGTGTTTCTAAATGTACTCAATACCATAAGTTTAGAACCGTTCATCTGATTGGGATACAATTTTGATCATTTGACATTCATTGAAAGATGAACGTTTTTATGAAATAAAAATTCTGGAAAGTTACTCGGATAATTTGGAAATTTGCGAGAAACTGAAAGATTTTTTTTTTTCAATGAGATATCAATATCATTCGTCTTGTTGGGATACAATTTTGCACATTTGACGTTCAAAGCAGATGCCTTTATAAAGCTACTGGGTCTAAAATACATATGATTATATTACGAATATTATAGAGGAAAAATTCCTTACAGGAAAAACATATATAAAAATAGATGAAGTTTACTTACCAGGCGAAGGAGCACAACAGTATGTCTGCCTAGGTGTGTGTGCGCTTGTATGTATGTATGTATGTATGTATGTATGTGTGGGTGGGTGTGTATTTGTTTACCTACCCTACCCCCCCCCCCCCCCCCCACCACCAAGGTAAGTCTTTTCTCTCGCAGGATTGGAATGGCTCCTTACCCACTCCCTCAAAAGCCTCATTTCCTTTTCCCTCTCCTTCCCTCTCCTTTTCTTCTGCCTGAAGACGCAACTGGGTTGTGAAAGCTTGTGTGTGTGTGTGTGTGTGTGTGTGTGTGTGTGTGTGTCTGTGTGTGTGTGTGTGTTATTTGTTATTGTCACTACCTGTGCTCCTTCGCCTAGTAAGTAATCTTCATCATATTTTTTAAATATGATAATTAGTATGCTTTATGTTAAGAGGTAAGTGATAAGAAGTTCACCGGGTCATCTTGTTGACATATTTATTATGTGTTGTCACAGTTTCAGTGATGCTTTGTGTTGCACCACAGGTGCCAGGACCTGTGCCCCGAGGGCAAGCACGGGGAGGAGTGCCAGTCGGAGTGCCGCTGCCAGAATGGAGGGACGTGCAGCCCCACCACCGGCCTCTGCTACTGCACCACTGGCTGGACGGTATGTGCCACATAGCAGCTAGAGTACGTGGGTGAAATATGCAAACACATGAACGTCTTTCGGGCAGAGTAGTTCGCTGCGGTGGACTAGCCGAGCGATCTAAGGCACCTCACCGCGGAGCGTGCAGTTGCTCGCCTTCGGAGGTTCGAGTCCTCCCTGGAGCGTGGGTCTGTGTGTGTTGTCCTTAGATTAATTTACCTTAGTTTAAGTAGTTTGTAAACTACGGACAGATGACCATGCAGTTTGGTCCGATAGTTTCACAAAAATTTGAGCAGAATAGTTCAGTAGTGTTGAATGTGTAAAATAAAAATTACTGCCTGACCAGAATCATAAACTGGATTTTTTTTGTACATTACAACAGTTGTCTTAACACTAGAATGGACGCATAGGATCTCATATGCTGATTCCAGGAACAGGCAACCCACATGTCAACGGACCTAAACATTCTATCGTTATCAGAATGAAACTTGCACTCTGCAGTGTCCTCACAATTTTAATTCTGCCAGTACCTTGCCTCCTACTTTCCAAACTTCACAGAAGTTTGAACCTTGTGCAAGACTAGTACTCCTGGAAGAAAGGACTACTAGTCTTGAAAGGCTTACAGGAGAACTTCTGTGAAGTTTGGAAAGTAGGAGGCAAGGTACTGGCAGAATTGAAATTGTGAGGACGGATCAGGAGTCATGTCGGGATAGCTCAGTGGTAGAGTGCTTGCCCGTGAAAGGCAAAGGTTCCAGGTTCGAGTCCCGGTTCCGGCACACAATTTGAATCTGCCTGGAAGTTTCACATCAGTGCACACTTTGCTGCAGAGTGAAAGTTTCATCCTGGAATTGCCATCTTTTTTGCTATACATTTTTGTAGATGATGCTCAAATTTATTTATCCCCATGTCATAGACATCCGCCAATGACCTGTTTATGAAGTGTTCCGCCTCTTCTTTGACTTCATCATTCTGGAATCACTGTTCCTTTAACACTAGAACTGCTGATATTAGGGTATACCTAGAACCATGGCTGGGTCACTTACAACCCGAGTATCTTCTCCTTTGCTTCTCTAAAGTCAGTTGCTTATTGTTGCTATTAATGAATCCATTCTTTGAAGTGCTGGGTATTTTATTAGAAAATAAACAAATGTACAGTAGTTTTCACAAAAATCAATTACCATTAAGAAAACTTACATTTTCCAAGTGTTTTTGCTTGCTGGCATTACATAATGTGCACAAATGGTAGTCTTTTGAACTGCATTTGTTGCAAACACTTTTCTTACACATATGTGTATGTAAAGAGTATGTATGTAATATTTCACAAATAAGACTTTTACAAAATTTCGTTTGCAGTTTTTACATTCTTTCTTGTATATTTGTAGAAGCATCTGAAGATAGCACGTAGACTGCTGAAACTACTTGTGCAGTTGTAAAAAAAAAAAAAAAAAAAAACACACACACACACACACACACACACACACACACACACACACACACACACACAACTAACTATCATTGGCATCATTTGTCTATCAAAACAGATTGCACCGTCAAGTAGTGCAAAATTACAAAAATAAGAATGGCTGTGTAGTGTATGCTCCAGTTTATAACCTATGTTTGTTTTATATATTCCTGATACTATGTCAATTGCTAGGGGCGATTTAAATTTGTTCTAATAATCTGAAGAATGTAATTTGCCCTTGCTTTAAATCTTTATTTGCACTTGGTTTCACTAAACCTATGCAGTCATTGTTAGATCTTGGATGTACATGATTTTGCAAGTGTAATCTTGATATTGCCTCATCTGACAGTAACACATAGCCAGGATGATCAGCATATCTGGTATAAAATGCCACCAAAAACAAACTGTGGGGATTGATTGAGGAGAGAATATGGAACGAAATAGGTCTAATGAACTTAACATTCAGAAATCAATGGTTTCCCTGCTAGAGACCATTATTCAGTCATATTTCCTTATGGAGACTGTGGTCTAATACACGCTCTGCTGTGCAGACATAGTTACAGTATGTTTTGAAAATGTTTTCCATGTGGCTCAATGCATGCCTATCCATGCTGTCCTAAAATTGCTGTGCTGACAACGCTGCACAAACAAGCTGCTAAAGTGTCTGCACATTTGGAATGGGGTCCGCTGCATACACAGTACTTTTAAGATGGCTCCATAACTGGCGGATGAACAGGCCACACAACTGGACCACCTCATCTGATCGATCGACCAGGGAATTCATGACTAAGATGCACCCAACAGTGAAGTGGATTGGAGTACCATCATGTAGCAGCCACATTTAAGCCTTTAAATCATGGACACTATATTAGGAACAGTACTACATCTAGGAGGAAATCTTGCATACTTTGACTTGTAAGTGGCTCAAAGCACCCCAATTTATAATAGTCTTTTGTCTATAAAAATCAGTATATATAG
The DNA here is from genome assembly GCA_026315105.1 of Locusta migratoria. Lineage (NCBI taxonomy): Eukaryota > Metazoa > Arthropoda > Insecta > Orthoptera > Acrididae > Locusta > Locusta migratoria. The sequence goes on along the minus strand of CM048754.1, from coordinate 92,061,996 downwards.
CACCAGCAATTCTCTCTCTCTCTCTCTCTCTCTCTCTCTCTGTCTGTCTGTAATTTCAGCTCTCATAAATTTTAGACCTCTGCGAATTTATCTCTGTCTAAAGATCGACTCCCTGTAAAGGTCAAATCTATCAGGTTTAGCTCGCGACAGGCTGTTACCTATTGTGTGTAGTTTCGCCTTCCAAGTTCAGAAATAACTTTTTCAGATAGCTTTGAACGGTTATAGTTATCGAGAATAGTATAGTATTTAGATAGCGAAAATTCCTTTACATAGGAGGATAATAAGATAATTATTATTATAGGAAGTTTTCAGGTATGGATTACGGACTGCAAATAGAATCTGAGATTTGTGTATAAAAGAAGATAATGAATGTGAAATATTTAGTTTTGAGATTATTAAATATGACAATTAACAGTGTTTAAAGTGTAATATTTGTGAACTAAGTAATGAAGAAATATATTCAAGATTCTTAGAAAAAGGGTTTTTAAGATATTTGTTTAATAGCTAGAACCTTTAGTATCTTCTGTGAAATATTTTGAAAGTAGGTGAACTAAAAAAATATCTGATGAATGATGGAAATTCTCCTTAGAGATGATAAATTATTTTTCAAAAGAGATAGATTGGCTCGTCAGTACTTACCTTTGTGCTGTACTGCCTATTGTGACAAAAGTGAAGAAAAAGAAGAAAAGGGATGGAAAAAGGACAAGCTTTCGGAGCACACTTCCTTCTTCCCTTCTCTCCCACCTGAAGAAGGAACTGTGTTCCGAAAGCTTGTCCTTTTTCATCCATTTTCTTCTTTTTCTTCATTTTTGTCACTATAGGCAGTACAGCACAGAGGTAAGTACTAGCCAGCCAATCTCTCTCTTTTGAAAAATAATTTAAAAAATATTATCTGTGACACTCAGAATCTCGTGCTCGGTCAGAACAGAATAGATAATAATAATAATAATAATAATAATAATAATAATAATAATAATAATAATAATAATATTTATTCAACATCGAATAATACATATACATTGACATTGACATTGTACAGATTATTCTTCTGAATACGTCAGTTTCATAAATTATAAACTAATGATTACTGTTTCATATAGACATTATTTCTTTTATACAATTAAACATATTACATGTTTTTAAGTCTTTATCTGATAATTAAACACTTAACTACAGCATTACATGTTTTAAGTCTACTTGACAACTAAACAGTTAACTACAGTACATACTTGTCTTGGTTAAGAAACATTTTTCATATAGTCATAGAATTCATCTAGAGAATAGAATGCATTTTCAATTAGGATCCTTTTTAGTTGGTCTTTTAATTTATTTTTAGGAAGGGCTGCAAGGCTTTTTGGTAGTGCATTGCTAAGCTTCAGGCCAACATGAAGTCCATTTTTTTCATATAATGCTGTTCTGTGGCTGTTTAAATGGTATCTTAGTTTTTGTCGTGTATTGTGTTGATGTAGATCACAATTTAGATCTGGATTGATTGTTTTCACATACATTATTATTTTTAATATGTATACACCAGTAATGGTAAGTATGCCCAATTTTGGAAAGAGATTCCGACATGATTCTCTTGGTTTGGCCCCACAGATAATTCTGACCGCTTTCTTCTGTAGTATCAACAAAGTGTTAATGTTAGCTTGTGATGTTCCACCCCAAATTTCTATTCCATAGTTTGTGTTGGATGCAAATAATGCATGGTATGCAGTCTTAAGGATATGCATATCTTTACAATATTTGCTGATCTGGTTTATGGCAAAGATAGCTTTGAAATTTCAGTGGATAGAATATCATTTGAATTAATTAACTGCAGGGGCAGTATCAGACTGGAGACTGTGGAATGAACTGTTTTGTAATAGGCTTCCACTCAAATAGAAATAACTGGGAAGATATACCAGTATCCAGCATGTCATTGTGTGTCATAATAAAATCAAACCCCTGAGAGAAGAGAATATTCATGCTCATTATTAACATCGCAAACCCTAGGAAAACAAATTCAGAAAAATAGAAGTCACAAGAATTGACCAAAATAAAGAAATAAATAATGCACAGAACACTGTGCTAATAAAGATGACAGCAGTATCTTACACAAGAAGACAAGAGTACCAACATACCAAATAACAAGCCTGAAGCCTGTTACAAACTCTGGCTACAAGGTACAGTGTGTATTAAACAGCAGCAGTCTGTGTAACAGAGTATGACTGAATAAATGTCCTCTAGCATGGAAAACATGTGTTCTGGTCATAAGTTCATTTGGCCTTTTATTATTTCCTCAATCAATTCATACAGTTTGTATACAGTGGAAAAACTGTCCTTGTACAAAAAACAAATCAGTTAATGCTGATTCCTCAGCAAACTAGGCTACTTAAAATTACAACTGAGTGTGTATTGTTTTTGTGGTTTGTATACTTGATACACTGATTTTCCTGGCTACCTGTTACCGTTGTATGATGTAATATCAGGGTTTGACTTGCAAAATTATGAACTTACTGTAAAATGTGCAATATCCGACACTATCGCTCTACTTGAAATGGGTTGGAAATAAGGGTTTGAAACGATTTTGGGCAAACCTTATTTTCTAGATTATTAGTACATTATTTGTTTGTCAGATCCTCACGTGTAAGGGGTGCCAGTTTTGAATGCAGGGGTTGAATAGATGTGTGTACTTTGGTGCAGGGCCCGGTGTGTGCCAACCGCTGCCCTGCCGGCATGTGGGGGGCCAACTGCAGCGAGAGGTGCGACTGCTTCAACGGAGCGTCCTGCCACCACATCACCGGCACCTGCGAGTGCACGCCCGGCTTCCGGGGAGACAGGGTGAGTGGGATAACCATGGATTTCAAATTGGTGATGGTTGTTTGCTGGTTGTTGTTGCTGTTAGAGATTTCCCATTCACTCACTAAGATGACATAGTAACATCAATTCATTCTTGTTGTTTGCTATTTGTTTTTTATGTATTTACAGTAGAACCTCATTTTTAAACTTTTCGAGTGACTTCAATAAAACGGTGCAAAATGCAGGAAATAAAGTTTTAAATGGTAAAATATGCTTACTGGATCAACCTTGCATTTTGATAGTTTATTTGTGATGTATGTACATAATAGGCATCTAAATACTCGCCAGGAAGTTTATTATACAATAAAGGTTATCCCAAATTTTACTATTTTAAGTGCCAGGTACAACTGGTAATTTTATGGGAAGTAGAAACTTTCGACATAATTTCATTCATTATAATAGAGGACGCCGCTGCCAGGCTATGTAACACATCTTCAAAATTACTGTCTTTTACTGGCATTAATTATTTATGTAATAAAACTCCTAAAGTTCCGTTTTTTTGTATTTTTAGATGTTTCACACAACAATATTAGAGAATTTATTGTGTTCTCAAGTGCAAAATATGCATAAGTATTTTTGTGACGTTTGCATAGGATCGGTATTTCACACTATTATCGCTTTTTTGAGGTTGTGGGTATTATTATACCCAACTTTGACAGATCAGAAATATGCATCACAAAAACAATGCAACTCTTTATTCTCACATCAACAAAGCAACTGGTTCTGATTGTTTGAGCACACGCCAGCCGCTCTGGCAAAGAAGCTCGTGGAAAGAAATCGGCGCATCGTAAGTCAACTAGCCGCATACTGCCAACAACGAAATGCAAAATATACATTTCAATAAATGCAAAGTGTCAAGAAACATGACTACGAATAATTTTTAAGCGTTATATTTTAAGGGAAAGCCATGCTAGCGTCAATTTATGTAGATTGTCATTTTTTCTTCATGAACACGCTTTCGATAAGCGTAAAACGCGTGAAATGTGTAAATATGTTAATGCAAAAATGAGGGTGAATTAACATTGTGAACATAGGAAATTTGACGGGACCGACAAAAAATGCTATAATGGCGGGAAAACGTAAAAACCGGGAATGTAAAAACGAGGTTTTACTGTATTCTTTTTTTTTTTTTTTTTTCTCTCCCACATCTTCATCTTCTCCCATGTTAACCTACTACTTTTTTTCTTTTATAATATCAGTCATGTTTCCCGTTTTCTTATTTCTTTCACCTTCAAAACCTTCTAAATTTAGTATTTCAAACAATGGGGAGCTGAGAAAGGATTAAACAATATTTCAGTATTTTGCAATGGATTGATAGCTACTCACCACACAGACATCTTGATGATTAGCAGAAAGACTAATTGCTTTTCAGCTTTAGGTTTTTACATGTAAACTAAATTTGTCAAATTAAAAATGCAATGCCATAGCTCGTTGCAAAGAAGGAAAAAAATTAAAAGTGATGAGCTATGGCATATGATTTTAAATTTTGCACATCTAGTTTATATGTACTTAAAACAGTAAAATTTGTGCTGGACCGGGACTCGAACCCAGGTTGAAAGCGGAAGACCCGGTGTCTGCGGTGTCTGGCACAAATTTTCACATGTTACAAAATGGTAGACCAACTGAAGAATAGCAGCTAAAGTTGACAGTTCTTGCAAATTGCAAAGTAATGAATGTATATTTAACATTTGTAGCTGCGGACCATCAGCAACTTCTGTTCCTTAAGAACAGGAATATCATTGTAAAATGTATATCTGAAAATAACAACTTTGATTGTCAAAACCAGTTATCTAAAATATAATAAAAAGAGCAATCTTGGCATATATAATCTCGACAAACTTAAAGAAGAACGGGAAAACTAGTAGAGGCTGACATTGGGGAGGATCAGTTTGAATTTAGGAGAAACGTAGGAACATGTGAGGCAATACTCACATTACTGCTTATCTTAGAAGGCTGGTTAAGGAAAGACAAACCTACCTTTGTGGGATTTGGAAAAAGCTTTTGACAATGTTGACTAGAATACACTTTTTCAAATACTGACATCAGCAGGGGTAAAATAGATGGAACAGAAGGTAAAAAACCAGGCATTAGTTATTAGTCAAAGGGCACGAAAGGGAACCATTGGTTGGGAAGGGAGTAAGACAGGGTTGAAGCTTTTCAGCAATGTTGTTCAGTCTGTACAATGAGCAAGCTGTGAAAGAAAGCAAACATAAATTTGGAGAAGGAATTGAAGTTCAGGGTTAAGAAATAACAACTTTGCAGTTTGTCGATGACACATAATTCTGCCAGACAGCAAAGGATCTGGAAGGGCAATTGAATGGAATAGACAGTGTCTTGAGAAGAGGGTAGAATATGAACATTAACAACAGCAAAACAAGGGTAATGGAATGTAGTCTAAAAAAAAAAAACCAGGTGATGCTGCAGGAATTAGTTTAGGGAACAGGGAAAGTAAGGTGGTAGATGAGGTTTGTTACTTTCTCAGTAAAATGACATACATTGGTCACAGTACGAATGACATACAGTGAAGGATGGCAAGGGGGAGAAAAGTGTTTCTGAAAAAGAGCAATTTACTAACATTTAATATTGATGTAAGTCTCAACAATAATAACTGTTCCTTGAAACACATTCCTTCAGCATCACCTGCTTTTTTTTTTTTTTTTTTTTGGTACCCTCTTTTCAAGACACTGTCTATTCCATTCAATACTAAAGGTATTAAATATAAGGAGAGGCATTAAAATGTGTGCCGTGGCCAGGATTTGAACCACTGCCACAGCACAAATTTTAATTCAATGCCTCTCCATAATATTAAATAGCTTTGGTAAAACAAGACAATGCTTGTCTCAAGGAACGGTATTATTGTTGATATTTATATCACCTCTAACTGAGGAACAAGGTGGAATTGTTCCCATTCACATTCTTTGCTAGGGTGCTATTCCAATATAAGGAGAGTCTTGGCAGTTTGATATACATTTCACAAGGAACAATGAGGCAAAAATAAGTATGTGGTGTGGAGGGAAACGTGCTTTAAAACAGACCGTATAGTCGCTTTGGCTGCAATGCTGTGTTAGCTGAGCGGTCTAAAGTGTCTCCCTAGTAAGGAGGTGGTCCCAGGTTTGAATCCCGATCACAGCACAAATTTTATTCAACACTTCTCCTTTTAATTCATACATGTTAGGAAATCTTTTCTGAAGGCATCTCAGTGGTGTGTTGCCTTGTACATTAATGAAACGTGGGTAATAAATTGTTCTGACAAGAGTATAATAGAAGCTTTTGAAATGTGGTGCTACAGATGAATGTTGAAGATTAGGTGGGTATATTGTGTAAGTAATGACATACTGAACAGAATTGAAATTTCTGATATACCTTGACTAAAAGAAGGGATCGATAGATATGACACATTTGGAGACATCAAGAAATTGTGAATTTATCACTGCAGGAAAGTGTGTTGGGTAAAAATTGCAGAGGGAGATCAAGAGAAGAGTATCGTAGGCAGGTTCAAATGGATGTGGGTTGCCATTTTTATAAGGAGACTAGCTGAACCCCTGCTGCTTCGCATGCGTAGGCTAGTTGGTCTGCACCAGTTGTTTCTTTTTAATCCTGATGAAGAATGCATATCCTAAGTTTCGTAGTTATAGCTTGAAATTTGAGTTAACAGCAACATATTTTTGAAAATCAATTTTTTGCGTCCTCTATTTTACCCCCTTATTGGTTGAATTTTTAAAAAAATGCCAAAACAAGTGTCTTTTAAATTCGAACCCTGAATTAAAATCCGAAATTTTGTAGTTCTAGCTTCAAAATTGCCTAATTTCCAAAAACGTTTCATCCCTTAATTCACCCCCTTACAGATGGAATATCAGAAAATCGCTTCTTAATTGATGCCTACAGAGAATATTAACACCCTCCACAAATTTCAAGTTTCTATCTTCAATGGATTGGGCTGGGCGACGATGAGTCAGTCAGTCAATCAATCGGGACACTTCCTTTTATATATAGAGATGACGAGTCTCGCTATGGATAGTGTAGGGTGGATTGATTACAACAACAACATTGATTTAGGTATTGTAACAGTAGACTCAGTTGTATGGTGTTCATCATGGAGATAATTGTATCCTCATCTACATGTGTGTCTCATGTGGAACTGATGTCTCACAGTGCTTGGAGACCTGCCCTGCTGGGAAGTTCGGCGCCAACTGTTCCCAGAACTGCACCTGCAAGAACGGCGCGCAGTGCTCACCCATCGACGGCTCCTGCGAGTGCACGGACGGCTGGAAGGGCGCCGACTGCTCCCAGCGGGCGTGCCCCGACGGGTTGTTCGGCCCGGGCTGCAAGAGTGTTTGCGAGTGCGACCCCCACAACACTGACATGTAAGTCGGTGAAGTTGTCTGGTGTGCATTGTAGCAGTTGTGTGCTGATACAGGTGTCAGAAAAACTGTTTAGATTGTATTAGTTAGCAAAGTTAAGTGGTAATGACTTGATGGAGGCAGCACCGCTGTGTCTAGCCCAAGTAGCATGGAGCGAGACGCTGTGGTGGCGTTCACTGCCGAATTCTTGCAAGGGGAGTGCTTTGCTATTATGAGCTCCGTGTCTATTGCCTCTTTTACATGACACAGTTTACAGATGAGAAAAATCTTATTTCATTATCTGAATGCTGTGTTTGCTGTTGTGTCTGTGTTTGCTAACCCAATAAAATATCAGTTTGAGTGCCATTTCTCTAAATGAAATGGATTTTATAAATCGGCCATTACAATTTAGTCAGCTCTGTGAAGTGAGGCTATCGACACCTTTGTACTTTTCTTTTTCTTTTTCAAGTGGAGATATTAAAAAAAAGTATCTATATTCCTTCAGTAAAAAACCATCTTGACTGCAAATTGTTTTATTAATTAATGACGTGTTTTGCCTTTTAGCATGGAATCTTCAGACTATCTGCATGACAGAATTTACACGAAATTACAAGGCGAAATTACAAACGGGTATTAACGGTACATGGGCTTATTTTGTGTTAAGAAGACAGTATAAATGGTAAACAAAGCTTACAATGCGCTCTCCGTGGTGTGACACCATAAGTTGTTTTCCGACGTTTCTATTTTTGTGGAATTTTTGGATTTCCTTGTAGCCCTACAAATGATTGTGTAACAATGAATTACAGTTGGAACATACTCGGTAAAGATGTGAGAAACATGAAACTGATTTTTAAGATTATCTTAAGAGAAGCGGTGGTCTTTGGTGATACAAGATAAGCCCATGTTTACTATTGCACTCACAGGCTTATCTTGTATCATCAGAGACCAGCGCTTCTCTTTAGGTAATCTTAAAAATCAGTTTTATGTTTCTCACATCTTTACCGAGTATGTTCCAACTGTAATTTGTAGTTACCTGATCATTTGTAGGGCTACAAGGAAATCAAAAAATTCCAGAAAAATAGAAACACCGCAAAACAACTTACGGGGTCACACCACGGAGAGCACATTGTAAGCTTTGTTTACCATTTATACTGTCTTCTTAACACAAAATAAGCCCATGTACCATTAATACCCATTTGTAATTCCGCCTTGTAATTTTGTGTAAATTCTGTAATTAATAAAACAATTTGCAATCAAGACGGTATATTACTGAAGGACTATTTATTCTCACTGATTGCTGTACACCATGGACTGGAAATCATTTTAAAAAGTATCTGTGTTGGTTTCCTTACTCCTCCCAGGTCACACACACAATCTGCTTCCTGCCTGGAATAATCAGCATGTGTGGATTCAGTATTTGTTAAATGATGTACACAACCACCAGGTGTTTCTTTGTTGAATTTTAGGGTACTTACTATAACGCGCAAAGCAGCAAACATCTCTTGCCAAAACTGGAACTGGTGACAGATGCAGCTGTCATCTATTTTTATTACATCACCAATGACTGTAACACATTTCATTGTGTAAAGTTTTTACAAATTAAAGTTACAGTTGCAATTTATGGATTTAAAAATGACAGATTTTCTAATACAGTAAAGGAAAAATGCTATACCTGGACAAAGACATTCATATTCAGAAATTAATAAATTATTTCTTTAATAACAGGATTGTAATAATTTTTATTTACACAAAAATTAAGTGATGAATTTTATTACTAATAAATAGTTTGCCCAGTATTTAGACTAAATTATAAAGGCAGTTCTATAATAATAAATCCCCTAATGTAGAAACTTCTAGAAATTCAACTTTTGTATTTAAATATTACAGTAGTTTATAAGTATTTGTAATTTTAGCATTAGGGGTAAAATACAGAACTTCAGAATATGTCTATAATATCAGTGCTGCTGGTTTAATTATAATCAGAAATTGTATTTTATGTGTGTTGTACTTACAGATCGTATTGAATACTACAATATAGGAATGGTATTGTATTATTCTGCACTCACAGCCTAATTTGTCACATTACACTGCACATGAAAACAAAATACCCTCTGTAGAGCAAACTTCAAACTAAATTGTCCTGGAATTTTAACATTCCAACTGCAGTGCCAGGGGGAGGAGGGAGGGAGTTATTCTGCATTACTTTGTGATGCATCCTTATGCGTTTTATCTGGTGTGTGTAGATACTGCCCTGCAGTTCTGTCCATGTATCGGTAATTTTACACTAAAATATTATACTGCAGTTCTTTTTCGGTTGTGGTAGCTGGTAACGGTTGTGCAGGTGCCACCCGTGGACGGGAGCGTGCGACTGCAAGGCGGGCTGGGACGGTGTGACGTGCTCGCGGCCGTGCCCGCTCTACACATACGGGAAGGGCTGCAGCAAGCAGTGCGACTGCCAGAATGACGCCCAGTGCTCGCCCGTCAACGGGACGTGCATCTGTGCCGCAGGTATGTACTGGGGTCAAGCTACGGACGAGCTGTGGGCTTCCTCGACTCTGGGAAGCTCTCCTTAATGTTCTGGGTGTTTGAATCTCTTGATAACTATTGCAGCCTGCATCCAATTAAACTTGATTGCTATGCTTAAATCTTGGTATCCTATAAATTTTACCTTCATCCCCCATCCATTTCCTTTTCCAAATAGATGCTCATTGGTGTCTCACAGCTTGTTCTGTCAGCTGATCCTGTCTTATAGGTAAAGTTCCTTTCTAATAATGGAGAGTCCAGGTTGGAATTCAACAATATAATGAGGGTAGTTTACAACTCACTGCAGAAACATATCACTACACAGTAAATGTTAATTAAAAAATCTGTCCTTTGCTCAGCAAAGAAAAAAAGATGTTCAAAAATCGCTCTTCTTAGGGTATATTTCATAGCGGACGAGAATACCATATTTTAACACTGCAACTCTATAAAATATTTATAAAAAATAGAAATCAAATTAGTTACCCAAAGCACAGGCTCGTAGATAGTCACAAAAAAAGAATGAATAAATCAATAAATAAATTAATTAAAAATGAAATTAAAACACACAAAAGCAAAACATTCAAGCTCTCACAACTGTTGGCCGCTTCTTCACAAAAAGAGGAAGGAAGGGAAGAGGGGGGGAAAAGGAAAGGATGTGGGTTTTAAGGGAGTGAAAGAGGAGTCATTCCAATCCCAGGAGTGGAAGGGCTTACCTTAAGGGGAAAAAGGAAAGGTAAATAAGCGTGCATGCGTGTGTGTGTGTGCGCGCGCGCAAGCAGACCAAGGTAGACATTTGTAGAAAGCTTTTTGCAAATGTCTACTTTGGTGTGTTTGTGCGCGTGTGGACGTGGGCGCGTGCGTGCATGGGCGTGTATGTGGGCATGTGCATGTGTGTGTGTTTGCACTTGTTTACCTTTCCTTTTTTTCCTCTTAAGGTAAGTCCTTCCACTCCCAGGATTGGAATGACTCCTCTTTCACGCCCTTAAAATCCACATCCTTCCCTTTTCCCCCCTTTTTTCTTCCTTCATCTTTTCCTGAAGAAGCGGCCAATGGTTGTGAAAGCGTGTGTGTGTGTGTGTGTGTGTGTGTGTGTGTGTGACTATCTACAAGCCCTGTGCTTTGGATAAGTTATTTGATTTCTATTTTTTATACGTATTTATCTCACCAGGAAAGTTTCCTTCTATAATATTCAACTCTATAAAATCATGGACTGCAGAACAGGTCTTTAGCAGCAAAAGGTTTAATCATTCTGCTGTTGGTTTTGGTCTTCTGATGACAGCACTGCATGAAAAATGTTAGCATCATCTGTGAACAACCTAAGGACCTCAGATTTTCTCCTAGATTATTTAGATAAGAAGAGAGGATTAATGCTATAAATCACCTCAGTTTTAGTTGATGCCTTTCCATCAGTTACTACTAAAATTGTGCGTGCTCTCTCTCATAGGAAATCTGCAATCCAATCACATATCACTGACCATGTTCCATAAGCATGCAAATTGATTGAAAGCCATTTGTGAGGTAACATGTCAAAAGCATTTCTGAAATCTAGAAATATGGAATCAGTTTAAGATCCCTTGTCTTGTTTAATATTTTTAAACTGCTGTTCCATACTGGCTCGTTGAGGTTCTCTCTACCTTACCCATGATTTTCTAAATGTCCTATATTGCTGTTCTAACTGCTATTTTTTTAATATCGCAGCTATCTTTATTTATATGTTGATTTGCAGCACACAAAGTTTCAGAAAATAAAAGGAAATCAAAGTTTGTGTGATTTTTGAGTTTCTGTTGATACATTTGTCAGTGACAGTTAAGTAAGGATATTTATCCAAATTTTCTTTGATTGTAGTTTTGCTTTAGAGATCTTTTTTTTTTTTTAGAATAACTGAAAGACTACTTAAAAAATAATGCAAGTAAATTTTGTATGAAGAAATATGCTGTGATTTAACAATTATGAGATATTAGTGTATTATTTAATTTAATTGTGTGATGTACTTCATCCATCCACAACAACAAAAAGTAATGAAATACTTGTAATTAAAATATTCTTCAAATAACTTGATAAAGTATGATATTTAATTGGCATAATACCTACTTGTTAACTTTTAATTGCTGTTTATTGCATATAATTTGTTAATTATCAAAAGTGAAGAGCATGTAATTTGTAAACTTTTGAACAAATTTTTCTTGCTTAGCATGTTTGATGACTGATGTGGTCTATTGTTTCTCACAGATCATGTGTTTAATATATGTGTGTGTAAGGAGTAAAGATCATTTTATAAAAACATAGTATGTCTTAGTTGGTTTTGGAGTTTTTAATATGGGTCATAGAAAGCTATGTTGTTTGCTTGGCTGTGTTTTCCAATGTTGTTTGTTGATTGTATGTGCATTTTATTTGATTTAAAATTGCATTTTTGATGTTTCATAGGTTGGAATAAAATCTTTACAAGAATTAATTACACACACTGCAGGTATTTGCAGAAAATTTTCAAACTGCAATCTTTTTAGGAGAAATTTCTTACAGTTTCCTTTGTGGAAGTATACACACTGTATCTTAGTATTACAAACTATTATAACGTGGCATCTGTATTAAGATACTAATTGACTTTTTACACACTGAAGCTTTGGCTTTTAAGCTTACATTGTCATTTTTATGAAAAAGCTGATAATTTTGATAAATTGGTGTAAAACATTTTCACCTCACTGCTATATTGCAAATTACAACATTATTGAAATCTTAAGCTTCGTGCTCTTTCTCGAAGCACATTTTCCTGTGTTAGCTAGTAATCTTAGCATGAATTCAAAGCTTTATGGAAAAAATGGTATTTTTGTTGTTCAATAACCTGGTATGTCACAAACTAAAAAACTGATACAGATAATATAATTTTTGGAGTATGCATGATAGCTAAATGTATGCATGTCAAAAAACTGCATGGGCTACTAATGTTGTTTTGTGTGTGTGTGTGTGTGTGTGTGTGTGTGTGTGTGTGTGTGTGTGTGTCGAATTGCATGCATTGTCACGATACATATCATCAGAATGGAAGATATTTTTCTTCTGGCAGCTGTGTTGCAGTTTTGTTGTAATATAATGATGTTGCAGTTAAATAACTGCTTGAAGCTTATTATTGTGTGGCTTTCAGAAGGAATCGGCATAGACCCACTCCTCAGTGGCCTTCAGTTTTAAAAAGGCAACAAAATTCGCAAAAACATAGCTAATGGGGAAAACAAATTTAGTTTAATACATGTACAGCATTAAAATATGGGCAAAGTATACAAAAAATTGAATATTGTATTACTCAAGAATATTAATAAAAATTACAAATACCTTGATAAACACAAAAATCACCATCTTCATTTTCACTGTCATTTCTTTTTAATGTAAATATCTGCAGATGTCAATGGAAACTGTTAAGACATTATTCTCAGAATGAATTTTCACTCTGCAGCAGATTGTGCACTGACACAAACCTTCCTGGCAGATTAAAACCGTGCATTGGACCAGGACTCAAACCCAGGAACTTTCGCATATAAAACAGATAAAATTGTGGGCCAAGAGCAGTTTGGACCACCTTATACTGCAACCTAAAGCTGAGCACTACTTGCTCGATTTCAGTGGCTGCTTTATAACTCGTGCCATCTGGATCCTTCATTCTCCCCTGCTTTTCTGAACTGTGCAGATGGGAGTAGTCATTAAAACACATTCTGCAGGCTCACAACCATGCTGGCCTAAACATGCCATCTCTCTCTCTCTCTCTCTCTCTCTCTCTCTCTCTCTCTCTCTCTCTCTCCCTCTCCCTCATGGTTCATGGTTCATGTCTCTTTGTTTCCCGCCCCTGCAATCCCTTCATTGCATTCCAAGCTCCGTCTCGTATTCCCACGTATCAATACCTGCACAAGGAAACATGGCACTTTTCTATTACCAGCATTACCTTGCATAATTCTCCCTCATTTACCCACTACCAAATTAACATTTATTAAATAAAATAATGCCAATGGCTGTGCTGCAGTGGTTACACGCATTCCTGTTAGATCATCGAAGTTAAGAGCACTATCGGACTTGGCAAGCGGGGTGCACTCAGCCCTTGTGAGGCCAACTGAGGAGCTGCTTGATGGAGAAGTAGCGGCTCCCATCATGAAAACTGACTTAACGGCCGGGAGTGTGGGGTGCTGACCCCCCCCCCCCCCTCCATACCGTATCTGTTGATGCCTTCAGGCAGAGGATGATACATGGCACAGCAGCTGGTCAGTACCCACTGGGCCTCTTGAGGCCTGTCGGATGTAGTTTAGTTAGTTTTGAATAAAATAACAGGTATGATTGGTAATTTTTTATTTATATTATCTATTGTAACAAGTCATCCTACCATTATTGGATCTTGACATTAATATACAACTCTCATCACATAAGAAACTTCTTATTTATATTTTAGAAGGAGACTTTCCTGGTGGGAAGAATATGTTTAAAAATAAAGACTGTTTGACTTACACGAAGCACAGGCTCGCCGATACACACAAATAACACAGATGAAAACACATACAAACAAACATTCAAGCTTTCCTGACCGTTGGTTGCTTCATCAGCAAAAGAAGAAGGAAGGAGAGGAAAAAGGACAGGATGCGGGTTTTAAGGGAGTGGATGAGGCGTCATTCCAATCCTGTCCAACTTCTTTGCTTTCTACAAATGTCTGCCTAGGTGTGTTTGCATGTGTATATGTTTGGGCATGTGTGTATTTGTTTAACTTAATTTTTTTTCCCGTAAGGTAAGTCGTTTCACTCCCAAGATTGGAATGACGCCTCATCCACTCCCTTAAAACCTGCATCCTTTCCTTTTTCCCCTCCTTCCTTCCTTCCTCTTTTCCTGATGAAGCAACCTATGGTTGCGAAAGCTTGAATGTATGTTTGTATGTGTTTTCATTTGTGTTATTTGTGTCTATCGGCGAGCCTGTGCTTTGGGTAAGTCAAACAATCTTTATTCTTACACTTACTTTTTATTTATTTTTTCCTGGTATTATTACTGGCATCTCATAATGAGTATTATAAGAAAAACGTTTTACATGTTGTGAAGTGAGTAGAGCATTCGTGAGTATATTGGCAATATGTGAGAAAACATTTATTTTCATCACTACATGCCAATGATAGTATGATTTTTATTAGGTTTCTTATGTTGTGAGAGTTCCATGTTAAAGACAAACCTAAAGACAGCTGTATTAACTGCTGAAACTGGTAATCTAAATAAAAGAGGCAAATAGCAATGTTGCCTTTTGCTTTATGTAATAAGTCAATAGATCAGATTGGTCCCAAAACAACCTTTGGGTTTAACAATGAAGCTATAACAGCTAGAGATGGCATTCATGTGTAAGAGTTGTGTCTAGTCACTGAATATGAGAAGTGTTACACCATCATAAAGGATAGGTTGCATTTGTAGAGAGTGTATGCCCAGTGAGTGTCTCATAGTTTTCAAACGGCTCTTGAAGCCTGCCACAAGAGACTGACTGGTGAAAATAAGTTGCACAGTGCCAAGGAAGGCAATGACTTCATGTTGAGTGTCCACTAAAGATGTGAGGTGGTGTCATAAATTCGAACTTGACTCCAAAAACACAGTCTCCCATTTAAGTGCAAGAGGTCAGTATCACACAAAATGTTCACCCTTTTTTCTTGTTTTGAAGCCTCTGTTCTGTTGCTTTCAGCATGACTGAATGCAGTAGACTGTCATTGCATGCCCATATTCACTCTTAACATGTGGTGAATATGTGCCCGTCTGTAAAATGGTGAGTTTGGGATCTCGGAGCACTTTTAGGGATTGCATCATTCACAGGCAGTGACATTATGATCCTTTAAGAGGTTTTCATTTCACAGCACCTGGCTCATTTCTGTTTGAGTACACCTTATAGTCTTGCATTTACTAACAATCTGTCACTTTTAGTAAGGTTCACTATACAATATCAACACAGTGATGTTCATATGAAGGATATAAATGACTTTATTTTTCTGTATGACAATGGAAGGATTAAAACTTGAGAAAGGAGTAAGAGTCAGGGTAATGGCAGTTATATGAACTTCTGCATGTGCCGAGACAAACTGGCTTCACATGGTCTTACCTATCGAGAAGAGATTTGTTGCTGTCTTGTGGTATGGGCTCATCTCAAATTTTCTTCCTTGCTTTCACTGTTTCACTCCTGTGATCTGTGGTTTGGCTTTTTGTGTTACTTTGTGTCACTTTCAGCATGAGCTTTTCATGAATGTGAAAGCTGCTGCCCTCATGGATTATATTTTCGTACTAAGACATAAGTCTAACAAGGAGACATTACAGGTTGGGCTTATTTGATTTTTTTCATGCTGGTCAGATACAGAGATCAGTGCAAAGAAAAATTTCCTGAAGTAATGCAATAAAAAATTAACTCTGAAAAGTCACATTTGAAAGTTTCAGAACATTATTTCATACAACAATTTTGATGGTTTCTCACAGAGTTGTCTGTTCATATGTATGTGTAGTGTTCTTGTCATTTTAGATTGCTGGTTTGATTCTCATTAAACACAATTTTGTTCTCTTTTTTGTATTAATCAATATTTCATAATTAATATTTCAAAGTAAACTAACATTTTATTTTTAATTACTGGTTTAATGAAAATGAGTGTTAATAACACACACACACACACACACACACACACACACACACACACTGTTAACATAAAACTACTTAGTTTCTGCACTGTAGGCAGAATCCACAAAAGAGATGGAGGTGAAGTCTAAGGATTACTTAAATATCAATGCATGGGCAGTAATTGTCACTGACAGACTTTACAGGGCCATGCACTTTACCAAAGTAGGCTGTGCACAATACATTACCAACACTGGTGGATGACCTTACCCTTAAGAAATACAATTATGATTTTCCAGAAGTCACAGTTCAGTACATCCATCAAGGGTGATGGATCTATTGATGCAGTCTGGTAGCATGATGTCTTCATCTCTCTCTCTCTCTCTCTCTCTCTCTCTCTCTCTCTCTCTCTCTCTCTTTTATTTCCTCTCTCTTACTTTCCTGCTTTTGGTCCTTCCTTACATCCACAATCTGTACTGTGTCCATTCTTACTTTTTCTTTCACTGCTCTGAGAAATTTCATTTCCTCTGCTTGCAATCTGCTCAAGTCCCTTGTTGTCATTGTTTTCCTAACTTTTCCCCCCGTTATCCACAGAAACCTAAAGTGGGGCATTGATTTCAAGTACTTACTCTGAATTACTCATTATTTTCCCAGTCTTTATTAATACCAGTGTTATTGGGCTTTTTAAGTGAATCTTCTCTAAAACATCTTTGTATCCTCTAGTTTTTACTCTTACTACTTACTACAGCAATATGACACTTTTTTTTCTAAAATAACTTACATACAGCAGTAAAAGTGTTTTAATATTGTGCTTGTATTTATTTATAAATGCTTGAAATTAAAGAAAGTTTTTTCATTTATATTTGATCTTTCATATTTTTAGTCAAATTTCAGGTTACTATGCACATCCTTAATCTTGTGCAATTTTTATATAAAAATGACATAATTATTTTAGAAATGTGTGTTATCTGTTGTTAACAACTCAATTCACCAACACATATATAATTACAACAAATGTTCAAAAAAATTGTGTTTAGTGAGAATTTCACCAGCAAAATTCCATTACAAAACAAGAATACCGAACATAAAGTCATGAACAGATCTGTCAAGATCATCAAAAGTTTTTTTATCTTTCAGTGCTTGGAAATCTTAAAAGCCAACTTTTTGTGTACTGATTTTATTTTATTTTACTTATGTTTTTTAAGACTCTTGAAGTGTATTTTATTGCTTCAGACACTGATCTTAGTCCAACAAGTATGAAGGAAACCAAAGAGAGTAAAGCCATAAGATCTTCTTGTAAGACTTATAACCTTACTCGTATAGATACTCCTCCATTAGCTATGCTAAAGACATCAGAAATGAGTCTGTGCTTGCAAATGAGACACACATCTCCAGACAGTTTAATTTTGGTTTTTTATTTTATAACCTGTATGGCGCAATCAAAAGACACGTCTCTGCTCCTGAGGTTGCAGCGTGCCTTATTGACAGGAAGTGATTGGCGTCGTTATTTTTTTGTTTTTTGTTTTTTTGTGTCATAGGGTTTAGGGGGGCCAATTGCAGTGAGCACTGCCCTGTTGGCACTTTTGGTGAGGACTGTGCACATCGCTGCAACTGCAAGAACGGTGCCACGTGCTTACCAGAAAATGGTCGTTGCATCTGCACGCCAGGCAAGTTTCGTCACCAGAAGCTGTGTTCCTTCGTTTTCAATGCCGCAGCTCTCCGCACCAAACTACAGTGATTCTTATCTCAACTCTCGGCTGCTTCTAGACATATTGCTCCTCATTAGAACTTCTTATTACTGAAACCTTGTGTGTGTGAGCTTAATAAATTTGGAATCTTCATAGTTGCTTACCTCAGAATGCAAATTAAAAACAATACTTCCTTGATCAGTTCTAACCATTTGTGAGGCAGTGGGTAACAGAAGTGCCACTTAAGAAATGGCAGCAACTGACTAAGCAAAGTGACAGAATTCTTCTCCCATAGAGATAGCAAAACACATATATACCTATAGTGTTTTCTGTAATGTATGCATTATTGTTCCCTACACTCAGTGTTCCTGTAAATCATTGTGATAACTTAGCTATTATTATTATTATTATTATTATTATTATTATTATTATATGAATGGTGGGTAGTAAACAAGTATAGCATCATGAATTCATATCATCCATAGGATGATTTTTTTTTTGTCTTTGGATCTTAATGAACGAGTAAAGGCACAAAACATTTGCACTTTCCACGGCTTCAAACCTCTATTATAGTAATTCATCATGCTGAACAATACATAGTACTTCACCAGAGAAATACCTACTCAGCCATGTAGTCAGAGCTTTGCATTTGTTTATAAACTTTCAACAATTAATGAAATTCTCATTTTCTTAAAAAGTTGGTACTACTTCTATTTTCACACGTTACAACAACTTTTGACAGACTTTTTGTGATAAGGTATCCAGTATTATTTTTCCTGATAGAAATATGCAGTATTTTTCACAAGATTTGCAAATTGTTCCTCTTTTATAAATTTTGATTGTCAGTTAGGGTTTGGAAAGTCCTCATATGTTAATTGTTATTCACTAATAATCATTTATGATTTGCTTCTACATGGGAAATCATTGATTACAGTATTTAAGAGAGGATTTTCACAACAACAACAAAAACAATAATAATAATAGCTGTGATAATTGTGATATTCAGATTCAGAAAAAAAAAGAAAGAAGAAATACTCTAGTTAACGCTTCCAAGGTTCTTGGAAATACTGATGGATCCAATCTTTGAAGTTTTATGATATTTCTGCAAATCCCTCATCAGGTGTTGCTGATGGAATGAATGGTCTGCCGTGTGCCCAAGGTATTTATACTTCGTGTTCAGGATTCTGGCATCAGTGTCTCTGCACTGTGCTTGTTGGCGGGGGAGGTGCAGTTTGGGAGATGGGAGGGTGATATATCCAACCAACAAATTTGAAGGCCCTAGAATGCAATAATGCCACAGAGGACAAAAACCTGGAGAAGAAGAAGACTACTCTCATACTGTTTGCTGGCATCTGCAATTGGCAAATGACTGCAGAAAAACGCAATATAATGCCAGTTTCCTGACCTTCTGCTAAAATATGGACAGTCAAAGACGATCTGCATATAAAAAACGGAGGGGTGTACGGAGTCCCAAGTGAATGCGTAAAAAACTTCCGTATTTGCTCGAATATAGGTCACACTTTTTTTTCCAAATTTTCGCTTGCAAAATCGTGGTGTGGCCTATAATCGAGATTCAATTATCCTCCCCCCCCCCCATCGCATGTCATTAATATCAAAAATTACTTGCTCAAGTTTATTTGGGTTCGTGAAACGTAATATAGCAGACAGTCTTTACAAAATAGTAATTGTTTTCGCAACACTGCATCTCCATTTTTGTACACGTCCACAGAAATGGCGGTTCAATTAATGAAAGTCGATATTTCAATTTAAATGGAATGGTCGCGTTCTGTACCGCAGCCAACCATAGCAAACAACAGTGTTTTTAACACGACTGTGCACTCTCAAATAAAAGCAGTACGTAACATACAGACTTCTTAAGCACATAAATGATTTTAATTTGATGTGACACTGAATCTAATCTTCACGATAAAAGTCTAGCCTCCTGAGACCCCCAGTACAGTATACTGTACTTCAGTTTATTTTTCTGCTAGTTCTCACTGGTGAACTGAGCATTGGTGGCAAAGCACTCAAGTACAACTTCAAGAGTTCCAAAAACTTAAGCTCCTATCCACCAATGCTCAGATGAACTGTGATAGCCTACCTAGCAGAAAAAAATTAAATTGTGAAGTACAGTATACTGTACCATGGGTCTCAAGAGGCTAGAGTGCATCACGTGAGTTCTTACCGTGACGTTTATGCTGGTAACGCCTACTGTGAGTAGTGATGGGAGGTTACGATGGCGCAATGCCTGATTTGTGTAGCTAATACCAATGTTGAGTTTAAATACAAAATTTTAAAATAATGTATCTTACCACAACCAGGTCCATTGCCTTCACATTTGGTGGGATTTTCCGTATTTGTTTTGAATTTGTTGAAAAAAGAAGATGCATTCATAACAATATGTTTTTGATTATGAGGAAGTTCGATTAGACAACAAATTAATCAGTTGAAATGAAAAGGAAATAAAAACCTGCGACCTATATTAGAGATTTATTTTTTCTATAATCTCATGGCAAAAGTTTAGGTGCGGCCTATATTCGCACATGGCTTATATTTGCGCAAATATGGTATATTGGTCAAACAGTTCGCACTATAGAGGTCAGCTGCAAATAACAGGAGTGCCACATGTACTTACTTTTGCCCAGCAAGTATTATTTGCAGAACACTGGACTGCATATTATCCTTCAATGTATTGTTCTGGCAACACAAATTTTGAAACTCCATTAATATTTTAAAGTAGCAACAGAAATACGTTTGACAGATAATTTAATAAATATGTAGTTGGATTTCCAACTCAACTGTGCAAACCATGTTAGTAGTTAGTATCTAGAAAAAGTGATATTTGTATCCCAGATGTGACGAGGATGGCAGACAGCAGATGACTGAACCACAATTCGAGCTGCATCTCTGACCATCACCAAGCATGGAGTGGATTCTGTGGATTCACTGCATCGGTACCGCATAATAAGGGCTGAATCGTTGTTGGCTGAAATGTTGCAGAACTTAAACGATCATATATGGCAATATCCCAAGAACCTCGGAAGCACCCTATACACTGATAAAGCAACGTAAATATAGCAAGGAGAGACATTAAGAAAACTCTCTCTCTCTCTCTCTCTCTCTCTCTCTCCCCCCCCCCCCCCCTAGTGCTGCTGAATAAATTACTTCAACAGAGACTTTGTCCTAAAGCTGATCTCGTGATCTGATTTTGAACATGTCTGGTCTTCTGCTTTCTGCCTCACACCTTTTGTGACTAATGATTTGTTTCCTGGATGCACCATTGACATATTGGTTCACTGTACCCTTAACTAAGTCTGTCTAATAGCTGCCAGATGGTCACACTATAATGATTAATATTATCTTTACACATATTGATCAGATGATGATATATATTGTGATAATGTGAACCAGAAATACTTGTGCACCCACAGATATCTAACATAAAAAAAATCTATAAATCTTTGTAGTTGCTTGTGTTAAATGCATTTACCTTTACCATTTAAATGGCTTTTACATAATGTGTAAACAAAAATGTAGCTATTGAATTAAACCTAAACAACTTCAGTATATAATCTATTATTACCAGTAATGATACAACATTTTAATAGTATTTACATATATAGTGAAAATGTTTCCAGGTAGTATGTAGTTGAATACTTTTACACCCAATTTTTTTTTTTTTTTTTTTTTTTTTTTTTTTTTTTTTTTTTTTTTTTTTTTTGAGCCTAAACATAGACTTTTAAAGGATGCAGAGAGTGATTCTAGGGTTGTCATTGAAAACTCGATAGGTTGGTTGCAGCAAAGTTGATGCTCATTTGCATGAGATCTGACAATTATATAAAACATGCAAATACCTGTGTCACAAGATTTATATTTTTTGCACTTCAAGGCTTCTACATTAGACTATACAGGGACATCCCCACTTGATATCGAGTTGGTGTAGTCAAATGAAAAGTCTTATGAATGAGATGGCTGTTGATTCTGAATATATCCTGACAAGAATCCGTCTCTGTTACACTGTTTAAATGACTCTGGGGATATTAGAAATGATATGACTGAACTTGAACGCTGGCAGATCGGGTGAGGGAGGGGAAGAAGGGAACTTTTTAGAGTATTTGGGAGCATTCAGTGGGGCTATTGTATATAATGAGCAGGGTTCAGAAATTGGGACCATACTTGCAGTGCAGCACAAGGCTAAGAGTTGATCAGTTGATCAGTTGAGTAGTTGATTCTTGCTTAATCCTTTTGACTCTGCCACTTCAGGACTCAACTCCCTTACATCAATACGAGCCATTAACCACTCGTCCTAATGTCTGAAAATTCATAACATCGTCATAGTAATCACACTCTATGTCTAACATCTTGCCAAGTGGTGATTCCATGTAACTGAATGGTGTTTGAAAATTTATAATTTCATTATCTAAAGTTCCAAATTCCATGACACTAACTTCATATTTTGGTTGCTGCTAGTGCATGAAATAATTAGGTAGTGTGCTGCGACAGTTAAAACATTTTCCAGCTTCTAATGTGGAGAGAAGAGTATTTTCGCCAATTTCATTTCACATATTTCATAAAAAAATAAAGAAAAATGGCAATGAATATATGTATATTTGAAAACACTTATATGATATTATTTGAAAGATTCTCTTGTTTTTGTATGCTTCCAGATGAATTTTACACATTTTTACCCACTATGTAGGTGAAGCGTTAAGTAGATAATAGACATACACTGGCAACATATTGGAAAATACGAGGATTGGAACTTAAATAGTGGCAACACTGCTATGGAGACACTTTGCAATGGAATCTACTACTGTCACTGATAGCACACATTGTTGACATACCTACCTTACTTCCGAGCAAACGGACTCGCCCGTCCCATATCACCCGCGTGCGCACAATTGAGGTTGAGCAAGCGGTCTAACATAACGATGTCACTATGTTTTCAAAATATAGTATCACCTGTCACCTGCTTTGCGAAAGAAATGGCAACAATTTCGGCGCAACCCACCCACCATTTCGCACGAAAATACTTGTACGGTTACAGCACAAGCTGTGGCTGCTCTGTTCGGTAGATGGGACTGGGAAGTACTGTACCATCTACCACACTCCCCGCTCTTAAGTTCTTTTGACTTTGATTTGGTTCCAAAGATGTACCACTTTGTGATATTTGCACCATCAACAGAATAGGCTGTGCTAACAGTATATTACACCTTCCACATCACTGGTAATGGGTTCTACACAATGCTAGTGACTACTTTGAAGGACAGTAACAGGTGCAAATATTTAACACTTTTGTATTGGTTGTGAATAAATAGTTGCCACTATTTAAGTTCTAACCCTTGTAAATTTATATATTTATCTCTGACATGAAACTTCCTAGAAGGTGAATGCTTCAGTCTAGGACTTGGCACCAAGAACGTTTCCTTCCACTGAAGACTGAAAACTCATATTCTGGCTACATGAAGGACTTTTCTCCATATTCTTTCTTTTGGCAGTGTTAGTCACTGAGCGAAATGGTGCTTAGATTTTTCGTGATTAGTATAAATTGTGTAAGGGAAATGCATAAGTGGTCTCCGTGCAAAGGAGAAGGCCAGTATCTTTCTTTAATCTGAGCTTGTGCTTGCCTCTGTGATCCATCAGGTTTTCTCAGTGGTCTGCTGTCATTTCCATTTTATAGATAATAGTGCAACAACCGACTAATTATCTTCTTCAGCTGCTGAGAGTAGAGCTGTTGCGTGTACTTGCACTTTCATTTCTAGACCCTGCACTGATATTCCATTATATTCAAATTCTCTCTGGTTCCAGCTTTGGTGTAAGTGATGGACAATGTAAGAATGTGATAATAAAAGTGTCGGACACCAAATCTTGTTTAAAGTGGTACCTTTCTCCCTGTTTGTTAGATTTTTTTTAACATCTTTATTTTGATAGATCTGGAAGTATCCACTAAATCTGTCATTTTTGATATGATTTTTCTGCTTGTTAATCAATTTCTTGAGGACAAAATTCCACATCTTGGTAACACAGTCATTCAAGAATCATTGTCTAAATACCATAGTCATTGCTGTCAATCAGTCCCTTAGTTAACCCTGACAGTCATCTAGATCAGTGATAATCCCTCCGTACCCCTCATGTTCTTGATTGTCATCCCTCATGTCAGTATAGCATTTGGTTGGCACTATTTTAGGGCAACTGGAGACAACACTGCATTTGCTCCATATATCACTGACTTCTGTCTGAAATTTAGATGCCTTTCCCATAAGAATTGTACTACGCTACATTATTCAGCTGTGGAGTCCATTTCCAATTGTCACGTCACTTGACTTGTATGTATCCTGTGCTGCAGCATGAACATGTTTACAAAAAACTGTGACAATGCACCATACACTGAGCTCCAGGTCTTGCCCTCGATACTACATTTGTAATTCATTTATTCAGGAAGAAAGGTAGAAGTAGTCTTCTGCCTTTGACACACATGTAGAAGACTGACATGGTTGATTGGAATGTATTTGACTTAGTTATTTCAAGAAATGACCAGATTCAGATACCCTTCCTCACACTACCATTTGACACTCCTACTCCTACTCCTCTTGGGGAGGAAATATGTGAATATTGATATACCGGCGAAAGTGTGAGAACATTTTTCTGAATTAAATATACTCAGGTTGAGATCATTGAGGTTGAGATCATTGAGGTTGAGATCATTGAGGTTGAGATCATTGAGGTTGAGATCATTGAGGTTGAGATCATTGAGGTTGAGATCATTGAGGTTGAGATCATTTTCATGTTCAGTTGGCTCATTGAGTCATCTTCAGATCATAAAATGAGTGAGGCAAAGAATAACTGTCATCTTACTAATTTAATCATATCATACAATTAAAACATTGTCATCACATCATTAAAATCATGTCACCTTCGTAGATGGTAAATGAGTTTTGCAATCATGGCTATGATGAAGGCCAAGTCATCACCACATGATTACAAAAAAAGGTCTATCCAGCACATCTCTCTGTTCATGATAGACTCAAAAACTACTGAACAGATTGTCAAACGGTTTTGACCAATAGATGGTGTAATTCATGAGGAAAGTTTAGTCCTATCATCTATTAAGATGCATGGCAGTGGGTGAGTTCGAGCAAAAATCCGTGAAATCTGGAGCATTAATACTCTTAGCAATATCTGCATCAGCTTGACACTACAATGTCGTGGAGGAAAATAACATTCCTGAAATAGTTTGCCCTGTCAAGAGTCCTGAGCTCAACGCAATAGAACAGTGTTGGGATGAGCAGAACTATTATCTCTGTTGTAGATCCCATTGTCCAACTTTGTCTCTGAGTTTGGCAGTTGGGAGTCAAATGGGTTGCTGTTATGCCCTAGACATTTGAGCACATCTTTGATAGAATTCTGCAATGGTGTTCAAACAGCGGCCATAAAGGTGAAAGTGGACACATTCCATGTTATGCCCTCTTACACGAGTCTACATATTTTTAATTTATTGTGAAACTGTTGTTTGTAAACATTAATTAAATGTCAGGTGAATGTCTTGTGTCTGGATTAGTCTGGAATAAATTAATTGGTAATATTTGTTTATATATGGTGGCTGGCTATCTAAGGACTTATTACAGTGTTAAGGTCGCCAGACAATAAGTTTTTATTTTATTAATACTGTACAGAAAAGAGGTGAGCAGTTTTATAAACTTTGATTCTTTATCAAGTTTTTGTTGGTATTGAAGGAATTTGTCTTGTTCATATGTACAGGAATTAGAGGGGAAGGGACTGATTCTGCAAATACATTCTTGTTGCTGTGAAATATTATTAACATTGTGGAAATTTTGTTGAATGTTAAAATCGTGATCACTTATTCTTGAGCTGTTATCATTGCTGTATGGATTGTAATTACAAAATGAACAGTGAGGCTTTATACGAGACTGATTTTATACAAATAGTTTACCTGTATCACATTACTTTTCACGTTAGTTCCTGATAGTATGTACAGTTTGTGAAATTTGAAAATGTATGTACAAATTAACTGGAGTTTGAAACTATTGAAATTGATATAGTGAATGAAGATCAACTTCTATAACTTGTGAAGACAGAGTTACTGCCAGTACCTAACTTCGAGAGCTAGAGAGGCAAAATGCATATAAAAGAAAGCTGCATATTAAAGCAACTATTCCTGCTTTGTAACTAATAGTTCCTCTCATTAGGTGGGTAATTTTTGTTCTGGAGTCTAAAATAGCTGCTTTTCCTATTTAACGTTTTTACATTCTATCCCTCTCTCCTATAGCTGGAACCAGTAAAGATGGTGCTCAAGTTTAGGGTTGGCCTGCACATTCTCCAACAGCCTACGAGCATTCATTATTGCTTTGAACTTTCTGCTGCGACCGTCACAGGCGCTGCCAAAATGTAATGTGATTGTAGCGAGTTAGTCACTTGATTTTATTCTGTTTGTTGCAAGTTGTCATCATTGATGGTGCTAGAATGTGACAAATTTACCTAAACAAGTGAAAGCAATTGTTTGCAGGCTCTAAGATTTCTTCAAGCACAAAGCATGTATATAGGTATACCAGAACTGTTGCTAGAAACTGGCAAACATGATTTTTCCCATCTTTGTCTAGACATACGTGACCTGCCGCCATTCGTGGCTCAAACTATAGGAAAGCTCAAAGTGTGTTGTGTACTTTTGCTCATCAGTGAGATAAATTTCAGGTATGCAGCCACAAGAATTCTTCTTCTACATTTCGGCTGTATAACATACAGCCATACTCAGAGTGAACCATATGACCGATACTCCCTTTGTCCTTTTAAATTTGTGGACCACAATACTCTGCCTGCAGCAACAGATTCATATGTGCCAAAATTCCTTATTGCCTCTTTTTAATTTAGCTATAGATTGGTTCCTGAAAACCATTTTTCAGGCTTTTCGTTTATACATTGTTAATATGTCTTATTTATTGTAAAAAAGTCTTTTCTATGCAAATCAGAATTTATTGTAGCAAGGAATGATGCCGTTTTGATATTGTGGAACCCCTAATACTGGGCTTGTTGTTTTATGGTACTAGTACTTTCTCCTTTGACAGTGACCCTCCTGGAGGTCGTGACTCACAGGTTGAAATACGAGAGGGGACCCAAAAGAAATCGGATTCTTGTCATAAAAAATTTTGTGATGAACCTTTTTACAAAATAACTTCATTCACCTTCAAAATACTCTAATTACATGCGATGCACTTGTCAAGTCTCCCACTGTTGGAAGCATGTTTGCGAAGCTGTTTTTACCACCTCCACATCATCATAATCCTCCCCTGTTAGCAATTTTTTTGGAAATAGGAAAAAGTCACACAGGGATTACGGAGCATGGGGAACGACAGACCACCTCTGAGATGCCAAACACTCGCAAGGCTGTGTGTGCTGAAGCGTTATCATGATACAGAAACCAGTCGCCTGATCACCAAAGTTCCTGGCGTTTCCTCCTCACATCCTCTCGTAGAGGCCTTAAAACATCAAGGTAAAAGTGCTGGTTAACAGCCTGACCAGAGGGTATGAATTCCCAATGCATAATTCCACGAACATAAAAAAAGACAGTAATCATCGTCTTCACATTTACCTCACTTGCCTTGCTTTTTTTGGTTTAGGAGCGTTGGGAGTCCTCCACTGGCTTGATGCTTGCTTTGTTTCTGGGTCATACCCTTAACACCAACTCTCATCCCCTGTAATGACTTTGTTCAAGAAGTTTGGATCATGTAGAATATCTGTTATCAAGTCCTGACACACATTCATGCGGATGGTTTTTTGCTCCTGTGTGAGAAGAAATGGAACAAATTTAGCAGAAACACGTCTTGTGTACAAACCCTCACTCAAAATCCTCTGGCACGCACTCCAACTTATTCCCGTCTCTGCTGAAATTTGCTCGATCATTTGGCGCTGATCCTCATTGATATTTTGATGGGCCTTTTCAATGTTCTCCTCATTTTGCGATGTCCAAGGGCGTCCAGAATGAGCTTGGTCTTCAACACTCATATCATCACGTTTAACGTGCCCAAACCACTTGAAAACCTGTGTGCGGCTCATAGCGTCCTCCTGGAAAGCTTGCTGAAGCATTTGGTGTGTCTCCTTAGCAGTTTTTTAAAGCAGAAAACAAAATTTCACACACTTTGTTCTTTTAAAGTTGCCATAACGACTTCGCAGGGGTAACCCTCCAACAGTCAGAGAAACTCAAGGCCACACTTGCACGTTCAGCTCTACACTGACACCGTCTGCACAGCTGTTTCATGAAGGTCTCTACTAACGTCATGTAGCATGAGAACCCTGTATTACGTTTACGAATGGCAGCACCCTCAAGAGTCCTGTTTCTTTTGGGTCCCCCCTCGTACACTGTCCAAGAGAAATAGTACTGGACTGCAATTCTGTCTCACAACCATATAATTTGAAAAAGTGAAAAGATTTGGAATAGCTTGTGGATCTTTGCTGATAAAGCACTTGTTTTAACAATGCCTCTGTTCTCCAGGGTGGGAGGGTACACAATGTGACCGGCCATGCAATGAGAAACTGTACGGCAAGGACTGCGCCCAACCGTGCCGCTGTCTGAATGGTGCTGCCTGCAATCCACAGAATGGTGAGTTGCGAGAGAATTTGTAAGTGCAATGACATACTAATAAGCTAATTTAGTTGGCCAGTCAGCATGACCTGTCATGTACAAAGGCACTAATGGTTTCACACAACATATATAATCTTGCCTTTGATTCCTTGTAGTTTCAAAAATGTCATTCATCAGTATGAAGTCATCTGGCTACATTTTACTCCTCTGGAGTCAAACTTGTGCATCAAGCTTAAAGTATCATTTTATTAATTACCTGCTCTGTTCGCAGAACTTTTTGCAGGTAGTATCCACCAATACTACTGACAACGCTTACAAAATTATAACATTACATAA
The DNA here is from genome assembly GCA_026315105.1 of Locusta migratoria. NCBI lineage: Eukaryota > Metazoa > Arthropoda > Insecta > Orthoptera > Acrididae > Locusta > Locusta migratoria. Next base: position 92,033,082 of record CM048754.1, on the reverse strand, counting down.
CACACAAATTAAGGAGACAAACTAGCTGTTTGGAAAAAATTAAATAGTTTTCAGTATTTCAGATAATTAACTCAATTTTAAGAATTGTTGTTTTGATGCTTCCATATACACTGAAGTAGGATCGTCTGAATATGGTTTGGGAAGCCCTAATGCTATTTAAAGAAAAGTTATTTGGTCATAACAGTATTTATTCATGTAATTTTTAGTAAAATTCATCCAATATTTGAAATCTTGTTAGTATTATATACTTTACACCATAAATTTCTCAAATTTTCCTAAAAATGTTACTTTTTAGTTCTTTGGAATGACTGACATGCATTACTCAATAATACAATATCATAATTTCTGAGGGCAGTTCTGCACAGTTAAGATATCCAGAACCATTTATTTTTATTTTGTTTTATTAATTTAAAACACAAAATTCATAGTAAATTACATTGCTTATACATTACAGTCATACAATTTTATTAAAAAAAATGACATATTTTACTAATTATCTGTGACTGATTTCTCCAGTTCCTCATTTGACTTCTGCAAACATTTATAAATGTTATTTTCTAACTTGCCATAATTCTACTATTGCCATTATCATGTAAAAATAGTAATTTATGTTGAAACAGTTCACCCAAATGTTAATTTGGCCTCGTTTTCCTCCCAGTCAAATGCAGAACTTCTGCTACTTGTGATAATAAAGCTATTTATAAGTTGTGTATGTGACTTGTATATGCAGGAAGGTCCACATACAAGTTCAGTGAACTTTTTCATGAGTTGTTGTGTTGTTACAGTTCACACAAGTTCCTATACATGTATCCCAATGTAAATGTACCTCCAGTTGTTAATTGCCTGACACCTGGTGGGAGAATTGGTGAGGCTATGATTTTAGCAGTATGTTCATCCAGGAAGAAGATAGAGCCACTATATTCTGCTGTGTACCCACACATGTGCAGGAGATATAGTTTGTATGCCTATTTGCAGAACACATGATGTAGAGTGGGGTTTTTGCTTGTTACTATTCTTAAATTTTGGTCAGTGTACAAATATAAACATGATTTATTGAGGACATGTTTGGCTATTGTATGAGATCTACCACAAAAAATTTTCTTTTTAGTATTGCTGAAATATGGGTTAAATACTCCTTGGATTTTTTTCCTTGCCAACATACCCTGTTAAAAAAAAAGTTTTCCTAACTACAGTAATTTTGACTCATTTCTTGTCTTTTGTCTCTTGTTCTTGACAGTTCTCGTTGGTGACACATATATGGTTACAAAATTTTGTTGGACAGCCTTCCTAAGCTAGGAAAAGTGTTGATTTGCCCTTCTTTTCTCATTAGTGTAGTCAACAATCAGTAGAAGCTAGAAATCATTGAGATTTTGATCAGAGTGGAGTCCAGCCCACTTAATGCAGCCCTGCAGAGTACTCTATTTGTGGTGTCGGGTACGCAGGAACTTGCACGTGTCGCCCCGGCTATGTGGGGGAGGTGTGTGAGCGGCGCTGCGACTCTGGTTGGTTCGGCCACGGCTGCACGCAGATCTGCCAGTGCCACGACGACAACAGCATCGGCTGCGACCCGGAGACTGGGCGCTGCATCTGCAAGCCCGAGTGGAAGGGTGAGTCTGAACCCACAGCTCTTACTTAGCTCTTGGAGCATAGTTCTACATTTGCATATACAGTGTGTTACAAAAAGGTATGGCCAAACTTTCTGGAAACATTCCTCGCACACAAAGAAAGAAAATATGTTATGTGGACATGCAGGGTGGCCACCGAACCTTGAAACCGGGAAAACCGGGAAAAAGCCTTGAATTTGAAGAAACCGGGGGAAACCGGGAAAAAACCTTGAATTTCAGCAAGAAACCAGGTTTTTTTAACCCTTGAGATCTTGCGGCTTTTAAGAGTTAAACGATCATTCATGTGTATAGCCTATTGCTCAGATTAAACGACCAGCTCGAAAATGTACTTAATAAGTGGAAACAAGTAATTCCTGTAGTTTTAGTAAGAAAAAACCTCAAAGTTTAATATTTAAAAGTAAAAAAATGCCAGTTGTTTTAAAATTATGGTGATGTTAATGCTCAGATCGCTAGTGCCCACGGGTTAAATAATATTCATCACTTCATTTTTGAGTACAAAAATATTTTCAAATGTATTTCTGGGCGGTTTAAAAAGTTTTATAATTATAGGTTACGTATTCCGTTATCTATTTCTGTATTTATCTCGAAGTGTTGGTCAACCACGCGAATCAATTCCTGGCCATGTACGTCGAAGAGACGCAATGTTATTGTAAGACGCGACAACGAAATTGCAGTTAGAATGAAAGGCAATATTTATTTTTACTACATTTTAGCAATTTTCGTAATTGTTATGATGATAATGTCTTTCTGTGTAGCTGGTTCAAGGTTAAATGCCGGTATTGAAATTTAGATAACTGTGAAATAAGACAATGAATATTAATTTTGTAAAGATAATAACACTGTGAAAAGCACGAAAGATTCCGCCGTCAGTATTTAGTAGCAATGGTAGTTAGAATAAAGGCAACACCAGAAAGCATCATTACAAAAGAAAATAGCGGAATCTGTTTGTTATCTGGTATACATTCATAAATAGGAGCCGTCACACTGCAGTCAAACCTGTATGAAGTAATTAAGCTGTTCTTTTTTGTAAATTGATGCTTGGTTGCATGATCTTTGAATACTAAAGTTTCAGAACTGTGTTTAATTTCAATTACTATTGATGTTGAAAGTTACTAAATTATCGGACTTGGTTTTTAAAAGAGAGAATAATTACTGCAGGCATTGAAATAATTTTAACATATAATTTGCACCTGGAATGTTCTATTGCAGTCGTGAAGCAATGTACAACAATGGCCAAACATCATTTTACAAATTATGCTGGAAACAAAGATTTTTGATAAAAGTGAAAACTGGGGAAAATTTTCATTTTTAAACAAATAGAGATTTCAAATGAAATTGTTGAATTTATTACAATTAAAAGATCCTAACACCTCACACTTACATTTCAATGTGGAGAGGTCGAGAGAGGCGGAAAAACAAAAGAACAAAAGCGATTCTATTTTCACCCCAGCTCGTTCAAAAAAAAAAAAAAATAAATAAATAAATAAAAAAAAAAAAAAAAAAAAAAAAAAAAAAAAAAAATAAATAAATAAAAAAAAAAAAAATTGAAAGTATCTTGTGAAACAAAATAGTCAGATTTATTGGCAGAGAGAACGGATGCTAGTGACAAGCATTGCAGATATAATTTTAATAAAAAAAAAATATTCAATGTAACGCTACACACTTCTTGCTGAAAAATGGCGTCTCAGTTGTCGTGCTGAAATAGTAAGGCTACGGGTCGCAGGACATCATTTGTGCAGCTCCAACTTGTCAGTGGCCAACTGTGACTTGTGGTTGCACCCAATAGCTTTGTATATCATAATACCTTCAGTTGATGTTTTGTCTCTTGTGTGAACATAATCACTGTAATGCTGTTCCCCAATCCTGTGGCAAATGAGAATGCCACAATCACTTTCAAACAAATTGAGCCTGTATTCAGCATCATTTAGTAATTGTGCAAGTGTTATGGAGATTGTTATGGCCTAGGGCCATTCATATCGCGCGCGCCGTCATTGGGTTCCGTGGCAAGCGCGGGCCCGGCCGTGGTAGTTCCAGGCCGTGCCACAGGAGGGCACGGTCGGCCTAACAGCTGACGCGAGCGGCGCGCCGTCTGCTGGCGGGCCCCCGTCAAACGGCCGATGTGACGGCCGTGACAGTCAACAAGTGTACGGCGAACGGGACGTAGCGTGCGCTGACCAAGAGTGTTTACTTCAGTGGCGACGAGGATATTGGTTGCGTGGTCTTCCTGCCGCAGTCATGGCAGAACAGCTTAGCGCGTTGCTGACGAATCTTCAGTCGTTACCGGAAATTTTGGCTCAACAGAATGCTTCTCTCACGGCGGCTATTGACACATTGACTAGGGCTGTGACACAACAGGTCGGGTTGCGGTCTTCGGTGCCCGTTCCTCCGTTTCCTCCATTTGACGACTTTGCCGAGGATTGGTCCGACTACGAACAGCGTTTACGCCAACACTTCGTAGCCTTCCAGGTGTGTGATGAAGGTAAGCAAAAAGCTTATTTCCTTTCGTGGCTCTCGCCTCGTCTTTTTCGTTTGCTGGGCGATTTAGCGCCGCTTCAGACGCAGGCATCCCTGTCCTTTCAGGATATCTGTTCTCTTTTTGCGGCGTATTTTCGCCGCCACTCTCACGTGGTGTCGGCCCGCATATCTTTCTACCGTTCGCGGAAACAGCCGGGTCAGTCGTACCGCGCGTGGGCCACGGAACTGCAGGGGCTAGCCCGTCGTTGTCTGTTTCGGTCCGAACCGCACGGTGATTCGTATGCGGACTCTATGGTCCGCGATGTTTTGGTTTGTTTTGCTCCCGACCTGGACGTTCGCAAGCAGTCTCTTCAGTCTGACGATCCCTCATTAGCGGAGGTTTTGCGTATTGCGTGCGCATTTGAAGTTTCGGTGGCCGTGGGGAGTCAACTTTCAGCTTGGGGGGAGGTATCCTCAGTTGACGATTCGGCCCCGTTATCCGCGGCGCCGGGTTCTTCGGTGGCTGTTGTTGCGTCGCCCTCCCCTCCCTCTCCTCCCTCCCTTCGGACGCCGCGGCGCTCGCCTGCGTCGTATGGGCGGGGGGAAAGGCGGCGCGCGTCGCCCGCTTCAGAGAGCGAGCCGATGTCATGTCTTTCGTGCGGTGCGTCCCATTCTCGGGAATCGTGCCCGCACAGGCGGGCCACCTGTAATCGTTGTGGCAAGTTAGGACACCTCGCCCGAGTGTGCCGCTCCTCGGCTAAGGGCCGCAAAAGGACCTCTTCCCCTCGCGATTTCGGCGCAGTGCCCATGGATATTAATAAGGTTGTTCCCGTCGGCGTTCAGCCGCCGAAGTTGTTTATAGACCTCCGCATTCTGCGGAAAACGGTTACGCTTCAAGTGGACACAGGCGCGACGACATCGCTTCTAAGTGCTGCAACTCATCAAGCGTTAGGCTCACCCACTTTAAGTCCAGCGCCTCGCGCGTTGGTGGGCTACGGCGGCCACCCTATTCCTCTATTGGGGTCGTTTGTCGCCGAAGCTACATATCAGAACGTTAGCCGCGCGGTACCGTTTGTGGTAGTAAACAGTGCAACGGCTACGAACATTTTCGGCCTCGACGCTTTCCACGCTTTTGGCTTTTCGATTACCGATTCTGTCTGCTTGGTTTCCGATCAAATTCCGTACGAGAGTCTCAAGCAGCTTCGCGCGGAGTTCTCGTCCCTGTTTGCGCCGGGTCTGGGGTGTGCCACGAATTTTCGGGCCACTATTACACTTAAAAATACGGCTCGCCCCGTCTTCTGTCGGGCTCGGCCTCTCCCGATCGCCCTCCGTGGCGCTGTTAAATCGGAATTAGATCGTCTGACGGCGGAAGGTATTTTGCGTCCTGTCACAGCAAGCGAGTGGGCCTCCCCTCTAGTTGTCATACGCAAGCCCTCGGGTGCCCTGCGTTTATGTGGCGACTTTAAGAGAACTGTAAATTCTCAATCCGTCATTGATTCTTTTCCCATGCCTCGCCCAGCGGAATTGATAGATCGGTTGTCCGGGGGCCAGTATTTTTCGAAAATAGACCTGGCAGAGGCTTATCTCCAGTTGCCGTTAGACGATGCCTCCAAACAGGCGCTGGTGATTTCTACGCCTTTTGGCCTATATCAATATCAGAGATTGCCGTTTGGGGTGGCCAGTGCCCCAGCAATCTTTCAGCGCTTTTTGGAGCAGTTGCTAGCGCCGGTCCCCTGTTGCGTGAACTACATGGATGATATTGTGGTGACGGGATCCACAGCTGCTGACCATATTGCCAACCTACGTTCCTTGTTTTCCGTTCTGGAAGGGGCTGGCCTCCGCTGTAATTTCCCGAAATCTTCTTTCTTCCAACCGACTATCGAGTACTTGGGCTACGAGGTTTCCAGGTCGGGGGTACGTCCTGTGGCCGAGCACGTGCGGGCGGTCGCAGATCTTCCCCGTCCTTCTTCCGTTCACGAACTCCAAGTATTCCTGGGCAAGATCGCCTATTATCATCGCTTCCTCCCGCAGGCAGCCACAGTGGCTTACCCCTTGCATCAACTGCTACGTAAAGGCGTCCCGTTCCGCTGGTCTCCTGCGTGCGAGCGAGCTTTTCAGTCACTGAAAAGGGCCCTCCTGGAGGCTCCATGCCTCACTGCATACACCCCGGGGGTCCCACTTGTGGTGGCAGCGGACGCCTCCCAGCATGGTGTGGGGGCGGTGCTGGCACATCGGTTTCCCGATGGGTCAGAGCACCCGTTGGCGTTTGCATCTAAAACTCTTACGGATGCGCAGCGCCGGTATTCCCAGGTGGACAAGGAGGCCCTAGCCATCGTTTTTGCTTTAAAAAAATTTTACGTTTATCTCTATGGGTCAAAGTTCACGCTTTACACGGATCACCGCCCGTTAGTGTCTTTGTTCCACCCGTCAGCGGCTCTTCCGGACAAGGCAGCCCATCGTCTTCAACGCTGGGCCTTGTACCTCTCTCGTTTCCATTACGAGATACAGTACCGCTCGACGTCTCATCACGCCAATGCCGACGCCCTATCGCGCCTCCCGGTAGGCCCTGATCCGGTCTTCGATGCTGAAGAGCTTTTGTGTTTCGCAGTTGACGAGTCGGCTAAAGATGTAGTCTCCGGTTTTCCTATCAATAGCTCACGGATCGCGGAGGCTACCGCGGCTGACCCGGTCCTCCGGGTCGTCCTTAAACGGGTGAGGCAAGGCTGGTCAGAGCGTCCTCCGGGCCGGGCATCAGACCCTCTCCGCAATTATTATGCTATTCGGCACCGCCTTAGCACCTACGACGGTGTTTTACTTCTGTCCACGGAAGACGGCTCCCATCGAGTGGTGGTTCCAGGGTCCTTGCGCCGCCAGATTCTCGGTCTTCTCCATCGGGACCACTGGGGTGTCTCTCGCACGAAGATGCTGGCTCGCCGACATGTATATTGGCCGGGTATAGATGGGGACATCACTCGCCTCATTGCAGGATGCTCTTCGTGTGCATCCCAACAAGCGGCTCCACGCTCATCTCTCTCTCCTTGGCCCACTCCGTCTGCACCTTGGGAACGACTCCATGTCGATTTTGCGGGGCCCTTCTTAGATAGCTACTGGCTTTGCGTCCTTGACGCATACTCCAACTTCCCATTTGTTGTTCGCCTGACCTCCACGTCTGCGGAAGTTACCACACGTTCCCTGTTAAAGATATTTTCTATTGAGGGTCTCCCGGCCGCACTGGTGACGGATAACGGGCCACAGTTTACTTCACAACACTTTCACGATTTTTGTTCTACCCATGGGATCCAACATGTCCTGGCCCCACCTTTCCATCCGCAGTCCAATGGGGCGGCGGAGAGGTTCGTCCGCACTTTCAAGACGCAAATGCGCAAGTATGTGGCACATCTTTCGGTGGAGGAGGCCCTCCTTCGATTCCTGACGTCTTATCGGTCCACTCCAGCAGGTCAGCAGAGCCCCTCAGAGCTCCTTCACGGCCGCCCTCACAGGACACTGTTATCCCTCGTGCATCCAGGCCCTCCCACTCCTCTTCTTCGTCCTCGGTCACGTTTTCCCCCAGGCTCGGCTGTCTGGGCTCGAGGCTACGGCCGCCATCCTCGTTGGGTCCCGGCCGTGGTCGTTCGGGAGCGTGGCCGACGTCTCTGTGAGGTCCGTTCTCCCGCCGGGGTCCTCACCCGCCACCATGATCAGCTGCGGGTCCGACACCCTCCTCAAACGCCTACAGTCCCTTCCTCCTCGTCCAGGTCCAGCCCCCCATGGTTGCGGCTGCCATCAGGGGACAGTTCTCTGCCGACTTCCGCTTCGCGGGCATCGGCTGGGGGGCAAGGGAATTTCCCGTCACTGTTGGGGTCCGGGGCCCGCTTCCCCGCCGCAGTCCCAGCTGCCAGCTACGAGGAGTGGACAGCTCCGGTCGCCGGCGGTGGGGGCACCTTGCAGCCTGTCGACGGAGGCCCCGAGTTTCCAATGGAGGAGCCACAGGAGGGAGGAAGGGAGGACCCGCCGCCATCGCCAGTGCTGGGAGCAGCAAGACAGCGCTCGCGTGGGCGAACCCCTCGTCGCTCGAAGGGGTTCCGCCCGTATGAGGTGGTTCCGGCTAGGGAGTGGATGGAGCCGCCAGACGATCGGATGGAGGTGGAAGCGTCTCAGCAGCCAGACCTCTGCACCGCCGTTCAGGGGTCCAGCTCCTCTCCCCAAGGGGGGAGGGATGTTATGGCCTAGGGCCATTCATATCGCGCGCGCCGTCATTGGGTTCCGTGGCAAGCGCGGGCCCGGCCGTGGTAGTTCCCGGCCGTGCCACAGGAGGGCACGGTCGGCCTAACAGCTGACGCGAGCGGCGCGCCGTCTGCTGGCGGGCCCCCGTCAAACGGCCGATGTGACGGCCGTGACAGTCAACAAGTGTACGGCGAACGGGACGTAGCGTGCGCTGACCAAGAGTGTTTACTTCAGAGATGATCGATAAACTCCAGTGAAAGACTCTGCAAGAGAGACACTCTGTAGCTCGGTATGGGCTTTTGTTGAAATTTGAGAGGAGTCTAGCAGTATATAGCTTCCTCCTACGTATATCTTCTGAGGAGATCATGAGGATAAAATCAGATAGATTAGAGCCCACACAGAGGCATACGGACAATCTTTCTTTCCGCGAACAATACTGGACTGGAATAGGAGGGAGAACCGATAGTGTACTCAAGGTACCCTCCGCCACACACTGTTGGGTGGCTTGCAGATTATGGCTGTAGATGTAGATGTCTACAATTGATCTCACAACCTGAAAAGACAAAAAAGAAAGGTAGAGTTTGTAGTGTATCAAACACTACATGCTCTCTGTGTTTCTACTAGATGCCCAAATGAAGTAGTTTTTTTTTTTATATTTAGGGAGGCCTTTTTGGGACTGTTACTGTCCTGGGCTTTTTTATTCCACAGGTGAAGGCCCAGGCAGGAACCTTACTAAGGGCATGGAGTGTGGAGGTGCAAAATACTGTACACAATATAGACTCTGTGAATACTCAGAGAAGAGACTGCAAAGAAAACTGAACTGTGATTCACAGTTTTTGCTTTATAAATAGACATGTTTTTTGAGTTGACCTGAGCAGAGTAAGGACCAATCGGTAATGTTATCAGGTTGCATTTATGTAAATGAAATGATTGAAATTGTATAAGGGTCAAATAAACCCATGTATTTGGTGTTCATTTATAATTGAACACTTTTCTCAATTTTATTAGTAAGAAAGTTGGAGTTTAGCTATCGATCTCTTCTGATCTTAATTTATATGAAAAAGAAGCCCGAATAATTTTAAAAACTGGAAGAACCTTATTTAGAGGCACTGAGTAGCAGGACCTCTATCTACAAATATCAATGACCTGGAAGAACACATACAAAGCAACTCAATAATAAAATCAAAAATATATGATGGTATTCCTGAAATAGGTGGAATTACACTGTCCCATCACAAGTTGTTTGTTTGTGTGTGTGTGTGTTGTGTTGTGTTGTGTTGTGTTGTGTTGTGTTGTGTTGTGTTGTGTTGTGTTGTGTTGTGTTGTGTTGTGTTGTGTTGTGTTGTGTTGTGTTGTGTTGTGTTGTGTTGTGTTGTGTTGTGTTGTGTTGTGTTGTGTTGTGGTGGTAACAATAGAAAATTGTATTGAGATGCAGGAGGATCTGCATTGAATTGACGCATGGTGCAGGGAATGGCAATTAAAGCTAAATGTAGACAAGTGTAATGTGCTGCGAATACACAGAAAGAAATATCCTTTATTATTTAACTACACTATAGCAGGTCAGCAACTGGAAGCAGTTAATTCCATAAATTATCTGTGCGTAGTCATTAGGAGGGATTTAAAATGGAACGACCATATAAAATCAATCGTCGGTAAAGCAGATGCCAGACTCAGATTCATTGGGAGAATTCTAAGGAAATGCACTTCGAAAACAAAGGAAGTAGGTTACTGTACACTTGTTCGCTCACAGCTTGAATACTGCTCAACGGTGTGGGCTCCGTACCAGGTGGAATTGATAGAGGAAGTGAAGAAGATCCAACGGAGAGCAGCGCACTTCGTTACAGGATCATTTGGTAATCGTAAAAGCATTACGGAGACGATCGCTAAACTCCAGAGGAAGACTCTGTAGGAGAGACGCTCTGTCGCTCGGTACGGGCTTTTGTCGAAGTTTCGAGAACTTACCTTTACTGAGGAGTTTAGCAGTATATTGCTTCCTCCTACGTATATCTCACGAAGGGATCGTGAGGATAAAATCAGAGAGATTAGAGCCCATACAGAGGCATACTGACAACCCTTCTTTCCGCGAACAATACGTGACTGGAATAGGAGGCAAAATCGATAGTGATACTCGAGGTACCCTCCGCCACACACCGTCAGGTGGCTTGCAGAGTATGGTTGTAGATGTAGATGTGTTGTTTTTTCTAAAGATCTGCCATATAACACTATCTCAGTATCGTCTTTTCTATAACAGGTGTGAGCTGCGAGACGCGGTGTGAGGAGGGCAGCTACGGGGAGAACTGCTCGGAGACGTGCAACTGCCAGAACAACAGCTCGTGCGACCCGCAGACCGGAGAGTGCGTGTGCGCCGCCGGCTGGGAGGGCCCCGACTGCACGCAGCCCTGCAAGCTCGGCTTCTACGGCCTGGGCTGCAAGCAGAAGTGCCCCGAGATCATATTCGGTGCGTCCAGCTCCCACTGTCTGCACTCCTACTACTGTACTGCTTTTGATCACAAAGTTTTATTTCAGGAAGTGAAATGTGTGGTTAATATTGATAATTATATGAATCGCCTCTTACTCTCTAAAATATTATAAATATATATGTGGCGTCTGTTCCAAAAAAAAAAAAAAAAAAAAAAACACGTCACTTCTGATCCTTCAGTTGTTGTTCTTCCATATTCACAGAATATATTACATCAACTGCGAATGGCTGGGTACGGATTTTCAGATTTGCCCATTTGCAGTTGATATCATATATTCTTTCAATATGGAAAATATTATAATTCATTGTCTTACATCTGGTTCAGTCAGTGATCAACCTCCTTAGTTGCATTAGGTGTACAGGCTTCACTTTAGTGACTGGCTGGAAGACTTCCTAAGTAATAGAACGCAGTATGTTGTTCTCGACAGCGAGTGTTCGTCAGAGATGCCATTTCAGGGCACTGCTGCCATTGTAATGCACAGTTTCATCTGGCAAAATACAGCTACTCTAAAGTAAACAGCATTGGGGAAATTTACTTTCTGGGTGCACCTCTACAAATACTACCAATTCCACTGCTTCTGACCATCTCATCTAACAGACTATTACATACTTGTACCGTGCTCGCCGGCTGTTTACCTAATTTGCGTGCCACAAAACTGTCATTGTTCTCATCAGTTACATTATATCCATTGGTGTCAATACGCTGTACTGGCATGTACAGTACCCTCACGCACCGACCTTTTGTTCTGCAGGTGTTCGTGCGTGTGACCACGTGACTGGGAAGTACTTGTGCCGGCCAGGCTACATCGGGCTCACCTGTGAACATCCATGCCCCATCAAAACGTACGGCCTCAACTGCCTGAACAAGTGTACCTGCAAGAATGGTGCAGACTGTCATCATGTTACAGGTCAGTATACAGTAACATCATAATTCACATATACTGTGTGTGTGTTCACAGTTGTAAAGTAATGGGGTTAGTATTTCCATCTATAAAACACAATATTTGACTCAATAATCTGAAAAATCAGGTATCCCAAGATCGTTTCAGTATAAATATTTTTATTTATGACCTGTGTTGTTATCATCAGATCTGAAAATTATTCATATATTTAACAATAAAAAATCTGATTGGAATGTCAATAATGGAGGTAGATAACAACTCCTCGTAAAGAGGCACAATTAATTATTTCGTCGTTGAATTTTCATAATTTGATTATGTTTTAAATGAAAATAATATTTCCAATAGTTGTAGTAGGTATTTATAGCCGAAGTTATGTTACATATCATAGGGTGTTCATTGGCGAAGGTACATAAAATTGACACTATGCGGACTTTATCCGAGTATTTAAGGAAGAAATTTTATGTAAAATATGCTTTGGTGCAAAGCATACTTCATTCAAGATTTTATGTAAATGACTTTCCACTGTTGATTTTGGTGCACACAAAGTGTATCAAATCATCGGGGTGGAAAAAGGGGGCACTGAACTGATGATGTATGATTGAATGTGTTTCAATTGTCTCTTCTTAAAATAAACTTTTGTGCAACACTGAAATGTTAAAGTAAATATAAATTCCATAATTAAAGTGTTAACATTCTGAGGGGTAATATAAAATAATAAAGAATCTAAGAACTACCTGGAATCGAACCTCGTCGACAAAATTTGCAATCCAAGTGCGTGTCCACTACGGTACCCACACTCGTCGAAGACTAGGACTCAATAAGCGGCTTGTATAGCACCTATTTCTTTGTGGGAAACCACAACCATATTTGCTTTCCATTGGCCAACTCGGGAGAGATATTTTGGGAATTTGAAACGTTTGTCTGCTTCCTTCTTCTTGTAGGGTTTGAAACAAATTGGTGAAACCCATGCGACAAACTACTGTGGTCAGTCATAAATATTATGAGGGGGAAGTTCACATCCCTCCTTGTGAGTGAAAATTCCAGGAGTGAGAACATCCTTGCCCATGGTCCATGGACTGGGATGTGTTATGAATACAAAATTCAGGGGCCTCTTACAGCTACACCCATAAAAATGATGGGAATAAAGTGAATGGAATCCTTTCTCTCTTTATAAATAAACATTTCACTGTAGCTACAAATGCCAGATTCAGAAATAAGCAATGAATCTTAATCATTAATACGAATGTGATTCTCACAGTATCTTTACTCATGACTGTTCTACATTTGGAAGGCAAATGCAGTAACAGGAAATTATTTTCAGAAAAAATTTTTGAACAAAATGAGTGGGATCCATATATTTACCACTCAGGATTTAAAACACCCACATGCCATGTTGTGGTATAATGAGGTGTTCATTCTACTATTTATGGGTAGGGTAGGGTTAAGGGTAGGGGTACGGTTAAGGGTAAGGGTTGTGTAGGGTATACACACCAGGTAGGACTGACTGACGATTTAGAGAAGGGCAGGTTGTTTTGTATTACTGCAATATAGGGGAGAGAGTGTCATGGAAATGATGCATGAGTCAGGGTGGAAATCAGTAAAAGGAAGGTGTTCATTTTTCCTTGTGAGCTATTAAAGAATGGAACTATAAATATCATAAAAATGGTTCAATGAAGTGCTATGCACTTCAGTGTCACTTGCAGAATATTCATTTAGATGTAGAATGCAGGGTGGGTTGGAGATGGAGATGGGGTTGGGGTAGGGTATTTCTCCTATTAATCTGAGTAAGGCCAATGGCAGATAGCTTACATTTTGCGGTATTTTGTGAACAGTGCTCATATTGCCGGTCAGAGGAGCAGTGCAGGAGTTAGAAACTTACGATTTTGCCCGCAGGAGTGTGCCGCTGTCTGCCGGGGTGGACGGGCACCAACTGCTCGCTGCCGTGCCCGGAGAACACGTACGGCATGAACTGCAGCCAGCACTGCAAGTGCCAGAACGGCGGGAAGTGCCGCCGCAACGACGGGGCCTGCCACTGCGCCGCCGGCTGGATGGGCGAGCACTGCACCAAAGGTGAGCCCCTGCTACTAGGCTTTCTGTGGCCACTGCCATTTAGCTGAACCTAATGAAGCTGTATGTTGTACACGCAGGGGCAGAAGGATATCCTGGTCCAAATAATTTATAGTCAGGGAACCGAGCATTACACGTGCACGAGTTCAGAAGTGCCAGTCTTAACAAATTTATTGACCTATAGAATTTCAGCTTGGTGTTTACATTGTCAAATAGAAGCATTATAATAATTAAGATACAGTATATGATGTGATTCATTGCAGTATCCCGATGACATCTCACCTTTACCAAACTGGTGCTGGCTTCTCTCAAAAATCAATATTCCCATTTCACGAGGGGATGTCAAGTCACAAAAACAAATTATACTATAAGTAAGCTGCCTGGTTGTAAGAAATATTTTAACTTATATCTTTAACAGAAATTACAGACGGAAACTTTTCTGGTGGGATAAACAAATATAAAAAATAGAAATCGGATGACTTACCAAAAGGACCGGCTCATCAATAGGCACAAATAATCACACACATACAAGCTTTCGCCACCACTGGCAGCTTCTTCAGGAAAAAGAGGAAAAAAGGGGAAGAAAAAGGGAAGGATATGGGTTTGAAGGAAGTGGAAAAGGAGTCATTCCAATCCCAGGAGTGGAAGGACTTACCTTAGGGGACAAAAAGGAAGGTAAACAAATACACACACACTCACACATATCCAAACGCAAACAACTTCTTTGCTCTTTGCTTTTTACAAATGTCTGTCTAGGTGTGTTTGAGTTTGGATATGTGTGTGTGTGTGTGTGTGTGTGTGTGTGTGTGTGTGTGTGTGTGTGTGTGTGTGTGTCCGCGCACACAGCGCTCGTTTTATCTTTAGCATAAGTTAGTTTATGTAGTTTGTAAGCCTAGTGGACATTTGAACTTCCTGAATATACTGTTTGCCTGGCCTGTCTAATCTTTAATCTGGTTAGTTATATCTTTACCCTTAAACTGGCAGAGACATCAGAGTAAGTGATGTAAGAAATAATGTTAAAATAATAAAAATATTGCAAGTTTTATTATGACACTAAAGCTAAAAGTTACCTCCCCCCCCCAACCACAAATCCCATTATCAGTCAAGGACTTCATGTGTAAAATGAACAGAAAGTAACTGTTTTTCTGAACAGTGATTGGGAGACCTGACTGGTAAATCAATAGTAAGCAACATGTAAATATATTACTGATAAAAATTGTGAAATTGAAGTATCAGTAATAGAGGGTAGATAGCAACTCACCATAAAGACAATCACCATGTCAGGCTGGAAATAACATTCTCACAATTCAAATTTTTTTGTCATGACCTTTGTCAGGAAAGGAAACACACATACAATCAATCACACACTTGATCAGGCATAACTTAAACATACAAGATTAACATCTCTGGTTGCACTGGAGTGGCCACAGATGGTGGCCATGTGTGTTTGAATTTTACCTGGGAGCATGTTAATGTGTGTGTATTTCTTTTTCTGATGAAGGCCAAGGGCAAAATTTTAAGTTATATCAATGTGATTGTCTATTTTATGTGCCTGTCTGTGACTTGGCAATCATCTGTATGGTGAGTTGTGTAGTGTAACCATGTACACTACATATCTGCCTGTATCGATGCCAGATGATCGAAAGATAATTAGCAGATGAGAGGTGAAATACTGCCCCATATCTCTTTTCTCTTTAGCTATTGGGCAGCCTGTCAGTAGCAAGTGGCAGCGATTGTATGTGAATCATAGAAGCTGTATGGACATTACATGCGGAAGAGACATCACCATGGAATCTTAATAAGTTCTATTTTAAACAAAAATAAAAATAGAAAACAAATGACTTACCAAAAGGACCGGCTCGTTGATAGAAACAAATAAAATAAATAAAATCACACACAAACACACATACAAGCTTTCGCAGCCTAGCTGCTTCGTCACGCAGAAGGGAAGGAGAGGGAAAAGGAAATGATGAGGGTTTCAAGGGAGTGGATAAGGAGTCATTCCTGTCCCGGGATTGGAATGACTCCTTATCCACTCCCTTGAAACCCTCATCATTTCCTTTTCCCTCTCCTTCCCTTCTGCCTGACGAAGCAGCTAGGCTGCGAAAGCTTGTATGTGTGTTTGTGTGTGATTTTATTTATTTTATTTGTTTCTATCGACGAGCCGGTCCTTTTGGTAAGTCATCTGTTTTCTATTTTTATTTATCCCACCGGGAAAGTTTCCCTCTATAATTTAAGTTCTATTTTAAGTTGATTGGCTTTTGTCATTATTGTTGTTCTTGATGTAGAAGTTCATACTAAGACACAGGTGTATGAAGTGTCTCACTGTATTTGTGGGAAATAAATCCCATTGTTTTCGATTCAACTGAACGTGTGGGCTACAGTTATTTAGTAGTTATTGTCTACAGATTAAGCAGCAGTTTTCTCTCTTTTTATATACCAACTTTAGCAAAGGAGAAGTAGTATGACTGCACCATTAAGAAGAGTACATCAAAGTATGGAGGAACAGCATAGCTGGTCCTCTGATAAATGAACTATTGTTGGGAACTACATTTAAAGAACTTTGAAGAAATTATGTAGTGGGTCTCAAGGACACAAGAACACGGTCACACTTCAGTTGCTATATATATCCTGCATTATTGCTGATGTGTGGTTGACTATTTGATGGTAAAGCTCAACTAACACATTGCAATAACGAAACTGACTTAAACTACTTGTCTTGAGATTACAAAATATATTATGGGATGTGTCCTTTTGTCTGTTCGTATTATTCCATTTTGCCTGAAAATGGATTATTAATTCTGTAGAAAATTTTTTGTATCACAGTTATAAAGTTTCTGCAAACATTATACATAAATTTCATCCGTATGCTGTTGAAATATTTTCAAGAGTTCAGACGCTTTTGTAGAAAGTTCCTTGAAACCATGTACTTTCATGCTTCAGAAATACTATTGCTATTTTTATATGTATTTTCTGCTTCTTGTTTCGAATGGGCCTACTTTGGTCCATGCTTGTTCAACTGCTGGGCTTTGATCTTTGCCCAGTACTGTCGCATCCTCTGCCAGTGTAACTCCTTCCTTTTCTCTGTCCAGGGGGTACCTTACCTTCGGGGCTTTTCCTAAAACCCTCGGACTTCCTTCAGAGCACGTCTCACAGATTGTCTGTTCTGGAGATCAGTGATTCCCAGTTCTTTAATATCTTTCTCAGTTTCTGTCAGCCAAGTGGTATGAACATTCTTGTTTTGCCAGAAGGTGAACAGACAGTTGGTCAATCTTGCAACATGGCTATAGAAAGCTACTCTTCTTTTTCTTGCATAAGCAGAGAGCTACTCAATATGTTCATAGAGTGCTGAATTATCTCGCCTTCTGAATTCTCCATCTGAGGATTCTTCTATCACTGACCTCCAATTTCTCCATCGTACCCATCTGGGTCATGGAAAGACATTCCATAGCATACAGGGCTTCTGATTGTATGACTGATGTGTAGTGCTTATGTGTATTTTATTTAATTCACCTTTTCTTTAGGTATTGGAAGGCATGTGTTGTGTAAGAAGTTACATAACTGATTTCATTTTTTCAGTTTGCCCTGAAGGCTATTATGGAGATCATTGCATGAAGCCGTGTGAATGTAAAAGTGAGAACTTCATCTGCCACGCAGTGGACGGCTGTGTGTGCCGTCACGCATTCACAGGTAAGCGATCTTCTTCTAAGTACGTTCCTGACATTAGTCCATCCCATTTTGTGTGGAAATATTTTTAAAAAAATTTCTGTATGCTCCTTTGCTTTCTTCACCTTCTACCCATATACTTCAAGATCTAGTATATTTCTCTCAAATGGGTTTCTTTGTAGACGACATTTCGTTTGTGCAACTGTTGGTTTTTGTGTTATTAATTGCAGAATTTTGTCTTCTCCACTCTGTACGATGAACTAATTGCCCCTTGTTCTGTCTCGCCCCCCAGGGCCCAACTGCGACATCCCACTGAGCCAGAAGCAGAAGCAGGAGACGTCCAACTACGGTGGCGTGGCGGCTGGCATCGTCATCTCCCTCATCCTCGTCGCCATCATCATAGGCCTGCTCTTCTACTTCCGGCGGCGTGTCCACAACCTCAAGACGGAAATCGCACACGTGCAGTATATTGCTGACCCCCAGAGTGCCCCAGGTGAGTGAAGAATTCTCACAGGAATTTCTGTGTACACCAATAGGCTACAATATTATAATTGTGTGATTGGCAGCTTTCTTGGCACTTGATACTTCTGTGGTTCTCGGGTGTACTGCCAGGACCTGTCATAAAAGCAGACAGAGATCATCATGAGGTGGTTCTCCCCATCTGCATCTGCATCCTGCATGATTTTTTTTGACCGAGCTCCCATGCCGTACTCCAGTGAAAAACCCAGTCCCTCTCCCAATGGGTTTCAATGCTCTATTGAAAATGAAATCCTCCATCATCATGGTTTGTCACCATAATATTGTGGACCATTGGTGATTTATCAAGCAGGACACTAGAGAACTGTAGAAACAACATTAGATTGCTCACAGTCTTGATGGTGTCGTTTTCAGCAAAACAGTACTCCAAGTAATGTGAAACACACTTTTGAGTTCTTGTATTCTTAGAAATTGTTCATTTTGTCACACAATTTTATACTTGAATGAAACTTTTACTCTGCAGCGGAGTGTGCACTGATGTGAAACTTCCTGGCAGATGAAAATTGTGTGCCGGAAGTGGGACTCGAACCTGGGACCTTTGCCTTTCGCGGGCAAATGCTCTACCGACTGAGCTATCCCGACACGACTCACGATGCCGCCTCACAACTTTACTTCACCAGTACCTTACCTTCTACTTATATCAGTGCACACTCTGCTGCAGAGTCAAAGTTTCATTCTGGAAACATCCCTTAGGCTGTGGCTAAGCCATGTCTTCACCATATCCTTTCTTCCAAGAGTGCTAGTATTGCATGTTTTGCAGGAGAGCTTCTGTGAAGTTTAGAAAGTAGGAGGCGAGGTACTGGCGGAAGTAAAGGTGTGTGGCAGCATCGTGAGTCGTCTCGGGATAGCTCAGTCGGTAGAGCTCTTGCCCGCGAAAGGCAAAGGTCCCAGCTTCAAGTCCCAGTTCCGGCACACAATTTTAATCTGCCACGAAGTCTCAATTTTATACTTGCTTCCTTTATGCAATTAAATTCAGAGAAGTGTGAATTGGTACAAGGCTACTCTTCCTGTGGATTCTGTATCCTTCTGGGTGCCACCAATCACACTTTTGCCTGTTTACAGTGAATTCTCATGCAGCTGATCATGTTCAACCAGTACTTGAATACTGGCCAGTAGTGTGGGATCTGAAGCACATGAGTTTGAGAAGATCTAAATGAAAGCAGTACAGTTTGACCCAAATACATTCAGTAAGTGCAAAAGTCTCACAGGATGATGGCCAGTTTCAGAGGCAGACGCTTTCTGTTTACTGATATGTTCTCCCTCTGAGCTCAATTAGTATATAGCTGCTTCTCTTTCCATCTCTAGGTAGTATCTATTATTTCCCCACACCAGTTTTTAAGAACCAGTTTTGGAGAAAGCTGACAAAACTTGTATTGCTCATGATTAAATTGTTTAATTAATGAAAGACATTCTTCCACAACCAAGTAGTGAATTACAAATTATGCTGAAAGGGAGTAAATAATTTTAGTGTTGTTTGTAGCTTCTTCTCCAACTCCTCCTCCTTTCCCCTGATGCTGAAACAAATGAAGGTGTAATTCACTGTAACATTTCTTTTGTCCATCTCTTCCTCTCTCTACCTCACTTTACAACCACTCTCCCCTGTCCCCCCCCCTTCCCCCCTCAAATTTCAGAATGGTTACATATAACTGCCAATGTTTGTGTGTCAGCATGAAGCAGTAACAAACATACTTATGTACACAAAGACAAACTTTCATTTTAATAATATGTAAAATATGTATGTTAGCTTCATTTTGCCAGTATAAATAACTTAGTAGCCTTTGTAAAAAATATGTTAACACTGTATTTTATGTGAATTTATAAAAAAAAAGCTGCCAATTAGTAGAGGAAAGACTGTGGCTATTTTCAAAGCGCGTGTTTTTCTCTCAACATACATAAAGTGAAATAGAAACAATTATCAATGTGGTTAAATTAGCCGTAGTCATAACATGTTGCTGCGATACTGTACATCAGTTGACAACAGTGATTAATAGAAGTAAGCAATGTATATCTTTACTCCATTTACATCCCTGAACTCTTCTTGAAAATAATTATTGGCTGTCCGTTCTGTGTATGATATTTTTTTTAAAAATCTTTAATTTCACACAAATCAAGTTTGAGTCCTCTTCCACTCATATAGAAAAGGATGATAACCAGGCAAAAAGGTCACTCAGCTAGTGTAGCAACAAAGTGGATGTACAATTCAATGTACTTTTGTTTTATGGTTGCTTCTAGCACGATTAAATGAGAGTCAACAGGAGTGCTTAACAAACCTGAAGTGAACACTTTCGTCCAGGTACACTATGTGTCGTTCGGCGTACACTAGGCGAATGACCCGGCTGTCACGTCGGCCGTTCGACGGGGCCTGCCAGCAGACGGCGCGCAGCTCGCGTCAGCTGTTAGGCCGACCGTGCCCTCCTGTGGCACGGCCTGGAACTACCACGGCCGGGCCCGCGCCTGCCACGGAACCCAATGACGGCGCGCGTGATATGAACGGCCCTTAGGCCATAACATCCCTCCCCCCTTGGGGTGAGGAGCCGGACCCCTGAACGGCGGTGCAGAGGTCTGGCTGCTGGGACTCTTCCACCTCCATCCGATTGTCTGGCGGCTCCATCCACTCCCTAGCCGGAACCACCTCATACGGGCGGAACCCCTTCGAGCGACGAGGGGTTCGCCCACGCGAGCGCTGTCTTGCCGCTCCCAGCACTGGCGATGGCGGCAGGTCCTCCATTCCTCCCTCCTGTGGCTCCTCCATTGGAAACTCGGGGCCTCCGTCGGCAGGCTGCAAGGTGCCCCCTCCGCCGGCGACCGGAGCTGTCCACTCCTTGTAGCAGGCCGCTGGGACTGCGGCGGGGGAGCGGGCCCCGGACCCCGACGGTGAGGGGAAATCCCCTTGCCCCCCAGCCAATGCCCGCAAAGCGGAAGTCGGGAGAGAACCGTCCCCTGATGGCACCCTCAACAGTGGGGGGCTGGACCTCGATGAGGAGGAAGGGACTGTAGGTGCTTGAGGAGGGTGGCGGACCCGCAGCTGATCATGGTGGCGGGTGAGGACCCCGGTAGGAGAACGGACCTCACAGAGACGTCTGCCACGTTCCCGAACGACCACGGCCGGGACCCAACGGGGATGGCGGCCGTAGCCTCGAGCCCAGACAGCCGAGCCTGGGGGAAAACGTGACCGAGAACGAAGCAGAGGCTTGGGAGGGCCTGGATGCACGAGGGATAACAGTGTCCTATGAGGGCGGCCGTGAAGGAGCTCTGAGGGGCTCTGCTGACCTGCCGGAGTGGACCGATAAGATGTCAGGAATCGAAGGAGGGCCTCCTCCACTGAAAGATGTGCCACATACTTGCGCATTTGCGTCTTGAAAGTGCGGACGAACCTCTCCGCCGCCCCATTGGACTGCGGGTGGAAAGGTGGGGCCAGGACATGTTGGATCCCATGGGTAGAACAAAAATCGTGAAAGTGTTGTGAAGTAAACTGTGGCCCGTTATCCGTCACCAGTGCGGCCGGGAGACCCTCAATAGAAAATATCTTTAACAGGGAACGTGTGGTAACTTCCGCAGACGTGGAGGTCAGGCGAACAACAAATGGGAAGTTGGAGTATGCGTCAAGGACGCAAAGCCAGTAGCTATCTAAGAAGGGCCCCGCAAAATCGACATGGAGTCGTTCCCAAGGTGCAGACGGAGTGGGCCATGGAGAGAGAGATGAGCGCGGAGCCGCTTGTTGGGATGCACAAGAAGAGCATCCCGCAATGAGGCGAGTGATGTCCCCATCTATACCCGGCCAATATACATGTCGGCGAGCCAGCATCTTCGTGCGAGAGACACCCCAGTGGTCCCGATGGAGAAGACCGAGAATCTGGCGGCGCAAGGACCCAGGAACCACCACTCGATGGGAGCCGTCTTCCGTGGACAGAAGTAAAACACCCTCGTAGGTGCTAAGGCGGTGCCGAATAGCATAATAATTGCGGAGGGGGTCTGATGCCCGGCCCGGAGGACGCTCTGACCAACCTTGCCTCACCCGTTTGACGACCCGGAGGACTGGGTCAGCAGCGGTAGCCTCCGCGATCCGTGAGCTATTGATAGGAAAACCGGAGACTACATCTTTAGCCGACTCGTCAACTGCAAAACACAAAAGCTCTTCAGCATCGAAGACTGGATCAGGGCCTACCGGGAGGCGTGATAGGGCATCGGCATTGGCGTGATGAGACGTCGAACGGTACTGTATCTCATAATTGAAACGAGAGAGGTATAAGGCCCAGCGTTGAAGACGATGGGCTGCCTTGTCCGGAAGAGCCGCTGACGGGTGGAACAACGACACTAACGGGCGGTGGTCCGTGTAAAGCGTGAACTTCGACCCATAGAGATAAACGTAAAATTTTTTTAAAGCAAAAACGATGGCTAGGGCCTCCTTGTCCACCTGGGAATACCGGCGCTGCGCATCCGTAAGAGTTTTAGATGCAAACGCCAATGGGTGCTCTGACCCATCGGGAAACCGATGTGCCAGCACCGCCCCCACACCATGCTGGGAGGCGTCCGCTGCCACCACAAGTGGGACCCCCGGGGTGTATGCAGTGAGACACGGAGCCTCCAGGAGGGCCTTTTTCAGTGACTGAAAGGCTCGTTCGCACGCAGGAGACCAGTGGAACTGGACGCCTTTACGCAGCAGTTGATGCAGGGGGTAAGCCACTGTGGCTGCCTGCGGGAGGAAGCAATGATAATAGGCGATCTTGCCCAGGAATACTTGGAGTTCGTGAACGGAAGAAGGACGGGGAAGCTCTGCGACCGCCCGCACGTGCTCGGCCACGGGACGTACCCCCGACCTGGATACCTCGTAGCCCAAGTACTCGATAGTCGGTTGGAAGAAAGAAGATTTCTGGAAATTACAGCGGAGGCCAGCCCCCTCCAGAACGGAAAACAATGAACGGAGGTTGGCAATATGGTCAGCAGCTGTGGATCCCGTCACCACAATATCATCCATGTAGTTCACGCAACAGGGGACCGGCGCTAGCATCTGCTCCAAAAAACGCTGAAAGATTGCGGGGGCACTGGCCACCCCGAATGGCAATCTCTGATATTGATATAGGCCAAAAGGCGTAGAAATCACCAGCGCCTGTTTGGAGGCATCGTCTAAAGGCAACTGGAGGTAAGCCTCTGCCAGGTCTATTTTCGAAAAATACTGGCCCCCGGACAACCGATCTATCAATTCCGCTGGGCGAGGCATGGGAAAAGAATCAATGACGGATTGAGAATTTACCGTTTTCTTAAAGTCGTCACATAAACGAAGGGCCCCCGAGGGCTTGCGTATGACAACTAGAGGGGAGGCCCACTCGCTTGCTGTGACAGGACGCAATATACCTTCCGCCGTCAGGCGATCTAATTCCGATTTAACAGCGCCACGGAGGGCGATCGGGAGAGGCCGAGCCCGACAGAAGACGGGGCGAGCCGTATTTTTAAGTGTAATAGTGGCCCGAAAATTCGTAGCACACCCAAGACCCGGCGCAAACAGGGACGAGAACTCCGCACGAAGCTGCTTGAGACTCTCGTACGGAATTTGATCGGAAACCAAGCAGACAGATTCGGTAATAGAAAAGCCAAAAGCGTGGAAAGCGTCGAGGCCGAAAATGTTCGTAGCCGTTGCACTGTTTACTACCACAAACGGTACCCGCGCGGCTAACGTTCTGATATGTAGCTTCGGCGACAAACGACCCCAATAGTGGAATAGGGTGGCCGCCGTAGCCAACCAACGCGCGAGGCGCCGGACTTAAAGTGGGGGAGCCTAAAGCGTGGTGAGTTGCAGCACTTAGAAGCGATGTCGTCGCGCCTGTGTCCACTTGAAGCGTAACCGTTTTCCGCAGAATGCGGAGGTCTATAAACAACTTCGGCGGCTGAACGCCGACGGGAACAACCTTATTAATATCCATGGGCGCTGCGCCGAAATCGCGAGGGGAAGAGGTCCTTTTGCGGCCCTTAGCCGAGGAGCGGCACACTCGGGCGAGGTGTCCGAACTTGCCACAACGATTACAGGTGGCCCGTCTGTGCGGGCACGATTCCCGAGAATGGGACGCCCCGCACGAAAGACATGACATCGGCTCGCTCTCTGAAGCGGGCGACGCGCGCCGCCTTTCCCCCCGCCCATACGACGCAGGCGAGCGCCGCGGCGTCCGAAGGGAGGGAGGGGAGGGCGACGCAACAACAGCCACCGAAGAAACCGGCGCCGCGGATAACGGGGCCGAATCGTCAACTGAGGATACCTCCCCCCAAGCGGAAAGTTGACTCCCCACGGCCTCCGAAACTTCAAATGCGCACGCAATACGCAAAACCTCCGCTAATGAGGGATCGTCAGTCTGAAGAGCCTGCTTGCGAACGTCCAGGTCGGGAGCAAAACAAACCAAAACATCGCGGACCATAGTCCGCATACGAATCGCCGTGCGGTTCGGACCGAAACAGACAACGACGGGCTAGCCCCTGCAGTTCCGTGGCCCACGCGCGGTACGACTGACCCGGCTGTTTCCGCGAACGGTAGAAAGATATGCGGGCCGACACCACGTGAGAGTGGCGGCGAAAATACGCCGCAAAAAGAGAACAGATATCCTGAAAGGACAGGGATGCCTGCGTCTGAAGCAGCGCTAAATCGCCCAGCAAACGAAAAAGACGAGGCGAGAGCCACGAGAGGAAATAAGCTTTTTGCTTACCTTCATCACACACCTGGAAGGCTACGAAGTGTTGGCGTAAACGCTGTTCGTAGTCGGACCAATCCTCGGCAAAGTCGTCAAATGGAGGAAACGGAGGAACGGGCACCGAAGACCGCAACCCGACCTGTTGTCACAGCCCTCGTCAATGTGTCAATAGCCGCCGTGAGAGAAGCATTCTGTTGAGCCAAAACTTCCGGTAACGACTGAAGATTCGTTAGCAACGCGCTAAGCTGTTCTGCCATGACTGCGGCAGGAAGACCACGCAACCAATATCCTCGTCGCCACTGAAGTGAACACTTTCGTCCAGGTACACTATGTGTCGTTCGGCGTACACTAGGCGAATGACCCGGCTGTCACGTCGGCCGTTCGACGGGGCCCGCCAGCAGACGGCGCGCAGCTCGCGTCAGCTGTTAGGCCGACCGTGCCCTCCTGTGGCACGGCCTGGAACTACCACGGCCGGGCCCGCGCCTGCCACGGAACCCAATGACGGCGCGCGTGATATGAACGGCCCTTAGGCCATAACAAAACCACCAATATCCCTCTTTTGTTACCTTGTTTGACTCCTTGGACCACTTCCTCTGCGATTCCACTACATGCTTCCCAAACAACATATTCTAAGAAACATTCTTTTCTTATTTTTTGTTGAGTCTTACTACATTAAGTCCAGTAGCACTATTATAGAAATAAATGGGTCATTTATCTTGTTATTAGATCGACACCACTTTGACAATCCGGTGTACTCGTACCAGACGAGTCCACGCACAGTCGAAGATGGAACTGGACTTCTCCTAAACAATGTGCACAAGATCCGCAATGATCTCGGCTACAAGAACAACAACACTAAGTTTGAGCAGCAGAAGTTGGGGCTCGCAGGCTGCACTGCTGATGACGACGATACGGGAAGCTGCGCAGGTACCTCTTCTGGTATTCTGTTGGTGTGGCCGTGCTTGTGCCCGTTCTTCTCTCTGTAATGATTTGTAACATGTTTTCTTTTGGTCCCCTCCTATGTCTGTATTACTGAATGGCTAGCCCCTATCCTCATATCAGCCACAGATGGCTGACATGTGTGGATGAGGGTATCGGAGCGATTGTGTAGATGAATGTGCTCTTTCTGAGGAAGGCCGCGGCTGAGAATTTAGATTTGTGTGTGTGTTTGGTGTGTCTTTTATTTGTGTCTGTTGGTGGCTCAATATTAGTCTTTACGGTGAGTTGTTCCCTGTGTACATATCATTATTAACATTAATCAGTTTGTAAAGCAATCAGATGTTTGAAGCTCCTTTATTGGTATGGGGTTCATTTTTTTTTTTTTTTTTTTTTTTCCTTCTTTTTATTTATTACAAACCAAGGGCTACTGACAAACTACTAACATATTAACAAGAAAATAGTACTTGTTAACAGTTAGAGAGGATTGCTAGCCAGTACTTAACCTGAAGGTGAAATTAATACTTTCAATAGTGCATGATGATGCTGAGAAGTGTGGAAGATTATTTAACCTTGACCAGGTTTCAGCAAAATTAATTTTGCCCTCTTCAGAAGCTGTAGAACACACAACTCACATAAAAGTTATTATAAAATAGAACATAGAGACAATGCTGTCGTTGAGTGCCTTTTACTCCATGTCAGCAGTTACGGCATAACTGTAGACTCAGGTACCACCCGTCTGCGTTGACCCATGACATCAAGATGTCGGAAAACCAGTATATAGATAACAGAATGTACCATCGATCACAGGTATTAGCCCAGAAATTCTCGCCTTCGGGGCTCACATAAGAAAAGAAAAATTTCTCGGTTAACGTACACCTAACCATCACAGAGAAGCTACAGATCACTTTTTAAACACAAAATATTAATCCATTTTGTTTGTAAACAAACTATCATCTTTAACTCAACGACCACATTATCACTCACACCTTCTACAAACACGCACGCACCTCAAAACTACCGCACTGCGATGACGTTACGGGTCAAAGTTGACGGGCGGTATTCTCGTCTACAGGTGAGCCGCAGTTACAGTATAAAATGTTAAAATTGACATGTCAAAATTTAAAAACTGTGGAATAATGATGGCACCACCTTACACGGCAACATTTGCTAGTGTTACTATGCCTATCTCAGCAGAGCTCACTCACCCTTTATGTGCCAGTACTCCACTGTTTTTATATTGTGCCATGTCAATCTTAAAATTTTATATTTTAACTGTTGACATGGAGTAAAAGCTGCACTTGATTAGAGCATTTGGGCCTGTTCTATTTTATAAGTACAGTTTACAACTCAGTGCAAAGATGTAACAAAGAACTGTGACAGGCACATAAAAAAAGACACACACACAATACAACACTTGAGGTATCGGCCATGGCCTTCTTCAGAATATGGAACATTCACATAATCACACATGCACACAACAGTGTCACACAATAATCATCTCCAGCTGCCATACCATGATTCAGAGTGCGGCAACCAAAGATGAGGGTTTTGTGACTGTGTTGTGTGCCTGTGCAATTGTGTGAATGTTACATATTCTAAAGAAGGCCATGGTCGATAGCTTAAGTGTTGTATGTGTGTGTCTTTTTTATGTGCCTCTCACAGCTCGTCTTTGCAGTGAGTTGTAAACTATCATTATTATAACAACTCTCATGTGACTTACATGTCCAACACCTTCTGAAAAAGGAAAACTTTATTTTGCCATCCCTGGTCAAGATTTAATAAAACAAATTTAACACATCTAGTTGTTTTTCTACAAATTAAAAATGTGGGTAATTTGTAAAGACGATCACATATTGTAGCATTACTGCTTAATTATGACCGTGCTGGTAGCAGTTCACTGCCCTTTAGCTAATTATACTGTGTGTGTGGTATACCAGCCTACTTTAGGATGTAAAGGACCAGCTATGCTGTGCTTCTGTCAATGAGTGTGGATGCTCTTCAGTTGGGTCCTCAGACTCCGTCACTGGAGTTCTTACTACAGGAACAGAATGCTGGAGAGAGCTGAAATATCCTTCAATACTACTTCTCAATTTCTACAGAAGGATAAGTCTTGACATGCTTCATTTATTGCACCGTATTTATACAAAAGAGAGAGTGCAATGTTCCACACATGTCTTGGACTAACAAACTGTACAGAATGAATACCAGAATCATAATGAACAAACGAACGTAGGTTTTTAACAATGAAACAAATGTATTCATAGAAGTCCTTATATCTTCTTTGACTTGCACAGAACTTCACACTTTCAGCATTATCTGTGCCACTTGCTGTATACCGCCTGGCCAGTACACCTTTACAAAAGGAAAATTCCAGGGCAGTACCAATCCAATTCCATATCTAATTAACCTTAAATAAATACCTTGGTCATCTTGTATTGGTACTAGAGGATATAGTGTAACTCGTTACACTACAATATAAAATGCTTGTATGATTCTAACTTGAGAATTGCACAAGTGTTTGGGATCCTCACTGGATCAGTTTAAAGGAAGACATAGAAGTAATTTAGAGATGGGCTGCTACGTTTGTTAGTGGTATCTTTGATCAATGTGAAAGTGTTAGAGAGATCCTTTGGAAACTCAAATGGGAATCAGTTGAGGGAAGGTATCATTATATTCGTGAAACTCTATTGAGGAAATTTAGATGGCTGCAATTTTAAACTTATTGAAGAATGATTCTTCTGCGAAACTTAGGGTTTGCATGAACACCACAAAGATAAAGAGAAATTAGGGCACCTCGGTTGCACAGTGGTAGAGTGGCAGACTACAAATCCAAAGGTCGCAGGTTCGACCCCCATCTGGTCCTGGGATTTTTATCAGTCACTTTACACTTCTTTCACCTCTGGCGGTATTGCTTACGTGAAAAATACCGAGTAGCACTTTGGTTCGGAACCCACGTTAAACTGTAGGTCCCCCTATAACTGGCTGGGTAAGTCAGTTCGAAGGTTGGAGGAAGGCAACGGCACACCACCTCCAAACAGGACCATGCCTAGTAAAGCACTGTGATGCTCAAACCAATGTTCGGATTGTTGACTGCTTTACCTTTACAGAAGTATACAAGAATTCATTTTACCATTATTGTACCCGGGAGTGAAAGGAAAGGAAGTGACTAGTAATGGTGCAAGGTACCCTCCACTATATACCTTGGGGTGAATTGTAGAGTATGTATGTAGATGTAGACCCTACTACTCCTGTAACAAAAAATGAAATGTAATATAACCTATGCATGTTCTGCTGAAAATAATCTCAGAACTGTCCAAAATAACCCCATTTGATGCTACATCCAGAA
Source organism: Locusta migratoria (assembly GCA_026315105.1). NCBI lineage: Eukaryota > Metazoa > Arthropoda > Insecta > Orthoptera > Acrididae > Locusta > Locusta migratoria. The sequence goes on along the minus strand of CM048754.1, from coordinate 92,004,169 downwards.
TCTCTACTCACAAGGGAAGTACTTCGGCTCGAATTAACACATATACACCAAAATCGTATGAGAGAAACTGTAAAGATCCCTTATTGCACCAGTGGTACTCCCGCATCTGCAAAACTCTGCAGTTGTCCGTTAGAGGCCTCTGCATGTGCCTTGCCACATTGCACTTTGACCTGTCGGTTCGCCAGTAGTGACGTTGCAGTGTGCCTCTGAAATTATGTGACGTTATTTGTGCTGTGAAGTGTCAGCTGGTGATTGGTAATCAATCCTGCTAATGATTCCTTAATTTCTCCTGGTGAATAAAAACTTCGAAAAACTTACTGCTTTCTTACGGCAGTTTCGCCTTGAAAATGGCAGGGTGGTCTCCTGCTGAAATATCGGCCGTCGTCGATTTTGGTACCTGGCAGCATACCGGTAAGTTTTTCGAAATCCTGCTAATGTATCGCAATTGGTTGATATGAAGTTACGAAGAACCCTTCTTCGTGAAGATGGCATTAGTGTAGAAGATGACTCATTCGCACGCTTTCTCGTATCTGTTATGGTACAGAAATATGAGCGTAGGTTAGATACTGTTGTAACACCATCACACAATGATGATAATAGGGATGATAATGACAAACAACTCATTGCAAGTGGTAGCGCTATGGTAAGTGCAGGAAGAGGTGATGGAAGCAGTGGCAGTTAACACTAACAGTCTTTCGAGAAGAAAGTTAAAGTTGCAACTATCATCACGGCTTTTGATGACAATACACTAGAGAACATGTTTGATGATTATTACATAAGTTATAGTTAACATATTTTCATTACGTATGGCGTCTACAATTACATCTACAGTGCCATCTAGAGCATCATTGCAGAGTTTTGCATAAAAACGAAACCCACCAGCACATTGAGGTGTACATAGAGATCCTGTAACCAAACATTCATACAGATATGTTTGTTCGAGCCCATGTACTTGCCTTGTCAGACTGAACACCTTGTCACCTGGAACACCAAGCAATATCACTCCTTTTTCATTATGTCCCTATACTTCTGGCAGCATCATAAATCTTTGAATCTGTCATAAACTCACTGGACGGAGCATAATTATTGTGATATCGTACTGTAATTCCTGTTGAATATTATGGTTTCTTTTTTCCTTCCATAGCTAAGTAATATGACAGACACTTACTGCAGCTGGGTATATTTATTTATAATTTGAGGAAAATACTAATGTATGGAATTTTTCTTTGAAGTTACCAGTGAAGCTGTTGGTTTAAGCCACATTATACTCATTTCGAAGTAAAAACTGTTTTATTTGCAAAGTAGTTTTTAATGATTAGTAATGAAGTGTTTCAGCCTATCAGCAGGGCATCCTGATTATAAAGCACTTTAGGGGGATAGCATTCATTGACTTTAGGCATTGAGATATTTGATATCCAAAGGTATGGTTGCATTTCAGTATTTTTCATAAAACTGTTAAAAGGTATATAAACAAAGTCGGCCCATGCTCACAGGCAGCGAACAGGTGTGGTGTATTGCTCCGACAACACATACAGGTTTTGATGCCTATTTTCAAGAAACACTGTCACATCACAAAGTGCCATACAATCTGATGATGCCCTTCTGTCAAGGCTACACACATCATTACTTAAGACCAATAAACTACTTTGCAACAATACAGCTGTTTACTTCAAAATAAAATTTCACTGGTTACTTCATGAACCACACTATGTAACTGAAAACATTCCGCAGTAAACATGGTTGTCAAATCTTGTAATAGACTTATATTAGCTTCAAACCGGGTACAGAAATTTGATTCATTATGTAGTATATGTTAACAGAGATACACTAGAAGATGAAAAATATACGTATGTTATTATGGTAATTGTAATTATTGTGTTTCTGTATATAAAAGTTGTATGATATGTCGTTGGTGTATGATGTAGTAAATGTGTACAATAATATATTTCAGGTGCCTACGGACTGTCATACGAGCATCCAGCTTCGGCAAAGAACAAAGATGCAGATGCGTGTAATCCCAATGTCAATGTTTACCACAGTATTGAAGATCTGAGTAACTCCAAAGTAGAGCATGTTTATGATGAAATTAAACAGAAAGAAGGTCAGGGTAAGTAAACAAACATATTTCTCTTTAATTCTACTGCAGTAAGGAGGATTGTACCAAGGGTATAGGAAAGTGAGGTGAATTTAATAATGATGTAAAGTTCAGTTAATTACACATACATTCTAGCATGCCTAAGCAGTCTTTAAGGAACAAAAATTTTACATGACATCATCAAAGAACTCTGCTGCCTGATCATCACATTTGTTTTGGCGAAGTGCCTCAACACCTTGTGTCGAGTATTAATTCTTGATATTAGGGTTTCCAGATAGAAACAGTTGCTTCACTATTGCCTAGCTTGCATTAAAAATTTCCATAAGTTTCAAGATCAGCAGTTTGCTAATAACAAACTTCTCTGCAAAACGATATGACTGTCAGGCATCAGAGGTCCATTGTGCTACAACTTGATAAATGTTCATGGTGACTATGTTGAGAAGTGACAAAAATGTGCATATTTTAGTTTGTCATACAATTTATGTTCATAAATAAAGTTTCCCTTACTCTTTAGAAATCGGTTCTGACTTTAAAAATAACCTTTGTATGGTTTTCATAAGCATTTCTTCCGTTAGTCTCTTGCATTTAACTGTTACAATGCAATGATTTAATTTTTGTATTCATGTATGAGATCAATATTTTTTTTAAAATCAGAAATCTGAATTACCAGATATTTGGTATAACTATTTGAAAGGATGTTGTCATTAAAAAATAAGTAACATGTGTATCAGGATGGGAGGGGAAAAGTTGCTAATAATGTTATTTCTATTTACAAGTAGTCTGTGGTATGTATTAGGCATGGAATTAGGGAAAACAATGATTTAGGAAATTTTTATCCATAATTTACATATTGAAGATTCTGTACATTTATAAGGGTCGAACGATGCAGTGAACTGGGCATTATTTTCAATTAATGTTTGCAAGAAATAGCTAAGATTTTTTGGAGTGAATACAACGTTTGAAAATTTGAAGGTGGCAGGGATAAAATAGATGGAACAATGGGTTATTTGCAACTAACTGCACTTCCCACGGCAGCCTCAGCCGCACTGTCTGTCCATTCAAATATTCCAAGGAATTTTCCGCATAGGAGGCATCTGAAACATTAAATGGTGTTTGAAAACAGGAGAGGGAAATAGCAGTTTGATGCTTTAGTTGTGGATCCCAGTGTAAACTTGAATATAATTGTGACTTATCCAGTTTAGTAAATAAATCACCTAACCTTTACATAATCTACATTTGATTATTGTTGCTAGTACTTACAATTAACAAAACTATATTTTTATGAATGTTGCATCTAAAATTCACAGATATGGAATACGATCATCTGGACTACAGCAGACCAGCAAGCTCATGGAAGCCACACTACCAGAGGATGGCCAATGGTATTGGGCCCCCAAAAGATCCAAATGCACCCGATGACAAGCCGTCAAAGTCGTCGGACTGAACGTGGATGTATTTCGAGGGCCGAGGTAGTATGTGAGCCGTTTTATTGTGCTTTCCGAGACAAACTGCTAGTGAATCTCAGAAACAGATACCCAGTGAGAAATCTTCTTTCATTTGATCTGGAAGACTGCAGTGTAATTCCACTTACTACTTGCTCATTTTTTCGTGTTCTCGGCCAGAATAATTATAATTGAAATGGAGAGATGTGAATGACCACTGGGATTGTGTTGTATGGATACAGCGGGCACTTGAGAAACTGAATATATAAGCACACAGGAGACCAACCATATCAATTACCAGGAGAAACTATTAAGTTCCTTATCAGTGGGTGTATGTGTGGGGATCACTTTGCACTACACACTGAAACAAAAATTTCTAAACTATGAACAAAGTAAGGGTTCTCCCCATTATAACAAGTTTTAACGTAGTGATAGGTTTATGCTGCTCAGTTCTTCTAACTATAGAGTGTTTGTGGTGCCTGGAGTTGTCAGCCTTAAATATTTGAATTCCAAGTCTTTTCATATGCTTTTGAAAGGTGTAAAGGTTAAAACTTATATGATGCCAACTCAAAGATAGAGTTGTTGAATTCAAATATTGAAAAAAGCTAAAATTTAAATTAATGGTAACATCTAAGATTGGTCAGTCTTTACTGTTAAAGCTACACTTCCACTCCTTGCATGGCTGCTTCACAGAATTACGGTTTTCCTGGTACAACTCTTGACACTGGAGTTTAGCTCAATACAAAAATATTGCAGGGAATTTGTGATTGCTACGTCTCATTATAATTGAGCTGAATATGAGCAAGTTACCCTAGGAACTGATTAATATTAAACAGGGTAAATTGTTTGCAGTATATGACAAATTGTGCAGGGTCAGAAATATAAACATTTTACAGAATCTGTGCAAGATTTTGTAAACAAGTGTGTGTATACAGTCTAGTGTATTGCAGTGTTGTGAATGAAATATAACCTATCAAAATTAGAAGAGCATTGTGTGTTTGTCCTGTTTGTTACTCGTGGAAGGTATATTTAGAGTGAAGAGGATGAAATGTTTGCGATTTTCGGTGAATTTCCTCACCTGTGTAAAGGACTGTTGCTAATGAAATAATTTATATTTTTCCAAATGAACTGTGATTAAACAATTTAGTAGAATTGTTCTGTGTAAATAGTTTTAAAGTAAATGATAGATATCTATTTTATATATTGATTATGTTGTAAGAGGCGCCACTGATTGTGAATGCAATGGTTGTTCAGACATTCCAGAATGCACCTTGGGTACACTTGCAAGAAATGGTGGGTGCTGTGCAAAATAATATTGGCTGCTAAACATTTTTATGTAACATTGGTCACATTCTTGGAAACTTATGTCCAAGAAACTGCCTTGAAAAAAGTGTCTCCCCTTTTCCTTACATTTTTTAAGCTGAGGTGACTGTACATCTTGTGGCAATAACTGAGAATAAGTTGTCAATATATAAATGAAATGTATATAATTTATACTGTTCAAACAGATGATAGCATGTTTAATAAACAATGCTGTTTTTAATAAAACTATAACAAAAATCTGTGTGTTTCTTTTTATTACATTTAATGTAATATTTAAATACCTAAAGGTAAGGTTGAATGTAGGTAGTACTTTGCCAACACATTCCCCCCCCCCTCCCTCCCCAGTAGTATGTTTCAAGAACTTGTTAGCAAACCTTATTTTTATATTGTCTGATTGGATTTTTCATTGAAAAACAGTGTTGACTTTCAAGAATTATTATATTTGTAATTGCATGCATTTCCAAAGGACAGACAGTGAACATCATGTTCTTGACTCTGATTAGATATGATCCATTTAATGACTAACACTATTAAGTGAAATCATTATGTCATTTGATGATATTTCCACATTCTCTGAAAAAAATATTTCACGAAGGCAGGTCATACCATAGTTAGTTTTCATGAGCCCAGAATAAACTGGTACTGATTTGACAACTAAAATGAGTGGAGTTAAGGTAATGGACACTAACAAGATAAGTTTACTCAAGGGCATATACTTTATTTTCTGGATGAGTTGCCAGGCAGATACATTTGCCTAATAATTATAGACTTTATCAGTGCAATAAATCTACTAAAAAATTATAGAACAGATTTCCTAATTTTGAATCACCTTTAAAAAAAAAAAAAAAAAATCAAGTAGGGCTTAATCCTTTGAATCACACAAATACCTATAGATATAATAGGCATTGAAATTTGGTTTTAGCCTTCTTTGTTGCCATACTGGACCACATTATAATAAAAAAAAAATAATTAATACAAGCCACTCAAGGAGTCACTACAGATGACAAATGACCCCCTGGGACAGGCTCGAAGATGTTCTAGAGCCGTTAGGGTGGCGACCATCTCTACGGTGAAGATGGTACTCATATGACAAGGAATGCAGTTCAACATGATCGCCATGAAGATACGCATACCCAGCACGACCATCTGCCAGGAAACCATCAGTGTAAATGGCTTCAATGCCACAGAATGAATCAAAGAGTTGCACGAACTGGCGATGGAGTTGTGTTGCAAAAAAAGTCCTTTGAAACGTGGGATACATCCAGACAAAGCTGCAAACAGAGGAGTTTGACAGGAATAGATGAAAGTGGCAGGGAGTGGATGGGATTCCAGGGACGAAAGAAGAGAATGTACACAGACTGCAGTTGGATAACGCAACCTGGCCCGTTGTGAAGGGATAGGGAGTGCAGCATCTGGAAAAAGGAGCTGATAGTTCGGGTGGTGTGGTGAGGCCGGAACATGGGCAACATATGAAGCCAGCAGGTGTTGCCAGTGGAACTGCAGGGGCAGGACCCCAGCTTCGACAAGGAGGCTTGTCACAGGGCTCGTGCGAAAAGCCCTTGTTTGCCAAAGGAACACCACAATGTAAAATTGGGTCCAATGCCTGCAGTGCTGAAGGTGCGGCCGAATCTTAAACTATGCAGCTATAGTCTAGGCACGACTGAATGAGCGCCTAATAAAGTTGCAGGAGTGTTGGGTGTGAGGCTCTCCAAACAGTGTGGCTGAGACAGTGCAGGTTGATGTGGCATAGCCAGCACTTTTGTTTGAGCTGGTGACGGTGGCACCCAGGTGAGACATTCGTCGAAAAACATGCCTAAAAATGGTGCTTCCAGGACGAGAGGCATGGGACAGTCTGAAAAAATAGTTTTAGAGATTTGGAGTCCCCAGCAGAACGAGATGCCCACTCAGTCCTTTCCAGGTATTTGGAGGCCCCCCAAAGACCGGAGGCGCGCTGCAGTCCACCCCATCCGTCCCCCCCTTAGTCCGCACTGCCCTCAACCCAGAGATAATTGAGCAGGGCGAGAAGCTGTAGCTTAGAGTCCGCTGATAGGTGTCGGAGGAACTGGCTGTGAATTCAATCAGGTCCAGGGGAAGTATCTGGGCATGCAGCAAGAGAGGGCACTTTCAAACTCCCTCTCAGTAAAAGGGACGTTGTATGTTTCCCAGTGTTGCATTCGAAAAGTTATCCAATTTCTCTCCTTGAGCTCTTTAAGGACACGGAAATCCACACCATAAGCAGCAGTCGCTAAGGTGTGTGAGTAGTGGTTTGCCAATTGCTCAGCTATGGTGAGAGGAGTAGTACAGTGTGTACCCTGAATGCTAAGACACGGGATTCCCGCTGGTGGGCAGTGCCCAAAGAGGCATCGAACTTGTGACCATACCGTGAAAGTGTTGCGCAGGAACCAATGGAGGCAACGTACCGCTCCCAGGAGTCACTCTTGCTTTGCTAGATCAATCGCCAGGCCTGTGCCCGGAGACACAAGAAGGCGATAAGATTATTTATGGAAGGGTGACGTCGGTGGTGCTGCAATGCTCGCTGATGTTCCCGGATGGCCTCAGTGATCTCTGGTGTCCACCAGGCCACCAACTTACAGTGGGGTGATCTGAGTGAGATGGGAACAGATTTCTCAGCAGCAGAAATGATGGCCTGCCTCTCTGACCTGCTTAACAGCAGCATCAACATCAGCTGAAAGGGGAGAAGTAATCACAACAGCTACGGAATAAGCTGGCCAGACAGCTCTATGTAGGGACCAGCGAAGCAGACAGTCAGCAGGTGGACACTGTGGGAGTGACAGGAAGATGGAAAAATGGTCGCTGCCACACAGGTCGTCGTAGACCTTCCAGGTGAGATGTGGAAGCAGGGTTGGGCTGCAGACGGACAAGTCTGTGGCCGAATATGTTCCATGGTCTATGCTAAAATGTGTAGGAGCACCAGTGTTGAAGAGGGTGTGTCAGTAGGGTCTCTACTGCGTTCTGAGGTCTGTGTGTCACCCCACAAAGTGTGGTGGGCATTGAAATCCCCCAAAAGAAGGAAAGGTGGGGGAAGTTGGGTAACCAATGCAGCGAGATCGACAGGATAGACATCCTCAAGAGGCATGGCAGCACTGGGGACAGAGGATAGTATGTAGACACAGACACTACTGGCAACTCTGTCATAGACAGAACGATTTTTAAAATAGCCCCAGTAACCTCGAAGGGCAGGAGTCCGCATTGCTGGAAACTAAGTTTCCTGTAGAACAATGCAGAGAGCAGGTGTTATGCTTAAAAGTTGTTGTAGCTCGGCCAGGTGAGGGAAAATTCCGCCGCAATTCCCCTGGAGGATTACATTTCTCCATGCTGTATAGCCATGTTGAAGAAAAGAAGCAGATTAGTCAATTGAAATGTCTGCTACCATCTGCTCTGAATCCACAGAACCAGAGACGATATGGTTCGGTGAATCGGTTAGCATGAGATCCTCAGGAGATGTGAGGATCTCGACTTCATCCTCTGAAGCAGAGGATGTGGGTGACTGTGGCTTTGCAGCCACCATAGTTTCCTTCTTCAGTTTCTTTTTTTTTCTTTTTCTTTTTTTCTTTCTTTTTTTTTTTTTTTTTCAGCCTCTCGCTGGCCTTTAGGTTTTGAGGCCTGGGAGGGCTTCTCAGAGGTGACTAAGGGAGCTGACGAAGAGCAAGAGGCTCTTCGACCAGGATCATGGGGATCCTGCAGCAATTTGTTGCTGCGATCCTCATTACCAAACTGAAAAGCCTCGGAAGGAAGTGTCCCGAGGGACCCCTTCCAAGTGAGAGGAGCCGGGAAAGTCCGTTGCTTCTCTGACTGTGGGGTGGGGAACAGGTGTCCCCCAATGTTTTGGGGGTCATTGCTCCCAAAGTGAAAAGAGTGCGAGCAACTGAGAAGGAAGTTCCCCCCAATTGGCAAGGAGTCAGTAGCAGTCGATCGGGCCTGGGAGCGCACTTGTGTTGCTTGCGCATATTTTGACGTAGGAGCAGCAGAGGTGGATGGTAAGGCTGCTGCAGCATAGGAGGTAGCCATGTTTACAGGGTGCAGCTTCATAAATTTGCACTTTGTCTCTGAGTACGTCAGTCGGTCCCAGGTCTTATATTCCATAATTTTGCGTACTTGCTACAGAACCGTGCACATGGGTGAACAAGGGGAGTGATTCTGGCTGCAATTGACACATACTGGAGAATGCGTCTGCACTCCTGACATGTAGGTTTGGCATCACATCAGGAGCTCATATGCCCAAACCTCCAGCACTTAAAATAGCACATGGGGAGAGGAATGTAGGGCTTTAAGTTGCACTGGTAGATCATCACCTTGACTTTCTCAGGCAATGAATCACCCTCGAAATCCAAGATGAAGGCACTGGTGGCGATCCTGTTGTCCTTCGGACCCCTATGGACTGGCCGAATGAAATGTACTCCCCACCATTCTAGGTTGGCACGCAATTCGTCATCTGACTGCAGCCACAGGTCTTTATGGAATATTATTCCCCGTACCATATTTAAGGTCTTGTGTGGCGTGATGGTAACGGAAACATCACTCAGCTTGTCACAGGCAATCAATGCTTGTGCCTGTGACTGGGCTGGGGATGACATCATTATTAAGACAGACCCAGAGCTCATCTTTGACATTCCTTCCACCTCAACAAACTTGCCCTCCAAGTTTTCAAAAAAAATAATGGCTTTTTCATCTTAAAAGATTCTCCATCAGTGCTGCTACATACCAGGTATTTTGGGACATAAGCCTCACCGTGATGTCTGGCCCAACATTCTTCCCATGGAGTGGTCATGGAAGGAAATGCTTGAGGGTGCCTAGGTGTGTTTGTGTGTGTGTATATATATGTGTGTGGTTGGGTGTGTATTTGTTTACCTTAGGGTTAAAGAAGGAAGGTAAGTCCTTCCACTTCTGTGATTGGAATGATCCTTCATCCACTCCCTTAAAACCCACATCCTTCCCCCCCCCCCCCCCCCCGCCCCGCCTTCCTCTTTTCCTGATGAAGCGGCCAAAGGTTGTGAAAGCTTGATTGTTTGTTTGTGTGTGTTTTCATTTGTGTTTTTCATGTCTATCAGTGAGCCTGTGCTTTGGGTAAGTCAAACAATCTTTATTTTTATATATATTGTTTCCACCGGAAAGTCTCCTAGGAAAGTAACAAACAACATCTCTTTACCTGCAAAGGCTGTAGCTAGACTGATTACAATGGTACTGAAATGGTGAAGGTGACAAGAAATATTGGGGTTTAAGCAGCTTACAAAATAAAGGGCTTGGATGGGATTCCACCCATACGTAGTTGTTACAGGGTAAGAAATTGGTAAACAATTATTTGTCAGGTGCAGACTGATTTAAATTCTTTTGCCAAATTACAACTTAGTGGACAATAAAAAACAAATTAATCTGCAGGCATGCCGCAGTTCTATGCTCCAGGTTCTATAGGCATAGTTATGGTAGGGCTATCAGTATATTGATGTATCTTTGACTTGAGGGATATAGTACAATTTTCATATATTAGCATTGTAAATGTTGATTACTTTTTTTTGGGGGGGGGGGGGGCCTCTTCCATACCTAGATACCCTGTTTATTTGTAATAGCAGAGTTACAGGTCAAATCAAAGTTACTGGTCTTGGAAAGGAAGTGGAGCTTCTAGAAGTTTTGTGACACTGTGCTGCCTCCAAATTTTCTAGAGTTAAGGAAGCTGTTTTTCTTAATCTTGTAATTGGTTAAAGGTTTTGCAGAATTATATTTTTAATGCAGCCTCTTGCTCCTTCTACTAAATCATTTCAGTACCAAGTTTGCTGCTATATTTAGAAAGTGACTGTCAAAAAGTTCTCACACCTTGTGTAGTATCAGTATTTCACTGATCACCATGAAAGTTGACAGATATATGTGAAATTGGTAAATACGAGCAGGAGAGGAAGGATTGCTCAGGAGATATACTACAGACTACCAGGAAACCCAGCTTTATACTCTCACAGTCTAAGTACACCTCGGCTTTTAATGTGATGTTACTGTGTGTTGATAAAACACAATATTGTGTGTGTGTGTGTGTGTGTGTGTGTGTGTGTGTGTGTGTGTGTACAATTAATATGATAGAAAAAGAATTTTACTTATCTTAGCTATTAAAGCTATACATTTTTCATTAGTTCATTTATCTTTAATTTGTAGCTCCAAATCTTCTGTTCTTTGTAGCTTCTTGCTTTATCATGAGGCTGTGACATTTATCCCTACTTGTCACTTTTACTGGTTCGTTACAAATGTCATTGTTCATGAATTATGAACACTATTAGGAGTATAAATTGGAACTCATCATGAAGATGATTGTTGAATCACAGACAGGAACATGTTGAAAAAATTACTCACACACTGAACCTCTTGGCTCTACACACTTTGTCAGAACAAGAGTCATGCACACATTCATAACATCATACAGGCACAACATGCACCCATCACTGCCATATTGAGCCCATGCATCTCAAGTTCCTGAACAGTTATACAACATTAAAGACATAATATGTGAAATTAAGAAATAAAATAAAATGGGAAGTCTTGCAGTGATTTCCTTCCATCACAAAAGGCAGTTACATTACTAAATATCTATGAAAGTACACTGCTACTCATTAATTTTAATACACCCAATAATTGACATTTAGTTATCTGTAGATAAGGTCTAATAAAATGGGTACGGTTGAGGAAGCAAAGGAATAATACAACAGTTGTACACATGTCATGATGTTTGTTAGCGATCATCAAGATACAATACTATCCACCAAAGAACGTTGTGTCCATTAACGTTATGTACCTATCTGATATGTTTGTTTACCTGTTTGCCAATGGACACTGTATTTCGTGGACCTGTTTTATTTCCTGTAGTGAAGCGATGTCCACAGCAAACGTCATGCACTGCTATGATACATAACACACAGTCCCTGTGTGTTAGTTACTTTGTGACAGTTGAAGTGTGCACACTACTAGTATGACTTCATGAGTAGAGTTACCCAGAGAAAAATGTGCTGCAGTTGTAGCACTTGCTAATCAGATGCTCACAATGATTGATAGTGAAGGATTTGATGTTCTTTGCATCTGGTTCATAGATGAAGCACACTTCCACCTGAATGGATACGTGAATAAGCAGAACTGGTGATTTTGGGGTTCCAAAAAACCATATTGGTGCGAAGCGAAACCCCTGTATTCTCCTTAAGTTACTGTGTGGGCTGCAGTATGCAGCAGGGGCATTATTGGCCCTTTTTCATTCGAGAAACGGTCACTGGTGCACGTTACATTGCAATTTTGGAACAATTTGTCGCCACATAGCAAGCGTTATAGGATCGACCAGGTACTGAATGGTTTATGCAAGATGGAGCCCAACCACATCGGACCGAACAAATGTTTCGCTTTCTTGAGGAATACTTCGGGAATATTGCAAATTTACTGGTGCAGGCTTGGATTGGCCTCCATATTTATCGGTTTGACTCCCTGTGACTTTTTTTTGTGGGGCACAGTGAAAGACATGGTCTACCCGAAGTATCCCGCCATGCTGGACGAGCTTGAATCGGCGATCTTTGTGGCATGTGAATCCATTTCGGTTGAGACACATCGAAATGTGATGGCAAATTTCATTCTTCATTTGCGCCACCTCTGTAGTGCCAATGGTGAACATTTTGAAAACATTGTGATGTGATTGTATTCATACGATTATTTCACTTATGTGTGCTGATATGAGCTGTACAGCGGTATCTGTTACCAGCTTTTGTAACTATTATTTCAAACTGCTGTATAAACTTCTTACAGCTTTCACAATAAACATACTGTTTACTACATTCCTCTATCGATCTATGTTTTCGAGACATTTAATTTTGAAACCAGGGAGCCCTTTTCTGGACACCCTGTCTTTATTCTAGAAATAAAGATGTGTAATACTGGTATGGTCACTAAAAATGTTGGTAAGTGAATAATTATTTAACAATTTATGACTTTTTGGATAGGTGCTTCCATAGTTACTAACTAAAATAACTGACTTGATGTTAAAAGAATTCACACAGTACAAGGACTGCATTGCAAGACATGCTTTTGCTTTTTCATGTTTATCATGGGATAGAATTTACTCATATGCGAACTATAACAGAATATGATTTCTACCTTAATAGATCTTTAATACATATGAATAATCAGTGTATAATTCATGTGACAAATCCAGTTATATGAATACATATTGCTCATTTATAAAGTTATAAAGGTTTCATTAAAAATACAGCTGTTCTTTAAAATTGATCTGCCTTTTTTTTATACTGTTACTAGTAAAAAATGAGAACCTATTGTAACAGAAACCAAATAAATAATGGTTATTCAGAATTATATGTACATATCCCACCATTGCTGCCCCCCCCCCCCAAAAAGTACAGGTAAAAAAAAAAAATCCCTATTATGGAGCAACTATTCTTGCATGAAATGCATAATCTTATCCCACAAAAAGAACCCCATTGGTTAACAATTTACTTACAACAATATTCATTTCAGAACAGTTTGAAGCTCTGGACACCTGTAATATCAAAACTTTCTTGTAGCTCTAGCAGGGAAAGATATCACCGAAGAAAAGATATTTCTTTCTGGCTTCCACACAAAATTTTGTACATTAATTATCTACACTCAGAACATGAAAAGCAGTTCTGCTGCCTTGTAGAATTTTTACTAACACTTACACTGCCTTTATGCTGTTGATTTGCAAACTGATTTCTGACTTGCTGGGATGCTAAAAATATAACATATACAGCCTCTTAATTATGTGCACAGCTTGAAACTAGTGCAAGTACAAATGTATGGTATTATTGTGTATAACAGTTTAATTATGCACATGATTGGCCTCATTTACTGAGTGGAATGTTATGTATTAATTACTCCATACAGAACATAAAAGAATAGCTCTTAATATACATTACATATTGTCAGCTTATATTGAAAACTCCTATCACATGAAAGTTAAACAGTTTTCTGGTGTAAAATAGTTACCTAACAATATATGAGGTTTCACTTCTTTCCTCACCAGAATGACTGGCTTAGGGATAGTGAAAAAAACTAGGTTTTCTATCTGATAAGGCGATAAAAATGTTTGCAACTTATTTGTCTTATGAGATAAGATGATTTCAATATAAGCCAACAATACATAATAGTGGGCAATAGTAAAGCCAAAGGAGATGTTGGGAAGAAAGGAACTAGCAAACTTAAGGCGAACATTAGCATTTTTTTAATTCATCTATCTTTTACAGAAAAAAACAGTAAACTTCAACCATAAATGTTTTGTAGGCACGTTACAACATTAACAAACACTGCATTATAATTTGTGACCATACATTATATATTTTCTCTGAAAATGTCTTTAGTAACAATGCACTACACTTGCAACAAGAAAAATTATGTCCTGTCTTATTGAGTGGTCTTTGCTTTACTCCTTTAATTATTTGGCACTTCAGTTCCACGGAACACTATTTATGTGCAGCTATATACTTGATTATTTTTTTTTATTACTCAACATGCGTAATAATACTTAATGGTTAATTTTATCATCAACTTACAGAAACAGTTAGGTTAAGAAACATCGATGTATGCCGATGGTCACTTGGCGGTCGTCTACATTCTACTTGCAGCGTGTCGCTGCACGCAGCATTCATACCATAGGCTAGGTGGAAGACTCGCTGGACGAAAAATTGTTGTAACTACCTACCTAAGAACATACATGGGTGAAAAGCAGTTCTGCTGGTCTCAAAAATCTTTATTATTGTGCGCTTCTGTTCCAAATGACAACCAAAGTGAAATTTCACACCTATGGTAATTTCACCAGTAAGGTGGTCTACAAATAGTACGTAATATTCTGACCTGAGTAACCCTTCAACAAGTAGAGCTACTTGATATGTGCTACCACTTTTAATGAAGACTAACACTAGTAGTGTTTACAATAGAAACAATAATTAGGTCCAGTACATTTCAAATTGTATGGCTACAGCAAGCAATACTATAACCAGAAAATACTCCTTGTTGAAAATGAAATACTTGCAGTACACACTGAGATACCTTACATCTGTCAAAACCATTGTCACTTGCTGTAATTATGCTAAAAGTCACAGCCAAAGGAAAAGTTTTGGGGCACTAGAATAGCTACAAAATACAATTGAATAATATTTTCATTCATGTGAGTTAGTTTGTTTAGACACATATTCTCTTCACAAATTACATTGTAACAGTAGATACAGTAACTTACATTCCCATCTTCTCACATTAACTGGTTGTGTTTGTTTTTAATTTTGCCCAATTGATATTATTATTATTATTATTATTATTATTTTGTAAATCATCGGTGGTCATTGTTATTGCCAAAAAGTTTTACTTAAATAATGTCTTAGCATCATTAGCTATTGTGAGCAAATTAACCTCATTAGTTTGTGATTATCATATTCAGCAGCAATACATTCAAACAAAACCTTAAGGCTGCAAACTTTTGTAGGTAAACAAGTCAATGCATTCAGTTAACCATAAAGAAACCTCTTTCAAAATTTGTTTACATTCCTTGTTATTCATTTTGTTCTGAAGTTTGTGTGTCATCTAAATAACTGATGGTGTGTCTGTAGGCCTTGTCAGTTTCAACATTAAAACTTTACCATGCAGAACGGCATTTCTCTGACCAATTGGAATTAACGTTTAAGTATTCAGAGCATTTTTTTTTTTATCCCATTGCTTGCCACTTTACTAATTTGACACCTGACAAATTTAGCAGATCATCTTTCTTGAAAACTTTGCATACTGTTGAACACACACTGTACATTTCGACACAGTAATTTCATCGAAAAAGTTGTGACACGCTCGTAAAATTTCTTTTGCAACCTGAATACTGAAACATGTTCTAGGAACTACCTAAAAATGCCATTATTCTACAAAAGGCTCTACATGGGAAGACATTCTATTTTATTTTCCTATTTTTGTTTCTTTTATTACAGAGGGTTAGGAACAAGATCAGGGTACATTTAGGGAACGACCGCCAAGTACAAGTAATTACCAATACCTTGCAGACTCCAATATTGACCGTGATCTTATATAATAATCCAACTGGAAACATTCACGCTTTGACTCAATGTTAATCACAGCAGAAGTATTTCCTCTAAAAAAAAAAAAAAAAAATTAGAACTAAACACTCAAAACCAATTGTCATTTACTTTCAGGTTTATAACATTCATGAACAAAGAATGATATTCCAGAAGACATCATAGAAATAAGCTTGTTTGGCAACAAACAGCTCTGAATTATAGGTGTAAAGTGTCTTAAGGGTGATTTGTTACAACTGTAGAAAGTATGTAAAGTTATTCCTTGTATTATTTTTAAAAGATTTAACAAGTTCCATTAAGCTGGTAACATGGGACTGGCCGAATATTATGAATCAGTACTTTAGAACTCCTATTTATAAGGAAACAATGAATTATGAGATTTAATAAGAGAAAATCGAACACCTGACAACCAGATAATGGACTGCTACTATTCAAAAGTAACCGTAACATGTGTTAAGACATTTATCCCACTGGGATATGAAATGATCAATTCCAAATTTCTTGAAACTGATCAACCTGAATCTGATATACACACATAACTTTCATAAGGTCATCAAAACTGTAAAAATCGCAAGATAGAAAATGAAGATTGTATGGAGGATATTGCAGTGTTTCTTGACCAAATCAATGAAGTTTAACCTTCATATAGGTGGTACTGTGGGGGTGGGCATTATTGTGCAACACTTCTGTCTTATACCATCACGGGGGACAACATGTAGCAACTCCATTTCAAACCTGATGAGAAAATGGCAAAACCGAAAGTCAAAGCATTACCCAACTCCAAAATGAAAGAAATCCAAAGCTGTGATACATCGGCACTTCCTCTTCTTCGAAGTGTGGCAGTCGGAGGTGATGGTTGTATGACTGTGTTGTCTGCCTGTGTGATTGAGTGAGTGTTCTATTTTCTGAAGGAGGCCATGGCCGATAGCTGAATGTGTTGTATGTATGTATGTATGTATGTGTCTTTTGTATGTTCCTGTCACAGCTCGTCGCCACATCTTTATGCTGAGTTGCAAACTGTCCTCACTATATTATTAAATTATAGAAACCCTAGATGAATCAATTTTCATTAACTGAAAAAAACTAACTGGAGAGTTTATCCACCCCAGCACCCCAAAATATAGAAATTAATAACAAAAAGAAATATCTCAGATATTAGGTTATGTTCCTGCTTCAGGGAATAAAAAATTGAATGCATTTGGAATTTGAATGTAATTAATTACCTTTTCTCCACAAGCCAGGAAAGTTTTTAAAACCAAGATATGGCCAAGAATTTCTTCCTTTAAAAATAATACATGGGATTTGTACTTTCACCTTTGTTTTGGCCAGTAGCTCTCAAGTAAAGATGAAATTACTTTATTACATGTAAAACAATGACATTTAGATTTCCAACAAACTGCATATCTTTTACTTAAACATGTAATTGTAGGAAAAATAAAATGCCAGCCATGCCTACAGTCACAATGAAGTTCATCTATGGACTGCATTTCATGAGTGATCCATAATTTCTTGTAGACTATTATTTAAAGCTTAATATCTCACTTCACATCATACACTTTATGAAATTCTGACCTTCTGCTGTGATTAGTACACTGATTGACAAATCAAAGACGTAAACAACAGTTAGCTAAAACATGGAACTTCTTTTCTTTCTCTTTTCTTATGTTACGTGCCACTCTGCTTTGCATCGTGTTAACAAAAACTGACTATCAGAGCACCTTCAGTGGTTCTGTTCTCACTTTCACACAAAGAAATCCAGAATTTCAGAGTTCAGCAGCAGGCAGAACTTTGTTAGTGCTTCGACTGTGAGGTGCGGAGGCAACGTAAGCTCCTCACTTATGTTGTCAGACTAAGAGGACTGTCGGGTGCCGGCAGTGTTGAGATTGGCAGGTTGCACGGGTCCTGCAACACAAGAAGTGTAGAAAGCATCAGTAATACAGTTCAGTCACTGGAAAACTGTCTGTCAACTACTGCCAGAAAGAACAAGTGTATAGAAGAATCAATGAAACATACTTCTGTAAGAATATGAGATGTTAATATCAAGTGTTATGGTGACATGTGACAACTATAATTCTGGGATTAAATTCTATTACCTTCTTTTCCAAATTTACTCTTGACTACAAAAAAACTGTTGCCAGCAGTATCTTACAAGGTGTCCGAAAAGTCTTTCCCTGATTACAAAAATTGATAACTCAGGCTAGAGGTAAGATACAAATATGAAACTTGTGTCTAATTGTTTACAAACTATCAAAGTTTTTTTCTGTTTTAGGTTTGCAGTACGTAAGTAGTGGATGAGGTGCGGTGCCCAAGAAGCCATGTTAACCAATCAGAAGAAGGCACAGTGTGTTGTGGGGTACCATGAGACACGATCATCAACCACAGTACAGAGACACTTTCAGACAACATTTGGAAGGAATCCCCCTGATGTCAAGAGCATTACAGCCTGGTATGAGAAGTTCAAGAACACAGGATCGGTTGCTGACCTTCCGAGGTCTGGTCGACCAACAACCTCAGCAGACAGGGTGGAAGCTGTGAGACAGTCTTTTCTGCAAAGTCCAAAGAAACCTGTGCGCAGGGCCTCACGTGAATTACAGATGCCAAAAAGCTCTCTCCATGACATTTTACACAAACATTTATTGTTTCGTGCATACAAAGTGCAAATCGTTCAGGCCTTGTTGTCCAATGACAGTAGACGTCGATATGACTTTGCAGTCAAAATGCTATGACGTATTGAGGACGATGATGGTTATCTCAGGTGAATTTCCTTTTCCAACGAAGCAACGTTTTCTGTCAGTGGAGTAGTAAATCACCATAATGTGCGCATTTTGGGTTCCCAACCCCCTGGCGAGGTCATGGAGTGCACCAGAGGCAGTCCAAAGGTGAATGATTGGTGTGCACTTTTGCACGATCAAATTATCGAGCCATTCTTCTTCGCTGAGGCTACCATCACATCTGCAGTGTATCTGGACATGTTGCAACTGTATGCTGTTCCTCAGCTGCTTCAGTATCACCCAGAAGTCTTGTTTCAGCAAGACTGTGCACCACCTCATCGGGGTTTGGACGTCCGTGTCTATCTCGATATGACCTTTCCTGGGAAATGCATTGGTCGTGGTGGGCCTACGGTTTGGCCTCCACGCTCTCTTGACATAACCCCATTAGACTTCTTTTTATGGGGTTACGAGGTCTACCGAACACGAGTACCAGATCTTGAAACCCTGTGGCAACGGATAACCACAGTCATTGAATCGATCCCTCCAGTGATGTTGGCTAATGTGTGGATGGAAATTCAATATCGCCTAGATGTGCTTTGTGATACCAAGGGTGCTCATGTAGAAGTTTACTGATGTGTGAAAAAACCTTTAATAGTTTGTGAACAATTAGACACCAGTTTCATATTTGTATCTTACTTCTAGCCTGAGTTATCAATTTATGTAATCAGGAAAAAACTTTTGGACACACTGTATTTAGAGAACAATAAAAACAAAACAAAAAGTAAGCACTCATCAGGGACAATTTTGACATTGGATTAATTTTTTTAATGTTGCTGGTTAAGTACCTGTTCTGCTTTCTTAAGTCTTCTTTCACTGTAGAAAGAATAATATGCAATATGGATAATTCCTATACCATTCCTTATGCCAATAGTATTAATTTATTTCTTAGATGGTCTCATTTCATTAGCAGTGCATACATCATAGTTGCACTGAATCACAGCAGTTAGAAATGACAGTTGTATGTCTATGAAGTGTGAAGCTGGAGGAGTAAGCCTATCTGTCATTTTCCTGACGGAGATTGTAGCCAAAATAAATGTAAACTATCACGGCTCTTGTGAACTTGAACTAAAATTTCTAGGCTCATAGGCTGTTTTCGAATCATAAAACTTTTTCCTAACATTTTATCTCTACCTGTATAAGATATCCTCAGAGGTAAAGTGGTGAACTGCAATAAGTACTCGAAGGAGCGCTGTATGTATAGGCGTTGTAGAGACTGTCTCTGATATTGCCAACATTATTGACACTGAAAAATTAATTCTTAAGTCCAAATTCAGTCTAATTTCATAGCTTCCTCCTTCCTGTTAAAATTATTGGAGTGTTTGTACAGCTTGAGTACTTCTCTACACATACGAAAACAGTAGTGTCAAGATGACAGTAATCTC
Source organism: Locusta migratoria (assembly GCA_026315105.1). Taxonomy (NCBI): domain Eukaryota; kingdom Metazoa; phylum Arthropoda; class Insecta; order Orthoptera; family Acrididae; genus Locusta; species Locusta migratoria. The sequence continues at coordinate 91,984,075 of CM048754.1, read as the reverse complement.
ATTGGATTGAATTTTATGGTTGCCCTCTTGGGAAACATATTCCACTACGGCCAGTTTCTCCACATGTCCTAGGCGGCAGGTTCCTCTTATGTTCATCCAGACAAGTGTTGACATTTCTTTTTGTAGTCCCTGTGTATAATAAACCACAGGTACAGGGAATTTTACACACACCCTGTGTATCCAAAACGTGTCGTACATCTTTTGCAGACCTTAAATATTCTTTTATTATCCTGGTTGGCCTCAAAACAGTTTCCACTCCACACTTGCTCAGCACATATCCAAAGCAATCTGCAACTTTATTAATACAGAAAAGAAAAAATTTCGCCTTCGACAGTTGTTCATTGGTTTTGACTATTTCTAGGATGAAGGGCTTGGTCTATTTCTGTGGTAAAATAGTGATTCTTCTTGAAGGTTGATTTCAGATGTTTTACCTCATTTATTAAATAAATTGGTTCACAAATTTTGTTCACCCTATCAACCAAAGTTTTAACCATGCCTCTTGTTTGTTTGGGATTGAGGTTAGAGTCTTTATGCAGGTAATGATCAGTATGAGTAACCTTCCTGTAAACCCTGCGACCTAATGTCCCAGCCAATTGCTTGATTACAGACACATTTAGAAAATTCAGTTGCCTGTTGCTTTCTGTTGCCATTGTAAATTGGATTCTGGGGTTGATACTGTTTAGAAGTATCAAGGAGGCATCTAATTCCTCTGCACTGCGTGTCTGTACCACAAATGTCTCATTGACAAAGCAATACCAACTGGCTGGCTTTTTACTAGTGCTCTGCAATGCACGTTGTTCAAAATAGTCCATAAATAAAATGGCCATCATGACTCAGTGGAATACCCACAGCCACTCTATCAATCTGTTCACAGAAATCATTATTACACTTAAAATAAGTAGTAGTGGCGCAGTGTGTAAATGATAACACTATGCCAGATGGAAAAATATCCGCAGTGCAGGAGATATATTCATTTACTGGTAAATAAAGACACCATGCCAAAGCTAACAACAATATCAGTATGGCCAACATTCACCTCGTTTAGTTTATCAATGAAATGAGCCAAATTATGAATGTGACAGTCAGTACACCAACAAGGTAAGTTGCATATGTGAAGTGTCTTTTTTATGCGCCTGTTAGGCCTTGATGAAAGTTTTTCTGCCGAGATGCACACTAGCATAATTATTTTGTTGTTATTTCTGTTGTAGATAGTTAGTTTGACTGCACTGCATACTGTGAAAATTCAGCTATACAATTAGTGTAACTCATGTGCCAATTCAATTGATGATGGAAGCAGCTAACAAACTATCATCTCATTCTCACTTACATTTTAATGATATTTGTTTCAAATGGATGAAGATAATTTGATTTTTAGTTTCTCAAAGAAAAGGCATTTAATAGTCGCAAGAAGTTCAAGCAATAACTGTATCCCCAGTATGAGGAGAATCATTCAAAAATTTAGATGCTGAAGACGTTTGTGCAGGAAGGGGAACAAGTTTAAGATTGCTAACATTCCTGATAATCCAAAGGGGTGGGAGGTGGGATTGTGAACTCTATTAAGATAAAGGATGTCAAAATTCTTGCCTTTTGCTGTGTGAAAACACAGGACAGTTTTGCAGACTTTAAATTCTATTTCAATGTCTTTGCAGAACACAACTTATAAGTTGAGCTACACGTCCTTGGTGAAAGTAGATCCTTGCTTGAGCCATTTCAGTAACTGTATGGCAAAGTCACAGCAGCTTATGTAACAAGGCCAGCTCAGTCAATCATCAAGATGGTGGCTCCTGCAACTACTGAAAAGGCTGCTACCCATCTTCATATATTTGTCTGCCCTCTCCACAGATACCCTTCCGCTGTAGTTGCATCCAACTCAGCTGTATTGTTGAGGCATCCAAGCCACCCAGCCTCAGCAATGTCTGTAGTTCATTTAAATAACACACCAATTCTTAATAATTCTGATAGAAATAATGGAGACACCCTCATCAGAAACTCCGATTCGTACACTGCTCACTGTTTGTGCCCACAATCTTCTTAGGGTTTTTTAGACATATTTTGATTATGATATAAACAAGTAATTGTTGAAGGTTCTACACATGTCCTCTTCATGTTGCTCTCAACAACAGAAAATGAGGAATTGTGTATGTAATATCACTTTAATAATGGTAAGAGGCCAATGAAATATTACTTAAATGAGTTTTTTCTTGTTGTACATGCAAAATGATCAATTGTTGAATAATAATAGTATAATAATAATAATAGTATAATAATAATAATAATAGTATAATAATAATAATAGTATAATAATAATAATAATATCTCACAGCCTTTCATTTCGTAAGTGAATATATACCTCTACTTCACCTATACACTTCCGATAACTAAACAGCGTAAAAGAGGAAACTTTTTACTGTACCATACACAAAAGGTGGTTTTGGTCCGTTCATGGATGGAGTATGTTAAGATTGACGTTCAACTCACATGTATAGTCTCTACAGGACTGTCATGTAAGGTGCTGGACATAGTGGTTTCTGACTGAAACACAGGTGTTTGAGATTTTGCCAGTTCCTGCCATTGTGACGACACTTGAGGAGTTAATTAGTGGTTATAATTAAAGTACAACTGCATACAGAGGTCAAAGGTCAGGTCTGGGCTGTAATTACTGTAATTATCAAATGGCAGAAAAATTTGGTAGATATGCTAGTGTGTTAACACAGAACTGATTTATGCTGGAAGGAATTCCATCGTGCACTCTGTGTGTCTGCCGGGGGGGCCTCATCCGAGATGTGGAGGCGGCCTTGCCGGCGGCTATCGAGGGTGCGGGGTGCAGTCGACTGCGAGTCGTGGCTCACGTCGGCACCAATGACGCTTGTCGCTCGGGTTCTGAGGACATCCTCAGGTCCTACGGGCGGCTGGCGGAATCGGTGAAGGCTGCTGCCTTCGCACACGGGGTGCGAGCAGAGCTGTCGATTTGCAGCATTGTTCCCAGGGTTGATCGGGGTCCTTTGGTTTGGAGCCGAGTGGAGGGTCTGAACCATAGGCTTCGCCGACTCTGTGACAGTCATGGCTGCAGATTTCTGGATCTGCGTTATCGGGTGGGGAATTGTAGGGTGCCCCTAGATAGATCAGGGGTGCACTACACTAAGGAAGCGGCTACTCGGGTAGCAGAGTACTTGTGGAGTGCACATGGGTTTTTTTTTAGGCTAGGCGCTAACTCTGATGAGCACTCGCCTGTCAGCATTCAAACAGCAAATTTAGGCCACGTTCCGAACAAAAATTCGAACATAAAAATATTAGCCGCGAACTTACAGAGTATTAGAAACAAAGTTCCCGAATTTGCAGCACTGCATGGAAGTTATTGCACTCAGATAGTTTTAGGCACCGAAAGCTGGGTAAATGATGATGTGGCAAGTTCAGAAATATTTAGCGAAGCGTGGAATGTATATTGGAAAGATAGAGATGTGATACAACTGGAGGAGGAGTGTTCATCGCTGTGGACAAAGATGTTGTTTCTACTGAGATCGAGGTTGAAAGTAACTGTGAAGTTATCTGGGCACGTATAACAGGTCTAAAATAAGTAAAGTTAATAGTTGGGTGTTTTTACCCGCCCCCCAGTGCTGCTGTAGCAGTTTTAGAATCATTCAAGGAAAGTCCACACCAGGTAGTGCATAGGTATCCGGGCCATGTAATATTAGTCGGAGGAGACTTCAACCTTAAGAGTATAGATTGGGACCTCGCTAGTTACATTTCAGGCGGTACAGACAAGCAGTATTGCGAGCTACTTTTGGACACATTCTCCGAAAACTGTCTTGAGCAGTTAAACCGGCAACCCACGTGCAATGGAAATATTCTATACCTTATAGCCACAAACAGGCCTGACATTATTAACAATGCCTGTGTAGAGACAGGAATTAGTGATCATGATATCGTCATAGCGTTGATGGTGACCAAAGTTCATAAACCAATCAAGAAGGCTAGGAGCGTGCTTTTGTTGGGAAGAGCCGACAAGCAAATATTACAATCGCACTTAGAAAATGAATGGGCATCGTTTAATTCCGGGACTATGGATGTAGAGGAATTGTGGAATAAATTTAAGTGCATTGTTAATAAAGGGTTAGAGAAATATGTGCCAGTAAAGACGATTAAGGATGGAAAAGATCCACCATGGTATAATAATGTTAGAAAGCTACTGAGAAAGCAAAGGCTGTTGCACTCTCGATTCAAAACAAAAACACGCAAATGATGAGAGGCAAACGTTAGTAGAGATTCGTGCGTCTATAAAAAGATCGATGCGCGAAGCATTTAATAATTATCACAGCCATATCTTAGCAAAAGATCTTTCCGAGAACCCGAAAAAATTCTGGTCCTAAGTAAAATCGATAAGCGGGTCAAAGCCCACTGTCCAGTCACTAGTTGATCATTCCGGGGCAGTAATAGAAGAAAGCAAACGGAAAGCTGAAGTTCTAAATTTAACCTTTAAGAAATCTTTCACGCAGGAGGACTGCACAAATGTACCATCATTTGATCAACATACTAATTCCGAAATGGGGGACATAGCAATAGGTATTTCCGGTGTAGAGAAGCAGCTGAGAGAACTAAATACAAAAAAGTCTGCTGGTCCGGATGGAATACCAGTTCGGTTTTACAAAGACTATTCTGCGGCATTGGCCCCCTACTTAGCTTGCATTTATAGTGAATCTTTAATTCAGCGCAAAGTTCCTAGTGATTGGAAAAAAGCGCAGGTGACTCCCGTTTATAAGAAAAGAAAGAAAACTGACCCATACAATTACAGGCCAATATCGTTGACATCAGTTTCATGTAGAATTTTGGAGCATATTCTCAGTTCGAATATAGTAAATTTCCTTGAAATGGAAAAGCTTCTTTCCATGAATCAGCACGGGTTTAGGAAACATCGTTCATGTGAAACTCCGCTTGCCCTTTTCTCCCATGACATCTTGCGAGCCATGGACGAAGGGCAACAGGCGGATTGTGTTTTTCTCGACTTCAAAAAGGCGTTCGACGCGGTGCCACAATGCAGACTGCTAACAAAGGTACGAGCTTATGGAATAGGTTCACAGATTTGTGACTGGCTGGAAGACTTCCTAAGTAAAAGAACGCAGTATGTTGTTCTCAACGGCGAGTGTTCATCAGAGAAGAGTATCGTCAGGCGTGCCCCAGGGGAGTGTGATAGGACCGCTATTATTTTCTATCTATATAAATGATCTGAATATTAAGACGAAAAATTCCTAGCAGGAAAAATAAAATATAAAAACATAGACGAAGATTTATATATATATATATATATATATATATATATATATATATATATAATAGAGGAAAAATTCCTAACAGGAAAAAAATATACGTAAAAAATAGATGAAGAACACTTACCAGGCGAAGGGGCACAGGCAGTAATAGCAACAAATAAACACACAGACACACACACACACTCAAAAATGCTAGCTTTCGCAGCCTAGCTGCTTCATCAGGCAGAAGGGAAGGAGAGGGAAAAGGAAATGATGAGGGATTTAAGGAAGGGGGTAAGGAGCCATTCCAATCCCGGGACAGGAAAGACTTACCTTGGGGGAAAAATGGAAGGTAAATAAATGCACATACACCCACACATTTACACAGACACAAGTACACTTAGGCAGACATACTGTAGTGGTATCTCTGTCTAACTTCTTAACTTCAATAACTTAACTTCTTTGCTTTCTACAGTGTGTGCCTAGGTGTACTTGTGTCTGTGTGAATGTGTGGGCATGTGTGCATTTGTTTACCCTCCATTTTTCCCCCAAGGTAAGTCTTTCCTCTCCCGGGATTGGAATGGCTCCTTACCCCCTTCCTTAAAACCCTCATCATTTCCTTTTCCCTCTCCTTCCCTACTGCCTGAAGACGCAACTGGGTTGCGAAAGCTTGCGATTGTGTGTGTGTGTGTGTGTGTGTGTGTGTGTGTGTGTGTGTGTGTGTATTCATTTATTTATTTGTGATGCTGTCACACCTGTGCTCCTTCGCCTGGTGAGTAATCTTCGTCTATTTTTTTATATTTTATATAAATGATCTGATGGACAGAGTAAGTTGTAATTTGCAGCTGTCTGCTGATGATGCTGTGGTGTATGGAGGGTGTCGTCTGTAACGGACTGTAATAGCATACAGGATGACAGACAAAATTTCTAGTTGGTGCGAAGAATGGCAGCTAGCTCTCAATGTAGAAAAATGTAAGGTGATGCGCATGAGTAGGAAAAATAATCCTATAATGTTCGAGTACAGCATTAGTAGTGAGCTTCTTGATGCTGTCGCGTCGTTCAAATATCTAGGCGTAACATTGCAGAGCGATATGAAATGGAACGAGCATGTAAGGACAGTTGTGAGTAAGGCAGACAGCCGACTTCGGTTTATTGGGAGAATTTTGGGAAGATGTACTTCACCTGTAAAGGAGATTACGTATAAAACGCTTGTACGACCACGTCTTGAGTATTGCTCAAGTATTTGGGACCCGCAGCAGATCGGTTTGAAGGAAGACAGAGGCGGTTCAGAGGCGAGCAGCTAGATTTGTTACCGGTAGGTTCGACCAATGCGCGAGTGTCACGGAAATGCTCCGGCAACTCAATTGGAGATCGCTGGAAGAAAGACGACGTTCTTTTCGTGAATTTGTGTTAAGTAAATTTAGAGGGCCGGAATTTGAAGCCGAGTGTATTACGATCTTGCTGCCGCCTACTTACATTTCGCGTAAAGATCACAAAGACAAGATGAGAGAAATTAGGGCTTCTACGGAGGCATATAGGCATTCTTTTTTTTCCCCGCTCAATTTGGGAGTGGAATAGGAAAGGAATGTCTAGTAGTGGTACAGTGTACCCTCCGCCACGCACCTTACGGTGAATCGCGGAGTATGTATGTAGATGTAAAAACAGTTCCACTTGTGATCGCAAGGTGAACATTTGGCACTGTACACTGTTTGTACACCAGTACGACATCAACACTGTCATTTGACAACATACAAGGAGCAATTATATATTTGTGACAACGTTACAGCATTCAATGATTGAAATAAATCACAATTTGCAATCAGTTATGGCTTCACTGTACTAGGTTTAGATGGAATACTCAAGTGCGGCGAATGAAACTTTGTGCCTGGCCAGGATTCGAACCTGTGATCTCCTGTTTACTAGGCAGATGTGTTGATCACTTCGCCACCGAGGACACAGTGACCAGCCCGACTGCAGAGGACTCTTCCCTGTACGTCTCCCGCCACACCCAAATCTCTATTCACCACGCTAGAAAAATCCTCTGCAGTCTGGCTGGTCACTGTGTCCTTGGTGGCGGAGTGGTCAACATGTCTGCCTAGTAAGCAAGAGATACCGGGTTCGAATCGCGGCCGGACACAAATTTTCATTTGCCCCACTTGGGTATTCCATCTAAATCTAATACAGTGAAGACATAACTGATTGTAAATTGCGATTTATTTCATACAAGGAGGGTGAACAGTACGAGAGAAGTGACTGTGCATTGTTGTGGAATCTGTTTTATGTAAACAGTAGCAGTTAGAAAGCAGTGTTAAGAAATTATTGCAGAATGAATGATCTGAGGAGAAGGTTGATTTCTTTAAATGATTTAATCCTTCCAGTACCACTGGGATCAATTGTGATCCCACAAGCACGTTGGAAATATGTACACCTTTGTTTTCAAAAATATTATTTTCATATTATATGAACTTTCTCTCTAAGAGTGAATTGTATCCAGTCATGGCCTTTTTTGTTTTGTTTATATTTACAATGTATCCCAATTTAATCAAGGCACTGAGAACCACTCTGGTCAATTGAATTGTTTCTTCAATTTCACTTTTGTGAAAGTAAAATGATGAATGTTACACTTTAGCATGGACAATATTACACTGCCAGAAATAAAAAAATAGTAAATCCTCTTAGTGTTTAACAATTCACTCAATATTTATTGTTGGAACAGTGCATATGGAGTACATGTAATGATTATATTTACAGACAAATAGGTCAAGTGGTAATAAGATACCAGCTGTTGAGCAATGCTGCAACACCCATATTACAATGAGGTGTCACCTCTTTGGGCAGCAATGCTGGTATCAATTCAGGCACACATTCGATCATACCGATGGTGAATACTTTGTCGGGATAGATTACTCTATTAATGAAATAAATCGCAATTTGCGATCACTGGACTAGGTTTAGATGGAATTTTTTTTTTTTTTTTTTTTTTTTTTTTTTTTGTGGTTTTAGGGCGCACAACTTCTATGGTCATTAGCGCCCAGCCAAGAACATAGATTCGCTATGATCTAAAAAAATGTAGACTGTCAGAACATCAACAAGAGGCTAAAAACGAAAGATAAAAGACAATTAAAAGAGTTAAATATCCTTGGATAAGTTGGCCAAGTTGATAAAACGCAAAACTCGAGCAGCTGCTCGTGTGTCATCAGCTAAAATTTCCTCCAGAGTAGACGGAAAGTGAAGGGCTACACGGAGATGATTAAAATTAACACAAGTCAGTAAAACATGTCGCACTGTCAGCAGTTCACCGCAGGAGCATAGCGGTGCAGGTTCGGCGGATAGCAAGTGACGGTGGCTGAAACGGCAATGACCGATCCGCAACCGAGCCAGGATGACCTCCTCCCGCCGAGAGGGGCGTGAGGATGTCCTCCAAGCGGTCGGGATCGGTTTGACAGTTCGCAATTTATTGTTGTACAGTGAAAGCCACACACTGTGCCATTGCGACACGATACTCCGGCGAAGAGCCCGTTGAACATCGTCCGATGGGACGCAAAAGGTAGCCATGCGAGGCAAAAGAGCTGCTGCCTTGGCTGCTGTGTCGGCGGCCTCATTCCCGGGCACACCCACATGGCCAGGGACCCACAGGAAAGAAACGTGACAGCTATCATCCGCCAGCAACTGGAGGGAGCGTTGGATCCGATACACGAGAGGATGGTTCGAGAAAGGGTCCTTAAGACTCTGCAGGGCACTAAGGGAGTCAGAACATATGGCATAGAAAGGGTGGCGGTGGCGGCAGGTATACAAAACGGCCTGGTGGAGGGCGAAAAGCTCAGCCGTGAAGTTTGAGCACCGGTCAGGGAGCTTATATTGGAACCGGTTGTCCCCGACGACGAAGGCAGATCCGACACCGGCAGTGCTCTTGGAACCATCAGTGTAAATAAATACGGCATTATCGAACCGCGAACGGAGTTCGACAAGCCTCGAGCGGAATACCAAATCCGGAGTGCTCTCCTTGGGGAGCGAACTAAGTTCGAGGTGTGTGTGAACCTGGGCCTGATGCCACGGTGGCAATGGGCTTTCGCTCAACCGAAGGGTGGAAGGAAGGGTAAAATCGAGCCGCTGTAGCAGGCGGCGAAACCGAACTCCCGGTGGAAGCAAGGCAATCGCAGACAACTGATATTGGCGACCGAGTGAGTCGTCAAAAAATAATCTGTAAGATGGATGGTTGGGCATCGACCGTAGGCGGCATGCGTACCGACACAAGAGTATGTCACGTCGATTGGTCAAGGGTAATACAGCAGCCTCGGCATACAGACTTTCAACAGGGCTGGTATAAAATGCACCGGTCGCCAGACGTAATCCACGATGGTGGATAGAGTTGAGACGGCGGAGAATCGACGGCCGTGCTGAAGAGTATACAAGGCTTCCATAGTCGAGCTTCGACTGAACAATGGCCTGGTATAGGTGAAGCAGGACGGTACGATCCGCTCCCCATGACGTGCCACTGAGGACACGAAGAACGTTAAGGGATCGGGCACAACGGGCAGCCAGGTAGGACACATGTGTGGACCAGCAAAGTTTCCGATCCAACATGAGTCCCAAGAATTTTGTAGTCTCCACGAAAGGGAGAGCAACAGGGCCGAGACGTAGAGAAGGTGGAAGAAATTCCTTGTATCTCCAGAAATTGATACAGTTTTCTCAGTGGAGAATCGGAAGCCGTTTGCGATGCTCCAGGAATATAGACGGTCAAGACAGCGTTGGAGAGAACGCTCCAAGAGACACGTCCGCTGGGCGCTACAATAAATTGCGAAATCGTCAACAAAAAGAGATCCGGAGACGTCGGCTGAAAGGCAATCTACGATCGGATTGATTGCAATGGCAAAGAGCGCCACACTCAAGACGGAGCCCTGTGGTACCCCATTCTCCTGGCAAAAGGTATCTGACAAAACAGAGCCCACCCGTACCCGGAACTTGCGATCCGCCAAAAACGCTTGAATGAAAAGAGGAAGGCGGCCCCGAAGGCCCCATGTGTGCAATGTGCGGAGAATGCCCGCTCTCCAACAGGTATCGTATGCCTTCTCCAAGTCGAAGAACACGGCTACTGTTTGACGCTTCTTCAGAAAGTTGTTCATAATGAAGGTCGACAACGTAACGAGGTGGTCAGCAGCAGAGCGGTGTCGACGAAAACCGCATTGGATATTAGTCAGGAGGCGGCGAGATTCGAGGAGCCAGACCAACCGAGCGTTAACCATGCGTTCCATCACCTTACAGACGCAGCTCGTCAGAGAAATGGGGCGATAACTGGAAGGAAGGTGTTTGTCCTTCCCTGGTTTGGGGATGGGGACAACAATGGCTTCACGCCAACTTGTGGGAACATGACCTTCAGTCCATATGCGATTGTAGGTACTAAGAAGAAAGCACTTGCCCGCAGGAGAGAGGTTCTGCAGCATCTCAATATGAATGGAATCGGGCCCGGGAGCAGAAGACCGGGACAGGGCGAGAGCACGATCTAGCTCCTGCATGGTGAAGGCGACGTTATAATTTTCACGATTAAAAGAGCGGAAAGAAGGCGGCCGTGCCTCCTCTACCTGTTTGCGAGGGAGAAAGGCAGGGTGGTAATGGGCAGAGCTCGAAACCTCCGCAAAGAAACGACCCAATGCGTTTGAAACATCAGCTGGGTCCACGAGGACCGCGTTCTCCACGGTCAGGCCAGGAATCGGGGAGTGGACCTTGATGCCGGACAAACGGCGTAGGCCACCCCAGACAACCGTGGAGGGAGTAAAACGGTTAAAAGAACTAGTAAAAGCTGTCCAGCAAGCTTTCTTGCTGTCGTTTATGATACGACGGCACTGCGCTCTCATACGTTTGTAATTGATGCAATTCTCCAAAGTTGGGTGGCGGCGGAAGGTGCGTAAGGCACGGCGTCGGCCTCGAAGCGCGTCGCGGCAGGCTGCAGTCCACCAAGGGACCTGGACACGACGTGGAGAAGAGGATGTACGAGGTATGGAACGTTCAGCAGCAGTGAGAATAACCTCTGTGAGGTATTCGACCTGACTGTCACAGTTGGGAAAATGCTGATTGTGAAAAACAGCCATGGAAGGATAAAGCCCCCAGTCGGCTTTAGAAATGTTCCAACTGGTGGGACGTGGAGATGGGGAATGATGTAGGAAGTGGATGATACAAGGGAAATGGTCACTCGAGTACGTGTCAGAAAGTGCATACCACTCAAACCGACCGGCAAGCTGAGGAGTGCATATTGCGAGGTCTATATGGGAATAAGTGTGTGTTGTGTCAGAAACGAAGGTCGGTGCACCGGTGTTGATGCAGACAAGATCGAGGTGTTGGAGAAGGTCCACCAAAAGGGAGCCTCTCGGACAAGGTGCCGGAGAGCCCCATAGGGGGTGGTGGGCATTAAAGTCGCCTACCAACACGAAAGGTGAAGGGAGCTGGTCAACAAGGTTTAGCACATCTGCCCTAGTAAGGGCAGATGACGATGGCGAATATATATTACAGAGGGAGAAGGTAAATGTGGATAAGGTGATGCGGACGGCAACTGCCTGTAGGTGAGTGTGCAAGGAAATGGGATGGAAATAGACGTCGTCTCGAAGGAGCATCAGAACCCCTCCATGGGCTGGGACACCTTCCACGGGTGGCAGGTCGAACCGCACAGAGGTGTAGTGTGGAAAGTCTGCACGATCACGTGGACGCAACTTAGTTTCCTGGAGGCAGACTAGAAGCGCGCAGTGCAATCGAAGGAGTAGTTTTAACTCCTCCCGATTAGAACGAATGCCGCGAATGTTCCATTGAAGGAGCGCCATGATAAAAATGAGAGAAGAAATAAGGATAAAAACCAAGTAGCGAGCGGGGTCACCTCGACGGCCGTTGAGGACCGGATTTCGAGGGAGCACTGCTATCGCTGTCTGGGGGCAAAGGGTCGTGTTCCATTGGTTCGACCGACGCGCCTGCCACCTCCCTGAGTTGATCAGGAGGGGCAGTTTCCACCGCCGGTAAAGGGCCGGGCGCCCGGCAAACGGAGCGTCCGGGTGAAACAGAAGACGGCCGAGGCCGGCAACTGTTGGACGGCGCGACAGATGGGTCACGCCTCGGCGGGGAAGGAGAGGAACTCTTTTTCTTGTCAGCTCTTCTGGAAGAGTGACGGCGGGAAGAGGCAGTTGACGGTTGGGAAGCCTGAGAACGCAGAAAATCCTCACGGACGGGTTCCTTTTTCAAGGTCCGGGCATCTTGTTTAGGTGCTCGCGGTTTACTAGAGTTTGACGAGGACTGTACCCTAGAAGCACCAGGAGGAAGCGGGGACGTGGAACGGGCAATCTTCGGGCTGGCGGATCGCACAACTGTGGCAGCGAAAGTCAAGTCACATGTCTGGGTACTGGAATCCTTGGTAGGTCGAGTTGAGGTGAGTACCTTACTGTATGTACCCGCTGGGAGGACAGTGGGCTTTCGACTCGCCAACAACTTCCGAGCAGCAGATGATGATACCTTCTCCGTAACCCGAATTTGCTGGATTACCTTCTCATCCTTGTATACAGGGCAGTCGCGAGAGGAAGCCACATGGTCACCGTTGCAGTTTAGGCAGTGAGGGGACGGAGGTGGGCAATCCCCCTCATGGGCGTCCCTACCACAAGTGACACACTTTGCTGCATTTGGGCAATGTTCACGGGTATGGTTGTACCTGTGGCACTGAAAACAGCGCGTTGGGTTAGGTATATAAGGTCGGACGGAGATGACTTCATACCCTGCTTTGACCTTCGACGGGAGGTCAACTCTGTCGAACGTCAAAAACACAGTACGAGTCGGTGTCAATTGGTTATCGACCTTTTTCATCACCCTGTGGACGGCTGTCACACCCTGATCGGACATATACGATTGGATGTCTTCATCAGACAACCCGTCAAGGGATCTCGTAAAAACTACCCCCCTTGACGAGTTGAGTGTGCGGTGCGCTTCTACCTTAACTGGAAACGTGTGCAACAACGTAGTACGTATCAGTTTTTGGGCTTGGAAGGCACTTTCCACTTCCAGCAACAATGTGCCGTTGCGCTGACGTGAACAGGTTTTAACAGGGCCAGCAATTGCATCTACACCTTTCTGTATAACGAAAGGATTGACAGAATTGAAATCCTTTCCGTCGGTGCGAGAGACAACCAGAAATTTAGGTACATTAGGCAGAGTCTTTTTAGGCTGAGGCGAGTCTAACTTACGTTTGTGGGTCAACGTCATGAAAGAAGATAAGGAAGTCATCGCGGAAGTGTCCCCCGTGATTACCGGCGTCTCCGATGGCGCGCTCCTTCCTAGTGGGGGCCCTCTCCGAGGGCTTACCCGCCTTAGGTGATTGTTCACACCTCAGGTCACACCTCCCGAGAACTGACGGAGGGACCAATCGGCACGTTCGGAAGGTACCAGCTCGGGTAATCACCCCTCCCTGGGCCTGGCCTTTACCAGGGGGTACGTACGTGCCCTACTTGTCTACCCGGGGCGGGGAATTACGCGTTACCCCGTCACCTGCTACGCACGATAATGCGTGGGTCGGCCTTCAGACACGCACAGGGAGGAAAAGAAGAAGAGGATAGGAAATGAAGAGAAAGAAGGAAGAAGTGTCTCAAACGCCGAAGCGGAGACTAATGAGGAGAAGAAGGCTAGGAGAGTACAAGGAGAGAAAGACAGAAAACAAAGGGTAAGAAAGGAAGGAACGAAGGAAGAAAAACCACAACAAGAACCACCGTAGCTCACGAAATATGCCCGTCTCCGGGCGAAGGCATAAACCGGGAGGGACAGTGAAGCAGCCTGGGGCAGAAGAAAGGCTGCTCCGGCTTGGGGCCCCGTGCGCGCCACACACGTACCCACAAAAGAACTGTGGGCCCCCTGGGGGATGGAAATTTTCATTCGCCACACTTTGGTATTCCATGTAAACCTAGTACAATGATGCCATAAGTGATCCCAAATTGTGATTTATTTCATTAATATGAATGATGTAACATTGTGAAAAATGTATAATTATAACATTACTCTGTTCTTAATATATATTAATGCTACATTCTACATTCACAAAGATGCTAAGCTAGTTCTTTTTGCTGATGCTACAAGTATAGCTATCACACCTGACAAACAGGAATTAACTGATGAAATTGTACATGATATCTATCAGAAAGTTATTAAGTGGTTCTCTACAAATGGACTCTCATTAAACTTTGATAAAACCCAGTATATACAGTTTCATACAGTAAATGGCATGACACCATTAATAAATTTAGACTTTGAACATAAATCTGTAAATAAGGTAGAATATTCAAAATTGTTAGGTGTTTGCGTTGATGAGGGATTGAATTGGAAGAAACATATTGAAGATCTCTTGAAATGTTTGAGTTCAGCTACGTATGCTATCAGGGTTATTGCAAAATTTGGTGATATACATCTCAGTAACTTATATTACTATGCCTATTTCCATTCACTGCTTACATATGGGATCATTCTGGGGCAATTCAACATTGAGTGGAAAAAGTATTCATTGCACAAATGTGTGTAATCAGAATAATTGCTGGAGCCCACCCAAGATTATCCTGCAGATATTTATTTAGGGATATTCACTGTAGCTACACTATATATATATATATATATATATATATATATATATATATATATATATATATATATACTCATTAAATTTGTTATTAACAATCTGACACAATTCAAAAATAATAGCAGTGTGCATAGTTACAACACTAGGAGAAAGGGTGATATTCAATATTCAAGGTTAAATCTAACTTTGGCACAGAAAGGAGTGAATTATGCTGCCACAAAAGTCTTTGATCACTTACGAAGTAGCATCAAAAGTCTGACAGATAGTCAACTAGTATATAAAATTAAAGGAGTTTCTGAATGGCGACTCCACAATGTAGATGAATTTTTAGATAAAATAATAATAATAATAATAATAATAATAATAATAATAATAATAAAAAATAAAAACAAATAAAAAAATAAAAACTGTAAATAAAAAATCTTTAACATATTGATTGTCATGTATGGACTACATTTACTAAACTGACACGTTCCACATCATCACGAAATATCTTATATATGATCTATGGAAAAAGTATTAATCTAATCTAATCATGTTGGAGGGTGGAATCGAACCTCTGACGCGGGAGGTCACGCGATCTGTAACGTGGTGCTCCGCACCGCTCGGCTACTCCCTCACCGCTACCCACTAACTGCCACATAAGAATAGTATGCACATTCACTTCAATTTACCAAATTTGCGCTTGCAGTGCCTTTTCCAATTTCAGGAATTAAAAAAAAAAAAAAATGGAAAAAAGGTGGGTACTACAGCTGAGTAAATACGGTATCCAGCGAATGATGTATGAAGTTGGGTGTACATTCTACTATTAACTGGGTGAAGAGGATGCCACAAATGTTCAAATGTTTGTAAATCTATCGGACCAAACTGCGTGGTCATCAGTCCATAGCTTACAAACTACTTAAACTAAGGTAAACTAACCTAAGGACAAAACACACACACACACACACACACACACACACACACACACACGCCCCATGGAGGACTCGAACCTCCGCAGCGAGGCGCCTTAGACCGCTCGGCTACTCCACTGCGGCGAGGATGCCACAAGTGTAAAGTTTTGCTGAAAGGTTGATGCTATAGGACAGAAGAGCAGAGAGAAGAGAGATGAGGGCTTAGGGAAGACGGGGAAGTGAGACAAAAAAAGAAAAGAAAGAAGGTAGCATGAAAGAAAAATAAACAGTAGGTAAGAGAGAGGAGATACGGTAGGAGTTAGAAGGGAGGAGGAAAGGAAAACTTGAGGAACAAAACAGATGAGTGGAAGAAGGGGGAAAAGAATCAAAAGAGAAAAGAGAAGAAAGAGTTGGATGAAGAATGCAAGAGAGTGATATTAGAAAGCAGGGAGAATCAGCATCTTAAAATCTGCTCTTCTTTTGTTGGATAGGTCATCCAAAGAAAGAGGACTGTAGGATAAGTTCATGGTGAAATAAATCGCAATTTGCGGTCAGTTATGGCTTCACTGTACTAGGTTTAGATGGAATACCAAAGTGTGGCGAATGAAAATTTGTGCCCGGCCGGGATTCGAACCCGGGATCTCCTGCTTACTAGGCAGACGCGTTGACCACTCCACCACCGAGGACACAGTGACCAGCCCGACTGCAGAAGACTCTTCCCTGCACGTCTCCCGTCACACCCAAACCTCCATTCGCTACGCTGTCTCTTTCCTATTACCACAGCATATTTGTTCTGTAATGCTCACCGCGACAACCTAGTACAGTGAAGCCATTTCTGATCGCAAATTGCGATTTATTTCATTAATTTGAACGCTGTAATGTCGTCAAAAATGTATAAGTTCATGGTGGTGAACTAGGATTGAACTGTGATTCATATTTGTTAGGGCGCTATACCAAATTACTTGCTATACAGTTACTTGCGACTGACCTCAGGGGTTGTCCAAGAGCAAGGGCGGGGGGCCAGACGTGACGTTTTGGCCCGCGCTGGACAGCCCCGAGTCGTCCCTGCCGATGGCGCTCAGGTACTCCTCGTTCTCCTTGCGGACTGCAACAGAATACAGGCAGGCCGTGTTAGTGTAAGCAAGCAGCGATGTACAAACAGAAAAGTCAAACGACTCTGCCCATTCACTCGGCGAATGTACATTTTATGGACCTCTTATTTTTAAATGTGAAAGACAATACAGCTGTTGAACGAGAAATGATGGTCTGAAAACTAGCACAGATTGAAATACACTGAGGCGACAATTTCTTCGCTTTTACGAGATTTTATTTTAAATAGAATCTTAACCAGTTTGAGGATGTAACATGCGTATATGGTGCAATTAGCAACTATAAATACAGGGCAGCGCTATAAAACACTATCAGTGTTTTGGTCGGAGAGTCATGGTGGAGAGCCACGACCCCAACCCTTCAAAGTGTAGTACATATGGCTGCAATGACATCTTTATAAGCCAATGTACAACTGGAACACTAGGAGGGAAAGGGTTAAGTTATAAAAGTGTAGAGCAGTGTTGCCAACACTTCAGCATGTAATTCCGACAGATGGCTTTCAAAAACCCGCGATTTTATATTAAAAAGGCCTAGGTTTTTTTAATGCACACTTTTGCACTTTATTTGCAATCGAGATGTCGGAAAATTTGTTGTTGGACAGTTCTTCGTGATCGCCTACTGTTATAGGCAGATGCTTCAACTGCGCTTGCCTTTATACTCGCTTTATCCTTATCGGTTTGGCCTTCTGCCTCTTACAATGAGAAACAAAGTCACAATGTTAAGTAGCCAATATATTTATAGAATCTACATTTAGCTTTATCGTTATTTCCTGGAATTTCTAACAACCAGTCTTTATTATACTGGAGATATAAAGCTTTCTTATAAAAAAGAAAAAAATCAACACAAAGTCTAAAATGACTGACTTTATACTAACAAGGGGAGATGCCAAATTTACATCTACATCTACATGGGATACTCTACAAATCACATTTAAGTGCCTGGCAGAGGGTTAATGTTGTTTTAAAGAAACTTTTTCCCCATACCGTTAGTTTCTTGCAAGCAATGTTGCCCGGACAATCATATAAGAAAAAAGATATTTTTAAAACATATAAATACATGAAAACCTAACAATGTGCCGTATTTGACGAATTTCGTATTTATACGTAGCCTGCATATTACGAAAGTTTGGACGGTAAATGAAATAGTCCAAAACTCGAATTTTAAGATAAGATTTATTTTCCTAAAGTACCCAGCAGTGCGATAACAATGTATAAAAACTTTACCCTTTCCAAAATGTTAGCTCTATTAATGTTATGTGATAATATCACATGTAGGTTAGTACACAACACCTTAACATTAGGCACTAGAATAATGGAAAGCAAAATGTATTAATTACATCTATAGTACTTTGATAAAAACGAATATATTAGAGATATTAGCTAATGTGAAAATAGAAACGTCACTCATTGCGAAAGAAGTGTATTTGGTACAGGGTTTAAATTTTACTTATCATCCAGGCAGCCTCGCGTGATAATATTGGCAATGATGCGACGTTGGCAATAGCCAATCGCGTTACATTGCAAATGTTTTCTCATGAAATCTTCGTTGTACGAGGACAAGTACTTTCACTGAGCGAACAAGGGTACAGACAACAACCTGTTAACCACAGATCAGGAACGGCATTATTTACGTCACGGACTGTACTAAACACAAATCAAGTCATTCTACGTGGATTTATAAGAATATAAACATTTGGCAAAGATTTTATACCGTGTTCTTTTTGTTGCCAACATAACCACGTGAAGCTGCCAGGGTGGTAGGTAAAATTTTGCCGGTGTAGGAAATATATAACTGCGGCGCATCTGAATAAAAGTTTAATTGTTTCTCCAACAATTGCTGGCCTCTAACTATACGGTTCTGTAGCAATACTCATACAGAACACATTGACGATGTTACGAGTGCAGTACACAGGCTCATACTACTACAAAATACACTGTTTCATGGTTTCGAAACAAGTGTTTCAAAACATCACACTGTACGGTTTCATTTGTCCCGAAACCGTCAGATGTTTCAGTTTTCCCATCTCTGACTACTGTATTACAGTTTAACATGGGGTTCCAGTTTTTTAGGTTCAGTTTACGTCTGATCAGTTTGAAACAAACCGCAAGTACGACGTTAAGAAACTAAAACCTAATGCGGTACCTAGTGTGGTCATCGTAAATTAAGGACCGAAAGACAGAGGTGTGCAAAGTGAATCTGATTGCACTCCCACTGCCCAGGCAGAACCAGATACCGTTTACCTATATTGTATGTATATAAAAAAGATTCGTATCTTACTCATTTTACGTAAATTTATTGCAATGTATTTCGACAAAACTATTTTAAACATATCCGGATAGTGAACAATTCTGCTTGCAGAAAAAGTCAATCAATGAACTTGTCCAAAATATTCCGTCGTGTCGCAGTGTTGTGGAAAACTGTTGTGCACATATTTTTAACCACTAGAATATATATTCTTCTGAGAAAATATAACCGCTAGGCTGAGGAGGATTGCACAGGAAAATGCGTTAGTAAAAGTATTGGGATGATGAATGCAGTGAAGGTATTTTAAGACGCAGTTACTATGTGGATAAATTACCTTACAAATTAATTTGTCTAAAAAATTTGGAATTTTGCAATTTTTATTCTTTTCCTTAGCGGCCTAAATGACTAGAGTACACATTTGTATTTTAATAATTACCAGTACTTTAAATCAAATATGTAAAAACGACTTGAAGTCTTAACACGAAAGAATTTCACAATTAGTTTGCTCAAAAATAAAAGGTCTTGATCTCAGATCTCTATCCAGATTACCAATTTTTCCTTGATATTGACAGTAGAAGTGATGACACGATTAAAAACTTTAGTTCATTGTTTACTTAGCGTATTGTCGCTGCCGGCGCAAAGCATGCGCGGGAATTTTGTGACAACCCATTTCTCTGTTGTAAGAGCGGCCATTGTGGTGTTTCTGTGGTCGCTGACTATAACAACTATTTTTTCCAAATGCTGCCTTTATTTTGTAGAAGAACCATTCTAGCCAATGCCGCCATCTTTACGACTGATTAATACATTTACAACCAATCTGGAATGCAGATTGAAGTGACTAGCTCAAGCGACACCAATGTTTCCACCCACCTTGGCATCCGCTCCCCTCCCTCTTTCAACATTCATATCCTCCTTCCATCACCTCAGTGTACACAATCTCCTACCTCCTCTATGTTTATTTTTGACAGAATGTACCGTGAAGCATCGTGTAAAAATTCGAACTAGAACGATCAAGAACTTTTCGAGATTTGTGGTAAATAATCATCCCTTAAATACAGGGTGTTTAGAAATTCCTGTTACAAACTTTGAGCACTTGTATAGGGAAATGAATACATAAAAATTTGATAAAGAACCCATGTAAGGGAATGTCATCTATTGGCGCTATGAGCATTTCTCCTATTTTTGTTGGTCAAACAAATGTATATTACTGCAAGCTCTTCGCTTTCCATATTTTAGAAGGACGCAATATCCACCAAAACAAGAAGAAAACGTCTAGTAACAATGGGCTCTGAAATGCATACCGTAGTATTTTCAGCACGTCTTCATATTCGATTTCTTCTGTTTACACGTCTCTTCTACTGGTCATGTGTTCATAGCTCATAACGTATTCATTGTAGAGTCCATGTTTAGTAGATACTTCTATCTTTTCTTGGTTCACGAGACCTCCTCCAAAACTTTGCTTTCCATAGAGTAGAAGAGATTAGTTTCACAGAGGAAAAAATAAAGAATAGCTCACAGGATCACTGGATGAAGTTTCCGGATGTGAGGTCCTTACAAAATACGTACTCACTCTATTGTACGATTCACCGAAATTTGTAACATGAATTACCGTAAACCGTCTATATTTCAAAAATATATTACATGCTTTCTGTAGTGTCTGATACATCTGTAAGCCTAGTTACTTGTACTTACGTAGCGTTGCGAGGCTTAATGGGAGTTGGAATGCAGCAAAATATCAAAAAATAATGTTTTCCATTTTTAGCTTATATAGTAATTTGAAGTTTCGAGGCTTGAAGAGAGTCGGGAACTTCCTGTAAGATTGCATTTTTCATCTTGAGTGCTGCCTGTCATTCCTAGTAAAAATGTTATTCGTATCGACGAGTATGAACCGAATTTTACGCATCAGGAAAATTGTTTCGGCCACTATTCATCGGTCACATCAAAAACTTTATGGTTACCGTATATTTCCGCATATAAGACGATGGGTGAATCATAAAAAAGGCCCCAAAATCCGAGGTCGTCTTAGACGACGGTACAAATTAGATCGAAATTTAGTCTGAAATTGGTAATATCGTAGATGTGCTGCATAGTTCAGCTTCGACTTCCAAAAGATATATGTAAAAGCGGTTAAGTATCGAAACTATACGTATCGAACAGCCGAAAGTTATTATTTTTATGAATTTGTCGTGATTTTAAAGCCTGTGGTTAGGTGGGAACCTAAGAGTACAGATTTCTGGGTAATTTACAAGAAAGCTTACACTCTTTCGGCCTGAAATCTATATCTATATATAAAAGGCTTGTGTGTGTACGTGCTGACACTTTTCTCCATGGTCACATACTGCCACCCACTCGTGGTTGTGGTGGTAGATAGCCCTTGGTCTAATGATGTTAGTAAGGGAGTTTGGTCGCGGTGCGTGGCCATGGGTGAGTGTGACTAGCAAAAATTCGCAAAATATGCAATAAATACTCTTAGGAAAAGCTATATACTCTGTGACTTACGAACTTTACGGCACGAGTCAAAATCTGTTTATTCTTTCAATCGTCAGACAATGCGGTCCTTTCGTCTTTACTAACGACGAGGAATATCAAATACGCAACTTTTTAAATAGATCACATGTTTCCGTCAACCACACATTACCGACTATGAACAGAGACATAAAAAGATAAAAATCCAGATAGACTCAAAAATAAAAATACTCGTGGAACATTGATCACGGTGACACCGTCATAAGCCAATCGTGTGACACGCAAATATTTTGTCGTGAAGTCAAGCATACAGCAGGAACAACAGTATTTATCTACACTCTGTGTGTTTCGGTCATCTTGGCAACGATTTTATATCGTGTTATTGGTGTTGCCAACATAAAAAACACGAGGCCGCCAGGATAGAAAGTAAAATTTTACCGAATCAGATACATTGTCCCCATAGCAACACTGCAACATTCTAATACTTCAGCATACACTTACTGTGAGAGAGAAACAGTTTAGTACTACGCCATAGAACCAATACATGACGCTGTTATTATTACTATTTCTCATCTCAACAATAGAAGCGTTTTCAGAAGTTTATGCCAGACACACAATTACACACCTCAGTCTTAACTTTATGAACACAAACTAACAATGAATTTACATCGTTCCGGAGTACGGACTTACATCAATTTCACTTATTGTATGAAAAACTTTATGAACATTCATCGTTTTTGACAATGATTTCTACTTAAATTTGACAAGTTGGCTAGGAGAAATGAGTTTATTGACAGAGCGATCCAACAAGGATTCTGTTTTTGCTGACCTAGGTCCGGAACCCTAAAAAACCATGACATACAAAGGTCCCTCTTTAACAACCGTTGCGAAGCACGGGCATATAAGCTAGTGATATATATCGAACGTACAACTGGAAATAGATTTAGTGTTTCTGAACTGTAGATTCGGAAGCTACGCGCCTTAACCTCCTTAAGGCTATGCTACAGATAACTTTTTTAAAAGTGAAAGTTAGCTTAGGTATAGGACAAACAAGAAAATTTTGTTTTAGTACGTGAGGGCGAGTAGCGCGCGAATCTCCGGTTCAAAACCATTCGCTTATTCCATACATATCGTTTCGGAGATCGACACCTCACTATAGCTGTGCTATGCAGCACATCTGCGGTATTACCCTGATGAAATTTACATCGTGGACGAAAGATTTACGAAAATAAAGTTCTGCGCAATTTTTTTTAAACAAAAAAATATTCACTTTTCAAGCTTTATTAATTTACCGAGTGGACAACGATAACCTATACGCCATAAGCAGGAATAGAATTAATTATTTACAATGCAGCTCGATTTTACAATGTCGCTTGTCAAAAATAATTTCTCAACGTATTCAAGAGTCACACTGAAACGATTGGAGTATATTTACGTACGGAGCAGTGAGGGGGTTAAAATATTTCTGAGCTATACGTAAGAACTGCGACTACCTTCGAAATCCTTTTTCTTCTGTCCTCGGGCACCCGCATAATATGTGCATCGGCGCGATTAAATGTCGTCTCGGCGAAATAAATTACTTTTTTTGTTTAAAAACTTCGCATTAAAAATAAAAAAATATAAAAAAACATGCTTTTTACGATCGGATACAACGTAGCACAACACGCACAAAAGTTCAAAAGCAGACCGCAAACATTGCAACAAAGGGTGAAGTCTTATTGCGGCTTCTAACGACATTTTTCGGAACTTCCTGAAGCTTTGCCTCTGAATCTAAGCCGCAGACGCATTTTTAAGATCCCAAAAACTCGTAAAAGAAGTACGGCATGCATTCAGTTAAATACGGTAATTTGGGGGTCGTCTTATAGGACAGATATATGCTTAAACTATAAAATTTCGATGAAAATTTTTACCTCGTCTTATCTGCGAAAATATACTGAAATTACCGGTTCGAATACTAGTGTACCAAATAAATCAGGCAAATTATCTTACTAGAAAGCGCCAGAGATATTACTATCACTACTGATCTCACCACAAATGCATGTTGATGTATGCCTGTGGATCTCACGTGCTGATCTACGCTGGCTCGCCTGATCGATGTGTAAACAACACGAGCGCACAACACAAACAGCGCCACCTTGCCGCTGCACTGCCAGAAGCCAGTGATTTCTGTTCAACCTGGATGAGTAACTCTGCTCTCTGAGCATTGCCACGCCTGCACATTCGTATGTTTCCCACACGATTTTGCTTTGCCCGCCACACTATAATTTGGCAAACGAATTTCTATCAGTTTGTGCGTGATAAAGATTTACTTTATGTTTTCAAATTTATGTCAATATAGCACGTAACAGGCCGGTATGGGAGTTGGACCGAAACGAATTTTGTGTGTGTGTTTGTCCATTAGATTTCTATCTGATTATGCTGAAGCGATAGCTCCTTACGTTACAGCCATATACAACCGCTCTCTCAAAGAAGGATCTTTACCAAAAGATTGGAAAGTTGCACAGGTCACACCTATATTCAAGAAAGGCAGTAGGAGTAACCCACTAAACTACAGGCCTATTTCATTGACGTCAATTTGCACCAGGGTTTTGGAACATACCCTGTATTCAAATATTATGAATCATCTAACAGAATGAGCTATTGACCCAAGGTCAATAAGGATTTAGAAAGTATGCGAAACACAACTAGCTCTTTATTCACACGAAGTGATGGGTGCTATCGACAAGGGTTCGCAAATCGATTCCGTATTTCTTGATTTCCAGAAAGCTTTTGACACCGTACTTCACAAACGGCTGTTAATCAAATTGCGTGGTTATGGTATATCGCCCCAAATTTGCGACTGGATAGGGGATTTCTTGTCAGAGAGGACACAGTTCGTAGTAATCGATGGTAAGGCATAGACTAAAACAGGTGATATCGGGCGTTCCACAGGGTAGTGTTATTGGTCCTCTGCTGTTCCTTATTTACATAAACGATTTAGGGGAAAATCTAAGTAGCTCTCTGAGGTTCTTTGCAGATGACGCCGTCATTTACCCTCTACTAAAATCGTCTGAAGATAAAAACCAACTGCAGAACGATCTGAATAAATATCACTATGGTGTAAAAATTAGCAATTGACTCTAAATAATGCTAAGTGTGAAGTCGTCCACGTGAGTACGCAAAGAAATACGTTAAACTTTGTTTACAAGATAAGTCAATCAAACGTGAAGGCCGTAAACTCCACAAAATACCTAGGAATTACTATTACTTCAGACTTAAACTGGAAACAACACGTAGATGTCGTGGGAAAGGCGAACCAGAGACTGCGGTTTATTGGCAGAACCCTTAAAGATGCAACAGAACTACAAAAGAAACTGCATACACTACGCTTGTCCGTCCTTTTTTGGAGTATTGCTGCCCAGTGTGGGATCCTTATCAGGTGGGTTTGACGGAGGACATCGAAAGAGTCCAAAGAAGTGCAGCTCGTTTCGTATTGTCACGATACAGGGGAGACAGCGTTACGCAAATGATACAGAATCTGGGATGGGAATCATTACAACAACGGCGGTTATCGCTGCGGCGTGGGCTACTCGCGAAACTCCAATCGCCAACCTTCTCCTCCGAATACGAAAATATATTGTTGACTCCCACTTACATAGGTAGAAAAGATCAGAATAAAGTACGAGAAGCCAGAGCTCGAACGGAGAGATTCAGGTGTTCTTTCTTCTCGCGCGCTATTCGAGAATGGAATGGGAGACAAATAGTATAATGGTGGTTCGATGAATCCTCTGCCAGGCACTTAAACGTGATTTGCAGCGTATCCCATGTATATGTAGAATAAGATTTAGTAGCAGGCATATTTGAATTCGGCAAGAATAGAAATATCAGCAGCTATGGCTTACACAGTCAAATACCCGATGTTCAACACCCAGGAAGTATGGAGATCACTGAGCTCTATACAACCTGAACTCTGGTCTCTGAGCATAGAACTGCGGTGTGCCTGCACACTCGTGTATTCTGCACACGACTTAGCGTTGTACGCCATGTTTGAATATGGCAAACGAATTGCCATTAGTTTGTACCGTACGTGACAAGAATTGCTTGCTTACCTCTTGTTTTGAACTTTATGCCAGCACATGATGTAACAGGCCGGTATGGGAATGAAATCGAAACGTATTTTAATTTCTTATTCTAGCAACACTTCGTAGCAGCCATATTTGAATTTGGCAAGAAGCTAAATACGAACATACATGGTTGGCAAGCTCAGACAACTGAATTTCAACTAGAGGCTACAGATAGATATCAATGCCGAAATCCATTGCTCTCTATAAGTTACTACCTAGATACTGAACTTCAATTGTCTGATCGTGTCAGTCATAGATGTTCATATTTAGTTTCTTGCAAAATACAAATATGGCTCCTACGAAATCTTAGTAAAACAAGAAATTAAAATACGCTGAAATTCCACTGCCACGCCGTCTTATTATATCGTGTATTGATCAGCAAGCACAGAATAACAGAGTCTTTACTTACAACGACAGAGAAATGAAACCGACTTAGAGAGCGATACCCAACCAACATGGCGGCCACAGCTGCGAGCACAGGGTAGTTCATTGTGTTCGCTGTCTGTTAATTTCTTTTTCATATATATTAAGGCGTTCCTTTTTTGACAGTCTACTTTTGCCATAAATAATTACAAATTTCAGCTAGGAATAGCAAATCATACTATTATATAGCACATGTTTCCTCTGTCTGTCCCTTTAACGTTTTATAACTCGAGGAGTATCTAACGTATCGTCATGCGGTTTCTTTTTAACTTCTTCTTTAGATATTGGGATAACCTTACGCTATATTTAATGTCAAAACGAATATGGGAAAAAAACTGAAATAAGAATCATAACGTAGAATCGTTTACCGCGTCCGCCTAAACTATAAGAGCTAGGCAATTGTACATAGTATAAACTTGCAGGACTCACAGATTTCGATTCCTGGTCGCATCACAAATTTAATTCAATGCTTCCGATTTATCGTTAACAGAATATATTAAGAAGTTAAAACTGAAACATTATGAAAGGTCTATTGGGAAATAAATAAGTGCAAAATTTTCGGAACGTTCAAATCAAATGATCAAATGTTGAAAACCTAAGGGACATAACTACGTTGTTCATCAGTTCCAAGACGTACAAACATAAACACTTATGCTAAGGACAACACGAACATTCATGACCGAGGGAGGACTCGAACCTCCGACCGTGCGCTCTGCAGGAAGGCGGATGTGGATGTGTGCCACTTTAAAAACACAATGTAAGCCTATACAGGAAAACTTCCTGTTTATAAATTAAGCGTAGCTCTAAAGTAAACTAAATGAATAACTGAAGTGATTTTTTGTTATTTTCTATTTAAAATAAGTATGCAACAACCATTAAGAAAACTGTAAAAAGAACTACGAACTGTACAGGTTCAATTTAAGCTATAATTTAACTACATTAATATTTTTTATATCAAGAGGTATATTACAAGTTGTTTTTAATAATTTCCTATTTGATTTTGAAGTGTTTAATCCAACATTAGTTTAAATAATTAAAAAAAACCACTGGTCTTGTAAACCAAAATTAAGAAAAATACTTCAAGGGTAGAAAAATATTTTCATCATTGATACTCAAAAACAATAGTTTAATAAACTAACCCTTGAAATGATAATTATAACATCAGCAAACCTAATAAATATTAAATTTATTAAAATAAATCACCCTATATCAATTATAAGAATCATTATTATTCTAACTTTATTCATTAGTACAATAACAGGAATATTGATAGAAAGATTTTGATCATCATATATTCTGTTATTAATATTTCTGGGTGGTATGATAGTTCTATTTATTTATGTTATTAAAATTGCATCAAATTAACTATTTAAAATTAAATATACCAATATAATTAATATTTTTAATTTAACAATAATTTTATCAGTGACATTCTAAAAATTGATAAAGTAATATAGAAATTATTAGAAACACAGAAATGATGAAAATAAAATATTCAATAAATTTTAAAGAAATATTAATATCACTAATAAAATTATGTAATAATCGAATACTCATTAATACAATAATAATTATTTATTTATTACACTATTAGCAGTAGTTAAAATTGCATCACTGACTGTAGAACGATCTTCCTGTCGCCTACTTACATTTCGCATAAAGATTACAAAGAGAAATTAGGGCTCATACAGAGGCATAGAGACATTACTTTTCCCTCATTCTATTTAGGAGTGGAATAGGAAAGGAAATGCCTAGTAGTGGTACAGTGTACACTCCGCCACGCACTTTACGGTGGATTGCGCAGTATATATGTGGATGTAGATGCAGCCATCTATCCCTTACATTTCTAGTCATCTAACCACGCTACTCGGGTGAAATGACCTAGTGCTAAAATTTTTAAAATGGTTTTTTTAACTGCCGGCCGCAGTTGCCGAGAAGTCTGCGACACGCCAGTCACAGCCTACATGGCCGCTACCGTTGGGGGTTCGAGTCCCCCCTTGGGCATGAATGTGTCGTCGTTAGTATAAGGCGGTTCATACGTAGTTTATAAGTTTAGGGACTGATGACCCCACAGTTAAGTCCCTTAAGCTTAACAAACATTTGAAAATTTGATTTTGTTTTTCAAAAATGGTCAAATTTTTGTATAGCTTATGGGACTTAACTACGGGGTCATCAGTCCCTAAACTTACAAACTAGCTAACACTAAGGACAGCACAAATATCCATGCCCGAGGGGGGGATTCGAACCTCCGACCGTAGTGGCCGTGCAGACAGTGACTGGTGCGCCTCAGTCCCCTCGGCCACCGCGGCCGACGATTTTGTTTTTCAAAAATCAAATGTTCAAATGTCTGTAAATCTATCGGACCAAACTGCGTGGTCATCAGTCCGTAGCTTACAAACTACTTAAATCTAGGTAAACTAACCTACGGACAAACACACACACCCATGCCCCAGGGAGGGCTCGAACCTCCACGGCGAGCAACCGCGCGCTCCGCAGCGAGGTGCTTTAGACCGCTCGGCTACTCCACCGCGGCTTTTGTATTTCAACTAGTATAAGATTTCGTATATCTTTGTAAACAAAGTGTACTTTTCCTTTCTAGGAAGGGAAAATGAAATTTCTGAAATTTTTTAGTTTGTTCGTTTCTGATACTGGTTAAAAAAAATCGTGGCTATCTATCGAGGATTTACCTTCACACGAGGCGAACGGCGGGCGTTGAAAGGGTTGGCCACGCCCCCAAGCAATGGAAAGAGCTTCAGACTAGGTGCAGGCGCATAGAAATGTCCGAAGGATATTGCATCACAAAGGCCCTGCCCACTGCGTTACTACACTGTGTACCGAGGAATTTTTCCAGCTGCCAGTACAATTTACGGCTTTATTTAGCCTGGGCGGACCGATCGATCGGAGGGTAATTCAGTAACGGCTGTTACGTAAAAGCGACACGTCTCTTTATAGGCCCGCCCTTGACCGGATTATTCCTGGAAGAAAGGACCCGTAGCTAAAAATCACTGACCCGCCTTTTGTTCTCAATAATTAAAATAAGGGAGGTAGTTGTACTTTCTACAAATAGATCGGGAGAGGGTTCACACACTTTCTCTACCATTCAATGCTATCAGCCCACGAGATGCATTCATAAAATGTTTGGTGCTGTATTGCACCTGTTCAGCCATATGTTATTTGTCTACTCTGGCCTCCTCCGCCCTCCCACTTCCTCCCGTTTACATGCAACCCGTCTTCCGGAAGACGAAAACCAAATATCGTAAATCGCTGTCATGTAGACATGTTATACCCTAAAGCGGATTTCCTAGTCCACTTAATATAGCGGCTGAAAAGCAGCTGATTCAGTTCCTGATTCAAGTCTACATCTACATGGGATACTCTGCAAATCACATTTAAGTGCCTGGCAGAGGGTTCAAAGAACCACCGTTATACTATTTATCTCCCATTCCATTCTCGAATAGCGCGCGGGAAGAAACAACAGCATAATCTCTCCGTTCGAGCTCTGATTTCTCGTATTTTATTCTGATGATCATTTCTACCTATGTAAGTGGCAGTCAACAATATATTTTCGCTTTCGGAAGAGAATGTTGGTGATTGGAGTTTCGTAAGCAGCCCACGCCGAAGCGATAAACGCCATTGTTGTAATGATTCCCATCCGAGATCCTGTATCATTTCGGTAACGCTGTCTCCCATGTATCGTGACAATACGAAACGAGCTGCCCTTCTTTGGACTCTTTCCATATCCTCCTCCTTTCCAGTTTAAGTCTGAAGAAATAGTAATTACAAGGTATTTTGTGGAGTTTATGGCCTTCACTTTTGATTCATTTATCTTTAACGGATTTCTTTTCCTACTCATGTGGACTACTTCACACTTTTCATTATTTAGAGTCAATTGCCAATTTTTACAACATAATGATATCTTATTCAGATCGTACTGCAGATGCTTTTGTTCTTCAGATGATTTTACTAGACGGTAAATGACGGCGTCATTTGCAAACAACCTGAGAGAGATACTTAGATTTTCCCCTGAATCGTTTATGTAAATAAGGAACAGCAGAGGACCAATAACACTACCCTATGGAACGCTGGCTATCACCTCTGTTTTAGTCGATGCCTTACCATCGATTACTACAAACTTTGTCTTCTCTGACAGGAAATCCCCTATCCAGTCGCAAATTTGGGGCGATATACCATAACCACGCAATTTGATTAAAAGCCGTTTGTGAGGTACGGTGACAAAAGCCTTCTGGAAATCAAGAAATGCGGAATCAATTTGCGAACCCTTGTCGACTTTGTGTGAGTAAAGAGCTAGTGTGTTTGGCATGAAAGATATTTTCTAAATCCTTGTTGACCTTGGGCCAATAGATCATTCTGTTCGAGATAATTCATAATATTTGAATACAGGATGTGTTCCAAAACCATGCTGCAAATTGACGTCAATGAAATAGACCTGTAGTTTAATGGGTTACTCCTACTGCTTACTGCACAGTCGCTATTTTTCTTTACTTAAAACACAGATTCAATGCTCACTCTAATATTTATACTTCTCTTTCACTGCGTAATATGGTACTTTGACCATATAAGCCGAAAATTCTTAACAAGAAAATTCTTAACAAGAAAACGCAAAATGACAAACCAAGAACTTCAAAAAAAAGGTTGCGTTTACATGGGCACGAAAATCGATTGTGGAACTGGAAAACCGCTTTACAGAAGTGGATTTCCAGAATCGATTTTGGTGTGTTTACATGACCAACCTTCACTTCACGGTGTCGTCTCTGACTCTGGTCAGCGATATTAGTTGCCTCAGACACAAATTACTAGACCGGCAACCTTGCCCTCTGTGACTGATGCCTGTCGCCTCCATCTTACTTTACCTCAAATCAAAACGTTTTCGTATGTTACTACTATGACCATCTGACAGGAAATGACGTTGTAACCTTTAGGTTAGTTAAACATTCTTTGCGTCTTCTTCCGTAGTGGTTGAAAATTTAACATATACGTTGTAGAACCGTGTTATGAGGACTGTAAGTATCAGAAAAAATAGAAGAATAAAGGTACGTGGTGTCCACGACAAACAGCAAATTTGCAACGGTCATACTATTCAAACAAAATCCCGAAGTTGATCGAAACTGGTGACAGATTAACAAAAAGCACAAATTAACGAGACTCATTACTGTATCAAAGTAGACTGTAGTTTTGTAAGAACACTAAAAAGAATGAAGATACGTGTTATCCACTACAAAATTCTCCTTTATGACGACCGTACTACTGATAGAAAAGCCGAAGTGGAATGAAATTTAATGAATTTAATCAATGAACTCATTACTGTATTTATGTTTCGTTTGTTCCTGCCTAGTGTAATGTATTTGGCCTGGAAAGTCTCGTTTGTTTGGATAAATGCCAAGTACGATACCACATTTGATCGTGGTATTGTGCCCTAATATTCCATATTTATATTATATAGGCATTTTATAACACCACTACCTGGTCATATTGATTAACACTTTCATTACTTGGGTCTTCTAATAAACTAAATTAGTTAATTATTGAAAGTCATAAGGTTGGACGATAGTGTGTTTGTTAATGAAATTGGTAACTAGTATTGTCTAAGGTTATCTGTAATGTATTGACCTTAATGTAATACTTTGCTGACTGTAGAATTGCGTAGTAGTTTTGATTTATCAATTTTAAATAATGTAAACATATATTAACACTGCGCTAGTTATTTACTTACGATCTTTTGTATTGTTTTGATACGAAAATCCGATTATTACATTTGTCATAATTTTGTGTATCTTTAAGTAAAGCAAGATTCATTTATGTTCAACAAACAAATTATTAAATAGGTATAATATTAACTTCCTGGTTCTAGAATGCAATCAGTAATAAGTCTTGAAGCAATCATGACAATCAGTATTAATTGAGTCTAGAAGTCAGTCATGAGTCAGTAATAAGCCTGTCTTAATCAGTAATAAGCAATCTTAATGATGTATTACTTCTGTTTATGTGCTTCATCAAGATTAAATAAAAATAGATAAAATGAAACGTGTCATATTGATGGTTCCACGACATAAGAATCCGTCGTCGCCATGTTTTAATAATTATTTAAAGGCAGGCCAGCTATTAAAACAACATCTACCACTGAACAACCGAAACAACAAGATGTATACAAAATGTGGTTTTAATATAGTAGTATAAAAAACTATTATACTAGTTAGTAGGAGGTAATTCAACGCTTCTCCTTATATTCAATACCTTTGTGGAGGCGAAGTTAAACGGACACAGGGCAAGGAAGAGAAGGGTGCGGGGACGAGATGGGGTGGCGACAAACGGGGAGAAGGGGATGAAAAGAGAGAGAGAGAGAGAGAGAGAGAGAGAGAGAGAGAGAGAGAGAGAGAGAGAGAGAGAGAGAGAGAGGAAGAAAACACTGAGAAATAGTAAATGGAGTAACAAGAGTGTGGCGTAAATAAATACTCGGAAAAAGTCGCGTCTTCAGCTAGTATTTTACATTGACAAGAAATATTACAGAATAATTTGTAATTAAACTTAAAAGAAAAAAATGGGATTATGGGCATGGTTAGGAAGAAAAGGGAAAAAGATCCCAAAATTGGGAAAAGGAATCCACCGCGGTTGCCGAGAGGACTGCGGCGCGCCAGTCACGGTCTGCACGGCCACTGCGGTCGGGGGTTCGAATCCCCCTCGGGCATGGATGTTTGTTCCGTCCTTAGTATTAGCTAGTTCATAAGTAGTTTGTAAGTTTAGGGACTGATGACCCCGTAGTTAAGTCCCATAAGCTCTTCAAGAATCTGAACATTTGAAGGAATCCTAACCCTGGTCACGACTTGTCAGTTCAGTGCAGGTATCTGAATATTGCTTCAATGATGACAACCTCTGAAGCTCGAAAGTCCCATCCAGGAACACCAAAATGTGTCTTGTATAAAATGTCGTACGGTAAACAAAAACATGTGATGAAAAAAAAGGGGTATAATTTTACTTACGACAGCGTAGTATGTTATTTAGGTAGCAAGATAACTTCTGAAGGCTAAAGTAAAGAAGATATAAAATGCAGAATGACTATGAGAAGAAAAACATTTCTGCAGAAGTGAAAGGTGTTGACATCCAATTTTAGTTTAAATGTTAGGAAGTCTTTTCTGAAACGTGGACAATGAGGACTTCAGACAAAAAGATGATAGAAGCTTTCGCAATTTTACACTACAGACGAATGATGAAGATTAGATGGGTAGATCACGTAACTAATGAGGTGCTCAACAGAATTGGGGAGAAAAGGAGCCTGACTAAGAAAAGGGATAGGTTGGTGAGACATCAAGGAATTGTCAACTTAGCATCAGAAGGAAGTGTGTGGTGTAAAAATCGTAGAGGGAGACCGAGGGACGAATACAGTAAGCAGATTAAGAAGGATGTAGGTTGCCGAACGTATTCTCGGATGAAGAGCTACATCCAACCAATCTGCGGACTGAAGACCACAACACAGTGCGCTGACGTTGGCACCGACCGCAGAATATTTTTTGAAAGCCCAGTCACATACCGTGTGATCAAAACGTCAGTATAAATTTTAAAAATTAATAAATCACGGAATAATGTAGATAGAGAGGTAAAAATTGACACATGGTTGGAATGACATGGGGTTTTATTAGAACCGGAAAAAAGGAAAAACTATTGCTAGATGCGTGAAAGATCTCTTGCGCGCTTCATTTGGTGATCGTGTGTTCAGCCGCCACTTTCGTCATGCTTGGCCTCCCAGGTCCCCAGACCTCAGTCCGTGCGATTATTGGCTATAGGGTTACCTGAAGTTGCAAGTGTATCGTGATCGACCGACATCTCTAGGGATGCTGAAAGACAACATCCGACGCCAATGCCACACCATAACTCCGGACAGGCTTTTCAGTGCTGTTCACAACATTATTCATCGACTACAACTATTGTTGAGGAATGATTGTTAACGTATTGAGCATTTCCGGTAAAGAACATCATCTTCGCTTTGTCTTAATTTGTTATACTAATTATTGCTTTTCTGTTCAGATGAAGCGCCATCTGTCGGACATTTTTAAACTTTTTGTTTTGTTTTTTAGGTGTTTTTTGTTTGTTCTAATAAAACCCCATGTCATTTCAAGCATGTGTGTCAATTTTTACTTCTCTATCTACATTATTCCATGATTAAGTTTTCAAATTTATACTGACGTTTTGATCACCCGGTACTTCACTTCAGTGAAATGTTTATCTATGTACCACAACCATTACTATAGTGTTTGAGGCAACAATTAAATATCCCATATTCTTCTCACCTTTCGGGAAAAAAAATCCCTTTGTCCCTCCCTGAAAAATATTTGTCAAAATATCCCACAATATGGGATCAATGAGCCTCGGTTGCACAGTGGTCGCCACGCCCTCTGCAATAAAAAAGCTGAGTCATTCAACGAACAACCTCGCACAAAAACTATCAGCGTCCGCAACGAAGAGAACTAGAACAACAACAAAAAGTGGTAGAATGGCAGACTATGAATCCGAAGGTCGCGGGTTCGATCCCCGCCAGGTCCTAGGATTTTTATCTGTCACTTTCCACTTCTTCGCCTCTGGCAATATTGCCCATGTGAAAAATACCGAGTAGCACCATGGTTCGGAACCCACGTTAAACTGTAGGTACCCCCATAACTGGCTGGGTAAGCCAGTTCGATGGTCGGAGAAAGGCAACGGCATACCCCTCCAAACAGGACCATGCCTAGTAAAGCACTGTGGTGTTCAAACCAATCTTGGGATTGTTGACTGCTTTAGCTTTTTATGGGACCAATCGCGCGGGTTGGCAACGCTGTCTTCCATGACGGCGAGGGCATCGCTGGATGCCGTCGACACGGATCAAGTTTCTTCCCCCTTCACTTCGCCTGGACTCCCTGCAGAGTGTCGGTTTTCGCTGTTATTAACAAACGGCTCCCGAATAGATTCCTCTGTTTGCGAGCGAGCAGAATGTTTACAGGGCCCCTGCCCCACGCGATGCGGACTTCAGACTCGTGTAAATATTACGGCTGCCCGTTTTAATTTTTCCGTAAATATTTCTGACCCCGAATCTCTGTCTGGTCTGACGTTGCTAGCAACCGTGGCGCACGGGACAGAGCTGCTTCTCTAACGTTTTCAACTCTAGCGGCCTCGACTTCTATCTTCCAACTAGCTCAGAGTTCCAAGCATGGCCTGTTTAAACCCCGCAATAGCACTGAATTTCCAGTGACGCATGCTACCGCGGGGAGGGCTACTTTATGCCCACCCTTCAATAATCATCATTTGATTATGGCTTTCATAGTCCTCTGATCCCCTGTTCAGCGCTAGTATTGATACTTAGTCTAGTATTAAGCCTTTTCCTTCAGTGCATTCTTGACCTAATCCAAGAACTTTTTCCTTCCTCTATGTGGAATTCTCCTACCCTCTAATTCCGAACCTATGAGTCTCGTAGGTAACTTAACTTTTCTCACGTAACTCGTATAATATGAACCCACAGGCAAGGTAAATCTAGGAATAAAAATTTATTTCAGTAGTCCGTTCAGTTTGAATCTTGTATAAATTAGTTTTTAACGGTCAGTGGCAACGCAGCTCCGGGGTATTCATTATTATTGTCTGTGTGATATCTTATGAGTGAATTTCAATCAAAACACCGTCTATCACAAAGTATTATTACCATATATTATGAAAATCCTTTAGTGCCGATTTCAGCTTGTTTTCTACCCATTTTTTTTAATTTCTTTGTAATACTGTCATTAAATATTGTCTTGTATGTACTAATTCTGCTTTTCTTCTTCGTTGCATATCTGAAGATGCCATAACCGGGCGACACGCTTCATCTATATTTATGAATGTGAATATCTTTTCCGTGTACGCTTATCACGTCCGAACGACAAGACGCAGAGACTTAAATATTTGTACAGTTATCAGTTTATACCTGAGGAAGGTTTAAGGCATGGTTTTATAGCGATCTGATAGATATTTAGTAATTTGAAGAATATAACGCGAAATGCGGAACAATAATTACTTTCTGAAAATTATATTTACTCTTTGAAAATGGTTTTATTGGTTGGATTGTTGCTTGAGGGTTGATAATGATAAAAGGGTGGAGTATGTTGGGATGGTAAGTTATCGGTGTATATAAAATTCTACGTGTGTGTGTGTGTGTGTGTGTGTGTGTGTGTGTGTGTGTGTGTGTGTTAGTATTACGCTCTGAGGCGAAAACTACAGAACGCAAACGAATGATCAGTGTGTAATTGTTGTCCGAAGTCTCCCGTTGTACACCATAGCAGTTCCATGCCGATAGCTAAAAGGGGGTGGAAGTCATGGTGGTCGAAAGTCGTCAAATTATAAAAATTCGGACTGAAGGCCAGCGATGACGTTGGAGACTATAGTAAGGTTGTTACATACAGCGAAACGTGATGCCACGGACTATATCTTTGGTCTATGCGTGCTACAATGTCTTCAGCTCTTTCTCTGTAAGGATAAGCATACGAATATGGAAACATAAGAATAATTAAATAAAGCAGTAAAAACGAAATTTATTTTAATACATCTCTTAAAAAATCGATTTGACGTTTCGCGTATTATCTATCATCTATCATCTATCATCTATCATGATCACCGCGAGCGGAGCCGCGGGTTTAAGCTAGTATCTAAATAAAAACAGGTTGCAACGAAGAGTCTTTTATTCAAGCATTTCGATTTCACACGTTTGCTGTACCACAAAACGAAAATGGAATGGGAAGACGTTTACAATATTGCCTCCTATAACAACATGTACACTTTGGTTTAAAAAACCGTTAGGCCCTACATGATTTCTGATTCATAAGCCAAATATAAACGTAAAAAAACTCTACAAATTTTTAACAATCGCTGTAGCGAACTGACAGCATAAAACAAAGAACAAGGTATCGAATTAGAGTATGTAAACTTCACATTAGAG
The DNA here is from genome assembly GCA_026315105.1 of Locusta migratoria. Classification (NCBI taxonomy): domain Eukaryota; kingdom Metazoa; phylum Arthropoda; class Insecta; order Orthoptera; family Acrididae; genus Locusta; species Locusta migratoria. The sequence continues at coordinate 91,947,059 of CM048754.1, read as the reverse complement.
ATTAAAATTCAACATTGTTGGATGCACACAGGAAAACAGTGTTAGCTGTAAAAAGATGACTGTACGCAATAAAGTGGATGATGAAATTTGCGGACATCGGTTTGACAGGACACAATCAATCTTGTTAATGGAGGGTGTTTCAAGTGGAACAGCAAATGTTTGAAGACGCAGGGCCGGTGCAATATTGAACGTGGGAGTTGTGTAAACAGGTGTCATCTTCTCCAAAGCGCCCACGGCAGTTTAACTCGCCGTGTCAGCAACGGTTTGCTATTTTTTTTCTTTTGCTCTTCTATTCTACAGCTGCTGTTTGCGTGTATTTTTAAAATCGCAGCTCCCTTTTACAAGACGTACGTCCTTTAGTAAAGCATTTATAGCTTTTTGACCGATGTCCTCATGCTCAGCGAGATGACGATGGGTTGTTCCTTTTTAAGGGACAGCAATTGGAGAGTAGCTCATTCTCAGCACAGTACTAATTGAATTTTACTGATTACGAATTCTGAATACGCTACTCCGACAAAAGTAACTGGTTATAGCAGCTTGGTCTGATGAAGCTTTCCAACAGTATCCTCAGCAAAGTCTCTTTATCTCTTAACCCTTTTGGTGACCAAATTATTTCCAGAAGTTGTAGGCTTTTTATGAATACTTTATTGGGCTAAGAAGCCATACATAAAATCATAGTTTAAATCTTGAAAGTGAGAATTTAGCTTGCAGGTACAATAATATTAGTGGGAAATGTTTCCGTCGAACTTTAGAAATGTTCAAATGTTAGTAGAACTTATGGGACTTCACTACGGGGTCATCAGTCCCTAAGCTTACAACCTACTTATGAACTATCTAAGACTAAGGACGGCACAAATATCCATGCCCGCGGGGAGATTTGAACCCCAGACCGTAGTGGCCGTGCAGACCGTGACTAGAGCGCCTCAGTCTCCTCGGCCACCGCGGCCGTCCGAACTTTAGAGTAACTGGACTTTATAATTAAAAAAATGTATTTCCTTTATTATTTGGTACACAAAACATGTTAAACATTTGATTTACTTTTGTATTACTTCATATTGTCCATTGAGTTCATTAAGGTGGCGTACTATCGAAGTTAGAGAAACATGGTGCTACACACAGAGGTACACAACAGTTACTACACTTTATTTCCCAATTTCACTAGCGTCTATTGATAAATTGAAACAGTTGTCTTTGTTGGAAACAATAATGTTATCACAAGTTTCCTTCAAAATCTGCGAAGTAATTGATGACTCAATCTTCATCAGAGTCAGCATCGACTTCTGAATCTTCTCCATCTTCTGGTAAAGTGTCAAAATTCTCAAAACCTCTTCTGGCATGAGTCCAGGCATTCTAAACAATAAGAAACAAACAAACAATAAGAAACAAACAAACAATAAGAAACAAACAAACAATAAGAAACAAACAAACAATAAGAAACAAACAAACAATAAGAAACAAACAAACAATAAGAAACAAACAAACAATAAGAAACAAACAAACAATAAGAAACAAACAAACAATAAGAAACAAACAAACAATAAGAAACAAACAAACAATAAGAAACAAACAATAAGAAACAAACAATAACTACGATGCCGATTGCACAGCCATACACCTGCACTTCACACACGTTCAGTGGGAAACAGTTCCCACTAACTTACCTCGTAATATTTACGTAATTTTCATTGATGTCCAGCAAATATACTCAAATACTATCTCCATTGTAAATATAAAAGTTGACAAATACAACAGAAGTCACTTCACACTCAAAAGGAAAGCACACTATACAAAAAAACGCTGCTACGGTAGAAACCGTGGCTTGGCTTCCCGTGGAAACTGCGCTTCTGCATTGACCGACTAACAATGTAGAAATAAAACCACTTTCGCGCGCCTGTTGAAACAGTTCCCACTGGTCACTAAAGGGTTAATAAGAACGGCAACCCACATCCAGAGATGAAGAGACTTGCTCAGGATAGGGTAGCTTCTGAATAAGAACGGCAACCAACATCCTAACAAGACCTCTGGAATAGAACTGCTATTATCCGTATGAGAGCCAGTCTTGAAGCAATTGTTCCGCCTGGTATTCAAGATGTATGAGACAGGGGAATACCCTCAGATTTCAATAAGTATATAGTAAATCCAAATCCAAAGAAAGCAAATGCAGAAAAATGTGAAAATTACAGAAATATCAGTTAAACAAGTCATGGTTGCAAAAACCTAACACGAATTATTTACAGACGAATGGAAAAACTGGTGGAACCCGACCTTAGAGAAGATCAGTTTGGATTTATGATGTAGGAACACACAAGACATGACTTATCATAGCAGATAGGTTAATAAAAGGGAAACCTACCTTCTTTAGCATTTGTGGCTCTGGAAACAGCTTTTGACAATGTAGACTGGAATACACACTTTCAAATTCTGAAGGTAGCAGCGGTAAAATATAGGGAGCGAAGAGTTATATTTAACTTGTACAAAACCCAAACAGCAAGCATTAGAGTCTAAGGGCATGAAATAGTCCCAGTGGTTGGGAAGGGAGTAAGACAGTTGTAGCCTTTCCCCAATGTTGTTCAATCTGTACATCGAGCAAGCTGTGAAGGAATGCAAGGAGAAGTTTGGAGAGGGAATTAAAGTCCAGGGAGAGGGAATAAGAACCTTGCGGTTTGCTGATGACACAGTAAATCTGTCAAAGACTGCAAAGGACCTGGAGGAGCAATTGAGTGGAATGATAGAAGCTTTTGAAATGTGGTGCTACAGACGAATGAAGAAGATTAGATGGGTAGATCAGGTAACTAATGAAGACGTGCTCAACAGAATTAGAAATATAATAGTTTTTTATACTTCACAAAAACCACATTTCGTATACATCACCTTCTTGTTTCGGTTGTTCAGTGGTAGATCTCGTTGTTTTAGTAGCTCGCCTGCCTTTAAATAATTATGAAAATATCAGGACGACGGATTCTTGGACGTCAAGAAAGTGTACACATGACACGTTTCATTTTCTGCATTTTTATTTATATACTTGATAAAACACACAAATAGAAGCTGCTATGATAATGACTGGCTGTGTTCTACACAATGACAAAAGTTTACAACTAACCAAGTGAGACCAAATTAATACTCGAATGAAAATTTCACTCTGCAGTGGAGTGTGCGCTGATATGAAACTTGCTGGCAGATTAAAATTGTGTGCCGGAACCGGGACTCGAACCTGGGACCTTTGCCTTTCGCGGGCAAGCGCACTACCGACTGTGCTATCCTGACGACTCACGATGCCGCCTCACAACTTTTATTAGCGCACACTCCGCTGCAGAGTGAAAGTTTCATTCTGGAAACATCACTTAGGCTGTGGCTAAGCCATATCTCCACCATATCCTTTCTTCCAGGAGTGCTAGTCTTGCATGGTTCACAGGAGAACTTCTGTGAAGTTTGGAAAGTAGGAGGCGAGGTACTGGCGGAAAGTAAAGTTGTGAGGCGGCATCGTGAGTCGTGTCGGGATAGCACAGTCGGTAGTGCGCTTGCCCGCGAAAGGCAAAGGTCCCAGGTTCGAGTCCCGGATCCGGCACACAATTTTAATCTGCCAGGAAGTTTCAAATTAATACTGACACTGATTGCGTTCGCGCCAATAAATACTTTCTATGATTTCTTTAACATTCTAGAACACGGAAGTTACAATGTATTAAATTAAATAATCTTTTTGTGAAACTTAAATTGTTAATCAAGAAAATATTAACATTTTGGATAAACGGGATTACTGCCGGATGTATGCGTCGTTCTGGCACAATTATTCGGCCGCGTAACTCGCTGCCTTCTTCAGGTGCTACCTGAGACTGCCGTTTTTAGAGTTGTTTTTTTTTTTTTTTTTGCACGTTTCATTCCCGCCTCTTAAGGAGACGGGCGGGCTGTTTGAGGGCTTGGCTTGTGCCCTTTTCAGCCTTTTGGAGTGGGTTACAAATTTATTTCTTTTTATACAATTTATTAACATATGGTAGATAGTGCAAAGTTATTATCTTCTTTATAGTTTATACAAGGAGATTATTTCATATTCAATTGCTTATATACATAGGGGAAACAAAGGTAATTAATGGCCAAAGGAAATTAAATGACAAAAATAAAATATAAAATAAAACATAATTAAAACATAAAACATAAATGAAACATAAATAAACATAGTTATAATTTGTGTATATGGTGACAATCTTCTTATTTTCGTTGAAAGGTGACATTTTTAACTTATATATGTGGTTAGGAATAGTAGTGTGCCGTGTAGGGAATTATGTGCGATAATTAGTAGAGTATTCAGTATGTTTTGAGGTTTGTTGTGTCACTTGTTCCTAGGTTAGTATGCGTGTGTGCATGTTTGCATGTGTGTGAGAGTTTCTGTTTTGGTGTTCTTTGTTTAGTTGTTCGGCCTTTTGTCCAGGTGGGGTGGTAGTAGGGACGATTGCGTTAGGGGCTGCATGACGGGGGCGAGGTCTGGGTATGTTGTGGTGGTGTTGTGTGCTACTGTACTCGTTGGTCGGGTGTATTTGAACTTAGGTAGTCGCGGTACGAGGTGTCTGGTTGTCAGCAAGTCTTCCATGTCTGGTCTTTTGGTGAGTATGTGTCTTCCGTATTTGGCCCTGAGTTTGGTCAGTCTGGACTGTAGGGGTTCCACACCAGTGATGTCATATACTTCGTCACTGGGTGTTTCCCTTGGCAGTCTGTCTAGGCTACGTAACAGTCGTCTTTCGGTTGAGTATAGTCTTTCTGCTATTGGTTTGTGTATTCCACCTAGAGGGGCGGCTGCATATTCGATAACGGGTCTGATGTACGTCTTGTAGGTGTGAATTGCAGTCTGATTGTCGCAGCCATAGAAGCGTCCGTGTACTTGTCTTACTAGGTATTGTTTTTTTCGTATCTTGTCCAGTATGTATGTAAGGTGAGTTTGCCAGTTAAGGTGTTTGTCTAGGAACACTCCAAGGTACCTGGCGGTGTTGCCAAGTCGCAGTGGTGTGCCCCAGAGCGTCAGTTGTATGTCTTCTGTCTTTTGCTGTCTCTTTTTGGTCAAGTTCCTGTGTCTAAACAGAATTGCTTGTGTCTTGTTGGGGTTGGGCCGGATCCTCCATTTTGACATCCAATTTTCAAGTCGTCGTAAGTAGTCGTTTGTTTTTCGTTGTATAGTTGTCGTCCTCAGTTCTGTGCACCAGTAAGCGGTGTCGTCAGCGTACAGTCCTAGTGTTTCTGTATTGGTTGTCACCAGTGGTACGTCTGCGGTATATAACGAGTACAGTAGGGGGGATAGTATGCCACCTTGGGGCACTCCTGCTTGTGGGGTGAATTCTTCTGAGTGCGTTTCGCCTACGTGCACTCTGCATTTCCTGTCTTTTTTTTTTTTTGTGGTTTGAGGGCGCACAACTGCTGTGGTCATTAGCGCCCAACACTGCCCATAGTAAAAAAGAACCGGGGTTAGAAATTAAATGGCTTTCGCCATATTTGCACGATGTATAAAAAGTAAAACTCTGTTAACCGATTGCGGGTCATCAGCTAAAATGTCAGGCATTTCAAATGGGAAACACAGATCATGACGGAGACGGTTAAAAAATGGACATTGCACTAAAAGATGGTTCACAGTAAAAGGTGCATCACAGTGCTCACATAAGGGAGCAGGACCACCACGTAATAAATGCTGGTGGCTAAAACGGCAGTGGCCAATACGAAGCCGGGCCAGAACAATCTCCTCTCGGCGGGAGGGTCGAGATGACGTTGACCAGAGATCAGGCACAGGTTTAATGGCTCGCAATTTGTTCCCTGACAGGGATGACCAATGTAGATACCAACGGGAGATAATACGCTGGGAGATACCAGCGCGAAGGTCATCAGAGCTGGTGGAAAAGGTAGATAGCCGAGGAAGGAGAACTGCTTCCTTGGCAGCCGTATCCGCAGCCTCATTCCCCAACACTCCCACATGGCCAGGGACCCACAGAAACGTCACCGTAGTTCCGCTCGTTGAAAGAGAAGTAAGGCAATTGCGGATGCTTTGTACCAGGGGATGGGCCGGATATAGGATGCGAAGGCTCAACAAAGCACTCATAGAGTCCGAGCAAATGACAGTCTTACTGAGCGAGTTTCGCCGGACGTATTGTGTGGCTTGGTATAATGCATACAGCTCAGCTGTAAAAATGGAACTCCACTCAGGAAGACGATATTTAAAAGAGACGTTGCCAAGTACAAAAGCACACCCAACACCCTGGTCTGTCTTTGAGCCATCAGTGTAAATGAACAAATTGTCATCAAATTTAAACCGGAGTGCGTGAAATTCTCTCTGGTAGACGAAACGAGGTGTGGAGTCCTTTGGAAGAGAATGAAGATCAAAGTTAACACGGACTTCGGGGCTTCGCCACGGTGGAGAGATGCTCTCTCCAGTCGAGAAGATAGCAGGCATTGTAACGCCAAGCTGGCTGAGTAGCGAACGCAAGCGTACTCCCGGTGGTAGCAGAGCAGACGGGCGCAGAGCGAAGAGACTGTCAAGTGAGTCGTTAAAAAAAACTGCGTACGTCGGGTGTCCTCGCATGGACGACAAACGACTAGCGTAACGGCTAAGCAGGAGTTCCCGACGGTAAGAAAGGGGTAGTTCGGCGGCCTCGGCATAGAGGCTCTCAACGGGGCTAGTATAGAACGCTCCCGTCGCCAGACGGAGACCTTGGGTGGTGGATTGTATTAAGGCGGCGCAGTATGGACGGTCGAGCCGAAGAATAAACGATGCTACCATAGTCCAGTTTGGACCGAACTATGGTGCGATACAGATGGAGGAGAGTAGACCTGTCAGCTCCCCACAAGGTGCCACTTAACACCCGCAGCACATTGAGAGAGCGGGTACAGCGAGCTGCCAAACGGGATATGTGGGGAGACCAACTTAACTTCCTGTCGAGAACAAGTCCCAAAAAGGTCGTGGTATCCACAAATGGAAGTACTATGGGGCCCAGACGAAGGGACGGGGGAAGGAACTCCTTCCGCCGCCAGAAGTTCATGCAGACTGTCTTGTCAGCTGAGAATCGAAAGCCAGTGTCCATACTCCACGCGTGGAGATTGTCTAGGCACCGCTGGAGGCGCCGCTCCAGGAGACCTGTTTGCTCAGAGCTGCTGTAGATCGCGAAGTCGTCAACAAATAGGGACGCCGACACTCCCAGTGGAAGGTGATCGGCTATAGAATTGATTGCCACTGCAAATAAAACAACGCTCAGGACCGAGCCCTGGGGGACTCCGTTCTCCTGATTAAAAGTGCTCGATAAAACCGAACCAACACGCACTTTAAAAACACGGTCTGTTAAAAATTCGCGGATAAAAATTGGCAGGCGACCCCGAAAACCCCATGTATGCAGAGTGCGGAGGATGCCCATCCTCCAGCAGGTGTCGTATGCCTTTTCCAGATCAAAGAACACCGCTACTGTCTGGCGCTTCCGTAAAAAGTTATTCATTACTGAGGTAGATAGGGCAACAAGATGATCCACCGCAGAACGGTGCTTGCGAAACCCACATTGGACATTAGACAAGAGATGTCGCGTTTCAAGCCACCATACCAGGCGCCCGTGAATCATGCGTTCCATCACCTTGCATACGCTACTGGTGAGGGAAATGGGGCGGTAGCTGGAAGGGAGACATTTGTCCTTCCCAGGCTTTGGTATGGGAATGACTATGGCTTCACGCCAGCGTCGCGGAAAGGTGCCTTCTATCCATATGCGGTTGTAGGTGGCCAGTAGGAAGTGCAAGCTCGTTGGTGAAAGGTGTTGCAGCATCGCCACGTGAATGCCATCTGGTCCTGGAGCGGAGGACCGCGAAGACGAGAGTGCGTGGTGAAGCTCTCGTACAGTGAACTCGGTATTGTAGCATTCACGGTTCTGAGAGGTAAAGGGCAATGGAGTCGCCTCCACCGTCCGTTTCCTAGCTAGGAAAGCGTCATTGTAATGTGAAGAGCTAGACACCTCTGCAAAATGTCGACCCAGTGCGTTGGCTATTTGTGGAGGATCGACGACGGTGTCAGTTGCGACACACAGACCGGGAATTGGGGAATGAGCCATAGTGCCCGAAATTTTTCGAAGGTTACCCCAAATGATGGAGGAAGGGGTAGACCTATTAAAAGAGCTCGTGAATGAGCGCCAACTGGCGCGTTTACAGTCGCGAAAGAGGCGACAATAGGCCCGCAGCCGTTTGTATCGGATGCAGTTGTCGAGCGTGGGCCGTTGTTTGAAGATTCTAAGGGCACGTCGCCGTGCTCGCAGAGCGTCACGGCATTCCGCGGTCCACCACGGGACAAGGGGACGACGTGCGTGGGAAGTCTTGCAGGGGATGGAACATTCCGCGGCTGTCAGAATAACTGTGGTAATGTGTTCCACTTGGTCGTCTATACTAGGATAATGGTAAGTACCAAAATCAGCCAGTGACGTGTAGAGCTCCCAGTCCGCTTTCGTTAACTGCCAGCGGTGTGGATGCTCAAGGGTGTCAGGCATCATTAGGTGAATTACACACGGAAAATGATCGCTCGAATGTGTGTCAGAGAGCAGACCATTCAAGACGCCGTGCCAGCTGAGCAGTGCAGATAGCTAGATCTATATGGCTGAAAGTATTTGTGGTGTCTGAAAGATAAGTTGGTTCACCAGTGTTAAGGCAGATGAGCTGAAGGTGGTTCAGTATATCTGCCAGGAGGGAGCCCCGTGGACATGGTCGTGGGGAGCCCCAAAGGGGGTGGTGGGCATTGAAATCTCCCACCAACAAAAACGGACGCGGAAGCTGGTCAATAAGATCTAGGAGATCTGATCTAGTGACGGGAAAAGAGGAAGGAGCGTAAATATTGCATAGTGTGAAGACAAATCCAGGAAGGTATATCCGGACAGCAACAGCTTGTATTGGAGTACACAAAGGGACCGGTGTACTGTGTACGTCATCCCGAATAAGCAACATTACGCCCCCGTGGGCTGGAATTCCTGCCACTGGAGGAAGGTCAAAGCGAACGGTAGTGTAGCGTGGGAAAGTAATTCGAGTACCAGGGAGAATTTTGTCTCCTGTAGAGAGAAAATGATCGGATGATATGTTCGCGTTAGAAGCTGCAGTTCTGTCCAATTCGACCGGATACCACGAATGTTCCATTGAAGAATATCCATAATGGGATAAAATGAGATGAAGGTGGACATCAGCCCGACGAAGGCGGCGGGCCATAGTGCGAATGTTCGCAACTGGTGGTGTCTGAGACAGGAGGGTCTTGCTCCATATTCTCAGAGGTTACCACAGCAGCTGCGTGAGTGTGGTCGGCAGCCCCATCTTTGGCTGATGCACCTGGAGAGACTATAGGCTTCCAGGGGATGCCATCGTCACATTGTGAGGTAGGAGGGGGGAGAGTTTTCCCCCTATTTGATTTCTTGGAGCCCTGGTGAAGCTCTTTGGTTGGCTCAGATGTTTTGGTAGGGGTGCGGAGGAAATCCTCGTGCGAATGCTCTTTCTTAGACTTTCGCGTCTCTATCTGTGGTTTCACAGCTGAAGATGAAGATGAAGACTTAGAAGAGGTACTCACACTTTTCGTTGAACGTGACGCCGTTGTCGATGTAGACTGTTTGACAACTACCGTCGTAAACTGTAGGTCACAAGTCTGTGTGGCCATATCCCGTGTTGGTGGAGGCGTTGCAACTACAGTACTGTAGTTACCACGCGGCGGGGTCTTGGGCTTACGACTGGCGTACATCTTACGTGCAACTGGTATGGGAACCTTTTCCTTTACACGGATTTCCTGGATGGCTCGTTCATCGGCAAACACGGGACATTCCCGGGAGGAAGCAGCATGATTCCCGTTACAATTGATGCAATGAGGGGACGGTGGTGGACAAATCCCCTCATGGGCCTCTTTACCACAGGTGACACATGTGACTGGGTTCTTGCAAGACTGGCTTGTGTGGTTAAATCGATGGCACTGATAACACCGAGTAGGGTTAGGGATATAAGGTCGTACTGTGATGACCTCATACCCTGCCTTGATCTTCGGCGGCAGAGCCACTCGGTCGAAAGTCAGAAACACTGTGCGAGTGGACACTACAACATCGTTCTCTTTTTTTGTCACCCTGTGTACTGCGACGACGCCTTGAGCTGCCAGATATTCTTTCAGTTCATCCTCAGTCAAACCGTCCAAACTGGCCGAGAAGACTACCCCTCGGGAATAATTGAGGGTTGGATGGAGCTCAACACGAACCGGGTAGCTGTGGAGCAGAGTAGCCTTAAGCAGCCGCTGTGCCTGGGAGCCACTTTCTGTTTCTAACAGTAGTATTCCATTACGTAGGCGGTTGCAGGTCTTAACTGGGCCGGCAATGGCATCAACCCCTTTTTGAATAATAAATGGGTTCACCGACGAAAAGGATTGTCCTTCCTCAGTACGGGTCACCACAAGGAACTTTGATGTCTGTAAATTTTTCTGTTCAGACACACTATTGTCTAGTACATCCATTTCTAAAGGCTCTTTCCATTTTCTTTTTTTTAGAACCATCGCGGTTGTATCCCCCACGATTGCCAGTGTCTCCGATGGCACGCTCCTTCCTGCTGGGGGCCCCCAACGGAAGCACACCCGCCTTGGGTGATTGTTCACACCCCAGGTCACACCTCCCGATCTACAGACGGAGGGACCAATCGGCGAATCGGGAAGGTATCAGCGCAGGCAATCGCCCCTCCCCTGGCCTGGCCTTAACCAGGGGGGTACGCACGCACCCTACATGCCAGCCCGGGGCTGGGACTTACGCATTACCCAGTCACCCAAATGGGAGGCCTTCAAGTGCGTACAGGGAGGAGGAAGAGAGAAATAGTAGGAGGAGAAGCCTCAAACGCAGATGCGGAGGCAAAGAAAGAGGTGAAAGAAGACTGTAAAGCCAAAAGGGTCAGAACTTCGGTTCCCCGAAGGATGCACAGACTCGGTCCCCAAGAGAGGGGAAAAGGACAGTAGAAGAAGCGTCATGTAGCACGGAAAGGAAAGAGTGCTACAAAGGCTGGGGCCCCGTGCTCGCCACGCACGTACTCACCACAGAGCGGTGAGCCCCCTGAGGGGGCATTTCCTGTCTGTTAGGTACGCACGGACGAGTCTTACTGTTTTGGTCGGGAGGCCTAGCTGTGTGAGTTTGTATAAGAGCCCTGAGTGCCAGAGCCTGTCGAAAGCGCGCTCTATGTCTAAGAAGATTGCGACTGTACAGTGACCTCTGTTGAATCCTCTTGTTATGCTATCGGTAAGTTTGATTAGGGGGTCATTTGTTGAATGATTGCTGCGGAAGCCTGCCTGAGTTAGGGGGATGATGTCTTTTTGTTCTACATATGTCTTTAACCGGTTAGTTAGTATCCGTTCGTTCGTCTTTCCGATTACGTCAAGCAGTGAAATGGGTCTGTATGATCGCGGGTCTGTCTTTGGTTTGTCGGGTTTGGGGATCATAATTGTTTTGCTGGTTTTCCAGCTGGCAGGTAGTGTTTCGTTGGTAAGGCAGAAGTTGTAGATAAGGGAAAGGATGGGGATTAGGACGTGGGCAGGTGCTTTTTGGAGGTGTATGCGCCTTATGTCATTGTGTCCGGGGGCTGAATTTCGTCCTGTGTATATTGCGTCTAGTATTTCTGTGTCAGTTATTTCCTTGGTCAGTGAATTGTCCTCCTCTGTGTCTATGGTAGGTGTGTTTAGTGTGAGGGTCAGTTGTCTTTCTACGTGGTTTTTGAAGTTGTCGTCGAAGTGGTCGTCTTGTGGGAAGGAGAAAACTTGTTCCAGGACGTGCCTGAAAGCTTCGGCTTGTTCTGCTTTGTCGGTAGTTGGCTCGTTATTAACTGTTAGCGTTGTGTTGGTCGATTGTCGCTGGCCGGTCAGGGTTTTAAATTTTTTCCAAAATTTTCCCCCTTCCCTATAGTTTAACTGCCGACAAGTTTCCTCCCGCTGTCTTTGTCTGTATGTGGAAATAATTCTTTTGATTCTGTTATTTAGTCTATTCCATTGTCGTCTTAGTCCTGGGTCATTGTTCCGTCTGATTTCTCTGTATAGTCGTTTTTTTTTTTTGTTGGATAAGGTTTAGGGCCTCTTGTGGGATGGTTGGCTTCCAGTTCTCTATTGTGATTTTGGGTATGGCGTCTTCTATTGCAGTGTGGAAGGCTGTTTCTAGTCTAGTGGTGGTAAGTTGCAGGTCTTCTTCGTCTGTTATGGTTAGGGGTATAGTCAGGTTGTCTGTGAGGGAGTTTTTGTATCTGTCCCAGTCTGCTCTTGAGTATTTGCGGATAGTTCGTCTCGTGCTTATTTGGTCGGGGGGGATGGTTGCAGTGGTCGTGAAGAGGATTGGCAGATGGTCACTTGTTATAGAGTCGCCTACGACAGGCTCTGACATCGTGTCACTAATGTTATGGCTATACAGTACATGGTCCGGTGTTGAGCGACCGCGGTGATTTATAAAAGTGGGTTGGTTGACTGGGAACCTATCCATGCCTTCTGTGGTTAAAAAGTCAAAGAGGCGGCGCCCGTTTCCGTCGTCCGCGGTGTCACCTAGCCTATGGTGCCTAGCATTTAAGTCACCTAGGATTATGTACTTGTTGAATGTTAGCATGTGTCAGGGGGCTGCCTGAGGGGTTGTAGACGCAGGCTATGTGTAGGGTGTTCCTGTCTCTATCTCTGATTTGTATTATTATGGCCTCCACGTTGTCTAGTGCTGGTGGGAGGGGTATTTCTTTTGCAGCTATTGTGTCTCTTACATAGAGCGCTACTCCCCCTCTGCCATCAGGTCTGTCCTTCCGGAAGGTATTGAACCTGGGGAGGTTGAAAGTGTGTCGCTGGGACAGCCAGGTCTCTGTGATACCTGCTATGTGTATGTCCCCACTCTGGACCGTGTGTTGCAGGAGCGCTCGTTTTGTTTTAATTCCTTGTACGTTTGCTGAAAGAAAGTTTAGTGTCCGCTCTCCTGCTGCCATGTTGTGTGTGTGTGTGTGTGTGTGTGTGTGTGTGTGTGTGTGTGTGTGTGTGTGTGTGTGTGTGTGTGCGTGCGTGCGTGTTGAGGCGGTCTAGGTTGCGTGTCGTGTCGTTGGATTTTCGGGTGTGTGTTGTGGCATTGGTGGTGGGGGTGAGTGTGACCTGTATCGTGTTTCCGGGTGCCAGTTTTCAGTAACGGTGATATGTATTTTGTTTCCGCTGTGAGTGACCTCAAAATCTTTTTCTAGGATTTGTCTCACTGCACTTCTAAAGGATCTTTTCACCGCTTCGCTACGGTCTTGGAAAAGGTCGAGTAGCGTAGCGGCGATGACACGAATAAAATCATCTTTCAGGACGGCCTCTCGGAGCGGTCCGTTGTCCTCTTCTTCCGTCGGTTCTTTTTCTGTCGGAACTGCCGGTTCGTCGATTATCTTGATTGCCGCACGCGTTTCTACACTCGTCGCGGTCGGGGGTCGGTTGGGGCATTTGCGGTGGAGGGCAGAGTGTGGGCCGCCGCAGTTCGCGCATTTTTCTTCCCTTAAGTTGCAGCGGGAAAGTTCGTGTGGTCCGCTGCATCTTGGGCATTTTGTCTGCTTGTTGCACTTTGATGTGGTGTGCTCAAAGGACAGACATCTACCACATTGTGCTGGCTGGGGAGGTGGTGCCCTAGAGGGTTCGGCCTGTCTTTTTGCAAAATCGATCGTTGCACCATGTGTTAGGAGCGCGTCGACTGTGTCTGTGCAGTACGTTATTACACGGAATTTTTGGGTGTATTTTCCCCTTGCCCTGTCTTGGATTCTCCATGCCGCTTTGACATTGAAGCCCTGACTTTTCAGTTGTTCCAATACGGTGTTATTATCTGTCCCATGGGGAATCCCTTTCAGGACTACGCTCATTGAAGGTGTGTTTTTGGTCTCTCCGATCGAACCTCTCGTGCCCCGAGCGGGTGTCGAGTGAACGATAACTTCTGGGTATTTGCCGCACTGTCTGAGTTCCCTTGCTATTACCCGTTCCATTCCCTTTGTATTGCTGAAGAAGCTTGCCTTGGTACCATCTCTGTGGACTCGGAGCCCCTGTATGCCTTGGGTGAAGTCACTTTTTAGGTATTGATTCATGTCTCGTGCTAGGGCAGGGTGTTTCGTGTTGTTTGGAAGGTTTTGTAGTTCGTATTTGGTCGGACAGTAATTACTGATGTCTTCCGCGGACTGGGAGGAGGAAGTACTTTGGGTCCTAATACTGCCGGCACTTGTTGGGGAGGCAGGGGGTGAGGCTGCAATCGCGGCGTAGGACATGGGTCGTGGGGGTGTCTGGATGTCGTTCTGGTCCATTTTGTCCGTCCTGGTCCTTGCTCGTGTGTATGAGTTCTGAGTGTGGTCGTGCTGGTGAGTGCTGTAATCCCGCTTAGTTGGCACCTTGCGTCAGCATTCGCTTCAGCCTGAAGGTATCCGCGTGATTTCCAGCCCTATGCTACACGTGCGCGGGTATCGGGGCGTCGCCACCGGCCCTGACACGGCAATTTCCCTAACAGCTAGGAGGAGGCAGCTAGTCTGCCGCACGACGCTGTGTCTGTGACACGACAATTTTGCTGTCACTATACAGTGACTTTACACGACAATTTTGCCGTCACTGTACAGTGACTATACACGATAATTTTGCTCTTTTGGAGATGCAGCACTTTTAAGGTGCGCTGTAAAGGACGGCGACTCTTCACTGCGTATGTCTTCTCCGTTACTCCGCCTTTGCAGGTTCTGCTCCACTGCCCGAAGATCTCGTAGTCCGTCGCAGCTCTCGTCGACACCGGTAGGTCCGCTCCCGTCCGCTCCTCCGCTGCGTCTGTGCCGTTTTTAGAGGACCTGGTCCAGTATTTATGCCCAGCAGACGCTAGGCGCTTTGTCTGCGGTCCGCGCCCGTCTGGCGCTGCTCCTGAAGTGTTGTGGCTTCCCTTGTGCTCCGACGGACGTCCGCGCCCATCTTGTCCACCATCTGTGGTCGGTGCAGCTGTCTGAGGCCCTTCTGGCGTCAGGCGCTCTGATCTTGGTCCGCGCCCGCCTCGCGCCTCTCCTGAGATGTTGTGGCTGCCCAGATGCTCCAACGGGCGCGGACGTCCGTTGGAGCATCTGCCACAGATGGCGGCCGATTGGGGCGCGGACGTGCGACTGAACGCCAGGGAAGAGACAACACCCTACAAGCAGCGCCAGGTGGGCGCGGACTGCAGACAAAGCGCCTAGCGTCTGCTGGGCATAAATACTGGACCAGGTCCTCCACAAACGGCAGTCTCAGGTAGCACCTGAAGAAGGCAGCGAGTTACACGGCCGAAATATTGTGCCAGAACGACGCATACATCCGGCAGTAATCCCGTTTATCCAAAATGTCAAGATCTCGCCAGGAAAGCATGAAGAATTACAAGAAAATATTATGTCAAATTATGACAAATCTAATAATAGGATTTTCATATGAAAAAACAATACAAAAGATCTTAAGTAAATAACCATTAGCACAGTGTTAATACATGTTTACATTATTTAAAATGGTTAAAGTAATTATGCAACTCGACGGTCAGCAAAGTATTATATTAAGGTTTTAAAGTGCTTAAATAATATAAATATGGAATATTAGGGTATAATACTACAATCAAATGTGGTATCGTGCACTTCATTATTATAAACAAATGAGATTTTCCAGGCCAAATACATTAGAGAGAGAAAAGGAGTTTCTGGCATATCTTGACTAACAGAAGGGATAGGTTGGTGGGACATTCTGAGACATCATGGAATCCTCAACTTAGCAGTAGAAGGAAATGTGTGTAATAAAAATCGTACACGAAGACCGAGGGACGAATACAGTAAGCAGATTCAAAAGAATGTAGTTTGTCGTTCTTATTCGCAATGAAGAGATTTGCGCAGTAGTGGGTAGCGTGGAGAGCTGCATCAAACCAGTCTGCGGACTGAAGACAGCAACAACACATTTTTTAACTCAAGATAGAGAAATAGCGCCTCTATTATCGTTTTAATATTGAAGTATTTACAAAATAATAACGCAACTCAGTTATTTCATTTAGAGTCTTATCATAATTCTGATAGTATTTTCGTCATTTCCTCTCACTCTACAGGGCGGTTAGTAGAATTGCTTCAAATGTAATCTCTTATAACTATAGAGATTACTGGCAATTCTTGAAACCTGTTTTGCTGGTGTTGTGCTTTAACCGTTCTATTTTTCTTTTAGCGACCTTTTAGTGTGAAGACGAAAAAGAAATGGCTCCTAACAGAAATGTGTGGTAGCGTTTTAAATCAAATGATAGCAAAAGTACTAACAAGGGGATGACCAAACATCTCCGACTTAGATTTTGACGGGTCTGTTGTTGACGTCTTCATTCATATTGTTATTTTTTTATTATAATAGTATTCAAATTAAAGAAAATAATAAGTGCATGTACAATCTGTGTCTTATGTTACATGTAAGAAATACTCCAAAATACATTGCTGATCATACATTGTATCACTTCCAACAATTATGTTATTTATAAAAGCTTAAGTTACAACAATAAAATATAGTTTTTAATAGCTGAACACATTTGTACGCTTGCATTTGCAACGAGTTACAGTAGTGTATATCACGAAATAGGCCCCCACAAATAATTTTCCTCTCACCTGAAAAATTACTGATTTGATGGTTACATCCTTATTCCAGGGAGGTATTCAATTACCTTCGAACGTTCAGAAATCGTACTCGTCACGAGATGTAAATCGAGAAGTAAAATCTCCGCATATCACACGGCGTTTGTTAGTTTACATTTTGATTCTTCATTAGAATCCGGCACATCTGATGTGCTTCCTTCTGATTGTTCACACACATTTCCGGTAGACGTACTTGGCTCTGCTTCCAATGATGTTCAACGTGTTTACTTGTGATGTACGCTCGCGATACTGCACCTACTCGTGCCGGCTACGGACGCGAATGGGAGAGCCCTAGTCCCCAGTACGACCGACGACCCTGATTGTTATAAGGCAGGTTAGATTAGATTAATACTTGTTCCATAGATCATATATACGACATTTCGTAATGATGTGGAACGTGTCAGTTTAGTAAATGGTGTCTATACTTGACAATCGATATTTTAAAGATTCTTTGTCTTTATTTTTTATTTATTTTTTTATTTTTTAAAAGTTTATCTAAAAATTCATCTACATTGTAGAAGGAGTTGCCGTTCAGAAATTCCTTTAATTTCTTTTTAAATACTAGTTGGCTATCTGTCAGACTTTTGATGCTACTTGGTAAGTGACCAAAGACTTTTGTGGCAGCATAATTCACCCCTTTTTGAGCCAAAGTTAGATTTAACCTTGAACAGTGAATGTCATCCTTTCTCCTAGTGTTGTAGCTATGAACACTGCTATTACTTTTGAATTGGGTTGGATTGTTAATAACAAATTTCATGAGTGAATATATATATTGTGAAGCTACAGTGAGTATCCCTAGATCCCTAAATAAATGTCTGCAGGATGCTCTTGGGTGGGCTCCAGAAATTATTCTGATTACACGCTTTTGTGCAATGAATACTTTTTTACTCAATGTTGAATTGCCCCAGAATATGATCCCATATGAAAGCAGTGGATGAAAATAGGCGTAGTAAGCTAATTTACTGAGATTTATATCACCAAATTTTGCAATGACTGATAGCATACGTAGCTGAACTCAGACGTTTCAGGGGTCGTCAACACGTCGATCGTGATCTACCGGTTGGATAAAGTTGTTTTGTAGCAACGAAAATGCGCCTACGTTCGACACAAATTTATAGTGCGCCCTAAGTGTGAATGCCCAGCTTCGTTTATACAGTGATCTGAGAAAAGAAAAAACTTTAAGGAACTTAATCAGTTAAGTAACGATGAATGTTACGGAAACAAATTCAAATGTTTTTAAGCTTGTGGGACTTAACGGTGGGGTCATCAGTTCGTAATCTTACAAACTACTTATAAATTGCCGGCCGCGGTGGCCAAGGGGACTGCGGCGCGCCAGTCATGGTCTGCACGGCCACTACGGTCGGGGGTTCGAATCCCCCCTCGGGCATGGATATTTGTGCCGTCCTTAGTGTTACTTAGTTCATAAGTAGTTTGTAAGTTTAGGGACTCATGACCCCATAGTTAAGTCCCATAAGATATACAAAAATTTGAATTTTAACTTATAAACTAACTTATAGTAAAGATAGCAAAAACATCCTTGCCCGACGTGGGACGGGAGCATAGTGCTTCAATGCTCCTCGGCCACCCCGCCGCGGCTGGTTGGTCTGCACCAGTTAAGTTTCGTGGTCTTAAGTTTCGTAGTTATAGCTTGAAATTTGAGTTAACTGCAACATATTTTTGAAAATCAATTTTTTGCGTCCTCTATTTTCACCCCTTATTTTTTGAATTTCAAAAAATGCCGAAACACGTGTCTTTTAAATTCGAACCCTGAATTAAAATCCGAAATTTTGTAGTTCTAGCTTCAAAATTGCCTAAATAGCAACGTATTTTTAAAAAAACGTTTCATCCCCTATTTCACCCCCTTAAGGACGGAAAATCGAAAAATCGCTTCTTAAATGACGCCTACAGAGTAAGATCAACACCATCCACAAATTTCAAGTTTCTATCTTCAGTGGTTTGGGCTGGGCAATGATGAGTCAGTCGTCAGTCAGTCAGTCAGTCAGTCAGTCAATAGGGAACACTTCCTTTTATATAGAGATAAAAGCAGAACAAGGTTGATTTACGAATCCCACCAGATGTCAACAACATTATTAACAGAAGAAAATCTACTCCACTTTCACATTCAGTGTGAGGTAATATTTGTAAAGTAGTATGAAATAATAGATCGCGAAGACTTTGTGGTTGCCTACTCCTGTTATAACGGATGCTGACGGTACTGTGGGGAGGGAAAAAGGTTCCCTTATATCAAATTCAGGTATGCAGGTACCTATATACAGAGTGTTTCACTAAGTGCGTTTGCCTCTAATAAAATAATAGGTGACGGGAAATTTTAATGCGGTAGGTCAACACAAGAAATGTTACACTTTCTGCGGAGCTATGAACATAGTTTATTGTATCATTTTTCAAAGAGTTACAGCACAAAGATAAGTTTTTTAATGGAACAATAGTTTTTTCTATCGTGCATTGGTATTGTTGAAACCAGCTGCGTCCAAATCAATTTAAACTACATTCCTATTACTGTTTGGGAGCTACAACCCTTCAAAGCTTCAGAGGCAGATGCCACACGCTGTACATAATACATGGCTGTGTGGTGGGTGATGGATGTTATGGCAGTGGGAAGTTGATTTACATGAGATGTTCAAATGTGTGTCCATGTTCCTCAATGCATAATGCAATGCGCCGTCGAAAGGATCAGCGGACGAGATGTAACATCGCCGGTGTGACGGAGCGACATGCGTCCTCGATGCGACGTTTTAGATCTGGGGATGTGGGCTCAGTGACATAAACACGTTCCTTTAGCTATCCCCACAGAAAGAAATCTACTGGTGTTAAATCGGACGACCTTGCGGGCCATGAATAAGGACCATGGCGCCCCAAACATCTTCCTGCAAACCTGTCGTTTAGTTCTTCCACAACAGCACGCGCAGTATGGGCTGGGTGACCATCGTGCTGCATCCACACATGGACTCTCGTGTGTAGACACACATGTTCAAGGAGACCACCCAAACTGTCGGCTATAAAAGCGCGATATAACTCACCTGCCAGTGTACCTGGGAAGTAGTGTGGACCGATGATTTCATCCCCAAGGATTCCACACCACACGTTAATAGACCACCTACGTTGACGGCCGACAGGTCGTACCCACCGAGGATTGTCTGCGGCCCAGTAGTACATGTTATGGCGATTCACTGCACCATAATTTGTGAACGTGGACTCATCAGAGAACATAACACTTTGTAAAGACTCCAGCGTGAAATTACGCATGGCCCACTCACAGAATGTCACTCTTGCACGTAAATCGTTCCCATGCAGCTCCTGGGTCAGTGACAGGCGGTACGGGTGAAACCTGTGGTCGTCTACTATACGCCACACAGATGTGAGACTGACACCAGCGACTGCAGCAACGGCTTGTAAGCTGACATGAGGATCGTGGTGTAGTGCAGCTAAAACAAAAACCTCCGTCTCCTCACTTCTTGCAGGTCTTCGTCTGTTACTGCGGCGCATTACCGAGCTGCCTGTTTCCCGAAGTCGTCGTTCGGCACGTGAGAACGTAATGGCTGCCGGGGCTCTTCGCCTAGGATATCTCACGGCATACGCCGTGGCTGCTTCAGTGGCATCGTGTCGGCACTCGCCGAGCATCAGCAACATGTCAACGGACTCGTTGTTCGTGTATGCCATCGTCATCCGATGTCAGTAACTGTGGTATATTGAGCCCCTGTGTGTGGCTCCAACTGTCGGGTATACGGCTGTGTGCGGCGACAGTCGGCAGTCTAACAGCGCATCGAGGAAGCTTGTCGCTCCGTGACACCGGCGACGTTACAACTCGGCCGCACCACATTTAGAAGGCGCATTTCATTGTTGTTGTGGTCTTCAGTCCAGAGACTGGTTTGATGCAGCTCTCCACCCTACTCTATCCTGAGCAAGCCTTTTCATCTCTTCATAAGAACGACAACCCACATCCACTTGAATCTGCTTACTATACGCGTCTCTTGGTCTCCCTCTACGATTTTTACCCCACACACTTCCCTCCAACGCTAAATTCACAATTCCTTGATGTCTAAGAATGTGTCCTACCAATCTATCCCTTCTTTTAGTCAAGGTATGCCAGAAATTTCTTTTCTCCCCAATTCGGTTCAGTACCTCATTAGTTACGCGATCCACCCACCTAATCTTCAGCATTCTTCTGTAGCACCACATTTCAAAAGCCTCTATCCTCTTTCTGTCCACACTGCTTATCGTCCATGTTTCACTCCCATACAAGGCAACACTCCATACAAATGCCTTCAGAAAGGACTTCCTTAGGCTTAAATCAATATTCGATGTTAAATTTATCTTTTTCAAAAACGCCTTTCTACCCATTGCCATTCTGCATTTTATATCATCTGTACTGCGACCATCATTTGTTATTTTACTGCCCAAGTAACAAAACTCATCTACCTCCTTTATTGTTTCGTTACCTAATCTAATTCCTTCAGCATCACCTGATTTTCTTACACTGCACTCCATTACCCTAGTTTTACTCTTGTTAATGTTCATCTTATATGCACCTTTCAGCACACTGTCCATTCCGTTCAATTGCTCTTCCAGGTCCTTTGCTGTATCTGACAGAATTACTATGTCGTCGGCAAAACGCAATG
This sequence comes from Locusta migratoria, assembly GCA_026315105.1. Classification (NCBI taxonomy): domain Eukaryota; kingdom Metazoa; phylum Arthropoda; class Insecta; order Orthoptera; family Acrididae; genus Locusta; species Locusta migratoria. The sequence goes on along the minus strand of CM048754.1, from coordinate 91,925,814 downwards.
TTTTTAATTCTTCACCCTGAATTTTAATTCCTTCTCCAAATTTCTCCTTGCTTTCCTTTATAGCTTGCTCAATGTACAAATTGAACATTGGGGAAAGGCTACAACCCTGTCTTACTCCCGTTCCAACCACTGCATCCCTTTCATGCCCTTCAACTCTGACAACCACTGTCTGGTTTTTGTACAAGTTGTAAATAACCTTACGCTCCCTATATTTTACTCCTGCTTGCTTCAGAACTTGAAAGAGTTTATTCCAATCAACATTGTCAAAAGCCTTCTCCAAATCTACAAAAGCTAGAAATGTTGGTTTGCCTTTTCTTAATCTATCTTCTAGGATAAGCCGTAAAGTGAGTATTGCCTCCCGTGTTCCTACATTTCTCCTGAACCCAAACTGATCTTCCCCGAGGTCGGCTTCTACCAGCTTTTCCATCCTTCTGTATATAATTCGTGTTAATATTTTGCATCCATGACTTATTAAACTGATGGTTCTGTAGTTTTGACACCTGTCTGCACCCACTTTCTTTGGAATGGGGATTATAACATTTTTCTTAAAGTCTGAGGGTACTTCACCTGTCTCATACATCTTACACACAATGTGAAACAATTTTGTCAAGGCTGGTTCTCCCAGAGACTTCAGTAGCTCTGACGGGATATCATCTACTCCAGGGGCCTTGTTTCGACTTAGATCTTTCAGTGCTCTGTCAAATTCATCTCTCAGTATGGTATCTCCTATTTCATCATCATCTACATCCTCTTCCCTTCCTACAATAGTGTCTCGAAGTTCATTTCCTTTGTAGAGCCCCTCTATATACTCTTTCCACCTTTCAGCTTTCCCTTCTTTGCTGAGAACTGGTTTTCCATCAGTGTCCCTGACATTCATAGAGCTGTTTTTCTTATCGCCAAATGTTTCTTTTATTTTCCGGTAGGCTGTATCTATTTTTCCCCTATTTATACATTCTTCTACATCCTTGCATTTGCCTTCTAGCCATTCCTGCTTAGCCATTTTGCACTTCCTGTCCATCTTATTTCTTAGTCGTCTGTACTCCATTTTGCCTGTTTCATTTACTGCATTTTTATACTTTCTCCTTTCATCGATTAAATTTAGTATCTCCTGTGATATCCAAGGATTCTTTGTAGGTCTTGCCTTCCTACCTATCTTGTCCTCTGCTGCCTTCACTATTTCATCTCTCTATTTTACCCATTCCTCCTCAACTGTTTTATTTTCCCCTGTTTCTGTCAATTGTTGCCTGAAGCTCCCTCTGAAATTCTTAAGAACTTCAGGTTCCTTCAATTTATCTAGGTCCCATCTCCTTATTTTCCTACCTTTCTGTAGTTTCTTCAGTTTCAGCCTACAGTTCATAACCAACAAGTTATGGTCAGAGTCTATATCTGCCCCTGGGTATGTCCTACACTTCAAAACCTGGTTCCGAAATCTATGTCTTACCATTATAAAATCTATCTGGTATCTCCCGGTGTCTCCTGGTCTCTTCCACGTATACAACCTTCTTTTGTGATTCTTAAACCAGGTGTTTGTTATAACTAAATTATGTTCCGTGCAAAATTCTACCAGGCGGCTTCCTCTTTCATTCCTTTTGCCCAGACCATATTCACCCACTATCTTCCCTTCCCTTCCTTGTCCTACTACCGAATTCCAGTCTCCCATAACAATTAAGTTTTCCTCTCCCTTAATTGTCTGAATAATTTCCTTAGCTCCTCATTTCTTCGATCTCCTCATCATCCGCAGCGCTAGTTGGCATATAAACCTGTACTACTGTTGTCGGTGTTGGCTTCGTATCTATCTTGACAATGATAATGCGATCGCTGTGCTGGTCATAGTAGTTTACCCGCATTCCTATTTTCTTATTCATTATCAATCCTACCTCTGTGATACCCCCAACTGATTTTGTATTTATAATCCTGTACTCGCCTGACCAGAAATCCTGTTCATCCTGCCACCGAACTTCACTAATCCCCACTATATCTAACTTCAACCTATCCATTTCCCTTTTTAAATTTTCTAATTTTCCTACTCGATTAAGGGATCTAACATTCCACGCTCCGACCCGTAGAATGCCAGTATTGTCTTTCCTGATGATCACATCCTCCTGAGTAGTCCCCGCCCGGAGATCCGAATGGGGGACTATTTTATCTCCGGAATATTTTACCCGAGAGGATGCCATCATCATATGTTCATACAGTAGAGCTGCAAGTCCTCGGGAAAAATAACGGCTGTAGTTTCCCCTTGCTTTCAGCCGTTCGCAGTAACCGTGTGGCAAAGCCACATTAGCTGATGTTACAAGGCCAGCTCAGTCAATCATCCAGACTGTTGCCCCTGTAACTACTGAAAAGGCTGCTGCCCCTCTTCAGGAACCACACGTTTGTCTGGCCTCTCCACAGATACCCCTCCGCTGTGGTTGCACCTACGGCACGGCTATATGTATCGTTGAGACACGCAAGCCACCCCACCTCGGCAATGTCTGTGGTTCATGGGAGTGGCTTTCTATACTATATTCTATATAACTTACGTATGTTTTGGGGGCAATCTGCATTGACTTGTTATATAGGTTGCCAAGGGCACTTGGTTGAAACTATTTTATTTCAGCATGGGGTATTAAAGACAACTCACTGTAAATTAACATATTTAATCCATTTTCCTAATTAGAGAAATTTAGCATCTTCAAGTTTTGGGGAAAAACAGATTCACTACATTTTCTCAAAATACTTCATTAACATAGAAATGAACCAGTAGTATGCAAGAATTTCCATAATCCTTTCCACTTGTTTGTTTCCTTTCTATGCGCAATGGTGGTGGTGGTGGACATGAGGGACCAAACAACGAGGTTATCAGTCCCTTCAACCCCAAATTTTATACGCCACGGAACCCAACGAAAAATAGGTGAAAGCCAAAAGACCATTACACTAGGAAGTAAAGTCGACTCGCCAACAAGACTAAGACCAACCCAGGGCAGCAAATGCTACAGTGTCCGATCCCACAGCTCTGGAAGCGACCTCTAGCCTAAACCACAAGGTACTAATGGCACAGTGGTCAACGTATCATAGCTCAAGAGCAGGGAGAAATAAAACTACATTAAAATGTAAAAGAGTGGGGGGGGGGGGGCTGATGGGGATAAGGCTCTAAACGCCACAATCAGCAAAGAATCACAAACCCACTCACCCCGACCAAGCGAGTCCTAGAGCTGACAATAAAATCTACTTTCACGGAGGAAGGCAAGGACGCGATCAACCATTCGTGGGTCATCCGCCAAAACTGACGGCAATGCAGGCGGTAGGCCATAGTCGCCACGAAGTGTCGAATGGAGAGGACATTCAGTCAGAATATGAGACATGGATTGTACGGCTCCACAATACAATGTGGTGGATTGTCATTTTGTAAAAGAAATCCATGGGTCAGCCTGCAGTGTCCAAGACGGAGGCGACAGAGGACAATTGATTCTCTCCGGGAAGGGCGTAAAGATGAACTCCAAGCTGCAGTCGTATCTTTGATGGTGCGGAGTTTATTGGAAGGGGCAGTAGCTTTCCAACTGCTATCCCATGAGGAGTGAAGCAAAGATCTGATCTGCACCCGCAGATCCGCACCCGGAATTTGAAAGGGAGACGGGCAGCGAGTAATTGCCGATCTAGCCAACTGGTCAGCTACTTCATTCCCTGTAATACCAACATGGCTTGGCACCCAGAGAAAGGTAACGGAGCAGGCAGCACGATGAAGGTCAGCAAGGAGTTCATGGATGGAAATAACTAAAGGATGGGAGGGGAAACAACGATCAATGGCCTGCAGACTGCTCATGGAGTCAGCACAGATTAAACCACGTTCCACGGCAGAATGTTTAATAAAACAGAGGGTTCTATAAATCGCCATCAGCTCTGCCGTAAACACACTGCATGCCTCTGGCAGAGAATGGCATTCCGCCCCAGCAGGAGACGTAAAAGCATATCCGGAGTGGCCCGCTGTTTTCGAGCCATCAGTGTAGAAGATAGAGGCTCCCTGAAACTCTTCTAGTACTGGGCGCACCAAACGCCGAAAGACCATGGGGGAAATTAAAGCTTTTGGGCCCTGGAAGAGATCTGCCCGAATTAGTGGTCGCGGCACCATCCACGGAGGTGTGCGTGCAGTAAAATGGGGGGCGCAATCTAGCGAAGGGAAATGGAAATCCCGGCAAAGAGAGGCAAGCCGCAGTCCGACGGGAAGGCCCACCCGCGGCCGGGTATCAGGGGGTCGGAGCCCTTCATATGCAAAAAGAACCTGGTAAGCGGGATGAGCAGGATATTGCCGGATGGCGATGGCATAAGACGCCAGAAGCTGATGCCGCCTGACCTGAAGAGGGCAGATTCCCGCCTCAACAAGGAGACTGTCGACCGGGCTAGTCGGGAATGCACCTGTAGCCAAGCGGACACCATAATGGTGAACCGGGTCTAATAATTTCAGGGCAGAAGGAGCTGCCGAGCCATAAACTTTACACCCATAGTCCAATCGGGACAAGATTAGAGCCCGATAGATACGGAGGATAGTTGTTCGGTCTGCACCCCAAGATGAATGAGCAAGGAAACGTAGGGCATTGAGTTTCCTCATACAACTAATCTTTAGGTGGCGAATATGGGGCACCCAAGTCAATTTTTTGTCAAAGAGAAGACCCAGGAAACGATGCTGTGCTACAACTTCCAGGCGCTGATTATCCAAGAACAGTTCTGGATCAGGGTGAACTGTAGTACGACGACGAAAGTGCAGCACCCTCGTTTTTGATGAGGAAAACTGGAAACCAAGGGACGTAGCCCACACTGAAGCCCGCCGAATGGCGCTCTGGAGCTGACGTTCAGTAGAGGCTAATGAGGAGCTGTACCATATGCAAAAGTCGTCGACATACAATGCCGGGGTTACCAGTGACCCAACAGAGCTCACCAACCCATTGATGGCGATTAGAAAAAGTGTAACACTCAACACTGAGCCCTGGGGGACACCGTTCTCCTGTATCCGAGGGGAGCTAAAGGAAGAGCCAACTCTGACACGGAACAGGCGGTGGGATAAAAACTGACGGATAAAAATTGGTAAGGAGCCTCTGAGGCCCCAGTCATGAAGAGAACGTAAAATATGATGACGCCAAGCAGTGTCGTACGCCTTATGCAGATCGAAGAAGACTGCTACCAGATGATGTCTTTTAGAGAAGGCCTGTCTGATCGCAGTCTCCAGTCGAAGTAAATGGTCAATAGGGGATCGTCCTTCCCGGAACCCACACTGGTAAGGTGAGAGAAGTCCCCGGGATTCAAGAACCCAGCATAATCTGCGGGCTACCATCCGCTCAAGTAGTTTACAGGGGACACTTGTCAGGCTCATTGGTCGATAACTGTCCAGCGCCGACGGGTCCTTGCCAGGCTTGAGGGCAGGGACCACAACACTCTCCCTCCACTGGGAGGGGAACACCCCTTGAAGCCAAATACGGTTAAAAACTTTTAGGAGAAATTGTCGTTGTGAGGGGTTAAGGTGTTTCAGCAATTGATTATGGATATCGTCAGGGCCAGGTGCTGAATCACGAGAAGAGGAGAGGGCCAGCGACAGCTCCCAGTCAATAAAAGGTTCGTTATATGGTTCCACCTGGTGAGAAGTAAAGCCTAATTTGAAGGTTTCGGCCTGGTGTTTCTGAAGGAGAAAGGTCGCCGGATATGAAGTTGTCGCCGAGACATTGGCGAAGTGAGATGCAAGATGTTCTGCAACAACAGATGGCTCCGTGCAGACCCCATCAGGCAGGGCAAGACCAGGGACGGAAGACGGCCGCCAGCTACCTTGGATAGATCGGAGCATAGCCCACACTCTTGTCAAAGGGACAGAAGAACCCAACGAGGAGACAAAATGCTCCCAGCATGTCCGCTTACTTTGTTTGATTAAGTAACGAGCTCTGGCACGCAGACGTTTGAAATTTATTAGACCAGCGAGCGATGGGTGGCGCTTAAGATGTTGCAAGGCCCTTCGGCGCTCGCGAATGGCTGCGGCAACAGTTGCATTCCACCAAGGGACAGGCCGGCGAGTAGGAGGGCCTGTCGACCGGGGAACAGCGGCGTTGGCAGCTTGGGTGATCATGTTGGTCATTTGGCTTATATCTATACAGCCTGAGGGGGAAGAGGGGAACACAACCTGGGATGTATATAGCGGCCAATTAGCACGACGGAATACCCAGCGGGGTACCCTGGCTCGTGGTAGGCGTGAGGGAAGTGAAAGGATCAACGGAAAGTGGTCGCTATCGCAGAGGTAGTCATACGCCGACCAGTGAAATAAAGGAAGGAGAGAAGGAGAAGTGAGAGAGAGGTCTATGGCAGAAAAGGTGCCGTGAGCGGCACTAAAATGAGTTGGGGAACCATCGTTGAGAAGGCTCAGATTGTGGTCAGCAAGAAACTGGTCTATGAGGCGGCCCCGGCTAGATGTATAAGCACTGCCCCACAAAGGATGGTGGTCATTGAAGTCCCCAAGGATGAGGTAAGGACGGGGGAGTTGCTGAAGGAGGGCCACTAGGGACGTGAGTGTAGGTGGCCTGTCAGGTGGAAGGTAGAGGTTGCAAATGGTCAATGGAGTGTCCAAGTGAACCCGGACAGCAACCACTTCCAATGGAGTTTGGAGAGGAATCCAGGTACTGACAATATCTGTCCGGACCAAAGTACAAACCCCACCAGACGCCTGGAGGGGACCAACCCGGTTCCGACAAAAAGCACGGAACCCACGGAGGGTCGGTGAATGTGCATCCATAAACCTCGATTCCTGCAGGACGACACAGGCCGCAGAAGAGAGAGAGATTAGCTGTTTAATCTCCAAGAGGTGACGGTAGTAACCATTACAGTTCCATTGGATGATCACATCACGAGGATCTAGGCGGGAAGCGAATGGCAAAACGTCTGTCACGCTGCTTTGTCAGCGTCCATCACCAAAGAAGGGACAACATCCATAAATAGCTGATCAGCCTCGGGCTCAATGGGATGAGCGAGTTGCGATAGCGCAGTCGCCACCTCCGGTGGTACCGGAGGGGCTTTATCTTGTAACTTTGGTTTCTCCTCCTCCTCCTCCTCCTCCTCCTCCTCTCGTGTGGGAAGGGCAGGACCCACCCCAGAGAGAGGACTTTTGTCAGTTAGGTCTGGTACTGACGAGGATCGGGCGACCTTTGAACTCACTGACTGGGAGTCCGATGGCCGGCTGGAGGTCGAAGATCTCCGATCTGGGGAACGCCGGGACGGAAGGCCCTGAGATAGGGCACTGTCACCGGCAGGCGACGGAGAAGGGGTGCACTTCTCCGGCTGGGAAGGGGTGGGACACAAAGGGAGGGCTACAGGAGCTACAGGAGAGGGAGATGTGAGGGAGGGGTGTGGACGGGGTGTAGGGGGGAGATGGGAGTGGGAAGGGGAGGGTGAAAGGCTAGACGATAACGTCGTAGCGAAGGTCGTCGCCATTTGCACGGGATGCAGACGTTCATATTTACTGCGGGCCTCAGGGTACGTCAGACGCTCCAGGGATTTGTACTCTTGAATCTTCTTTTCTTTTTTGAACATAGGGCAATCTGGCGACCGTGAAGAGTGGTGTTGTTGACAGTTGACGCACACCGGCGGAGGAACACAGGGGCTCCCCTCATGTAGTGGGCGTCCACAATCACCGCATACTGGGACTGCTGTACAGCGAGAGGACATATGACCAAACCTCATACATCGAAAACACCGCATGGGAGGTGGAATGTAGGGCTTCACATCGATCTATCATTATCTTGACCTTCTCTGGGAGTGTGTCCCCCTCGAAGGCCAAGATAAAGGCCCCAGTATCGACGCGGTTATCTTTAGGTCCCCTCTGAACGCGGCGAACAAAATGTAAACCACGCCGCTCGAGATAGGCCCTAAGCTCCTCATCAGTTTGAAGGAGGAGGTCCCGGTGGAATATCACACCCTGTACCATATTCAAGGATTTGTGCGGGACAATTGTTACTGGAATGTCGCCAAGGGTGGTGCAGGCGAGCAAAGCTTCAGACTGGGCTTCCGAGACTGTTTTAATGAGTAATGAGCCAGATCTAAGCTTACCCATAGATTCCACTTCACCAAACTTGTCCTCTATGGTCTCGACAAAGAACAGAGGTTTGGTGGTAGTAAAAGTTCCTCCATCAGTCCTTGAGCAAACGAGATAGCGAGGAAAGGGTTTTGCTCCTAATCGGCGAGCCTGGCCTTCCTCCCAAGGGGTAGCAAGGGAGGGAAACATCCTCTTATCCGCAGTAGCAGCATTAAACGATCTCTTCCTGTCTTGAGAGACGGCCGATGCACGACCATTTTGGAGTCTAACTCTTTTCATGGGGCTAGACGTCCGCCCTGGTGTCACCCACTCCGAAACCGGGGCTCTCTCCATGGGCGCCACCCAGCCTCAGCAAAGGCCACCTGGCACGATGGCCATTGCCGGGAGTTCTGATACCCCCGAGGACAGGCATCAACTCCTTGGCTTGCATGGAGAGGTCGCAGCTCAGTCACCAGTAGTGTGATCCCTGTGGTGTCAGGGGGGCTCAGCCAAAGGGTACATAACAGCCCCCCCACACGGACTGGCTACACGTGCTGGGGACCTAGCGGGGGATGGGGGCTACAGCGAGGAAAGGAAGTGGAAAGGAAAGGATAGGACCCGCGCTGTAGGGGCTAGGTCGGGAGTTCTTCCCCAATTGGCTCACATTATCGGACAATTTTGGTATGGAAGGTCAAACCCCGAGGGGGACCAAACTGGGCCAAAAACCGGTGTACACAGCAGACAAAACCAAAGTGCAGGACAATCGGTACCATGGGATAGCCAAGCCGTCATCCAGAGTACCACCGAGAGACGGGGTTGGAGAGGCTGGGAAGGAGGAATTGGGATGGGAAGGAGGGGGAACTAGGAGGGGTAATGCAGCCTAGGGAAAGCAGGAAAAAAGGCTGCAATGGCTCGGGGACCCGTGCGCGCCACACACGTACCCACAAAAGAGCTATGGGCCCCCTGGGGGGTTCTATGCGCAATGTTCCATTCGCATTGACTATTGTAATAATGAGCATTATTATTTTACTGTACTAAAAAAAGCAGGCTCATACAAACATAAGTTATTTCTTATCCAAATAACTTTAGCACTCTAATTCATATACTGAAATTTACTTATTATCAGAAGATACACGTGTGAAAACAAACACCACCACCTGCACTAAATTCATAATGAAATTTGCATTTAAGTTGAAAACAGTTGCAAAATTACCCTAACAAAGTATACAGAGGAAAATGTAATAGCCAACAAAATGATATGAAATGTTAACATGATAAACCTACCTTTGCAGATCGAGAATACTCCAGATACCAAAATTTGACATGCCGGTTCCCAACAGTTACAAAGTAACTACCATTTTCAGCAAAGGAGACAGCCTGCACCTTTGTTGAAACTTTATTGGATGCCACTTTGATGTTAGAACGCCAGTCCCACACATTGACTATCATGTCACCCAGTATGATAGCCGTGTACTTGATCCGCTGGGCTACGCTGCTATGCTTTGGGGTATATGTAGCTTGCAGGAAAAATCAGACATGACTATTTCGAGAACCAGGGCCCAGTGGCATTTAGGACGTTAACCAGATACTCAGGGGAGGTCCCCCTATAACATCTCAGACCCATTACAAATGACGTTTATACCTTTCACACTGCTGTTGTAATGCTTTATTTACTAAGATCTCATTTCGGCTTCATATTGCCATCATCAGGTTTTCTGTAATATAAACGAGATAATTTATAACAGTTACAGCAGCTGGCAAATATAAATTTCTTATGGGTAATAAATATAATTTTCTTACATTTAATGTCGTTATTGCTGTCCTTTTGTTTAAGATGATATTGATTTTATTTAAATTAAACTGGCTTATATGCCTGTAACGGATTTTTTATTTTCTGCCTGATTAAAAGGACTTTTCAAAGTGTTTTAACGACGTTATATGTTTACATAGTTACTACGAAATCACTGTAGTTATCAGGTAATTTATTTTCTTTGGTATTATAACTTTGGTGGTTGATGTTTATGTTGTTACTATGGAGTGAATATCTGTGACTTGTTTTGGGCTATCCATTTTTGTGACAAAATATGAACAAAATTTTCAATGTTTTTTTTTTTGGGTTTTAGCTCAGTTTGTTCATTGAGTAAATTTATGGGATTTATGTACGCATATGAATATAATTAGATTTCTTCAAGGATATTGAAGATGGGTCGCTTTTATTTTTACATAGGGCAGACTAGCAGAAATTTTGAAATATTGATATAAAGAACACGCCAGAAACACCGAAAACTATCTACTTTTTATCATCACCTACAAACCGAATTAACACGAAATAGGGGCCATAAATGAAACGTTAAAAATTCTTCACATCACTTCACTTCACTTCAGAACTTTAAAGAGTTTATTCCAATCAACATTGTCAAAAGCCTTCTCCAAATCTACAAAGCTAGAAATGTTGGTTTGCCTTTTCTTAATCTATCTTCTAGGATAAGCCGTAAAGTGAGTATTGCCTCCCGTGTTCCTACATTTCTCCTGAACCCAAACTGATCTTCCCCGAGGTCGGCTTCTACCAGCTTTTCCATCCTTCTGTATATAATTCGTGTTAATATTTTGCATCCATGACTTATTAAACTGATGGTTCTGTAGTTTTGACACCTGTCTGCACCCACTTTCTTTGGAATGGGGATTATAACATTTTTCTTAAAGTCTGAGGGTACTTCACCTGTCTCATACATCTTACACACAATGTGAAACAATTTTGTCAAGGCTGGTTCTCCCAGAGACTTCAGTAGCTCTGACGGGATATCATCTACTCCAGGGGCCTTGTTTCGACTTAGATCTTTCAGTGCTCTGTCAAATTCATCTCTCAGTATGGTATCTCCTATTTCATCATCATCTACATCCTCTTCCCTTCCTACAATAGTGTCTCGAAGTTCATTTCCTTTGTAGAGCCCCTCTATATACTCTTTCCACCTTTCAGCTTTCCCTTCTTTGCTGAGAACTGGTTTTCCATCAGTGTCCCTGACATTCATAGAGCTGTTTTTCTTATCGCCAAATGTTTCTTTTATTTTCCGGTAGGCTGTATCTATTTTTCCCCTATTTATACATTCTTCTACATCCTTGCATTTGCCTTCTAGCCATTCCTGCTTAGCCATTTTGCACTTCCTGTCCATCTTATTTCTTAGTCGTCTGTACTCCATTTTGCCTGTTTCATTTACTGCATTTTTATACTTTCTCCTTTCATCGATTAAATTTAGTATCTCCTGTGATATCCAAGGATTCTTTGTAGGTCTTGCCTTCCTACCTATCTTGTCCTCTGCTGCCTTCACTATTTCATCTCTCTATTTTACCCATTCCTCCTCAACTGTTTTATTTTCCCCTGTTTCTGTCAATTGTTGCCTGAAGCTCCCTCTGAAATTCTTAAGAACTTCAGGTTCCTTCAATTTATCTAGGTCCCATCTCCTTATTTTCCTACCTTTCTGTAGTTTCTTCAGTTTCAGCCTACAGTTCATAACCAACAAGTTATGGTCAGAGTCTATGTCTGCCCCTGGGTATGTCCTACACTTCAAAACCTGGTTCCGAAATCTATGTCTTACCATTATAAAATCTATCTGGTATCTCCCGGTGTCTCCTGGTCTCTTCCACGTATACAACCTTCTTTTGTGATTCTTAAACCAGGTGTTTGTTATAACTAAATTATGTTCCGTGCAAAATTCTACCAGGCGGCTTCCTCTTTCATTCCTTTTGCCCAGACCATATTCACCTACTATCTTCCTTTCACTTCCTTGTCCTACTACCGAATTCCAGTCTCCCATAACAATTAAGTTTTCCTCTCCCTTAATTGTCTGAATAATTTCCTTTAGCTCCTCATATATTTCTTCGATCTCCTCATCATCCGCAGAGCTAGTTGGCATATAAACCTGTACTACTGTTGTCGGTGTTGGCTTCGTATCTATCTTGACAATGATAATGCGATCGCTGTGCTGGTCATAGTAGTTTACCCGCATTCCTATTTTCTTATTCATTATCAATCCTACCTCTGTGATACCCCCAACTGATTTTGTATTTATAATCCTGTACTCGCCTGACCAGAAATCCTGTTCATCCTGCCACCGAACTTCACTAATCCCCACTATATCTAACTTCAACCTATCCATTTCCCTTTTTAAATTTTCTAATTTTCCTACTCGATTAAGGGATCTAACATTCCACGCTCCGACCCGTAGAATGCCAGTATTGTCTTTCCTGATGATCACATCCTCCTGAGTAGTCCCCGCCCGGAGATCCGAATGGGGGACTATTTTACCTCCGGAATATTTTACCCGAGAGGACGCCATCATATGTTCATACAGTAGAGCTGCATGTCCTCGGGAAAAATAACGGCTGTAGTTTCCCCTTGCTTTCAGCCGTTCGCAGTAACCGTGTGGCAAAGCCACATTGACTGAGCTGGCCTTGTAACATCAGCTAATCATCCAGACTGTTGCCCCTGTAACTACTGAAAAGGCTGCTGCCCCTCTTCAGGAACCACACGTTTGTCTGGCCTCTCCACAGATACCCCTCCGCTGTGGTTGCACCTACGGCACGGCTATATGTATCGTTGAGACACGCAAGCCACCCCACCTCGGCAATGTCTGTGGTTCATGGGAGTGGCTTTCTATACTATATTCTATATAACTTACGTATGTTTTGGGGGCAATCTGCATTGACTTGTTATATAGGTTGCCAAGGGCACTTGGTTGAAACTATTTTATTTCAGCATGGGGTATTAAAGACAACTCACTGTAAATTAACATATTTAATCCATTTTCCTAATTAGAGAAATTTAGCATCTTCAAGTTTTGGGGAAAAACAGATTCACTACATTTTCTCAAAATACTTCATTAACATAGAAATGAACCAGTAGTATGCAAGAATTTCCATAATCCTTTCCACTTGTTTGTTTCCTTTCTATGCGCAATGTTCCATTCGCATTGACTGTATTGTAATAATGAGCATTATTATTTTACTGTACTAAAAAAAGCAGGCTCATACAAACATAAGTTATTTCTTATCCAAATAACTTTAGCACTCTAATTCATATACTGAAATTTACTCATTATCAGAAGATACACGTGTGAAAACAAACACCACCACCTGCACTAAATTCATAATGAAATTTGCATTTAAGTTGAAAACAGTTGCAAAATTACCCTAACAAAGTATACAGAGGAAAATGTAATAGCCAACAAAATGATATGAAATGTTAACATGATAAACCTACCTTTGCAGATCGAGAATACTCCAGATACCAAAATTTGACATGCCGGTTCCCAACAGTTACAAAGTAACTACCATTTTCAGCAAAGGAGACAGCCTGCACCTTTGTTGAAACTTTATTGGATGCCACTTTGATGTTAGAACGCCAGTCCCACACATTGACTATCATGTCACCCAGTATGATAGCCGTGTACTTGATCCGCTGGGCTACGCTGCTATGCTTTGGGGTACATGTAGCTTGCAGGAAAAATCAGACATGACTATTTCGAGAACCAGGGCCCAGTGGCATTTAGGACGTTAACCAGATACTCAGGGGAGGTCCCCCTATAACATCTCAGACCCATTACAAATGACGTTTATACCTTTCACACTGCTGTTGTAATGCTTTATTTACTAAGATCTCATTTCGGCTTCATATTGCCATCAGGTTTTCTGTAATATAAACGAGATAATTTATAACAGTTACAGCAGCTGGCAAATATAAATTTCTTATGGGTAATGAATATAATTTTCTTACATTTAATGTCGTTATTGCTGTCCTTTTGTTTAAGATGATATTGATTTTATTTAAATTAAACTGGCTTATATGCCTGTGACGGATTTTTTATTTTCTGCCTGATTAAAAGGACTTTTCAAAGTGTTTTAACGACGTTATATGTTTACATAGTTACTACGAAATCACTGTAGTTATCAGGTAATTTATTTTCTTTGGTATTATAACTTTGGTGGTTGATGTTTATATTGTTACTATGGAGTGAATATCTGTGACTTGTTTTGGGCTATCCATTTTTGTGACTGAAAATATGAACAATATTTTCAATGTTTTTTTTGTGTTTTAGCTCAGTTTGTTCATTGAGTAAATTTATGGTATTTATGTACGCATATGAATATAATTAGATTTCTTCAAGGATATTGAAGATTGGTCGCTTTTATTTTTACATAGGGCAGACTAGCAGAAATTTTGAAATATTGATATAAAGAACACGCCAGAAACACCGAAAACTCTACTTTTTATCATCACCTACAAACCGAATTAACACGAAATAGGGGCCATAAATGAAACGTTAAAAAATTCTTCACATCACGGAAAAGGGACCAATTGCAGAAATTGAAAAGAACCACTGTTTGCCGGCCGTGGTGGCCGAGCGCTCTGCGGCGCGCCAGTCACGGTCTGCACGACCACTGCGGTCGGGGGTTCGAATCCCCCCCCCTCGGGCATGGATATTTGTGCCGTCCTTAGTCTTAGCTAGTTCGTAAGTAGTTTGTAAGTTAGGGACTGATGACCCCGTAGTTAAGTCCCTTAAGCTCTACAAACGTTTCAACATTTTTGACCCACTGTTTACTTACGTTTAATATTGTATCCAAATTGCGATTGTCCATGTGACGCACTTTTTACACACCTGTGCGACCACACTTCCCTTTGATAATCTTACTTTTTGTTACTAATTTGCTTGCCTTTTTGGAGTACGATTTATCAACATCACCGCACAGAAACGTGAACCCAGACCATACATTTCTGTACATTGATGGTGATTACTTATACAAAAAAAAAAAAAAAAAAATAAAAAAAAAAATAAAATAAAAATAAAAAATGGAAAGCAGAATAGTAATGAAAGTTAGGTTATCAAAGTGAAGTGTGTTGGTAAAAGATGCAGACTGGTAACAGGAGTGGCGCCACAGCAGGAGTTAGGGGCCAGTGCTGGCTGCGGTACAGCACTGCGGCCTGTGACGAACGAGGGGCACTTGCCTTTTGTCAGTCGCGCTCCTGGCGGCGAGTTACGCACGCTGGCGTTCACGTCTGCTAGCGTGCAACTGAACAGCGGCACGTGTGCAGCGTACAACTCTCGAGTAGCAACTCCACTCACTGCCGGCAGCGGACTGGCTGACAACAGAGCTGGTTAGATACTCGACTGGTTCAAACGTTTCTAAAGTTGTGGGACCTAACTGCAGTGGTCATCAGTCCCTAAATTCACATCTTTATATAAATACGCTAACACGAAAATTGTGGTACAGATTGCTAATTTATTCGCACAAGGCCAATGAAAGATTGTCATAGATTTCACGAATATAAATGTGTGCATTTGGCCATTAAAAGTGGTAAAAGAAAGCAGAAATTTTCCTATCTACAGCCTGGATCGAGTTCTACGTTCTCCAACAACCAGCTCACTGATTGGCTATTCGCCTCGCCCAAAGACGCTGTAATGCAGCGCATCTGCAGTATTAAAATAAGTGAATATCGAAACATGGAGTGATCCCAACTCACTTTCTTGTGCCGTTCAAATGCTTCATTCTCGCAGTGATTAAGAGTTTTTAAAGGAAATGGATGTTTTCATATGAATGCCGATATAAAGGGTGATGCGCCGGGAGAGGCATCTAGCGGTGCTCGGTTGGAACTACGAAGTCGAGAATGCCGATATAAATGATGCGCCGGGAGAGGCATCTAGCGGTGCTCGGGTGGAACTACGAACTCTAATTCTGAATATCTCATTATCGAAATAATTTCTTGGCGTTGTATAAATATACGAACACCGAAATTGTAGTTCCATTTCAAATATTAGGCTAATGAAAGTTATATTATTCGAAAATGTCATGACAAGTATATACTTCCGATTTTATTTGTTATTGTGTCAGGTATTTTCCTTAACACGTAAAAGATACCGTTTCATACCTCCCAGAGCCGGTTAAATTTTACCATATATCCCAGCGGCCTCCTACGATAATGTTGGCAACAGATGCTGAATAGTGAGAATCCTGTGAGTCTTCATTTTAGCCAATCGCTTGACAATGCTGATGTTTTCTCATGGAATCTTAGCTTTACGAGGGCAATTATTTGTACTGAGCGGACGAGGGTACATACAAGAACCTGTCAACCATAAAGAGGAACAGCATTATTTGTTTACTTCATGGTCTGTACGATACACAAATCGAGTCATTCTATGTGGTTCGAACTAGAGTTGGCTACGGTTTCATGGTTTCGAAACAAGTTTCGATACACACAACAGTTTCAGTGTTTCAAAATCGGCACTTTTCGCGGTTTCGAAACTGTGCGGTTTCATTCCGTTCTGTTTCGGATCATATTCCCGGTCCATAGTAGATATACTGAAACCGATTCTTCCTGTCGGTTTCATGCTTTCGTGGCGGTTCCACGGTTTCATGTCGGTTTCACACCGGTGTTTGAAATCACTAATGCAGAAAGGCGGAACAAACTAATGGAATCGAAATGTGGTGTTTCATTTTGCTGAAGCTCCACACAGATACACATAACTTACTAATATATAAACCATTTAGACTGTCAAACAGTAGTTCTCACTCTTGAGTCTGCAGCTTATGATTACAGAAATCAAGATTCGTTTCCAAGAGACTGCTATATTCCGAAATGACAGTGTCTGCTTTATAAATGTAAAAGAATAAAACTAATTTGCATTGAAATAAGCAGTTAAATTCTAGGTTTATCTACCATATTACACGATTGAACCCACATTTTTTAAAATAAGATACAACAGAGCCTGAAATGACAGACTATACTAACAAGGGTAGATCGCATAATTAATCTCGTGTTAAAGAGTTAGAATTTTCTTACGAGCGAAACGAAGTTACGGTACCTACAGTCGTTAATTTTTTTCGACACTCATGTTAAAGGAATTGTGTAACGGTCAAGACGTACAAGTGGTGAACTTGTCTCTTATTTTATTATAGCTTTTGATTCCATATTATTTGTGATTATTCAGTGTGCCCTTTATTCCCTATAATTTATTTACTATATATAGAAAGTAGCATTTATGATCCATCACTGTAGTATGCGTACCGTATTGTTTGTGAGTTCCTAACTGGGTAAACTTTTACCTACCGTATCGGCGGCCTCGCCTAACTATGTTGGCAACATCAACAAGGTAGAAAATATTTATCAAAAATGTTCACATGTTTGTTAAGCTTATGGGGCTTAACTACGGGGTCATCAGTCCCTAAGCTTACAAACTACTTATGAACTAGGACGGCACAAATATCCATGCCCGAGGGGGGATTCGAACCCCCGACCGTAGTGGCCGTGCTGACCGTGACTGAAGCGCCTCAGTCACCTCGGCACCGCGGCCGGCAAAATATTCATCAAGATGTTTCGTACAGACCAAGAAGTAAATAAATACTCTATGTTTGACAGGTTCTTGTATGTACACTTTTCTGCATAGTGAAAAATATTGCCCTCCTAGACATGACAAAACATTTGCGTTGTCACATGACT
Organism: Locusta migratoria; assembly: GCA_026315105.1. NCBI lineage: Eukaryota > Metazoa > Arthropoda > Insecta > Orthoptera > Acrididae > Locusta > Locusta migratoria. The sequence goes on along the minus strand of CM048754.1, from coordinate 91,908,304 downwards.
GGCTAAGGCCAACATTCTCACTCTTGGCCGCCAGGACGGTAAGTAAAATTTAACCGCCACGGAATGTGGGAATTCCAATAGTAACTGACCTCTTTGTAAGAGAGCCTTTCAATAATAAACCTGAAGTGCTTTTAAGTCAAGCAGGTACTTCACAAAACCAAGTTTATTTTAAAAAAAAGTCGATCTTCCATACAGCACAACTCAAGTTTTTATTACAGGAAAGAGATACATCAACAAAATGTTCAAATGTCTGTAGATCTATCGGACCAAACTGCGTGGTCATCAGTACGATACATCAACATAAATACTCTCCAAAACATATTGAAGTGCTTGACAGATGGTTCATCGAACCGTTTTTATGATATTTCTCAATAGTTCCACTCTCTAATAGCGCGCGGGAAAAAGAAACACCAAAACCTCTTCCTTTTCGATCTGATTTCTGTTATTTTATCCTGACGAACATGTCTCCCTATGTAAGTGGATACTAACTACATATTTTCGCATTCGGAAGAGTAAGGTGGGGACAAATTTCGCAAATAGGCTAAATCGTGCCGCAACGAATATCACATCGCCATTCTTTTAATGATTTCCACTTCACAGTGAAAAGATACAGTGAAACGAAGTATATTTTTTCCATACGAACTGATATCACAGAGCTTCACACTACAATTATTACATAATTTTCTTACACCCGCAAAATAATAATTATAAAAGTAATAAAAAGTGTTCCTCATTCATTGTTTCTGTAGTTTTATTAATGATTGCGCCTCTCATTTTGCTCGTGTTGTATCTTGTGTATTGCTGTCTTGTGCTGAAAACGCCCAATTACATGTGCCGGCATAGCATGTGAAGGCAAACCGTTGCTTTTTACTATACGACATGCACATTATTTTTGAGCATAAACCATTCTTATTTGCGAGCTGCCGCGGCGAGAAGGAATGCAAAATTTAATTACAACTACTTTGATAAAAACCAATATATTAAACAAAAACGTCAGGCCTCAGGTAATGAGAAAGCAGGAAATATAAAATGTTTAATATTTTTCGCTACAGTTGCTGTCCTCGTACTATGTTAGTGGTTCTATAGGTATATTTTTAACGATGGTACGATAAATGGGCCCACACTATTACGAAACATACATTGCTTCACGGTTTCATGGTTTCGAAACGACAGATGGTACGGTTTCATATTTTTTCGGAACCGACAGATGTTTCAGTTTTCCCATCTCTAGTTCGAATAAAGGGGAAAAGATTTTCTATCGTGTTGTTGATGTTGCCGACATAAGTAAAATTTTACCCCCAGTGACCATTGTAAACACAATTGGTCGATTTTCGACCACAGGAAATACTAGTACTACTTAAACTAACATTGTTAGTTACTTTTTGTCCAGTTTTTTCCCCATTCCATTTTCACGTGGTGTGGTACAGCAACCATGTTCAGTTGAGTTGTTGAATAAAAGAACGTCTTGATTGCAAATATTTTATATTTCAATGACCCGTTTCGCCTGGTTAGGGAGGGCATCTTCAGATACCTGACAAAGAAGAAAAATGAAAGAACTTACAATATTTCGAAAAAATTTAGCTGCAAACCAGTTTCAGATTAGTTTCAATTTTATTCAAGAATTCAGTTGCTGTATTATATGATAATGGAGATATTTTAGGTTATTTGTCTATGTAACTACTTTAATAATAGCTTTCATTGCCATATTCATTTCGCCTATATTTGGAATGCATCACCAGTGGTCTGTAATGTATAGGCTACATGATTATATTTTACAATATTTTGTATTTACGTTTCTTAGTATTATAGGTTATAAACAGTTCTGGTGCGTTATTTAAGTATAGTTACTGATAGCCGGATGTTGTTACTTACAATATTTCGTGGATTCTGCTTTACATTTGGTGCTGGTTAGTGTCTCCCAGTTGTTTTGGTTCAATTATGTTGCTTTTTCGTTCTCCCTCCCACCATTCCTCTATGTCTCCCTCTGTCTCTATATCTCTGTCTCCGTTTCCGTCTCTCCCGACCTTCACAAGCAGAAGTCATTAAATAAATTAATTCATCAGTTTCTGGTACAGTTCTCTATACAATCACATCGAAAACACACACACACACACACACACACACACACACACACACACACACACACACTGACGTAAAGCAAAGTAGGATAAACACACATTCAATAGTTGGCAACACCGACCAAAACAATAACACAACCCAAACAACATGGCATCTGCCTAGTGGTGATAGCTGTGATGTACTGGAAAACAAAAAACTAAAAAGCAACATAATTGAATCAAAACAACTGGGAGACACTAATCAGCATCAAACGTAAAGCAGGATCCAAGAAATATTGTAAGTAATAACATCCAAATATCAGTAAATATACTGAAATAACGCACCAGAACTGTTTATAACCTATAATACAAAGAAACGTACTTGCTCTATGGTCGAAACGTTCCACCATTTTCCGAAAAGCTTCGGATTTTCATAGTTCCGCTGCCATAACTATGAAAATGCTAATTTTTTTTGGAATATAGTGGAACTTTTAGACCTGGATGCCGGAAAGAGGCAGATATGGAGTAGCAGGTGCTGTCAATACGCCATTTTATACCAAAAGACGAAAATCAGAAACGAAATGTTTTGTACATATGGTAACTCCTAATCTATGAGTAAACAGAAACATGTAAATATTTCAGGACAACCACTTGAGAAAAAGGCGAAACGCCTATGGGCGAATTATAAAAATAAAAACCCTTCATTTGCAGTAGCAAAAGGCGTTTTCTTAAAAAGAAAAATACTACTGTGAAAGTACATAGTATTGCTCAAATGGCCACTAAAAGCAACGTATTAAAATGAAATACGTTTCGATTTCGTACTCACACGTGTCTGTTACTTCGTGCATTGACAAATTTGAAATGCAGAGGTACTCTAGCAATTAGTTGTCACGTACTGAGGGGAAATTCGTTTGACATGAACAATGCAAATATGTGTGCAAAACATATGAATATGCAGGCACGCTACATTTCTGGGTGATTCTATTTACACTTCGGTAAAATCAGACGTGACGTCATTATGACGTATCCACAATATCGATGTCCAGAAGAGCGTTCGAGACGCTGGTTTTCGGTGGGATAACATGCTTAATTCGACATTCTTTCTGAACTGCATACTTTTTTCCTTCGTAGTTTAGTGACAAAACTAGGCCTTAATATTGGTATCATGTTTTGGAAAGCACTGACGGAAATTTCAGTAAATGTAAATTGAAAATTAAGTCAGAAATAACGCAGACCGAGCCTTAAGAGAACTTCACACATTTTCAAAGAAAAGAACTAGCATGTTGCAGCAACTTGGCGGTAGATGAGTACCCAGTTTTACGAAATGTTTTACCTGATGTCCGCAGAGCCTCTGTAACAAATGCCTGTATTAATATCCAGCTCATTTGATTTATAGTTTCAGCGAAAACATACATACATTGTTTTTGTATGTCGCATATTTTGACACGTCTAAGTACACATTGTCGCTTCATAGCCTGGTAACCGTATTTTGTCCTCTAAGTTTAACGTAGACTCCGTACTACAATGCAACTCGGTAGCATTTTTCGCTTAGAGAAAATGCTTCCATTAGTTTTAAACACAACCTTCACAAATGGGCCACGATGACAACATCAGATTTGACTGAATAACGATTCAGAGCTCACAGTGTAGGTCCTTTTTCGGAAAGGTTATAGCTTCTTACTTTTAAAAAAGAAAGCAAAGTTATACCTTCCGAAACTGTAATGAATATACCATTACCAACTGAAGATATTATCAGCTACTTCTTTAATTCGTCTGCTACAATTGCAACCGCATTTTTGCGTCTAGAACGTCCACACAAGTCTATCATGGCTCCAGTCTTCGATAGTGTGGTTACGTCATAATGACGTAACGTCTGATTTTACCGAAGTGTAAATAGAATCACCCTACATTTCTATGCTCAGACACCAGAGTTATACATCCAGGTTACATAGAGATCACTGATGTAAAAAAAAAAAAAAATATGTAACACTGCATTTGTCTGTTATCTATTGAATTTTTGAATAAAAATACCGTTGATTAGCCTACTGCCCCCTCTTCCGCAGCAGATGCAGGGAGCGCCTAATTGCCCGGAGAGCGGTGGAGTAGGCCACCCCCTTCGCCTCGGCTGCCTGTTGGGTAATCACATTACCGCCGGCAGGTAAGTGGGTTAGTGCGCTAAAATGCGCCCTAAAAGCCCGAGTTAGCTTCCAATCGGGCACGATTATGCGCTTTTAAGCCGACAGCAACTGAGTTAGCGGGCGAGTAGCAGCTCTGCTGCTGTTCTGACCTCGCTGCCGCACACCGGAGATACCCACAGACTACCCGTGCGCTTATATCCCACAGACATACACTACTAGACTGGCATTGACGTATACAGTATCATTAGTATCAGTGAAGTCTCGCCGCCATATTTCTATACTATAACGTACGAGCAGTCGTGTGAGTAATTACAGAAAACAGTCGCAAAAATACGAATGAACTGACGTAATTATGCTGTCCTTAGAGTTTTGACATGTAGGAAATTTGGTAATTTGGTAGAATCTGTGTACATCGAAGGAAACGGCATTGCGATCGATATATATATATATATCCAAAGTTCGACTCTTGCTCCACATTCGATATGACAAACGCGAAGCAGTTAATTTAAATTGTATTTTAATTGCTTCGAATTTGTGACTTTTCTTGTACTTTTCCGACTAAGTATCTGGTTGCCATTTGAAATACCGAAATAAATAACGGTATTTTCCAAGAATGGTATATATCGAACTGCAACTGTAAACGATTTAGTGTTTCTGAAACAGATTCAGGCGCTATGCGCCCTCACGTACTGAAACAAAAAAACCTCTTGTTTGACCTATACGTAACCTTAACGCTACGCTACAGATCACTTTCTTTTAAAGTAAAAGTTAGTTTAGGTGTAGGTTAAGCAAGAATTTTTTTTAGTACGTCAGGGCGCGAACCAACCGCATCTCCAATTAAAAACAATCGATCTACATTTGTACATTAGATGTATATCATTCCAGGCCGAGGGTCTTCGATTGCAAGCATTATTGGAAATTACCGAAATATCGGCATAACTGAAGACAGGGATACCACCTAGTCAGCTTTAACCCATGATGTAATCATAATCTCGGAAAACACTTGTATGTGGTAATATCTAAATACTTAGGTATTTTAGATTATAAATAGTCTGTTGTCCTCGTAAATTACATATTAGAACAGAATGCACCATCCATGACATACAATCGTCTACAACTAAGCCAAAACAATTACTCATGTCGCCTATGAATATGCACATACACAACAACATACCAATACTACGGGTCAAATCTAACTGGTGATATCCCAGTCTTCAGATAAGCCAAAATTTCATAAATCATCACATCAAAAAATCACATCTTAATTAGCTATTCATCAGCTGTTCCACCATGTCAGTTTTCCGTCATTGGTACCGAAGCGAGAGTCGAACGTTCGATATATATCGATCTCAATGCCGTTTCCTTCGATGTACACGGATTCTTCCAAATTACCGGAAATGTGTTTTGTATATGGCTGAAATTTTTAAACGTTGAGTAAGCTTCAACATATACAGTAACGAATTGCATTAATTTGCTGTTATTAATCTGTTACGAATTTCATTAAACCTAGGATTTGCTTTCAGTAGTACGGTCATTATAAAAGTGTACCATTATTCTTTTGAGAGTTCTTTCGAAATCTGTAGTCTGCTTTGACGCGCACACAGTCGCATTTCCTGTTTTTATAAATCTGTTTCCAGTTTAGATCAACTTCGGTTTTTCTTTTAATAGTATGACCGTTATAAATGTGTTATTTGTCGTGGGTAACACATAGCTTTATTCTTGTTAGTGTCTTTCAGATAACTACTTCTGCTTTAACTGTACGTAACGGCAAAATTTTACCTATCATACCGCCGACCTCTCATGATTCTGTTGGCAACACAACAAAATGGTAGAAAGTCTTTGCCTACATATTAATGTTTAACGGTACATAAACTTCACATAACGTTTCGAAAATGCGGAAGTGTTAACTCAAGTGCAAATCATGTTCAAACCAACTAGTAAAGCTTACAACGTCATATCGTGTCAGAAGATCATAGTAATACCGTACGGAAATTTTTTGACGTTAGATGAGGCAAGATGGCGGCATCAAACTTGAGTCACAGAGGCAAGTTTGCCAGTCTATTAATACATGTCTGTGTTATATCCCAAGCGAAAAAAATCTTTCCCAGAGATACTATGTATTGGCATTAGGCAAAGATCTAAAACGTTCATGCAGTACGGATGTAGAGGTCCCACCAGACGATGTTGTCCTGAGTATTTGTACATACGTGCAACAGAAATTAAATTTATCCTGTTAGAATCTTAGTTAACCACACACACTGTAATCGTGAAATATTTAGAAACAAACTACAAAATATTGATGACAAGTGAGGAATATCGGTCTAAGAACACTCTCGGAAATCACGATATATTCGAAACTAAACAGCAAAATATTGGGGCGATATAAATAGCCTTTCCATGCCCTCGGAAATAACGAGATATTCGGAAACAAATAGCCACATCATTCTGACTAGCGAATAATGTAGACCTAAATGTCATTAATAGTCATTTCACTTACCGTGCCAGCAAATTTAACGCTCCCTCAGGTTCGTCCCCGACTGCGGAGGACATTCTCAAGGGGGATCGTGGCACTTTTGAATGTCCGATGCACACCCTGTCTCGCTACTGACTGAAGCCAAACTCCGTTTACGAGGGCAGAGGTGTGACGTCAGATGTTTTTGACATGCGCGCGCAATTCGTCGTTGCCGATTGCCTACGTCCGTTAATGTCGTCCCATGGTGGAAGACTGTTACAGTTCTTCTTCAAAATCGGAATCCCGATATCATTTAGTTTCACGCTGTCCTCCATCCTATTGAAATTATTGGGGTGTTTTACAATTTCTATAGCCTCTCTATACAGTCTTTCGTGGTATCCATTTGTGGCTGCTAAAACCTGAGTCTTATCAACTTGAATAAAGTGGTCCCCAGGTTGAAAAACATGTTCAGCAACAGCTGATCTGCTAATCTCTCCCCTTCTACAGTTCCCCTTGTGCTCTTCTAGTCGTTTTTTGACTGTTCTTTTTGTGGTACCCACGTATACGTCCCCACAGGTATACGGAATCCTATAAATTCCTGCTTTTTCCAGCGGTTTTCGAGCATCCTTTGCCGGCCGCGGTGGCCGAGGTGACTGAGGCGCTCCAGTCACGGTCAGCACGGCCACTACGGTCGGGGGTTCGAATCCCCCCTCGGGCATGGATATTTGTGCCGTCCTAGTACGTAAGTATTTCATAAGTAGTTTGTAAGTTTAGGGACTGATGACCCCGTAGTTAAGTCCCATAAGCTTAACAAACATTTGAACATTTGAACATTTGAGCATCCTTTGCCGATTTCAGGTGATCCTGTATCTTCCGAGTAGGTTTGTAAATGACGGCAACATTCCGTTTCGTCAAAATTTTACCGATTCGGTCTGTGGCGTCCTTAATAAAAGGTAGGAAGACTTTAGATTTCACAGGAACCCTTTCATCGTTTTCAACTATACGTGTCGGTCTCAAAGCTCTCCTTATCTCTGTAGACGAGTGGCCATTCTTAAGTAAAGCATTACTCAGGTGTTTCAATTCCGCGTCGAGTAATTCCGGTTCGCAGATGTTCCTTGCTCTGTCCGCCAACGTCTTTATAATGCCCCGCTTTTGCTGTGGGTGGTGGTTTGAATCCCGGTGCAGATAACGGTCTGTGTGTGTGGGCTTCCGATAAACTGTATGGCTCAATCTGCCATTCCCCTTTTTGAAAACAGACACGTCAAGAAAATTCAGTTTTCCGTCTACCTCCTTTTCCATGGTAAACTGGATTCTGGAATTAATCCCGTTGAGGTGTTGGAGAAAACAATCTAGTTCCTCTCTACCATGCCTCCACACAACAAACGTATCGTCTACTTAAGCGAAACCAAATAATAGGTTTTTTGTTTGCTGTTTTCAATGCCTGTTCCTCGAATTTTCCACGTAGAAATTTGCTATAACCGGGCTTAAAGGGTTCCCTATAGCTACACCATCTGTCTGTTCATAAAAATCATCGTTCCATTTGAAATAAGTGGTCGTGAGGCAATATTTGAACAGATCTGCAATGTCTGGTGGAAAGAGGAGATTTAGCTATTGCAGCACCTCATTGACTGGAACCATAGTAAACAGGAATACCACGTCAAAACTAACTAAAATGTCCTCTGGATTGACCAATATATCATTCAATTTACTTATAAAATGTTTCGAATTCTTGATATAGGAATCTGAGCGCCCCACATGCGGTCGTAATAGTGTTGTCAAGGACTTGGCAATCAAATAGGTGGGCGAAGCAATTGCTCTAACAATTGGTCTCAGAGGAGGAACATTTTCCTTTTCTTTGTGGACTTTCGGCAACCCATAAAATCTTGGCGGTAGTGCAACTGAATTGAACAGACTTTTTTGAACACACGGCTCAAATCTAAAGTCTTCCTACCTTTTATTAAGGACGTCACCGACCGAATCGGTAAAATTTTGACGAAACGGAATGTTGCCGTCATTTACAAACCTACTCGGAAGATACAGGATCACCTGAAATCGGCAAAGGATGCTCGAAAACCGCTGGAGAAAGCAGGAATTTATAGAATTCCGTGTAGCTGTGGGGACGTGTACGTGGGTACCACAAAAAGAACAGTCGAAAAACGACTAGAAGAGCACAAGGGGAACTGTAGAAGGGGAGAGATTGACAGATCAGCTGTTGCTGAACATGTTTTTCAACCTTATTCAATTTGATAAGACTCAGGTTTTAGCAGCGACAAATGGATACCACGAAAGACTGTATACAGAGGCAATAGAAAATTTAAAACACCCCAATAATTTCAATAGGATGGAGGAGGGCGTGAAACTAAATGATATCTGGATTCCGGTTTTGAAGAAGAAATGTAACAGTCTTCCACCATAGAACGACATTGACGGACGGAGGCAATCGGCAACGACGAACTGCGTGCGCATGTCAAAAACATCTGACGTCACACCACTGCGCGCGAGCCCTCGTAAACGGAATTTGGCTTCAGTCAGTAGCGAGCCAGGGTGTGAATCGGACATCCAAAAGTACCACGATCCCCCTTGAGAATGTCCTCCGCAGTCGGGGACGAAACGTTGGGTTTTAATAATAAATCACTAGACCACGGCATAACAGCCCGGAAATTTTTAGTAATTTTGATTTAGTTATAATAAATTCATCTACAGATGATTTTGTAATTCATCTTTGATTCGCTGTTGTCCTGAAACGGTTTACTGCGAGTTATACAATGAAAACTGTGAGATATACGGCAAATCAAGATGGCGTCTGTGACATGGAAGGAACACGTGAATATCCTTTTCACGTCACTTCCAAGGTCGTCGTTCATTGGCTAATGTAACAGCGAATGTCATTGGAGGGAAAGGAATTTTTGCTTTGGATATAAGAACTCTAAGACTACGCGAGTCCATATATCTGTCTGCTGTGGTTTGAAACCACAGACACATAACTAGACTGGCAAACTTGCCTCTGACTGAAGCCTGACGCCGCCATATTGCATTACCTCACAACAAAAAGTTTCCATACGGTACTACTATGATCTTCTGAACCGATATTACATTGTAAGCCATACTGTTTGGTACGAACAAGGTTGGTTTGCATTTGAGCTAATACTTCCGAAATAGTTTAACACATACATTGTCAAATCGTATTATGAGAAGAACGTGTTACGTTCGGTTAATTTTTACTTATTGTGCTATTGGCTTCCCGTGATTATATTGTCAGTCATGTGTCGCCGTCAATATAGGCCAGTCGCCAGGTATGTTTAGGTCCAAAAAATTTCAGGACGTTGAGTTTTTCGTATGTTGTTAGGACATATTAGAGTAGTAATAAACCAAGTTTGCAGCTTCGAGCCGAGGCGGATCTGCCGAGCGCATTGAGGCGCTATGCTACGATGTGCGAGCCCGTTCCCCGTCGGGGGTTCGAATCCCCCTCGGGCTAGATGTTTGTGTCGTCTTTAGTGTAAGGTAGTTCATAAGTAGTTTGTAAGTTTAGGGACTGATGACTCCGCAGTTAAGTCCCATAAGCTTAACAAACATCTGAACATCTGAGCAGCTTCAAAATCCTTTTAAGAGCCAAAAAACCTTGAAAAATTCGGATTTTTTCTGGTTTTATGTTATAACTCGTGAAGGGCGGTTTTCTTACGAACAGTCACCTCTATTAATGTAGATAAAATATTCCAAAGTTTAAGCCCAACCGCAGTTCCGTAAGTCCAATAGTTCCCGAGATATTGGACTTCAATAATTTACTTATTTCTCCCATAAGTTGAAATGTTCGGTTTTAGTCATCTTTCATGGATTTACAGAGCTGCGGTTGGGCTTAAAGTTTAGAATATTTTATATACATTAATAAAGGTGTGAGTGACTTTTCGTAAAAAAAAAAAAAAAAACACCCTTCACGCGTTATAAGGCAAAACCAGAAAAAAGCCCGAAATTTTCGGGGTGTTTTGACTCTTAAAAGTTAAACTAAAGGATTTATAAGCTGCAAACATGGTTTGATACTACTTGAATATGTCCTAACAACATACCAAAAATTCAACTTCCTGCAATTTTTTTGGACCTAAGGCCATTTTTTTTTGTCTACGACGACTGGCCTATTAGCCATTACCGCGACAACGCAGATGTTTTGTTATGAGATCTTCGTTTTACGAGCACAGTTACTTTTACTAAGTGAAAGAAGGTACTACAAGAACCTGTCAACCATAGAGCAGGAACAGCATTATTTTTTTGTTTTTTTTTTACTTCATCGTCTGTTCGAAACACTAATCAACTCATTCTATGTGGATTTCTAAAAATATTACAAGGCAAAGACGTTCTACCGTTTCATTGATGTTCCAACAATCATGTGAGACCACTGGGATGGTAGGTAAAATTTTACCGTTATGTTCAGACAAAGCAGATTGTAGTTATCTGAAAACACCCAGAAGAATAAAGTTTTTTGGTATCCATGATAATAGCACATTTATAACGGTCATACTAGTGAAGCAAAAACGTAACAGATCAATAAAAACGGGAAACTCGACTCAATAGTGTATGTGTGATAGCAGCCTCTAGATTTCGTAAGAGCTCTCACAAGAATAAGGATGTGTGTTGTCCATGATAAAAACACTACCACAATGACAATACTACTGACAGAAAATCCGAAGTTGAATGAAATTCATAACAGATTCATAATAACAGCAAACCAATGCAACTCGTAACTGTACGTGTAAAATCTTAATCCAGCTGAAAAAATTACAGGCTTATACAACACATGACTATTCCATATTTCAAAACTAGAAAGACAGCGTAGTTACGTCAGTTCATCCGTATGTTTTACGACTGTTTTCTGTAATAACACACACGTGCTCACACGTTTTTGGTATACAAATATGGCGACGAGACTTCACTGACACCAATGATACTGTATATGGCATTGCCAGTTTAGTAATTTAGGCCTTTGTTTGAAACCGACATGTAACATTGCCCCGAGTCACATGAAAATGTTCAAATGTTTGTTAAGCTTATGGGACTTAACTGCGGGGTCATCAGTCCCTAAACTTACATACTATCCCATGAACTAGTTTATCCTAAAGACGGCACAAACATCCATGCCCTAGGAAGGATTCTAACCCCCGCCGGGGACGGCATCGCACATCGGAGCATAGCGCCTCAATGCGCTCGGTCGCTCCGCCGCGGCGAGTCTGATGACTTAAGGCTTCTATAAGTTCGAGCTGACACATCCGCCATTTTTATTCCAGTAGCTTGCAGTGCTATAGGATTTGCGTCGAGGCACTTTATTAAGACATTATGGGTGGTTGTGTTGCCATTAACTGCTCAAATCATTCCAGAGGTGGCTACAGAATGTTTAGTTTCCCGAGAGATTCTGAGAGAAGAAAAAAAAAAAAAAAATGGATCATTAACTGTCGGTGCAGAGACTGGGAACCCGGACCGAGCGCACAGTTATGTATTGCAAATTAAAATCATTTTAAGACGTCTGCCTAGTAAGCATAGAAATTCGGGTTAGATTCCCGGCCGCATCACAAATTTTAATTCAATGCTTCACCTTTATCTTTAAATATTATCTATTATTATGAGCTAACAGTAAAATCGTCTGTGATATTTGAAAGTATATATTTGTTTAGGTCTGTTGAAAGTACTACCTTTTAACAGAGAAACTGCCTGTAGGGAGTTAGCACCCGCAAAATATCATAACATAGCAAAACATCTAAAAAAAAAAAAAAGTTCAAATGTTTGTAATGCTTATGGGACTTAACTGCGGAGTCATCAGTCCCTAAACTTACAAACCACTTCTGAACTAACTTATACTAAAAACGGCAACAAACATCCATGCCCGAGGGGGGATTCGAACCCCCGACGGGCAACGGCCATGCCAGAACATACAGTTTTTAGAGGACAGTGTGTATGTTATGTAGTATATTGAGAAATACACGACATTAAAAAGTTTTGTACTCACATTGCAACAAATTGTTGAAGATACTTCTATTACCTTATTGCGAGAAAGTATTACAAAGAATAAAATGTAGAATATAAATATACCAGTCAAAAAGTTTAGATACGGCTGTGGCAGCGAACTGTGCTGATGCAGGCAACTACCGTTAAAGGCTGTTTGTGGTATTTCGAAGTTTTAGCGTCATCGGATACTGCTGCTCCGTGTCCCAAAGATCAAATGTTCAAATGTTTGTAGCACTTATGGGACTTAACTACAGGGTCATGAGTCCCTAAGCTTACAAACTACTTATGAACTAGCTAAGACTAAGGACGGCACAAATATCCATGCCCGAGGGGGGATTCGAACCCCCGACCGCAGTGGCCCTGCAGACCGTGACTGGAGCGCCTCAATCCCCTCGGCCACCGCGGCCGGCATGTCCCAATGGACAGACACCATATCAATAATTGTGCATATGTCCCGCATTGAAATTGTCATCGCCTGTTGTAGGCATATTTACAATTATTGATATAATGTCTGTTCTTTTCGAACTTGTCCGAGAAGAAGAGATACCACATAAATAATTGTATATCTGCCTCAATAGGCAATTGACAGTTTCAATGCGGACGTGTTAATACGGTCGATCCCTTACGGGAATCCAGTGTAGGCTGCGAGCAAGTAGAATGAAATGGGGAGGGGGCACTACAAACGTAGTGTGCTGCAAGCTGAGGCTTTGGGTTGGAAGGGAAGCGTGGCTGGATAGTCTAATTGGTTTGGAACTATATAAACGAGCGACGCTGTACAATTGTTAGGAACCCAAGTACCGCCAATATTCGTCCAATTTTCTTTGGAGTGCGTTCCGTAACCCGTCTCGCAGCTGGAATATAGATGAAAGGAGAAGTTGACCCAAGAACGACAGAAGTACTGAACTGTTATCGGTAATCAAATAAATCGAGAAGACTTTCATTGATAGTCCGCAGCTTGGGACGCACCATGCCGTAATGTGACAACCTCTTTATTTTCTTTTTACGCCGTATGTGGAACGGCATTATTTTCTATATAAATGCAGAACTATATATACTAATAAAGAGTATGCATGAAGCCGGCCGCGGTGGCCGAGGGGACTGAGGCGCTTCAGTCTGCTCGGCCGCTACGATCGGGAGTTCGAATCCCCCCTCGGGCATGGATATTTGTGCCGTCCTAGTTCGTAAGTAGTTCATAAGTAGTTTGTCAGTTTAGGGACTGATGATCCCGTAGTTAAGTCCCATAAGCTTCACAAACATTTGAACATTTTGAGTATGCATGAAACAAAGAAAAAAATTCATTAAGGCGACTGCTGACCAAAAGCAGGAAATCCGGGTTCGAATCTCGGTCCAGCACAAATTTTCAACTTCGTCGATGAATTTATTTCAACACTCTGAAGCGGTCGAAATGTTTAAATATTTCGAATTCGTAAAATTACGGCCGTTACTGTCAACTATCCTTTCTTGCAGGAGTGCTAGTCTTGCGTGTTTGCAGGAGAGCTTCTGTGAAGTTTGAAAAGTAGGAGGCGAGGTACTGGCGGAAGTAAAGTTATGAGGCGACATCGTGAGTCGTGTCGGGATAGCACAGTCTGTAGTGCGCTTGCCCGCGAAAGGCAAAGGTCCCAGGTTCGAGTCCCGGTTCCGGCACACAATTTTAATCTGCCAGGAAGTTTCATATCACCGCACACTCCGCTGCAGAGTGAAGTTTCATTCTGGAAACATCCCTTAGGCTGTGGCTAAGCCATGTCTCCACCATATCCTTTCTTCCAGGAGTGCTAGTCTTGCGTGTTTGCAGGAGAGCTTCTGTGAAGTATGGAAAGTAGGAGGCGAGGTACTGGCAGAAGTAAAGTTGTGAGGCGGCATCGTGAGTCGTGTCGGGATAGCAGAGTCGGTAGTGCGCTTGCCCGCGAAAGGCAAAGGTCCCAGGTTCGAGTCCCGATTCCGGCACACAATTTTAATCTGCCAGGAAGTTTCATATCAGCGCACACTCCGCTGCAGAGTGAAGTTTCATTCAGTTGCAGTTGTTCACTTTGCGAAACAGCGGTGTTTTGTATTCTTGTTTGGCCGAGATTTGAGATTAGGCAGCCACCGTCGTACTGGCCATACCGACGTGCTAGTGGTTTATGTAATTCCATTATCGGGACACTTGTGCTCAATAATCGCGTTTTGCGCTTGACTTTGTGAGTGTATATCCTAGCCGACACTGGAAGCATTTACCTGACAACTGCTATCTGCTGCGATAGTGGGGCTGTTATAGTTAAATGTCGACACTGCTTCATAGTTCGTAGTGAGATTCCCGGGCGGAAGAATTTACACTCTTTCAGCTCCACTCCTTCGACATCGTCCAGTCGCCAGCGAGATCCAGCGTCGATAGATCACGCCGACTCAAGATTACTGGCAAAGTGACGCTCGCTATTTGCTAGGGTTGTTTTATATAGTTGCAGTAATCACCCATCAGTGTGTATGTGCGTGCGTGTGATCGATGTTGACTTATTTTCCCTATAACTAATTTCTTAGCGGCTCTGTCCACCATTCTATTTTTTCACGATAGGACAACGCCACATGTATAGCCAGATATTTCACTGTGTAGATTAATTTACTACTAAAAACTTTACACCTAAAATTTACCGCTCCATTTGTTTCATTCCTATTAGATTTCGTATATTGATTTGTAAACTTATTTGTTAAAACTCGGATAATTTGCTGGTCACACATGTATTACACGGTGTTAATCGATTTTGTTTCATTTGATGTCCTTTTTATAAATATTGGTTTTCATTTGTAACCCATTGCTTGACTACACTTTTAACTGTGATTTCATTTACAAAATCCTTTATATTAATTGTTAACTATCCCTCGAATTTCTGTGTGCTTTAATGAATAAATGTATTAGTTTAAGTCATAAATTTACTTTCCTTAACAAATTCCTAACTCACTATTTTGGAGGGTCAATTAGATAGATAGGTAGTGGACTGTGTTCATTGTTTGCTGTACTCT
This sequence comes from Locusta migratoria, assembly GCA_026315105.1. Lineage (NCBI taxonomy): Eukaryota > Metazoa > Arthropoda > Insecta > Orthoptera > Acrididae > Locusta > Locusta migratoria. The sequence goes on along the minus strand of CM048754.1, from coordinate 91,892,675 downwards.
GATCAATTATCTCGCCACTGTCCTTGTAGATTTAGGGTGTTGTATCTTTTTCCGTGTTTTCGATAAAAAATATGGTGGCGACCCTTGATATTAACATTAATGAGGATTATATTTAAAATTAATTTGCATATCTGTGATTTTGCACATTTTCATACCAGTGGACCGTCTCTGACGAGTAAAAATATATCCACTCGGTGGGGTTATACCTACATTTTTGACGCGACGTCATACAATACATAATCAACTTTGCTCTGAGAAATTCCAAGACGTGCTCAGATTTTCTTGGATGTGCAGGATTTTATCGTACACATTATTAAAAAAAACAACAATTTGTTTTGGTAGTCCACAGAGAAATGTGCACGTCTGTAAAGCTGTTGTGTCTCTCTGTTGCACTTACGGGACAGACTGTTGCGTTATCTGACAAGGAAGTACTTCTGCATGACTCATCAGGCATACAGGCTGGGTGTGCCGATAAGAGATTCCTATCACACGACAAGCATTCCGCCACAAATGTCGAACACCATCAGATGAATTTTCGGATTCTGGCGACTTGTCGCCTTGTCATCATTCAGCTCTCCGTTTGTGGCTGTGATAGTCGTTTTTGGCTCTGGTCCACTGGCCACAATTCGACGACCGAGTAGGCTGACTGTCCCGCGGTGTGGCGTTTCCGTTGTTAGCTGTTTTGGATCTAAGAGTAAATGCAGACAAACTACGACCTGAACAGCAGGAAAACCGTGTCCCCCCCCTCCCCGGCAGCGCGCAGCGGCACGCACGCCTGCCTGCAGTCGACGCGTGCGTTGTTGACTCCCGCCAGGTGGAGTCTGCGGCAGGGAAAACAAACGCAGCCAGCAGGGAGCGGGCGAAGGAACTCTCTCCGGGTCCACTGGCACACACTTCCTGATCAGCCCAGCCGGTCTGACGCCTCTGGTCCAGAAGGAACGAGGGGTCTAATGGGAGATGGAGCTATGTCAGACAGGATACAGTTTGCAGTAATCGATGGTAAGGTATCGACTAAAACAGAGGTGATATCGGGCGTTCCACAGGGTACTGTTATTGGTCCTCTGCTGTTCCTCATTTACATAAACGACTTAGGGGAAAATCTAAGTGGCTCTCTTAGGTTGATTGCAGATGACGCTTTCATTTAACCGTCTAGTTAAAATCATCTGAAGATCAAAACCAACTGCTGAACGATCTGAATAAGACATCACTATGGTGTAAAAATTGGCAATTGACTCTAAATAATGAGAAGTGAGAAGTCGTCCACATGAGTACGAAAAGAAATACGTTAAACTTTGTTTACAACATAAATCAATCAAAAGTGAAGGCCGTAAACTCCACAAAATACCTGGGCATTACTATTAATACAGACTTAAACAGGAAAGAACACGTAGATAATGTAGTGGGAAAGGCGAACCAGAGACTGTGTTTTATTGGCTGAACCCTTAAAAGAGGAGCAGTCTGCGGCGCGCCAGTCACGGTTTGCACGGCCACTACGGTCGGGGTTTCGAATGCCCCCTCGGGCATGGATATTTGTGCCGTGCTTAGTATTAGCTATTTCATAAGTAGTTTGTAGGTTTAGGGACTGATGACCCCATAGTTAAGTCTCATAAGCTCTACAAACATTTGAACATTTGAACCCTTAAAAGATGCAGCAGAACTACTAAATAAACTGCATAAACTACGCTTGTCCGTCCTTTTTTGGAGTACTGCTGCCCAGTGTGGGATCCTTATCAGGTGGGTTTGACGGAGGACATTGAAAGAGTCCAAAGAAGAGCAGCTCGTTTCTTATTGCCACGATACAGGGGAGACAGCGTTACCGAAATGATACCGTATCTGGGATGGGAATCATTACAACAACGACGCTTATCGCTGCGGCGTGATCTACTTACGAAACTCCAATCGCCAACATTCTCCTCCGAATGCGAAAATATATTGTTGTCTCCCACTTACATAGAAATGATCATCAGAATAAAATACCAGAAATCAGAGCTCGAACGGAGGGATTCAGGTGTTCTTTCTTTCCGCGCGCTATTCGAGAATGGAACGGGAGATAAATAGTATGAAAGTGGTTCGATGAACCCTCTTCCAGGCACTTAAATGTGATTTGCAGAGTATCTCATGTAGATTATATGAAATCTCGATCAGCGACATATACATTTCGAGTAGCCAATGACATGTATGAAACTGTAATCAAGTGATTCTTAATCTTCATTTTACATGGCCAAGTACTTTTACTGACCGGAGGAGGGTACATACAAGAACCTATCAACCATAGAGCAGATATAGCATGTCTTATTTATTTCATGACTAGTTGTAAACCCGGCGTTGCCAGGGTATTTGTTTATTCCTGCCATTTTTCAGGTATATATTCATTTGTATAAGGGCTGTAAATCTCTTGAGGCAATTAGTAGTAAAGAAGTAATACATTAAAACTTGGTGCTTGATGGGACGGTTTTCCATGAACGTTACTGTTTATGTGCTCATATCTCATTAACTACGAGTCGTAATGTGTTATAAATTCGAAGGTACATCCAGCTATATGTGTGTATACTGTCTGTAAAATCTTCTGATGCTACAATTTGTAGTGTAGAAATTATAAATTGTAAGATCACACCGAATGCCGTAGTTTTAGTCCATTACAGCGGAAAAATGGTAAGCGAGAATTTTCTTTGCTTTCATTTTTAAAATATAATGAAATTATCTTTACAGTTTGCTGCAAGTCGCTAAGTACTATCATTCTCATACAGGAGATGAATGAAGTCTCGTCGCATTATGTGGCAGTGTTTTTTCGATCCCTATTGTTTATGACGTCATATCTTCTAAAGCACGTGTCGTATGTGATTCTTAACCCCTCACGATAAGGATTGTATTTATCAAATTTGGTTGAAATCGGTCCAGTGGTTTAGGAGGAAATGTGCAATGTTGTCACGTGATGTAGCAGTTTTTCTCACATCTCATTGTTTATGACATATCTCGTGCACAGATTGTCGTACTATGATAAAATTTCGAACGTACGTTCAGTGGTATATGTGTATACTGTCTGTAACATTTCTCACAAATACAATTAATAGTGTACGAGTAATAAATTGTAGCGTCATGCCAAATTACGTAATTTTATTGCATGAATGCCGGAAAAGTAGTAAGCGACAAACTTTTTTCCTTTCGTCATTTTGCTGGAGTTGTCAGCGAGAAAAAGTTTCCTAAAGGTTTGAAATTAGGTTTTAAGTTTGTTGCAAGTCACTGAGTGCTCTCCTTCTAAAATAGTGGACTGATAAAGTCACACTACCACGTGCCGCATGACGGGGAGGTTTTCATTGTTTATGACGTCATATGTCCTGAACTATCGGACCAATCGAAAAATCCTCGTGTTTAGTCAGTGAGTGAGTGAATGACTGTCCTTTCGATTTACTATATTTTGAAAGACTTAATTATATCCATGTAGTGTAATTGCTTGCCTGACTATTTAGGTTTGAAAAATTGGCCGTACAGAAGTTGTTGAACTATTTTAAAATAATAATCAGTGACTAAGCCTCCAATTTAGACGAACTGTTAATTTAAAAAAGAAATGAAGTGAAATGGGCAAACATTTAATTGTTTAAAACATCTTGCAGAGCAAGCAACCTACAGAATTCGACGAATAGTTACATTAAACAGCGGTGTAGTTGATCTCGTTGATAAGCTGTAGTGAGATTGGTTGTAATCCACATAACTATCCGCCGACATTAGATGGGGGTTCGGAATATTAAGATTCAATCCACGTGTAGCATAATTTTGAAAGAAGGTAATTTAGTGAATGAAAATTAATAATTAATACAGATTAATGGCTAATCAGACTTCGAACTGTTCATTACATAAAAGTGATTGCAGGATCTAAGCCAATAAATATTGGAAAATGTTTAATTACAGTCAAAGATACTATGGCAAGCTACACGAGATACGTAAGTTTAACATGTTTCATTACCGAACCATCCAAAGTCGTAATAGTTATTTATACCTGAAAACAGCATGATCACTAACTGGAGGGACTGGAAAAATAAATAACTGAACAACTGACTGAAATTAACTTTAAATAAGGGGATTTATTAATTTGAACAGAAAGCAATTACTGCATACCTGAGTATACATTTTATATATGAGGATTTTGTACAATCAGTTAAGAACAATAATCAATAGTTAATAATGTTCGTTTCAACATATTATAATTCAGACAACAGAACAATCAGAACAGAGCAGACAATAGAACAGAGCAGACACTAGAACAGAGAAGACACTAGAACAGAGAAGACACTAGAACAGAGAAGACACTAGAACAGAGAAGACACTAGAACAGAGAAGACACTAGAACAGAGAAGACACTAGAACAGAGAGCGAGTACGATGGGATTATTACTTTTATAGTAAAAGTCTGAGATTTTAATTAGTTACACTGATATTATAATTAGAGTTTCTTTGTATATCTTTTACGTAGCTCAAGGCAGAAAAAATGAATTGAATATTTATCCTAATTATATTTTATCTGATTTAATATTTCAAATGACTATAAAATATGTTATTTATGGGGCTCTTGCTATATGGTAACATTAAATCCATAATGAATGTGATGTCGCGGTTGTATTACTTAATTATTTTGTCAAGTAGGCTCAACCAGTGAAATCGTGTAAAAACACTAAAATATGACGCGTTTCAAGGGTCAAGCCTACATCATCAGATAACCTGTACAAGAATTTTATATTGAAAGGTTCTATTTTTATATACCCTGTGGTGTGGACACTAACGCGGATGGTCGTGAACGCTACGGCATTGCCAGCGCTTGCTCGTTCGCTGGCCCGGTCTAACAGAGGCTTAATAGTATTCCCGGAGAAGGACGGAGTTGGCGGCAACTCCCTAAACGCTGGGCGCTGCGTCGCTGACGGTCCGGACAGAATTAACCTCGGAGGGAGCCATCATTAGCTCATCTCTCCCCAATCCCCAACTCCATTCCCGGGCCGATAGCTCATTACGTCACTCACGGCAGGCTAGCACACGACTGCCGCGCAACAGCCTCTGAGTGAACATCGAGCACAAATAGGCAGAACTGCTGAAAAGTTGCTTCCTGAAATTTTGTTCCCGTAAATTACTTCTAGAGCCTTTTAGCTTCATCTTCTAACGGGACGCTCGGGAATTACGTCCTCATTTCTGTAGAGTGGAGCGTGGATCGATACAGATTTTCGCGTCTGTGTGGGAACTACAAGACTTTTGTAGATCTGCGTTTCCTTCTGCTGGCGTGGGAACGGTCTACCTATAAATCTGCATCTACACTCCGTAAAGAACGTTACGGCACAGTCTATCACAGACAGTCGCGAAACTCTCTAGGGAAAAATTGCAACTGAAGCGATACTAGCGCTCCAAACGGACAGTAAGGAGTAACAGAGGAATGGCGCGATACAAACTGAGAAGTAGTTGTTTTTAATGCCGTTACTTTCACATTTACTCGTCATTGAACGTTGCTGTGAACTTCCTAATACAAATACCAAAACATTATTGTAGTAATATCACTGCTTCTGTTAACGGCAGTCTATAATAACAAATTATCAGTGCTTTCCAATCCATGGTGTACAACAACAATCAGTTAGAATAAATATTCCTTCAAACCGTCTTGATTGCAAATTTTTTATTAGTTAATGACGCGTTTCGCTCTTTAGCAGGGCATCTTCAGATTATCTCCGTGACAGAATTTACACAAAATTACAAGGCGGAATTACAAACGGTTATAATGGTACATGGGCTTATTTTGTGTTAAGAAGACAGTATAAATGGTAAACAAAGCTTACAATGCACTCTCCGTGGTGTGACACCGTAAGTTGTTATTGCGGTGTTTCTATTTTCCTGGAATGTTTTTTCGTTTTCCTTGTGGCCCGTACATTTGTAGGGCCCGTACATTTGTAGGGCCACAAGGAAAACGAAAAAACATTCCAGGAAAATAGAAACACCACAATAACAACTTACGGTGTCACACCACGGAGAGTGCATTGTAAGCTTTGTTTACCATTTATACTATCTTCTTAACACAAAATAAGCCTATGTACCATTATAACCGTTTGTAATTCCGCCTTGTAATTTTGTGTAAATTCTGTCACGCAGACAATCTGAAGATGCCCTGCTAAAGGGCGAAACGCGTCATTAACTAATGAAAATTTTTCAATCAAGACGGTTTGAAGGAATAAATAATTACCAGTGCAGTGTAATTCATACAGTTCACAATATTTGAATCGTAATCATATCGTCCAAAAACTTTTTGAAGCAGAATTGAATTGGAACCTGATGTGCTCAAGTATAAAGGAACTGATTGTGATTATGTTCGCGTGCTCAGTGCGTACTGAAATGTTGCAAGAGTTTTGTTTTAGCGGATTTCGGACATGGTAACTTTTTCAAAACTGTACACGATTTTTACATTTAGGAGACTAGACTTTACATCGTCTTATAATTCCTCTTTTCACCTTGTTCTTGCGTCTGTGACCTACGCGTACCGTACTTGGCAGCTGCCGGCCGCGGTGGCCGAGGGGACTGAGGCGCTCCAATCACGGTCTGCACGGCCACTACGGTCGGGGGTTCGAATCCCCCTTCGGGCATGGATATTTGTGCCGTCCTAGTTGGTAAGTAGTTTGTAAGTTTAGGGACTGATGACCCCGTAGTTAAGTCCCATAACCTATACAAACATTTGAACATTTGAACTTGGCAGCTATCAAAGCGAATATCTTCAAGAATGTTACGTGCTAAAATTAACAGTTTATACATGGACGTATTATTTGTTTGTAGCTACGCATTCACTTTATCAAACTAATAGGTAACCGCCAAAATATGTTGGTATACAGGCTAATAATTTTTGTGAAACTGAGGTACGAAACTAAGCAGGCTCTATTGAAATTGTTGACTAACAGCTATTGGAAGTAGATATTTTTATACAGCAGTAATATAATGAAATAGTGGTCAAGTATTTGCGATTCTGATTAAGAGCAGAAGTTTGGACGTGAATGAATTGTTAAAGATTTACTTCTACGCCTAAAAGTATAAGTAACTACCGTAAATGAACACTTGTTATTCCTGACATTATTCTCTTACTTCTGAGCATACTTTGCAAATGACATATTTCCGAATTACATTTGTGATAGTTGTTACAATTTATAGCGCCGCAAAAGCTGTTAAATACAGAGTATTTTGAATATGCTGCTTCACTCCAAATACACATTCATCACTCAATCGTTTCGCGGTGTGTTTTTTACGACCCAGCCGTTTGGTAGCGCTGCTGTCGCGAGGTTGCAGAAATTCACTGGGAGTTTCGTGATTTTTGTTAGACTCTGGTTACGCTGTGTGGCGGAGGAAGCAGCCAATCAGAAGTGTCAGAGAGCCAATGAAAATACATCTTTCATGAAAGGAAGGAATACTGCGTGTAATTTAAATGTCGTAATGACATTTACGTGGCGCGTACTACAACAGGAAAATGTTTACAGGGGTGGAACTAAACCGTTTTGTATAGTTTCCTTTCCTCCTCCATGTTGCCATGGATGACGCACAACAGTTTGCGTTTGTACCGCAGTTACCCCGTTTACATTGGCTCCCAAAACAGGCTTCCGTAAACCGATTTCCCAATTTCGCTTTTGGTTGGCCATGTATACATTCCAAAATCGATTCTGGATATCCACTCTAAAGCGGTTTTTCATTTCAACAATCTATTTTCGTGCCCCTGTAAGCGTTCTTGGCTTGTCAGATTGTATTTTCTTGTTTAGAATTTTCGGCACATATCGACAGAGTGATATTTTCCAGTGGGAAATAAAAGTTTACATATTAGGTTGAGCGTGAATCTGTGTTTTCAAGTAAAGAAAAATAGCGATTGTTCTGACTAAATCAGGAACTGAATCAAATGTTCAAATGTTTGTAGAGCTTATGGGACTTAACTACGGGGTCATCAGTCCCTAAACTTACAAACTACTTACGAACTAGCTAATACTACGGACGGCACAAATATCCATGCCCGAGGGGGGATTCGAACTCCCGACCGTAGTGGCCGTGCAGACCGTGACTGGAGCGCCTCAGTCTCCTCGGCCACCGCGGCCGGCAGGAAATGAATCAGCTGTTTTTCAGCCGCCATCTTAGGTGGGCTAGGAAATGCGATTAAGGCTGTACACGACAACGAAAAACGGTGTACGAAATTCGGTTTTCGTCTTCCGGAAGATGTGTTACATGTAAACGTAGTGAATGACAGTGTACGCGAGGGTTGTACTTACTCCCCACTGCACTTTGTGAAGAGTAGAAACTCTAAAAGTACAGCAACCTCACGTCTTCTATAGATGTCGTCCCCAAGCAGATGATAGCACGCAGGTCGGAGTTTTTGAATGATGAAATTGCTGAACTATTGGCAGGAACTGATCTAATTACGGTATAAAACTGAGGTACACGGGATGCCATCTGATTCATTCAAAGACTGCAGAAAACCAGCAAACTGCGTAATAACATCCATTTGACACGCATTGTCTTAAGTGAAAGTAAATATAAAGTCATTTCCTTGATCTAAGATGATTAAACAATATCTTATGACCGCCTACGTATGCATGTTACTCCTCAAAGTGCGTGATGTGAACTCACATGTCACTCCTCGGAGTGCGTGTTCTGAACTGAAGCATGGCGGCTCGATGCAAGGCTGCCGTCGCTCCATAATTTGGCACGCAAACATGGCCGCCGTGCATCATCCGTCTTATATTAATAGTTTTGTTTATTGAATTAGCAATTATTAATATGCTTTACTTACTCAGGGCATAGCTCAGCTTTGAGGAGTTTTTCTAAATTGATTTTGACATTAAATAAATAATTAGTTTATTAAATATTAACAAAAATATGACTGCGTTTTGGCGCGTGACCGCCAGTGCTACAGCCAATCGGCGTCCAGTGCCTGCCGCTCGGGGACTTCCCTAGAAGACTTGCCAGTGCTCTTTCCCATGAGAACCCGACCTACTGTACCACCTGTCGTGGTTCTCACCAGCTTTTACCATCTGTCGCCTACTGGTCCTAACCGGCTGCACTGAGGCAATACTCGGATCTTAATATGATGGCTTTAAGCCCGGTGGGCTTGGGGTAAAGTGCTCGACTGGAAACCGAATGGTCGCGGGTTCAAAACCCGGTCGGACCTCGGATATTTTCAGTCTGCATTTTAACCCATCCTTCACCTCTCAACGATGGGAGGAGTCGCCAGAAACGACACGTGGTTCGGATTCCACGTTAAGCTGTAGGTCCCCTTTGCTTTCCCCGGTTGGATAACTGGGGTAGGCTAGGGACACGCAAGTCGCCGCAGTGGCGTCCAATTGAAAGACTTGCACCAGGCCAATGAGCCAACGAAATTATTATTATTGTTATTGTTATTATTATTATTATACTTGCTAAAAGTAACTGCCAAAAATAATTTTGGAATTTCAATTGACCCCCTAGAGATTCATTGCTCTCTGAGATGGTGTGTCATCATTCGGACGACCGGTACATGCGTGGCATCGACAGTGTGATGCTATCAATCGGCTCTTGAGGTACGGTGTATTTCGCCATTTTCCATTAGTGCAATACTCAGCTCTGCAACTGCGATGAGAGGTTCTGCTACTGCATAGTCATATAATAAATGTCAGAATCATCAGTTTAATAAGTCATGGCTGCAAAATATTAACACGAATTATTTACAGAAGGATGGCAAAGCTTTTTCTGTTCTCCAACAATAGCATCATTCGCCCGGTTGTCTTCTTTTCGCCGGCCGCGTGCCCGAGGGGACTGAGGCGCTCCAGTCACGGTCTGCACGGCCACTAGGGTCGGGTGTTCGAATCCCCTCTCGGACATGGATATTTGTGCGGTCCTTAGTTGTAAGTAGTTCATAAGTAGTTTGTATGTTTAGGGACTGATGACCCCATAGTTTAGCCCCATAGACTCTACAAACATTTTAACATTTTTGTCTTCTTTTCCTCGCTGCAGCAGGCTGTGCTGCTTGTCTAGGACAAATTCTGTAGGTATGTCACCTTTCTTTATATGTTTCGACACATTTAGACACAGGGCATGGTCGAGAGAGGGTATGAGAATGTGTGATGTCCAAAATATTTTCACAGAATAGTTTTCTACAGAAGGAATGATACGCTTTTCCAAAAGGCGAATTCAGATTTGATTGATCAAATCATGCGGGTTCGTCTTTGAGGTAAGAAAATGATATCTCGAGAACGCAATGAGATATCGCTCTGGTATCAATCTCTCTCTCTCTCTCTCTCTCTCTCTCTCTCTCTCTCTCTCTCTCTCTCTCTCTCTCTCTCTCTCTCTCTATATATATATATATATATATATATATATATGTGTGTGTGTGTTCATAAACCATTCATTCGATTGCAATGAAACTTTGGTGAACTGTTCATCGTACGTCCACGAAGGTTTCTCACCCCAAAAACAAAAGAGCACGACACATAGCTCAGGTGATATGACGTCATAGATAATGAGAGGCCACCGCGTGAGAATAGCCAGATTTATGCGTCAATTATTGGAAAACGGGAGTAGTTAGGGACCTGCAACAAAGTTTGCAAGTAATTCAGGACGTTTATGAAGCGTTTTTTAACTGAAACCCCCCTCCCCCCACAAAATGATAAAAAGAAGTCTGCCGCTGACAACAGTTTCGCTGTAGATGCCGTAAAATTGTCGCATTAGGCATGACCTTGTTCAAATTAAGTTAGTATTACAGATTTGCATGTTACTATTTATTTTTTTCTGCAAGTCTCCCTTAATTCTCTTGCATCAAAATTATGCAATCTGTTTTCTTAATCTCTATATATATAAAAGCGAAAGGACACTCACTCGCTCACTGATTAAACAAGAAATCTCGAAAACTACTTCACATATTAAGCTGAATTTTGGCAGTTCATAAGAAGAAAACGTCAGCTAAGAAAGTATTTTTTGATAGGTGCATGGCAGTGCATACTTCTCCTACAGACTCACGAAATCTACAGTTTCATTCGGATCATCTCGAAATTTCGCACGCTTGACCTTCAAAACAAGAGGAAGATCATCGCCTACCTTCAGTGTCATACGGTGCATGGGGGAGGGTACTTTGCAACATAATAATGGATCCCTAAATACCTTGGCCACGCCATAACTTGAGAACGACTCGACTGATTACACATATTCTTTTTTTGTTGTTTTCGTTATTCTCAGAATAAGGATTGTATGAAATAAAACTGGAATATTTGAGAACAACAACGTGCGTTTTTCAATGTGACCCTGCGTTTTTATTGCATAGAAATCTATAGTTTTGTTCCGATATCGATGAAATTTTGCACACTCTATCTTAAAAACAAGAGGAATGTCACTGTCTGTATGAAATTTCGTTTGATGTATGGTGTAACTTACGCAAATTTTACAAAATGCATAGTTTTGCTACAATCTTTATGAATTTTTGCACAGATGACCTTTAAACCAAGAGGAAGATCGCAGGGTACATAAATGTTTGTATGGTACATGACAGAGGGTACCTTGCAGAAAACTTTGCCGAGAGAGGGAAAGGTGGAAACGAACAGAGAGATGGGAGAGAAAACGTGGGTGCAGAGAGAGGGGGTGTAACATTACTTCTGTGTTGTTGCGTGTACGCATTAATGTTTATCTCCGAGATTAAAAGATTAAAATTCTATCATAAAAATCGGATAAAAATCTGATAAATACTTTTGACAAAGGTGGGTGGGATTATTACAGGAAATTATTGAATGGATGAAATGGAGTAATACAGATTGGGGTTGAGACAACACACAAAATTAACTTCACAGAGAAAACTTACAGAAAGTACCTATTGTAGCTTCTTTCTGGAAATGTTGATCACAGCAGCTGAAACTGTTAAGCTGTTGAATGGTTTAGATGAACTTTATGATACTTTGCACAGTAAAATAATGTTCAGACTGTTCGCCTCGTAAGTCATTGTTGGCGGGCCGTGTACTAAAGTTTGATTAAGCAAATGACAAAAGAAAAAAAATCTATAGAAACTGTTTATATGAAGGCAGGTTCTAAAAGGAAGAAACGTAATGATTTACAGTAACTGATAGGGATTTAATCTAGGCAATACACGAAGCGAAAGTGATGGGGTCTGAACATCATGTTACGACGGAATACGGAGGAACTGAAAATCTCAAAGAAAATGAATAATTAAGGAAGGATGGGACATTATTGAATGAAAACAGGGTGGAGACTTGGCTCTTAACAAAATAGGGTATATTTTGATGTAAAATTTAACAGCATTCACACTTACGTCACAAAGCAGTCTGCGTGCATGTCCACACTTAATAAGCTCAAACAAGAGATTGAAAGATCGCGGTTCCGTCCTCTCGACAAGGCGGAAGAAACGAAAGACGATCGAAAAAACCTTTCCGCAGGTAAAATATTTCGAGAAGGAGGGATAAATATTAATTATGTAGCGTTACAGGGGGGAGGGGATGTGGACTACAAGAGTGTAGGATAAATAAACAGCCGGGCAACGGCGGGCTTACAGCTAGCTTTAAATAATATTTCAGTATCTCCTACTAACACTTTCAGAGCCATTTTGCTTAAATGACGAGGTGTGTAGCCACGAAAGACGGGAACATCCAATACTGATTGCACCGCTTTCCTGCCAGGGCCGTCTCTAATGACCCCGGTATCGACGGGACATTAAACATAATCCTTTCCTCCATCCTTTTCATCTACTTCACCTGGGACTGTTTCCAATCATGTGACCACTGTAGCGTGTGAAGAGGTGTCTCCGTCGTTGCACTGTGGATGTCCCGCGGTGTAGCAGCGAGTGAGTTCTGCGTGGACGGCAAGAAGACTAGAGGCCAGTGGCATTGAGCAGAGGCGCGCCTGTTTGGAGCGGCGGACAGCCGAGGAGGATGGCCAGGCCGTGTTTACCAGGGGGCGAGCGCCTGCAGCGCCTCTCGCGGTCCCGACACCAACTGCAGCTGCCCGACTAAAGAGCGCGTCCTCCCCAACTGGTGCTGTCCACATCTACATCCAAACTCCCCAAGTCTCGGTGTATGGCAGAGACAACTTTGCGTACTATTGGCACTTCCTTCTGTTCCGACATTAAGCCCTGTTATTGTTGTAGTCTTCAGTCCGGAAACTGGTTTGATGCAACTCTCCACAATACGCTATCCTGAGCAAGCCTTTTTTATCTTATGGGACTTAACTACGGGGTCATCAGTCCCTAAACTTACAAACTACTTATCAACTACCTTATACTAATGACGGCACAAATATCCATGCCCGAGGGGGGATTCGTACCCCCGACCGTAGTGGCCGTGCAGACCGTGACTGAAGCGCCTCAGTCCCCTGGGCCACCGCGGCCGGCTGAGCAAGCCTCTTCATCTGCACATAAGAACGGCAACCTACATCTGTCTGAATCTGCTTACTGTATCCATCTCTTCGTCTTCCTCTGCGATTTTCACCCCAAACACTTCCCTCCAATGCTAAATCCACGATTCCTTGATGTTTAAGAATGTGTCCTACCAATCGATCCCTTCTTTTAGTCAAGATACGCCAGAAACTAATTTTCTCTCCAATTCTGTTCAGTACCTCCTCATAAGTTACGCGATCCACCCACCTAATCTTCAGCATTCTTCTGTAGCACAACATTTCAAAAGCCTCTATCCTCTTCCTGTCCGCACTGTTTATCGTCCATGTCTCACTCCCATACAAGGCAACACTCCAGACAAATGCCTCCAGAAAGGACTTATTTACGTTTAAATCAATGTTCGATGTTAACAAATTTCTGTTTTTCAAGAGCGCTTCTTTACGCATTGCCATTCTGCATTTTATATCCTCTGTACTGCGACCATCATTTGTTATTTCACTGCCGAAGTAACAAAACTCATCTGCCTCCTTTACTGCTTCGTTACCTAATCTAATTCCTTCAGCATCACCTGATTTTATTAGACTGCACACCATTGCCCTAGTCTTTCTCTTGTTAATGTTGATTTTGTATGCATCTGTCAACACAATGTCCATCCCGTTCAACTACTCTTCCAGGTCTTTTGCTGTCTTTGACATAATTACAATGTCGTCGGCAAAACGCAATGTTTTTATTTCTTCATCCTGCTGTTTAATTCCTTCTCCAAATTTCTCCTCGCTTTCCTTTATAGGTTGTTCAATGTACACATTGAATAACATTGGGGAAAGGCTACAACCCTGTCTTACTTCCTTCCCAACCACTGCATCCCTTTCACGCCCTTCAAGTCTGACAACCGCTGTCTGGTTTTTGTACAAGTTATAAATAACCTTACGCTCCCTATATTTACTCCTGCTTGCTTCAGAACTTGAAAAAGTTTATTCCAATCAACATTGTCAAAAGCCTTCTCCAAATCTACAAAAGCTAGAAATGTAGGCTTGCCTTTTCTTAATCTATCTTCTAGGATAAGCCATAAAGTCAGTATTGCCTTCCGGGTTCCTACGTTCCTCCTGAACACAAACTGATCTTCCCCGAGGTCGGCTTCTACAAGCTTTACCATCCTTCTGTATATAATTCGTTAATATTTTGCAACCATGACTTATTAAACTGATGGTTCTGTAGTTTTTACACCTGTCTGCACCTGATTTATTTGGAATGGGGATTATTACAGTTTTCTTAAAGTCTGAGGGTACTTCGCCTGTCTCATACATCTTACTCACTAGGTGAAACAGTTTTGTCATGGCTGGTTCTCCCAGAGATTTCAGTAGCTCTAAGGGAATGTCATCTACTCCAGGGGCCTTATTTCGACTTAGATCTTTCAGTGCTCTGTCAAATTCATCTCTCTGTATAGTATCTCCTATTTCTTCTTGATCTACTTCTTCCCCTTCCTACAATATTGCCTTTAAGTTCATTTCCTTCGTAGAGCTTCTCTATATACTCTTTCGACCTTTCAGCTTTCCCTTCTTTGCTGAGAACTGGTTTCCATCTGTGTTCTTGATATTCATAGAGCTGTTTTTCGTTTCTCCAAATATCTCTTCTATTTTCCTGTAGGCTGTATCGATTTTCCCCCTATTTATAAATTCTTCTACATCCTTGCATTTGCCTTCTAGCCACTCCTGCTTAGCAATTTTGCACTTCCTGTGAATCTCATTTCTTAGTCGTCTGTACTCAATTTTGCCTGTTTCATCAATATATATATATATATATATATATATATATATATATATATATATATATATATATATATATTATGAAACGCAATTGCCCTTATAACACGTCCCTGCGGAACGCCTGAGATGACATTAACGTCGGAAGACTTCTCTCCATAGATAATTACACGCTGCGTTCTCTCAGCTGGAAACGCATCAATCCCGACACACAGCTCGTCTGATATTCCATAGTCTCACACTTTAGTCGACCAGGCGACGACGCGCACGGGTCGGAATCGGACGCCTTGCGGAAGTCAAGAAACACGGCGTCTTTTTCCCGCATGTTATCAGAGAATTCACACGCAGAGAAGTATCATGAAAGCTATGCGATGAAGACTTTGCCAGGAACTTAAAACTGATTGGAATTGCAGAGTAAATATCTAGTTGTCGGTATCCGGAGTCCAAATCTTCTGTAATTTTGAAGTGCAAAGTTCAAAATCAGGTAACTTATTACGATGTATCAGTGGGAGGACAATTGTAACCCTTTAATGCATAGTGTAGCTGATCAACTACATACGTAATTATATATTTTTGACGACGTTACAGCGTTCAATGAATGAAATAAATCGCAACTTGCGATCAGTTGTGGCTGCACTGTACTAGGTTTAGATGAAATACCATATCCTGTGGTAATAGGAAAGAGTCAGCGTGGCGAATGGAGATTTGTGTGTGGCGGGAGACGTGCAGGGAAGAGTCCTCTGCAGTCGGGCTGGTCACTGTGTCCTCGGTGGCGGAGTAGTCAACGCGTCTGCCCAGTAAGCAGGAGATCCCACGTTCGAATCCCGGCCGGGCAAAAATTTTCATTCGCCGCACTTTGGTATTCCATCTAAATCTAGTACAGTGCAGCCACAACTGATCGCAAATTGCGATTTATTTCACATACGTAATTCTTATTGTTATCTCTCAAACTGATCAACATTTTACCACAAATTCCCATTTTCAATATTTGTCTCAGTATATTCTCGCTATATATTAATCGTCACAGCTCCAAATAAAAAGTCAACCATTAAAGCGATAATGAAGAAGGCGAATTATTAACTGTACGTTGATATATATCCGATATTTCTGTAATTTCTAATATTAATTTAATTTCGATCCTTTGTCGTTCCGCACGTTTACGTCAAACTGAAGCTGAGTGCGTCAGTCAGATTGCTGAACGGGAACAAATAGCTGTTAACGCTTTCAGTCTCGCTAAGTACAGCTACTAATCACTGCAATCGAGTTGACTGACAGATTATTTTTCCGCAGTCGTCAGTTACTTGAAGAGCTGATAAGCAAAAATAATCATCTCTCTGTATCAGGATGAGCTGAGAAATTTATTTATCGAATGCTATTTATCATTCAGGCGTACTGTCTGCCACGACATTTGACTGACGTTTAATTCATATATGCTTTCGCTTAAAACCTTTTACCACTAGGACACAGCGGTCGGCACGCCTGATCGGACTACCTAGCAACTTATCCTCAGATCCCACACACAACTGAAGCGGCTTTGCACCGATTCCCGTAAGAGTTCGGGTGTGGAGTCCATCTGCACCGAAGAAAGGATGGCTGACCAACTTTGTTTTGTAAATTATTGATACAAAAGATGGTGCTTTTTAGTACATTATTTGATACGACAGGTCTGTTTCGGCGTGAATGCCATCGTCAGGTTTATTGTAAAATACAAAGGAGGGTATACCATTTAATTTAAGAAGATAATTGTACTTTATACCTACGTTGGTAGCTCTTCTTACCCTTGTAAGATCGCTGCTTCTCTTATATGTGTAAATTCTTATTTACATATGTAAAAGAACTGTTGGTGGTATAGCTCTTATATAGCTGTATATATACTTCTATAAAAATAATTCATATGTTGTCGATGTTTGACAGCTATTTTGACAGATATATCAGCGATAATACAAGTTTACAATGCAATTATTTCTTTGCTATTATACAGATCAATCTGGTCTTATTGGTATGTCAATAGGATGTTTCATTACTAGTATGTAAATGATTATATAGACGGAATTTACAAATACGCCAGCGATTTTATTGTCACGAAATTAAAAGTAATCACTGGAAAGCATATAATAATTATTATTATTATTATCCATAAAAACCCAAAAATTACACCAAAATTAATTCCACAAAATAATATATAGTTAATCATTTACATACTAGACGGAATTTACAAATACGTCAGAGATTTTATTGCCACGAAATTAAAAGTAATCACTGGAAAGCATATAATTATTACGATCCATAAAAACACAAAAATTATTCCAAAACTAATTCCACAAAATAATACATGGTTAATCATTTACATACTAGTAATGAAATATCCTATTGACATTCCAATAAGACCAAAATATGCTCTATATAATAGCAAAGAAATAATTGCATTATAAACTTGTAATATCGTTGACAAATCTGTCAAAATAGGTGTCAAACATCGACAACATAAGAATTATTTTTATAAAAATATATGTACAGCTATATAAGAGTTATAACTACAACAGTTTTGTTACATGTGTAAATAAGAACCTATACATATAGGTAAGAGAAGCAGCGATCTTACAAGGGTAAGAAGAGCTACCAATGTATGTATCAAGTACAATTAACTTCTTTAATTAAATGGTATATCCAGCTTTGTATTTTTCAGTACACCTGACGATGGCTTTCACGCGGAAACAGGCCTGTCGTATTAAACAATTTAATAAAAAGCAACGTCTTTGGTATCAATAATTTACAATGTCTCTAAAAGGCATATATGACGCAGCGGGCCCAGAAGATTATAAACGACTTTGTTTTATTATATTCTAGCTGAAAACCCGGCCTTGCCCAATTATTTATTTATTTATTTATTCCTGCCATGAGTTAGTACTTCTCCTATCTCTTCTATCTCTATGTCCATCTCCTTTTTTGTAAGAACATGTTATGTTTATCGGAGAATATATAAGAAAGAAGGCTGTCTTCTAAAATGTACAAAATTATAGGTGCAGTATCTAAACAAAGATAGCATTCAAAATACAGATGACACGATCTTATATTTATTGAGTTATATATTGTACAATTGTATAATTTTTCAGGTATATATATTCACTTGTATACGTGCTGTATGTCTGTAAAATCTGTCGCGAATACAATTAGTAGTAAAGAAGTAATAGATTAAAACGTGGTCCGTGATAGGGTGGTTTTCTATGAACGTTACTGTTTATGTGCTCATATCTGATGAACTACGTGCCGTACTGTGATACAGTTTCCAAAGTACATTCAGATATATGTGTGTATACTGTCTGTAAGTGCGCCTCGGTTGCACAGTGGTAGAGTGCTAGACTACAAATCCAAAGGTCGCGGGTTCGATCCCCGCCAGGTCCTAGGATTCTTATCTGTCACTTTCCACTTCTTTCACGTCTGGGAGTATTGCTCATGTGAAAAATACCGAGTAGCACCGTGGTTCGGAACCCACGTTAAACTGTAGGTCCCCCTATAACTGGCTGGGTAAGTCAGTTCGAAGGTCGGAGGAAGGCAACGGCATACCACATCCAAATAGGATCATGCCTAGTAAAGCACTTCGGTGTTCAAACCAATCTTCGGATTGTTGACTGCTTTACCTTACTGTCTGTAAAATTTCCTGCGGTTACAATTTGTAGTGTAGAAATTATAAATTGTAATATCATACCGAATCCATGAACAGCGGAAAAGTAGTGAGCGAGAAACTTTTTTCCTTTCGTAATTTATCTACGGCTGTCAGCGAGAAACAGTTCAATAAAGGTTTTAATTTATGTTTAAAGTTAGTTGCAAGTCTCTAAGTAATCTCGTTCTCATATAATGTGTTAATAAAGTATCGTCGCATTTCGTGGCAGTTTCTTGCAACTCCTATTGTTTATGACGTTGTATCTCCTCAACCATGTGTCGTATGTGGTTCTTGCTCCTACAGAATTTTTTATTTACCGAAATGAATATGTGTACCAAATTTGGTTGAAATCGGTCCAGTCGTTTAGGCGAAAATGAGCAGCATTGTAGCGTAATGCAGTAGTTTTCCGCAGAATTCATTGTTTACATCGTCATATCTCGTGAACTATGAGTCGTGCGGAATTCTTACACTTACGGCGACCGTCCTCATGGATTGAAGCTTACGTGTACAATATTTCACAATGATTGGAACAAAACTGTAGACTTGCATGCAATACATACAACAAACAAACATGCGGACACACTGCTTCATATATAAAGATGTTAGGAAAGACTAAAGTACCGTAAAAAGTTTTGAACGTGAAATATTCAGAAACACGCAAAATGTCACATATACAAGCCAAATCGGACAGTCTGAGGTAGACCTCCGTCACATAGGGCTACAGTGTTTACGTAACGACTTTAGGCACACTCCCTACACAAACACTGCGTGTTACTTCATACATTCATTTAATAATGTTCACAACATTATTCCTCGACTACAACTATTGTTGAGGAATGATGGTGAACATATAGAGCATTTCCTGTAAAAAAAACATCTTTGCTTTTCTTAATTCGTTATGTTAATTATTGTTTTTCTTATCAGTTGAAGCGCTATCTGCCAGACATTTTTTGAACTGTGTGTTTTTTCTTTTTCCTTTTTTTTCCTTTTTTGTTCTAATAAAACCCCACGTTATTCCAAGCATTTGTGTCAATTTTTACCTTTCTATGTACATTTTTCTGTGGTTTATTAAGTTTTCAAATTTATACTTTTTGATCATCCGCTAGGTGGATTAAACCGTTAAACACCGTAGTCATTAAAATTTTATTACAAAGTAGGCGATGTTGTAAACAGTGGAAAGATTATAAATATTATTCGTAAATTCGAGGAACCGGTTTCTTCATAGAAAAGCTGTGCCCTATTGTTTGTATATTAGACGGAATGTAGCATTCGTTTCAGCACATGTTTTTCAGCACCCGCAAGATATCCAACTGGCAAATATGCACTGTGTGTAATAAATGGGGAACGTTATAAACCGTAATTGTTTGTTTGTGCAAAAAATGAAGTTCTTTACGTACTGCTTCGATAGATTGACATAACACTGTATTATAACCAAGGAGGATTTTTAAGTACCTTTCATTACAGCGAATTGTATTTTTGTAACAACGTATTCCCATTATGAAATTAGTATAAACTTACCCATACAAAAACCAGACAGCGGTTATTAGAGCCGAAGGGCAACAAAGGGACGCAGAGGTTGGGAAGGAAGTAAGACAGGGTTGTAGCCTTTCCGCAATGTGGTACAATCTGTACATTCAACAGGCAGTGAAGGAAGGGAAGGAGAAATTACGAGAGGGAATTAAAGTTCAGGGAGAAATAATAAGAACATTGCGGTTTGCCGATGACATAGTAATTTTGTCAGAGACTGCAGAGGATCTGTAAGGGCAACTGAATGGAATGGGCAGTGTCTTGAAAGGAAGATATAAGATGAACATTAACAGGAGTAAAACGAAGGTAATGGAATGTAATATAAGAAAATCAGGCGATGCTAAGGAATTAGATTAGGTAATGAGACAATAAAAGTAGTAGATGAATTTTGTTATTTGGGTGGCAAGATAACTTCTGATGGCCGAAGTAAAGAAGATATAAAATGCAGAATGGCTATGGGAAGAAAAGCGTTTCTAAAGAAGCGAAATTTGTTAACATCCAATATTAATTTAAATGTTAGGAAGTCCTTTCAGAAAGCATTTGTCTGGAGTGTAGCATTGTATGGCAGTGAAACGTGGACGATGAGTTCAGATAAAAATATTATAGAAGCTTTTAAAATGTGGTGCTACAGACGAATGATGAAGATTAGATTGGTAGATCACGTAACTAATGAGGAGGTGCTTAACCAAATCTGGGAGAAAAGGAGTTTCTGGCATATACTGACTAAGAGAAGGGATAGATTGGTTGGACACATTCTGAGACGTCAAGGAATTGTCAACTTAGCATTAGAAGGAAGCGTTTGGGGTAAACATCGTAGAGGGAGACCGAGGGACGAATACAGTAAGCAGATTCAAAAGGATGTAGGTTGCCGAACGTATTCTCAGATGAAGAGACTTGCACAGGACAGGGTAGCGTGGAGAGCTGCATCAAACCAGTCTGCGGACTGAAGACAACATCAACAACTAGAGGACCCGTTCGAATATTTCGCAACGTTAGTGGAATGACAAAAAGTTGGGAAAAATGGAAGTAAAGTTTTATGTTCACTCATAGCTTTCCTCCGAATCAATAAATGCAAGTGTTAAAAGCGCAAATGAAAGAGCTTGTTCAAATGTTTGTATAGCTTATGGGACTTACCTACGGGGTTATCAGTCCCTAAACTTACAAACTACTAATGAACTAATACTAAGGACGTCACAAATATCCATGCCCGAGGGGGGATTCGAACCCCCGACCGTAGTGGCCGTGCAGACCGTGGCTGGAGCGCCTCAGTCTCCTCGGCCACCGCGGCCGGCGAAAGAGCTTGATTCGCTGATTGTAGTTAGGTACAAAAACTGCTTACCTTAACCAGAATCGAAGATATCGTGAAGCAAACCGATTAAAATATTCAACACAATGACAGAAGGATACCGCGTTTGAATAAAAATAAAGGATGGAGTGACAAATTAATTCTGATACTTGATGACAAATTTTTCATTTAAAACAATAATGAAGGAAATCGATAGGATAGAACGGCCTGACCGACTGACTTTAGTTTACCCATAAGAAATAAACAGAAGGAAATCGCGTTTGAGTACAGAAAAAGGAAGGAGATATTGTGTAAATTCTGATACTTGATCACAAATCTGTGGATGAATACCTTTCGTTTAAAACAAAAATGAAATAATCGGCCGACTGACT
Organism: Locusta migratoria; assembly: GCA_026315105.1. Classification (NCBI taxonomy): domain Eukaryota; kingdom Metazoa; phylum Arthropoda; class Insecta; order Orthoptera; family Acrididae; genus Locusta; species Locusta migratoria. The sequence goes on along the minus strand of CM048754.1, from coordinate 91,870,694 downwards.
TTAGTTTTCGTAGATTCATTTTATATATATTACGTGAGATATTAAAAAATAGTTTCGTTGAAACACTCGCGTAGAACAATGCAACATCGCGTGACAATTTCAAAGCATTCGGTGAACAAAATTTTGAACAATGAAAAAGGCTGTATGTTAGACACAACTGTAAGTGGAGGTAGACGAAACTGAGGTGTAGAGAGAGAGAGAGAGAGAGAGAGAGAGAGAGAGAGAGAGAGAGAGAGAGAGAGAGAGAGAGAGATAAGGAGAGCAAGAACCGTAGGATTGTGTCCAGTTTTCACTCACGCAGCAATGAGAAATTACACGTATTAGAAATGTGTGCTTTACCTTTTCTATCTTCACCATATAATCGGAAAAAAATCGATCAACAACACGTGACAGGCTACAGTCAGTTTTTAACATACATTTAGTTTTGACCCTTTGTACTTCGCCGCTTTTACGTCAAACTGAATGAAAGTGCGTCAATGAAACAGATGGCTGAACGTAAACAATCCGTAATAACGCTTTCCGTCCCACAAAATACAGCCAGTAATCATAGCGACTGTCTTGCTCTATACTTTTTTTTACGTAATCGACAGTTCTTTCAATTACTGATAAGGAAAATAATCATCTCTCTATGTCAGGATGAGCTGATAAGTTCACTTATCGAGTGCTGTTCTTTTAAGAACGCAGATTAAGTCGCCAGTTGTAGCATTCAAACATCTGCACCAAGTATTTGACATGTTTCATTGATATGTGCTTTTGTCGAAAAACTCTTTTCACATACAGATTTTTCAGTCTTTATGGTCAACAGATAGCGATGAAATAAATCGAATAGGTTACACGATTCCGAATCAAGCCGGAAGTTGCCAAATACAATGCAATGTCAGTTCTTAAATGGTTACTCACGATAAATGAAATGGGAGTCGGGACAGGTTCCGTCCGACTGCACAAAGCAGTAATCACACCAATTTTCCCAAATAGAATCAGAAAAGATTGTCACAACCACAGAGTAATCCCTTTAATTCGCGTTGTGGGCAAAATATTATCAGGTATTATTGAAAGAAATTGTGGGTTTAGGCCTCTTGGGAGACTGTCAGGATCAGATATATAGTTTGCGGCATCTTACGACGAATTTTCACAATTGTTTGCCGAGTCAGCTCCCACGGATATTCATATCAACACGAAGAAGTTATAGATAGGGAAAAACTATATTTATCGTCTGCACTTTAAATTGTTGAACCATTTAACAACGTTTGATTTAGTTAATGAAATCAGAAAGGCCTCTGTCTTTATACACTTATTTATACATGATCGTAAGATTAAGCGGTTATGTAGCAAAGGTAAACTGACAAATCTGATAATGGAGGAGCAATACCAATTAGTTTGCAGAAAGGGTTGTAACTTTCACCGACATTGCATTCTCGGATGATGAGATTTGACTCATAAATGAAGGCATCCCTGGAACTGTAACTAGTAACGAGGTAGCTGATATGGTAGTGAAAACAGAACCGTAAGTGGACAGTTGAAGTTAAATAGTATTGAGGGAGGCAAACATAACAATTAAGGCTCAAACCCAGTTATCAAAAATATAAAAAAAGATCAAATGAAAGTAGGAAATAAGAGAGACAAGGGAATAATAAAATGCATTAATAGAAAATTAGAAATCAATAAAGCACTGATGATAAAATCACTAAAGGAAACAATGTTTCTGATGCAGGAAGTATGTATATAATGAAGGTTAATCAGGAATTTCAGGATAATGACATCGTGGAAGTCGTCAAGGACCCAACATTTTTTTTCCAAGTTTCTCTAAAAAATAAAACCGAGAATGCACAGTTCTTATTCCACCTATGGGAAAAATGTAGCCTAACAAAAATGAACCCCAGTATTCTGCCGATACAGAAACTTATAAAATTACTTCAAGAAACCCAAGAAATGCGCGTTATAATTAACGTTTGGCTGATTTGACTACATCTTTGAAATTACAAAAGCTTACATTTTCCCAGAAAATTATAGCGTATCGACCAGTTGTTACTTTGCTAATGAAATTAAGGATATTCCTATTTCAGAGGAAATGATTCTCTCTTCCTTTGAAGTGGTAAACGTGTATTCAAATTAACGGATACAGGACACATTGAATATTGTGCCGGCCGCGTGACCGAGGGGACTGAGGCGCTTCAGTCACGGTCTGCACGGCCACTACGGTCGGGGGTTCGAATCCCCCCTCGGGCATGGATATTTGTGCCGTCATTAGTTATAGGTAGTTCACAAGTTGTTTGTAGGTGTAGGGACTGATGACCCCCGTAGTTAAGTCCCTTGAGCTTAACAATCATTTGAACATTTTTTTGAATATTGTAAGAAATAGTATTTTGAGCAACAAACCATGGACAGTGGTGACCTCAGTGAATTCACGAAAAAGTTACAATTTACATTTAGTTATAATTAATTTCATTTGACAATAAAGGTTCACCGAAGACGTCGCTTACCCGTGGGTTCTTGTATGTGTGCCGTAATGGCTGATATTTATCTAAACTATCTAGAACACAAAATTTTCCAAGAGAGTCCGGATATGATACAGAATATTGTACATTTCATTCCATTCCATGATGGTGGTGGTGGCAGCTGGTGCAGCAACAGTGTTGAATAATCAAAAAATGCTCAGTCTCTGTTGCAGTATTTTATTCTCCAATAATCCGGCCACTGCGGCCGGTCCACACCATTACAAAGTGTCGTATTCATGATCTATGGAACAAGTACTGATCTAATCCCCAATCTTTGAAGAGCTGAGAGGTCTGTTTCGTTTTCTTCAAGGATTAAAATGTGTCATGCACACCTCCACACCTCTTGCAAAGCACAATATTCTGATTAAAAAATGCTCAGTCTCTGTTGCAGTATTTTATTCTCCAATGACGCGTTTCGCGCTGTTAGCGCATCGTCAGATTGGGTGGAGATGGAGCTACAGAACTGTCTATAGCTGTGTAGGAGGTATCTTAACAGTTTGTATTGTCATTGGGCGCCATAGCAGCAGAGGAGTCGCTGTCGCGACAGGTCCACGTTTACAACAACACGTTTACACAACAATTATTTAGTTGTAAACGTGGACCTGTCGCGACAGCGACTCCTCTGCTGCTATGGCGCCCAATGACAATACAAACTGTTAAGATACCTCCTACACAGCTATAGACAGTTCTGTAGCTCCATCTCCACCCAATCTGACGATGCGCTAACAGCGCGAAACGCGTCATTAGAGAATAAAATACTGCAACAGAGACTGAGCATTTTTTAATCAGAATATTGTGCTTTGCAAGAGGTGTGGAGGTGTGCATGACACATTTTAATCCTTGAAGAAAACGAAACAGACCTCTCAGCTCTTCAAAGATTGGGGATTAGATCAGTACTTGTTCCATAGATCATGAATACGACACTTTGTAATGGTGTGGGCCGGCCGCAGTGGCCGAGCGGTCTGCGGCGCGTCAGTCACAGTCTGCACGGCCGCTACGGTCGGGGGTTCGAATCCCCCCTCTGGCATGGATGTTTGAGTCTTCTTTAGTATAAGGTAGTTCATAAGTATTTTGTAAGTTTAGGGAGTGATGACCCCGCAGTTAAGTCCCTTAAGATTAACAAACATTTGAACATTTTAATGATGTGAAATGTGTCAGGTTAATGAAAGGTGTCTTTACAAATTATTACTTTGTACTAAATATTACATGAGACAAGATTTTTAATGTTTTAATTATTTATTTTCTCAGATTTACCAATTTATATCTAAAAATTCATCTGTAGTGTAGAAGGAGTTGCCATTCAAAAATTCTTTTAATTTATTCTTAAATGCTAGTTGGCTATCTGTCAGGCTTTTGATGTTGTTTCGTAGGTGACCAAACACTTTTGTGGCAGCATAATTCACCCCTTTCTGTGGCAAAGCTAGATTTAACCCTGAATAGTGAAGTCATTCTTTCTCCTAGTGTTGTAGTTATGCTTTTGAATTCGGTGGGATTGGTAATAACAAATTTCATAAGTGAATATATATACTGTGAAGCTACTGTGACGATCCCTAGCTCTTTAAATACGTGTCTGCAGAAATTATTCTGATTACACGCTTTTGTGCAATGAATACTTTTTTTACTTAATGATGAATTACCCCAGAAAATGATGCCATACGAAACAAGAGAATGAAAATAGGTATAGTAAGCTAATTTACTGAGATGTATATCACCGAAGTTTACTATTACCCTAATAGCATAAGTAGCTGAACTCAAACGTTTCAGCAGATCTTCAATGTGTTTTTTCCAGTTCAACCCCTCATCAATGCATACACCTAAAACTTTTGAATATTATACATTTGGTACAGATTTATGATCAAAGTCAATATTTATTAATGTTATCATTCCATTTACTGTATGTAATGTGTTTTATCAAAATTAATGATAATCCATTTGCTGAGAACCACTTAATAATTTTCTGAAAGACGTTGTTTTCAATTTGTCCAGTTAGTTCTCGTCTGTCAGGTGTGATAACTATACTTGTATCATCACCAAAAGAACCAGCTCTGCAAATTTTTTGCAAAATTTGTGCAAAATACCGAGAGCACACGTATAATGTTTTTGTAAAGCTTAAGGGAGTTAACTGCGAGGTAATCAGTCCCTAAACTTACAAACTACTTGTTCTTGTCGTTGATGTGGTCTTCAGTCCGCAGACTGGTTTGATGCAGCTCTCCACGCTACCCTGTCCAATGCAAGTCTCTTCATCTGAGAATACGTTCGGCAACCTACATCCTTTTGTATCTGCTTACGAAATTCGTTCCTCGGTCTCCCTCTACGTTTTTTACCCCACACGCTTCCTTCTAATGCTAAGTTTACAATTCCTTGATGTCTCAGAATGTGTCCTACCAATATATCCCCTCTCTTAGTCAGGATATGCCAGAAACTCCTTTTCTCCCCGATTCGGTTAAGCACCTCCTCATTAGTTACGTGATCTACCCATCTAATTTTCATCATTCGTCTGTAGCACCACATATGAAAAGCTTCTATCATCTTTTTATCTGAACTCCTTATCGTCCACGTTTCACTCCAATACAATGCTACACTTCAGACAAATGCTTTCAGAAAGAACTTTCCAACATTTAAATTAATATTGGATGTTAACAAGTTTCGCTTCTTTAGAAACGCTTTTTTTTGTGCCATAGCCATTCTGCATTTTATATCTCCTTTAGTTCAGCCATCAAAAGTTATCTTGCTACCCAAATATCAAAACTCATCTACTTTTATTGTCTCATTACCTAAACTAATTTCTCCAGCATCGCCTGACTTTCTGACGCTACATTGCATTATCCTTGTTTTATTATTGTTGATGTTCATTTTACATCCTCTTTTCAAGACACTGTCCATTCCATTCTATTGCTCTTCCAGATCCTCTGCAGTCTCTGACTAAATTACTATGTCATCGGCAAAACGCAAAGTTTTTATTTGCTCTCCCTGACATTTAATTCCCTCTCGAAATTTCTCCTTGCATTGCTTCACTGGTTGCTCAATGTACACATTAAACAACATTGGGGAAAGGCTACGACCCTGTCTTACACCCTTCCCAACCGCTGCGTCCCTTTCTTGCCCTTCGACTCTAACAACCGCCGTCTGGTTTTTGTATAGGTTGAATATAACTCTTCGCTCCCTATATTTTACCCATGCTACCTTCAGAATTTGGAAGAGTGTATTCCAGTCGACATTGTCAAAAGCTTTCTCCAAATCGACAAACGCTAAAAACGTAGGTTTCCCTTTCCTTAGCCTATCTTCTAAGTTAAGTCGTAATGTGAGTATTGCCTCCCGTGTTCCTACATTTCTCCTAAATCCAAACTGATCTTACCCGAGGTCGGATTCCACAAATTTTTCCATTTGTCTGCAAATAATTCGTGTTAGTATTTTGAAACTATGACTTATTAAACCGATAATTCTGTAATTTTCACACTTTTCTGCACTTGCTTTCTTTGGGATTGGAATTACGATATTCTTCTTGATGTCGGAGGGTATTTCCCCTGTCTCATATATCTTGCATACCAGATGATACAATTTTTTGACGACTTGATCTCCTAACGATATCAGCAGTTCAAACGGAATATCATCTACCCCAGGAGCCTTGTTTCGACTCATGCCCTTCAGCGCTCTGCAGTATCATGCAGTATCATGCTTCTCGCAGTATCATGTCTCCTATCTCATCTTCCTCCACTTCGTCTTCCATTTCTAGAATACTGCCTTCAAGTTTATTTAATTTGTATAGGCCTTCTATATATTCCTTCCACAGTTTAGCTTTCCCTTCTTTGCTTAGTAGTGGTTTTCCGTCTGAGTTCTTGATATTCATACAACTGCTTTTCTTGTCTCCAAATATCTCTTTCATTTTCCTGTAGGCGGTATCTATCTTTCCCCTAGTTATGCATTCTTCTACGGTTCTGCATTTGTCCTCTAACCACTCCTGCTTAGCTAGTCTGCACTTCCTGTCAATCTCATTTTTCAGACGTCTGTTTCACTTGGTGAATTTTTATATTTTCTCCTCTCATCAATTAAGTTCAGTATATCCTCTGTTATCCAGGGATTTCTACTAGGCCTTGTCCTTCTGCCTATATGATCCTCTGCAGCCTTCACTACCCTGTCTCTCAGAGCTACCCTTTCTTAATCTGCTGTATTACTTTACCCCGTTTCAGCCAATCCTTGCCTAATGCTCCCTTTGAAACCCTTCGTAACCTTTCTACCTTTCTGCAGTCTCTTAAGTTTTAATCTGCAGCTCATGATCCACTTATGAACTTCCTTATACTAAAGACGACACAAACCTGCATGGCCGAGGGGGGATTCGAACAACCGACGGGGAACGGCCTCGTGCATCGGAGCATAGCGCCTCAATGCGCTCGGCCACTCCGTTATGACTGGCGAAATCTGAGTGAGCATACAGCGCAATCCATCTCGGTCAGCCGGCGCAGAAACTGGAGACTATTGAGAGGTTGCTTCTTATGAAAACTCAAGTAAATGTAATGACAAAGATGCTCCTCCCTCTGAAACTCTCAGCCACCTCTGGTTACTTAAATTTGTCCAGGTTCCATCCCCTAACCTTTCTACCTTACTTTTGGCGCGCAGCCTTCAAATGCACTGACCAATCACAGCAGAGGACTAGAACTTGGGCCGAAATATCTACAGGAATATGTACTTTACCACCCTGTTATTGGTACCTCAAACCACACTGCGTCAGCTGCAGATAGATGAGTTCTGACCTTGTCTTGCGAAGAGGATATGATAGTTGCAAGCCATACATGTCACACGATCAGGGAGGAATTTTATAAGGTGGACTATGCTCCAGGCCGAACGCTGTCAGGGATAATCGGGCTCAAACGACGACGCCTCCGACGACGACGATGATAGAACATGAACACCAAACTGAAAATGGCACATATCATGGAAGTATTTATTTACCGTACGGCAATACATACACATACGAAAGAAAAAGACAAATCACTAATATAACAAACGTTAAGAATTGCAAACAATCAAGTGTATTAATGTAATCTATCGACTCTGGTGTTGCGAACAGGGAGTCGCCTGGGCTCCCATTATAGGCTCTTCTGGGACATTCTTCAACAATATAGCTGGATGGTCTGATTCTCTCCGCAGTCAAACTGAGGGGCTATTTGTTTACCCCTTTTATACAGGGAGTAAGCACATCTGGCATGACGAGTTCCAATCTTATTTGGAGTAGACCACATTTTGGGTGGTAGGTCAATGCCAGGTGGCTTTTGTGTGATGAAAGGCATGAGCTATTGACCCAAGGTCAACACGGATTTAGAAAATATCGTTCATGCGAAACACAACTATCTCGTTACTCACATAAAGTTATGAGGGCTATGGACAAGTGTTCTCAAATTGATTCCGTATTTGTTGATTTCCAGAAGGCTTTTGATACCGTACCTCACAAACGAGTTTTAATCAAATTGCGTGGTTATGGTATATCGCCCCAAATTTGTGACTGGATAGGGGATTTACTGTGAGAGAGGACACAGTTTGTAGTAATCGATGGTAAGGCATCGACTAAAACAGAGATGATATCGGGCTTTCCACAGGGTAGTGTCATTGGTCCTCTGCTGTTCCTTATTTATATAAACGATTTGGGAGAAAACCTAAGTAGCTCTCTTAGGTTGTTTGCAGAAGACGCCGTCATCTGAAGATCAAAACCAACTGCAGAACTATTTAAATAAGATATCATCATGATGTAAAAATTGGCAACTGACTGCATACACTACGCTTGTCCGTCCTTTTTTGGAGTATTGCTGCCCAGTGTGGGATCCTTATCAGGTGGGTTTGACGGAGGACATCGAGAGTTCAAAGAAGGGAAGCTCGTATTGTCACGATACATGGAAGAAACCGTTACGAAAATGATACAGGAACTGGGATAAGAATCATTACAACAACGGCGCTTATCGCTGCGGCGTGGTCTATTTACTAAACTCGACTCACCACCATATTCCTCCAAATGCGAAAATATATTGTTGACTCCCACTTACATAGATAGAAATGATCATCAGAATAAAATATGAGAAATCAGAGCTCGAACGAAGAGATTCAGATGTTCTTTCTTCCCGCGCGCTATTCGTGAGTGGAATGGGAGATGAGTAGTATAAAGATAGTTCGATGAACCCTCTGCCAGGCACTTGAATGTGATTTGCAGAGTATCCCATGTAGATGTAGATGTTATGATTTTACCAAGCGTTCAATTTTTCAGACCGTGCGTTTGTGATCCTGAAACCCTCTTGTGCACAGGTCCTTGCTGTTCTTGTTGGCGGGTTCCTAGACTATTAGTGTTTACAGTCTCGGTGTCTTGGTGGATTGGCAGCCTTCGATTTCCCAAGATGTTTTTGTATTGACGGACAAGGGCGTCAGTACGTTGCAGGTGCAGCTTAACGCGCACTGCGTTCGAATGGATTTAATTATTCCACACATCATCCTCAGAGTGTTATGCAGCTGGACTTCCGCGTTTTTTTACATGTGGGCTGTTTTTAAGCAAATCGGAGCACAGTATTCTGCAGCCGAGAGTACAACTGCTAAGGCACTGCAGTGGAGAGTGGATGCCATTGCTCCCCAGGTGGTGCTACAGAGCTTTTGAATAATGTTTTTTCTAGTCTTTAATTTTTCGGCGGTCTTTCTTAGGTGCTCTTTAAAAGATAGTGTTCTGTCCAGCGTCATGCCCAAGTACTTCGGAGTTGTATTGTGCTTTTGAATAAATAGCGCGAAATGGACTATTTTTCAATACTATCTAATTTTCTACTTTTCCTTACTAAAATTTTTATAAATACGAAGACAAACGCTGATAAGTGTTGTTGAAATTGTATTTTGTCATCTTTTTTCTTCTAGGTGATCGCATCTACGACTTCACAGACACTTCATTTAGCATGCAATAAACTATGATCTGACGTCGCAAACTGCTCAAAAACTCCAAAACCAGCTCAAAATTAATTGAAAAATATTTGAAAAAAGAACTGCTATTGGCAATAAATCCTGAATTTCGTAGAAAGTTTAAGATTTACGGAAAAAAATTGCAAGGGGGAAATACCACTGTAGGAGTTACAATAGTAACAACAAAAATTTTAATAAAAGCCAATCATGACTTAAAGTAGCACAAAATAACAACTACATTAGCATAAAAATCCAAATTAGGAATAAAAGTACAATTGAATTTTAAGATACCAATTATGTCACTGTAAAAATTTAATGGTAAAAACTAACATCATATCTGCGAAAAAAAGAAAAGAAAACAATACCGGAATCGGCAAAAATTTACAATAAAACTATAATCACAGTAATTATATAAAGAGGAAAAAACAGACATATTGGTATGTAAATAACAGTGAAATTGACAAAAACTGTGCAGAAGCAAATGGTACTGGTATCGGAAAAATGGCAAAAAAGAAACAACCAACACGGATATTGACAAAAATAAAGGTAAAGTAGTCTGCAATCTGAAGATTGGTTTGAACACCATAGTGGTTTACCAGGCATGGTTCCTATTTGGAGGTGGTATGCCGTTGCCTTCCTCCGATTTTCGAACTGACTTACCCAGCCAGTTATAGCGGGACAGACAGTTTAACGTGGGTTCCGAACCACGGTAATTTGACAAAAATATGACACAGAAATTGCCCTTAAGAGAAAAAGATTTTTCCTGACCCTAGTTGTATTCCATGTTGATACAGCTCCTAATTAATAAAATAAATGGATAATAACAAAAAGGTATCAAATTAATACGTTTCCAGGACCGATGTGTCGATATGAAAGGCATAAATCATCGAGTTTCTCGATTCACGCTCGTATCAAGTGGCTATATCCGTAATTACGTTCGTATGGATCACTCGAAGTGTTAATTCTGCTGGCACTATTCCATATTTCAGTTAATGTACTTCGGCGCCCAGAAAGCCGCACAAAGTCAGAACTTTCTACTTCAGTATTGCTTACGCCATCTTGGAAGTGAGAATTCCAACAAATGGTAATTTCATTCCGAACGCAGTGATTAACGTGTATCAGCAGACTAAGTGTTCGTGCTGCACCTTCAGATTTTGCGTGACGTTTATCTCGAATAAATAGCCTTACGTGCTCATCAAACGATTACAGCTAACGTAAGCAGTGAGACTTTGTTTTGGTGCGTCAAATCGGACAAGATATATTGCGAAAACCACAGTACTATTGAGGAGTGTTGATGACGTCTTGTGACAGGCGTGCTGTGTGGTATATATAGCTGCCTCCTGCGCAGTGTCTTCACACTGGTCACCGCTGCAGACATCGCAATGGCCGCCCGAGCTCTCGTAACTGCCGTCGCCATCTTGGCTGCCTTCCAGGGTGAGTTTGCACTACTCTAGCATCGTCTGTGTCTGCGCCGAATGTGTGTTTAGAATGCAGGATGAGGCTCAGCGCCTTACACCTTATACGCACAGTACAGTCAGCAAGCCGCATGACTCTCGTGAACTGGTTTCAGGGCTACCAGGCCACTCATAATCGCCAATTCAGAAAAATGTAATTTGTTTTTCAACAATGTAATATTTAATCTACACTTCTCTCCCATTTCTAAACCAACGTTAAGAAGAACACAAGCTACGATTTCAGAGCAGTGAAATAAATTATCGTGAAATATAAGCTGCGGCTGAGCAAGGTGGCGCAATGGTAACACACTGGAATCACATTCGGGAGGAGGGTGGTTCAAATCCACCTCCGGCCATCCAGATTTAGGTTTTTCGTGATTTCTCTACATAACTCTAGGCAAATTCCGGGATGGTTCCTTTCAAATCGGCACAGCCGATTTCCTTCCCCATCGTTACACAAACAATCCGAGCGTAAGCTCCGCCTCTAATGACCACGCTGTCGACGGGTTGTTAAACACTAATCTTCCTTCTTTCCTTCCAAGCTGGGAAGCGACCAGTTGAAAGCATTAGGTATGCAACAGCGCAAGATAACTTGGCTTCTTATAACTTCAAAGTAGAACTACGTCTGCAGAAAGAATATTTTTACAAAAAGAGGCGAAAAATTATTATAGAGAGACAGTTATCATTAACTTTTACTATAATATAATAAAGCGGAGGACAATAACAACATACAGGGTGTTTCACTATGTATGTTTGCCTCTGTAACTTATAAAATAATAGGTGACGGGAAATTTTAATGTGGATACACTATGTTCATAGCTCCGCAAAAAGTGTAACATTTCTTGTGTTGCCCTACTGCATTAAAATTTTCCATCACCTATTATTTTATAAGTTACAGGGGGAAACACACTTAGTGAAACACCCTGTATATAAATGTTCACGAAAGGACAAAGTAACCAATTATGGAAAAAGTGAACAGGTATGGTACCAAATTCCTTAGCACAGCTGCTTCCTCTTACTTATCAATGCTATGATGCTCTACATAGCATGGATTCCAGCTCTTGTTCCGAGGAGGTAGGGACAGATCCGAAAATATTACAATTAGAAACTACTGTCCACAACCTGGATTTCACAGGTGCAACATGGAGGGGAACAGACATGTGGCTGGCCCACTGCTGCCCAACCATTTGCCAGTTTTTGTGACCAGAGCCACTACTTCTGACTCAAGTAACTCATGAATCGGTGCAAACCCTTGGTAAAAGTTCTTGGCTGACCTAGATAGTGAGCTATCCAGGTGCTACCCAAGTCCAAAACTGCTTAATCTGGTGGGAAATTGTGTATCCACTATGGTGGAACTATGAGCACGCCACCAATGCACACCACACACAGATACCAAACACAAAAAAACCAAAAACACCAAACAATAAACAAAATAAACAAACACCACACACTAAAAAAACACCAAACACCAAAACAAAACACTAAAAAACACCAAAAACTAAAACAAAACACTAAAAAACACCAAACACTAAAATACAAAAAAAGCACTAAACCATAGAAAAATACAAAACACTAAACAGGAAACAATGCACTTTTGTTGCTATTTGATCACATCAATTACCAACACTTTTCACATACTGCACGGTAATATTTATGACCTTTCATTAGTTATTTTATTGTCTCCTCAGGCCTCCACTTGCTTGTTTGGGTACAGTCATGTCCACAGAGAGTAAATGTGGTCTGCACATTCAGAATGGTTTGTTGCAAGCAACAGAAGAGTCTGTCATGCCCCTCTGGATTTCTGCACAGGCTCCAGCGCAGAGAGGAAGCCCGCCGTGGACATCCTGCCACAGGCATTCTCCGAGGCGACTGCCCCCCTGCCACCCCTGGAGTACAGCCTCTACTTCTACGCCAGCAACGCCACCGCCAGCAAGCTGCAGCTACAGGACGTCTTCCAGGCGCTCCTCAAAGACATGGGCATGACTGTGGACATGATGGCCACTCGGACGCTGACGGGGCTGTACCAGAAGGAGAGCAACTACTTCAAGTTCTTCGAGCACTGCGGGATGCACCCCGAGGAGCTGACACCCACAACTTACGACGCGGCGTTGCCCTACCTCGGTGCCCTCTACCGCCAGATGGTCGCACTCGTCAAGGACGGTGCCTCAGCTACAAGCAAAGCTGCCCCCAAGGTAAGCAGCAATCTGACCGTATTAGCCCTATTCTGGAGTCACACAAAAGTTTAAGGTATCCTGATACGAGTGGAATGCATAACGCCAGGAGTCAGTTGTCACGTTCCGTATTTCAAAGGTATGTATAAAACCCCATATATGTTGCCTTTCAAACATACCACGCACTTTTAAATGTTCATGTGGCACTTGATAATGGATGGAAGCGACGAATTTATGACCGTGCAAATAAAAAAAAATTGGTTGGCCTAACAGCCTTATGACAGACATTTCATTTAAGAAATTTATTTTACTAATTTTGAGTTGAGGTTGAGACTTTGGGTAAGCTAGCCCATTCAAAGAACGTTGTTGCCCACATACAACAGTCTTACAGATGCGGCCTTGCGGCAGGGCACATTATCGTGCTGATACAAATACTCATCGATGCCTAACTGCTCCTCTGCTGTACACAGTACACAGTGCTGTTATTCCTGAAGCTTTAGTCATAATTTTTACAACGTTATTTTATTTAACATGACTAGTTTATGCAATTATGAGGCATTTTAAAACCAGCCGTATCTGTAATGTAAAAAATAAGGAACCCAGTTATGTTTCCTTTGGTATCATCACTAAGATTCTTATTTGAGCTACCTGAATAATGTTAAACCTGACGTGAATCTCTCTGCCTGCAAAATAAACCTGTATTAAAACGTGTTGGAAGAGCTTGTGCCTCTAGTGGTATCTAGTAGCTAGTGTTTATGGCTGCCCAGACATTTGTGTTGAGTCACTTGATGTATATGTGGACGCAGTGTTTCCTTGCCCACATTTTTGATCATTCGTGACGGTTTCAGCTCATGCGAATGCTGCCCAAGCAGGAGTACCAAGATTGGGCCCCAGAGGACGTTTACGTCAACCTGGTTGACAACGTCGACAACGGTATCTCTGAGCTGAAAGCCTGGGTCAACGACTTCCTGGAGACTGGCCTCTCAGCCGCCAACAGCGAAGTGGCCGCCATCATGAAGCAGAAGCGCGAGCAGGTACGTAAATCCACCACGCATCTTCCCCAGTCCTGTCACAGTAAACTAGCGGATGACTGCAGCACTTATGAAGAATAGTTTGGTCGGTTCTTAGCAACAATTTATCCTAGGATACTGTGCTCTGAACCTGTTCCAAAATGCTATGAATGCTAGTAGAAGCATCAGTTTGTCAATCACTACTTAAACGTCATCCACCCTTGAGGATTGTTCTGAGGTCTTGAAACAGCCAGTGTAAAAGAAGGCACAGTACTAGTGAGTCAGTGTTACTGACATGATTATTCTTAGGATGAGTCTGCGAGGACAACGTTACAAAAAGTGGCCTGATGAACCCTCTGATATGCTAATATTTTTTAACTTTGGGTTTGACAGTAATCACATTCGAGTAGAAAAGGTAACAATGGTGAGATGTTCCAATATGTAAGAGATTTCATGTAACAGTGTTGCTGTAACATGAAAACATCTGGCTGATGATGATCCAAGGAACCAAACACTGGCGTATGCATATTGTGGACAGACAGATACAAATAACTTGTTCAAGGGCCACAATATTCCCCTGCTAACAGCAGCCGCCTCGTGTTTCCAGGAGCTGATCCCACACGTGAAGAGCTCACAGGACAGCGCGAAGAGAGCCAGCGAGTGGTACGAGGACTTGTTCCAGCAGCACTCCAGCCCAGAGGTCTACGAGGACTTCGTGGCTGCCAGACAGGAACTCCTGGACCTGGAACTGGTAGCCTGAGGCCAGACTATAGACTGTCATAATGACTTAAACTCGAATAAACATCGCTGTCATATAACGTGTCTTTGGTGTCTGCTTCCTTCCTGAGCTCCCATCTCAAATCCTTAAATTACCAGCCTGAAAAATGAAAATACCTGCAACTGAAAAATCTTTGTGGTGTGTGAAATATCTCCAATGATCCTAACTCGGTTGGTCTTCTGGAAAACATTAATATTTAAAATTGATCATGAAGTCTAGATTGCAATTATCATAAGCAGGGAAAACTATTACAGGATCACCCGGAGGCATGTGCACCACAGTGATTATACACAAGCTGGCCACCTGGCACAGCAAGAGATGGGGGGAGGAGTTGCGACTGAAAAAATCTGCCGCTGTACCAAACTAGCCCTTAAGGTGTTCCTTTTTCCCACTAGCTATTAGAGAATAAAATGAAGAACCATCGTAAAAGCAGTTTGATGAACCCTCTGTCATGCACTTCAATGAGACTAACAGAGTATTTATGTAGAAGTACACAGCCAACCCTTCTGTACCGAACCGGCCCCTTCTGTACCGAACCGGCCCTTCTCTACCGAACCGGCCCCCTCTACAGAAACGGCCCCCTTCTACCGAACCGGCCCCCCTCTACCGAAACGGCCCACCTCTGCCGAACCGGCCCCATTCTACCGAACCGGCCCCCCTCTACCGAACCGGCCCCCCTCTACCGAATCGGCCCCCTTCTACCGAACCGGCCCCCCTCTACCGAACCGGCCCTCCTCTACCGAACCGGCCCCCATCTACCAAACAGACCCCCTCTACCGAACCGGCCCCCCTCTACCGAACCGGCCCGAACTGGCCACCTGGCACAGCAAGAGAGGGGGGGAAGAGTTGCGACTGAAAAAAATCTGCCGCTGTACCAAACTAGCCGTTAAGGTGTTCCTTTTTCCAACTAGCAATTAGAGAATAAAATGAAGAACCATTGTAAAAGCAGTTTGATGAACCTCTGTCATGCACTTCAATGAGACTAACAGAGTATTTATGTAGATGTACACAGCCAACCCCTCTGTACCGACCCAGCCCCTTCTGTACCGAACCGGCCCCCCTCTACCGAACTGGCCCCCCTCTACCGAACCGGCCCCCCTCTACCGAACCGGCCCCCTCAACCGAACCGGCCCCCCTCTACCGAACCGGCCCCCTCCTACCGAACCGGCCCCCCTCTACCGAACCGGCCCCCCTCTACCGAAACGGCCCGAACTGGCCACCTGGCACAGCAAGAGAGGGAGGGGAGGAGTTGCGACTGAAAAAATCTGCCGCTGTACCAAACTAGCCCTTAAGGTGTTCCTTTTTCCCACTAGCTATTAGAGAATAAAATGAAGAACCATCGTAAAAGCAGTTTGATGAACCCTCTGTCATGCACTTCAATGAGACTAACAGAGTATTTATGTAGATGTACACAGCCAACCCTTCTGTACCGAACCGGCCCCTTCTGTACCGAACCGGCCCTTCTCTACCGAACCGGCCCCCCTCTACCGAACCGGCCCTCATCTACCGAACCGGCCCCCTCTACCGAACCGGCCCCCCTCTACCGAACTGGCCCCCCTCTACCGAACCGGCCCCCCTCTACCGAACCGGCCCCCCTCTAACGAACCGGCCCCCCTCTAACGAACCGGCCCTCTCTACCGAACCGGCCCCCCTCTACCGAACCGGCCCCCTCTACCGAACCGGCCCCCTCTACCGAACCGGCCCCCCTCTACCGAACCGGCCGCCCTCTACCGAACCGGCCCCCCTCTACCGAACCGGCCCCCCTCTACCGAACCGGCCCCCCTCTACCGAACCGGCCTCCCTGTACCAAACCGGCCCCTCTGTACCAAACCAGCCACTCTGATCCAAACCAGCAGCAATACCAAACCATCCGGTGCACAAAACCATCCGGTGCACAAAACCAACTGCTGTACCAATCGTGCAGCTGCACAAAAGCTGCTGCTGCACGAAACTTGACACGTCTTTTGCCACGAGCTGTAATTTTTTCAAATACTTTCTATTTTGAATGTAACGATGTTAAGATGGTGAGGATACGACAATGTTTCTACAATGAACGTAATGTGTCAGAAATTTGACGTCTTAGTCCTGGACAGACCACAGTCTCACTCATTTGAAAATACACGTTTCTGCAAATGTGTTATAGTACGCAACAAAATTTTTACGGTTTCGCCCGGCTGCTGGCCACAGTAAATTGTTGTAGTTGCTGTTAAACTTCCAGACAGTCGACAGTGTTAGCTAAGAAGGCCTAAAGCGTTAATAAGACTAAATACGAGGCTGCTGAGAAAGTACCCAATTCTTTCGAAACTTAAGAAACCAATAACACCTACAACTGTATTGTATGCAGTATATATATATATATATATATATATATATATATATATATATATATATATATATATATATACAGCAGCTATGTTCAAATGTATTCATACATTCTTAATATGAAAATCATTAATATGAAAAGTCCAAAACTCTTTTTGCAAAAGAAGTGAAACTATCTGCTTGACGAAGAATTTCGATTTGTAATGGACAAATGTGATGTGATGGACGCAACTGTGAAAAAAAAAAAAAAAAAAAAAAAATAGAACGACACAGCAAGAAGGAAATAAAGCTGGAGAGAAACTGGCTTCCTACCAGGAGATAATAATACCAGCAAAAATACAGCGACAGGTTTCTACAAGAGAGCAACACGAGTTGCGAAAATACGGAACCTCTATAAGATATTTTGTTGTTTCAGAACCCATCAATCTCATTAAAACCCAGAAACTGAACTTACCACCATTATAAGAAACTTTGTTGACAAGTGCGATGAGATTTCTTGTAGTGGAGTACTTGCCCAAATTGTACTAACAAGATTCGTAATAAACACAGTCTGTTCGTTGCACATCTCGAAGATCCTAAAATTTTCCAAAACAATTACAAATCTTATTTTGGCTTCAATTTTTTTCTTAACTTTGCTCTTTCGGAAAAAAATCATATGAGAGGAACTTTTCAATATTCATCCTAATTATTATCTAACTTTTGCCAGTGAAATACGGCACTCTAGTTTGTCAGATTTTGCCGATTCGTAGTAGTATAGCTAGAAGTATTGATTACGGTGACTCAGATTCATAATTTGCAGTTAAAAAGTTGCAAGGAAGACACTCAAGCTACATACTGAAGTCACTCATCACTAACTAGATCTTCAGTTACTTGTTCTGATTAATTAACAATCACTTTACGTGAATTATTTATAAAAATACATTTACTTATTAGTTTTTATACGTGAAACCTCATCACGAATATAGTTGACAGAATACTTTGTCTGCACAATCACTTGTATCCAAAATACTTCTATGTAATGTGTTTTGTTGCATCGGTGGTGGTGAAACGGAGGGGTTATTTCAAAGTCTTGCTTGAGGTATGAAACCTTCATGATCAAATTATAAAAAATGATTCTAAAAATGGTTTTACGTTCCTGAAATAATCTATTAGTTGTTGAAAGTAGATTATTTATTTTAATTTCACAATATGTTGCAGGCTTAGCCAATCATCTGGTGACCTGTCACTAAAATATATATAGAACCAAAAAGTATATACTCAAAATAATTTGTAATTTATAACAAAAGTACAAAATATTTTATACAGTCATTAATTTTACATGATTTCGAAATACGTACCGATATAATATACCGAGCATTGAGGAATTTAAATTTTTCATTTAGAGATACCGTTGTTAGCGTACATGTTATGTAGTGCCATTTAAGAATAAACATCAAATATGGTAACGACTACATGGTATGGATCCTGCGTGCACGAGGTTCATTAAAGTTATTCATATGTTAAGAAAACGTATGTTGCGCCTATGCCATTGGCGATGGCACATCCGCAAGATACTTTCCCCTAACATACAGGGTGTTGCAAAAAGGTACGGTCAAACTTTCAGGAAACATTCCTCACACACAAAGAAAGAAAATATGTTATGTGGACATGTGTCCGAAAACGCTTAATTTCCATGTTAGAGCTCATTTTACACTGAACTGAGGAGTGACACATTGTTAGATGAACCACTCGCAGAAGTGTACCCGTGGAGGCCAATCAGCTGCTGATAGTGCCTGCACACGCTGTACATGTCACGGAAACAACTGGTTCTCCCTAGCACTCTCCATACAGTGACGTGGTCACCGTTACCTTGTACAGCAGAACTTCTCTGGCGCTGACATTAGGGTTATCGTCAACTGCACGAAGAATTGCCTCGTCCATTGCAGGCGTTCTCGTCCTTCTAGGTCTTCTCCAGTCGCAAGTCATAGGCTGGAATGTTCCGTGCTCCCTAAGACGCCGATCAATTGCTTCGAACGTCTTCCTGTCGGGACACCTTCGTTCTGGAAATCCGTCTCGATACAAACGTACCGCGCCACGGCTATTGCCCCGTGCTAATCCATACATCAAATGGGCATCTGCCAACTCCGCATTTGTAAACATTGCACTGACTGCAAAACCATGTTCGTGATGAACACTATCCACTTGATCCTACGTACTGATGTGGTTGATGCTACTACTGTAGAGCAATGAGTCGCATGTCAACACAAGCACTGAAGTCAACATTACCTTCCTTCAATTGGGCCATCTGGCGGTGAATCGAGGAAGTACAGTACATACTAACAAAACAATTGGGTATTTTGACAATTGTCTGCACGAATTATTTCAATTTACATTTAAAGAGAAATACTAAAATAAGCTCTAACATGGAAATTAAGCGTTTCCGGACACATGTCCACATAACATATTTTCTTTCTTTGTGTGTGAGGAATGTTTCCTGACAGTTTGGCCGTACCTTTTTGTAACACCCTGTATATACCCTCTAATGAGGATCACAGGCGCAAGCTCCATACCACGTAGACTTGATCACATTTATCTTCAAAAGCAGAAACCCAAGATCGTAATAAAAGTATTTACTTGATGACGACCTGTTTCAATTGGCTATGCCACCATTATCTGGTCATTTAAAATTGTACAAGGTGGTACATCTTACGTTAGTTAAAAATGGAGGTTAAATAGTACGCGCAACACAGCACTTAACCGAAATATAAAATACATAGGTTAAATCGACAACAGATTGTAAGCTTTTTTAAATAAAGTAAGATGACCAAATTGTATAATACTAGCTGAACCCCCGCTGCTTCGCATGCGTAGGCTGGTTGGTCTGCACCAGTTGTTTCTTTTTAATCCTGATGAATAATCCATATCTTAAGTTTCGTAGTTATAGCTCGAAATTTGAGTTAACAGCGCCATATTTTAGAAAATCAATTTTTGCATCTCGTATTTCACCCCCTTATTGGTCGAATTTCCAAAAATACCGAAACACGTGTCTTTTAAATTTGAACCCCGAATCCAAATCCGAAAATTTGTAATTTTAACTTCAAAGTTGCCTAAATAGCAACAGATTTTCGAAAAACACACCCTCTTCAATTTAACCCCGTTGTTGGTTGAATTTCCAAAAATATCGAAACACGTAGTTTTTAACGTCTAACCAACTATACCAATATCAATTTTTGCAGCTCTAGCTTCAAAATTGTATCAATAGAAACGTGTCTTCAAAAAGAATTTTTGATCCTCTATTTAATTCTCTTACTTGTCGAATTTACAAAAATACTAAAAATCATGGATTTTTAATCCTGATCAAGAATACATATCCGAAGTTTCGTTGTGGTAGCTTAAAATTTAAGTAAACAGCAACATATTTTTTGAAAATCAATTTCTTGCGTGACCTATTTTACCCCCTTATTTCTCGAATTTCCAAAAATACCGAAACATGTGTCTTTTAAATTCGAACCCTGAATTCAAATCCGAAATTTTGTAGTTATAGCTTCAAAATTGCCTAAATAGCTAGGTATTTTCAAGAAACGTTTCATCCTCTATTTCATCCCCTTACGGACGGAATATCGAAAAATCGCTTCTTAAATGACGCCTACGGAGTAAGATCAACACCCTCCACAAATTACGAGTTTCTATCTTCAGTGGTTTGGGCTGGGCGATGATGAGTCAGTCAGTCAATCGGGACAGTTCCTTTTATATATAGAGATTATTTGACCACATGACGGTGGCACAGGCCATTGAAACTGGCCGTAATAAAATAATTACACTCCTGGCCATTAAAATTGCTACACCACGAAGATGACGTGCTACAGACGCGAAATTTAACCGACAGGACGAAGATGCTTTGATATGCAAATGATTGGCTTTTCAGAGCATTCACACAAGGTTGGCGCCGGTGGCGACACCTACAACATGCTGACATGAGGAAAGTTTCCAACCGTATTTCTCATTCACAAACAGCAGTTGATCGGCGTTGCCTGGTGAAACGTCGTTGTGGTGCCTCGTGTAAGGAGGAGAAATGCGTAACATCACGTTTCCGACTTCGATAAAGGTCGGATTGCGGTTTATCGTATCGCAACATTGCTGCTCGCGTTAGTCGCAATGCAATGACTGTTAGCAGAATATGGAATCGGTGGGTTCAGGAGAGCAATACGGAACGCCGTGCTGGATCCCAAGGGCCTCGTATCACTAGCAGTCGAGATGACAGGCATCTTATCCACATGGCTGTAACGGATCGTGGAGCCACGTCTCGATCCCTCAGTTAACATATGGGGACGTTTGCAAGACAACAACCATCTGCAAGAACAGTTCGACGACGTTTGCAGCAGCATGGACTATCAACTCGGAGACCACGGCTGCGGTTACCCTTGACGCTGCATCACAGACAGGAGCGCCTGCGATGGTGGACGCAACGACGAACCTGGGTGCAAGAATGGCAAAACGTCATGTTTTGGGATGAATCCAGGTTCTGTTTACAGCATCATGATGGTCGCATCCGTGTTTCGCGACATTGCGGTGAACGCACATTGGAAGCGTATATTCGTCATCGCCATATTGTCGTATCACACGGCGCGATGGTATGGGGTGCCATTGGTTACACGTCTCGGTCACCTCTTGTTCACATCGACGGCACTTTGAACAGTGGTCGTTACATTTCAGATGTGTTACGACCCGTGGCTCTACCCTTCATTCGATCCCTGCGAAACCCTACATTTCATCAGGATAATGCACGACCGCACATTGCAGGTCCTGTACGGGCCTTTCTAGATATGAAAAATTTTCGACTGCTGACCTGGCCAGCACATTCTCCAGATCTCTCACCAATTGAAAACGTCTGATCAATGGTGGCCGAGCAACTGGCTCGTCACAATACGCCAGTCACTACTCTTGATGAACTGTGGTATCGTGTTGAAGCTGCATGGGCATCTGTACCTGTACACGTCATCGAAGCTCTGTTAGACTCAATGCCCAGGAGTATCAAGGACGTTATTACGGCCAGAGGTAGTTGTTCTGGGTACTGATTTTTCAGGATCTATGCACCCAAATTTCGTGAAAATTTAATCACATCGTAGTTCTAGTATAATATATTTGTCCAATGAATACCCGTTTATCATCTGCATTTCTTCTTGGTGTAGCAATTTTAATGGCCAGTAGTCTAATTTGCGATCTTGGCTTTCTGCTGTTGAAGTAATTATTCAGATCGCCTCCACAACGTACGATACCAGGTAATGTTGACCACATTTGATGTTTATCCTTATATGGTACTACATAATATGTACGAAAACAACGGTATCTTTAAATAACAAAATTATGCCGCCGTGGCGTGGGCGAGCGCATTGAGGCGCTATGCTCCGATACGCGATGCTGTTTTCCGATGTGAGTTCGAATCCTCCCTCGGGCATGGATGTTTGTGCTGTGTTTTATATAAGTTAGTTATCAGTACTTTTTAAGTTTACGCAATGATGACCCCACAGTTAAGTCCCATAAGATTGACAAACATTTAAACATTTTTTTTTGTGACAAATTTAAATACCTTATGCTTAGTATACATATCCGTACGTTTTTCTAAATCATGTACAATTAATTACTGTATAAAAATATGTTGTACTTTAATTATAAATTGCA
Source organism: Locusta migratoria (assembly GCA_026315105.1). Taxonomy (NCBI): domain Eukaryota; kingdom Metazoa; phylum Arthropoda; class Insecta; order Orthoptera; family Acrididae; genus Locusta; species Locusta migratoria. The sequence goes on along the minus strand of CM048754.1, from coordinate 91,847,885 downwards.
AATAGTATCGTATATATACTTCTTCGTTGTGTATGTATTGCCGACCGCGGTGGCCGAGGGGACTGAGGCGCACCAGTCACCGTCTGCACGGCCACTACGGTTGGGGGTTCGAATCTCCCCTCGGGCTTAGCTTAAGTTAGTTGATAAGTAGTTTGTAAGTTTAGGGACTGATGACCCCGTAGTTAAGTCCCATAAGCTATACAAACATTTTTTGTGTATGTATTGTACTAACAGGTCAGCAGGTGATGGAATAAGCCCGAAACATGTGAAATTAAATTATCCACTTTCAAGAACTAAGAGATTATTCAAGCAACGTAAAAGCAGTTTAGAATCAATTTTTAATTGCAAACTGAGTGTTTGGCAAGGGAGGGTTAGGCGGTGTAAAAACGTCGACGACAAACTACTGGCTATGACAGTGTGCTTACTATTACAGATCTCTTCAATGAAGACAGAATCACGATTACTTTTAAACTACGCTGATGTTTCGTTTAGTACTCACAACTAAACCTACGTGTCACTCGCCGATTATGCTGAAATTTGGAAATGTTTAATAAATAAAAACCTGAGGGACACACATTTCTTTTACAGCGCTAAAACATACCGCGTGATCAAAAAGTCAATATAAATTTGAAAACTTAATAATCACGGAATAATGTAGATAGAGAGGTAAAAATTAACACTCATGCTTTGAATGACATGGGGTTTTATTAGATCAAACAAAAACAAAGTTCAAAAAATGTCCGACAGATGGAGCTTCATCTGATGAGAGAAGCAGTAATTAGCATAACAAATTAAGACAAAGCAAAGATGATGTTCTTTACAGGAAATGCTCAATATGTTTACCATCATTCCTCAACAACAGCTGTAATCGAGGAATAATGTTGTGAACAGCACTGTAAAGCATGTCCGGAATTATGGCGAGGCATTGGTGTCGGATGTTGTCTTTCAGCATCCCTAGAGATGTCGGTCGATTACGATACAATTGCGACGATAACCCCAAAGCCAATAATCGCACGAACTGAGGTCTGGGGACATGGGAGGCCAAGCATGACGAAAGTGGCGGCTGAGCACACGATCATCACCAAACGACGCGCGCGAGACATCTTTCACGCGTCTAGCAAGATGCGGTGGAGCGCCATCCTGCATAAAAATCGTACGTTCCAGCAGGTGTTTATCAGCCAGGCTGGGGATGATGCGATTCCGTAACATATCGCCGTACCTCTCACCCGTCACGGTAGCAGTTACAAAACCAGAATCACGCAGTTCCTCGACGAAAAAAAAGGCCCAATGCCGGGAGTGGTAAATCCAACCCATACAGTGACTTTCTCGTCGTACAATGGGGCCTTCCACGACAGTTCTAGGATTTTCGGTAGCCCAAATTCTGCAATTGTAGGCGTTGACATGAGCTTCGTCGGTCCACAACACGTTACTCAACCAATAGTCATCTTCTCGGATTTTTGTTTGTTTATTTTGAACTAATAAAAGCACATGTCATTCCAAGCATGTGTGCTAATTTTTACCTCTCTATCTACATTATTCCGTGATTTATTAAGTTTTAAAATTTATACTGACGTTTTGACCACCCGGTACTTCATGGGTTAAACAGTGTCTCCAAAATGGAGCTATAATGGAAAAATTGCGAGAACTTAGAGATTAGTGAAGAGATTTTAAAAAGTTTTGGTATGAAACTATGTTCTGATAAAATACGAAAATGGGCCTAGGTATATTGAAGGGGGAGAAAAATTAGGGAGCCATCCACATCGAACAATTTTTTTTTTTTTTTTTTTTTTTTTTTTGCTCAAAGGAATTTGGTTTGATTTAATGGAGGTACAACCTATTAAAACTTAAAAAGAAGGCTGTTTGAGATACATGTATTTTTTGTACAGACGAAAAGAAAATTGTGACGGGGAATTGGACTCATCGTAATCAAGAAGCGGGAAGAGATGTAAGCCTGACCGTCGATCTCCACGTGCTATATAGCGGGCCACACTTTATTAATTTACTGGCTGAAAACCCGGCGATGCACGAGTACGCATTTATTTATTCCTGCCTTGAGTTACTACTTTTCCCATCTCTTTTCTCTCTCTCTGTCCATCTCCTTTTTTCTAAAATCATCTTATATTTTCATCCTAAATACAACAATTATTTCTTGCTTATATTTAAGCTAAAAATATTTAACCTTGTAACCTATGGATTCACATAACATTTTATTCTAGGATACCAATGTTAACCTGAAATCGATCTGACGATGGGCGGCTCAGTCCAGAAACTAGTAATCGGCGAAATAAATTGATTTATAAAAATCTTGTGGCTGGTTGCGGTATTTAATTACTATCGTAATATTACGAAAACAGCTATGGTGTTCTCTAACCAATAATAATGGTTAAAATGAAGACTACATTCTACTGACAGAAATAATTATGATAAAAAAATGAAGATGGGCAAGGTAGCGCGAAAACAGAAATTGCTTTGAAATAAAACATTTTTAAAAGCGTATGTGGCTGGTTCCTTTATTCACCGTCAGATATTAAAAGGTCACGCAGTCCACAATATCCAGTTTGGATAACATTTCCACTAAGTTAAATGTCCACCAGCCTGTTGTCCTCTCAAGTTGTAATCGCCATTGCACAAGACGTCACGCAGGTCGTTGGGTCTTGATGTTGAGGCTGTTGGGTTAACTAGCGAGGAACTAGACTGGTAAAACAAATTATTCCAAGAATGCCACTTTGTTTATTTACGCAGAAACAAAGAACCTGCACAACTAAATGACCTTCATTTAATCTTCACAGTGCCTAACATTGATGATGTGTGTTGTTTCTACACGTTTAAAATGCACTTTTATATTGTAACTGGTGAAGTTTTTCTAAAGAAGATGAAGCAAGAAGTGTTGCTGCCTATCGCCTTTCCTCTCAGACAGGAAGTTTCACTCACCTGCTGATCTGCTGTCCTTGGACCGTAAAGGCGTCGGACTTCTTCTCTTGGCAGTTGTTTCGTCGCCTTATTGAAGATTCATTATTTGAAAAGAGGACAGTAGGAAAGTTACACAACAAATAGGCAGAAATGTGGTGAAATCTGTATTCATAAGGATATGACGAAAGTGAGGTAGCCCTGTTGCATGTTTAATATTAATTCACAAATAAGACTATTTTGCCACGAAAACACCTTGCTGTAGGTCAAAGAATTACTAACAACAGTCAAGAAATAAACACATTTTATACAGATACAATTGCAGTCCCTAGAGAGAGCGGAGAGTGTTTGAATCAGAGAGAATATTGCTAGCCATGAAGTCGTAATACTAATATCAGAGCAGGGGCCAAACGGCCAAGCTTACCTCACTATAAACTGAGTGGTAAGTGTACCGGATGCTTCCACTCGCCCGTCATTGTAACAGACGCGGACGGTCCTCAAAGCCACACTTTCCTAATACGGCGGTAACTTCCGCCCTAGACTATCCGCGAGGTGGATACTTGGAAGCTCTGCAACCGAATGGCCGTGCGTGGCTGTTCTTCGGGCACGGCACCGCAGTGTGCTTCCGCTGTTCTAAAGTAGTCCCTGTAGCCAACCTTACAGGTAGGGGAGAGAAACCGTTGGGGAAGCTTAGCCCTTGTGGGCGGCACTGTGTCTCGGACACTCAGGTTGGGACTCCTGTTTGGAGCGCGGGACAAAGCTGGTATGCCTCCGCCACGGTTGCTTTTAAATTTAACTGCTACAGGAAATTCTCTATTTTGAGCAATTTCTACATTAACCAAACGAGTAATGTAGAAATTACTCTGTCCCTTCCATTTGATTGTCCTCTAGGTAAGCAATCATTCAGTTACGGTCCTTGGTTGGTGAAAATTAATGAACCGATCTAAATTAATGGATTTAATTTTGCTACTTCGTAATTAAGCACCAATTCGGACTGATACTGGTATCCGGGAGTTCGTAAATTTACTGGCAACTCGAATCCGTGGTCGGAATAAGATATTGAATTTCATTTTACTCTGTGTCTTTCTTATGGCACAGCCGTTGCGGCCAAGCATTGTGTGCCCTCAGAAAGTCTGTGCGTTGCAAAATAATCCACTGGTTTCTGTGACCGAAGGACACCGGTTCTGCCTGTGGTGACTGCCGTAACATGAGCGAGCATACTGTGCGATGTACCTCGGTTTGCCGGTGCAAAAACTCCTGCCAAACTTGGCCGAAGCGTTTAGGCTGCCTATTAGTTTTGTTCAAAATGTTTAAATGTTTGTTAAACTTAAAGGACTTAACTACAGGGTCATCAGTCCCTAAACTTACAAACTACTTATATACTAATAAACCAATACACAAATACCCATGCTCGAGGGGGATTCGCCGCAGACAGCTTGGCCACTGCCGTCGACCTTGTTAGTTTTAATTCTGTTTTTTGTGTGTGTCTTAAATGTAAGGTAATGGAATATACTGTTACAAAATCAGGCGACGCTAAAGGAATTAGATTAGGTAATGAGAGAATAAAAGTAGTAGATGAATTTTGTTATTTAGGTAGCAAGATAACGTCTGATGGTCGAAGTAAAGAAGATATAAAATGCAGAATGACTATGGGAAGAAAAGCGTTTCTGAAGATGCGAAACTTGTTGACATCCAGTATTATTTTAAATGTTAGGAAGTCCTTTCTGAAAGCATTTCTCTAGAGTGTAACACCGTATGGGAGTGAAACGTGGACGATAAGGAGTTTAGACAGAAAAGTGATATAAGCTTTCGAAATGTGATGCTGAATGATGAAGGTTAGATCGGTAGCTCACGTAACTAATGAGGAGGTGCTCAACAGAACTGGGGAGAAAAAGAGTTTCTGGCATATCCTGACTAAGACAACGGACAGGTTGGTGGGACACATTCTGAGACATCAAGGAATTGTCAGCATTAGAAGGAAGAGTGTGGGGTAATAATCGTAGAGGGAGACCGAGGGACGAATACATTAAGCAGATTCAAAATGATGTAGGTTGCCGTACATATTCTCAGATGAAGAGACTTTCACAGGACAGGGTAGCGTGGAGAGATGCATCAAACCAGTCTGCGGACTGAGGACCACAACAACAACAAATGATCTCAAACAGAATGGAAGCTTGCTATTGAGACATGGCTTCATACGAAAATCAAGTAAATGTAATGACAAGTATATGATGGCCAGAGCAGTTGTTAATTTTTTCGCACAGCCTCCAAACGCACTGATCAATCACAGGAGAGTACTGGAAGTTTGATCTACATTTCTACGGAAATAGCGACTTTACCATCTGTTATTTGTAGCTCATTCCACCCTTCGCCATTTTAACACAGCTTTGTTTTGACCTACTCTAACGAAAGAGAATATGTAGTTGCAAGCTATAGATGTCACACGATCATGGAGGAATTTTATATAGTGGACTATGCTCCAGACTGAACGCTGTTAGGCATAGACTTAAACGATGATGATGGTAACGTGAAACACAATGTGAAATTGATACATTTAGGGGAACAGCGCGAATTGGACCTTTTTTTTTAATAAGAAATACTGAAAGCGTTTCTATTTTCCCTTACGAAAAATGTTATAAATATGAAGACAAACGTTAATAAATATTGTTGAAATCGTATTTTGTCTTCTTTTTTTCTTCTAGATGAGTCGAATGTACGACTTCACAATGATAGTTCATTTAGCAAACAATCAACTATGAAGTTACGTCGCAAACTGTACCAAATCCGCCAAAAACTGCTCTAAATTTGGAGAAAATAATGTGAAAATAAGCAAAAAAGAACTGCAATTGGAAACAAATAGTGAATGACAGAGAAATACGTAAGAAAACTACAAGGACGACATATCACGGTAGGAAATAGTAACAGCAAACATTGAAGTAAAAGCCAATCCTGATTTAAAGTAGCACAAAATAACAACTACATTAGTGGCAAAATCCAAATCAGGAAAAAAATACGATTAATTTTGAAAACACACATTCTGTTAGTGAAAGAATTTGTCGGTAAAAACTAACACTGTATCTGCGAAATAAATAAATAACACCGGAAACGACAGAAATTTGGAATGAAACTGAAAAAGATAGAACATACAATGACAAAGTGAATATATAGAAAACGAAAAAAAAACCACCCATATTGGTACGTAAATAGCAGTGAAATCGGCAAATATTGTGAAAAACAAATGGTACTGGTTTCGGAAAAAATTGCAAAAAAGAAACAACAAACACGGACATTGAAAAAATATGACTCAGAAATTGAAAATTAAGAGAAAAAGATTTTCCTTACCCTGTATACCATTTTGATACAGCTCCTAATTAATAAAATAAGTGGATAATAACACAAAACATATCGAATTAATATGTTTCTAGGTCCGATGTGTCGATATGAATAACAGGCATAAATAATCGAGTTTCTCGATTCACGCTCGTATCGAGTGGCTATATCCGTAATTACGTTCGTATGGAGCACGCGAAGGGTTAATTCTGCTGGCACTTTTCCACATTTCAATGAATGTATTTCAGCGCCCAGAAAGCCGCACAAGTCAGAACTTTCTACTTCAGTATTGCTTACGCCATTTTGCAAGTGAGAATTCCAAGAAATTTTAACTTCATTCCAAACGCAGTGATTAACGTGTATCAGCATACTAAGTGTCCGTGCTGCACCTTGAGATGTTGCTTGACGTTTATCTCGAGTAAATAGCCTTACGTGCTCAACAAACGATTACAGCTTACGTAAGCAGTGAGACTTGTATCAGTGCGTCAAATCAGTCATGGTATCTTGCGATCAGCATAATACCATTGAGGAGTGTTGATGTCGTCTTGTGACAGGCGTGCTGTGTGGTATATATAGCTGCCTCCTGCGCAGTGTCTTCACACTGGTCACCGCTGCAGACATCGCAATGGCCGCCCGAGCTCTCGTCGCTGTCGTCGCCATCTTGGCTGCCTTCCAGGGTGAGTTTGCACTACTCTAGCATCTTCTGTGTCTGCGCCGAATGTGAGCCTAACATCGCTCATATGGTATATGTACGAGAGCCGTTTGAAAAATCCGTTCAAAAATAAAAATTACTAACGAGTTTGGGGAAAACATTTTTATTTTTCGACACAGTCTCCTTTTAGACTTAGACACTTGGTCCAACGCTGTTCTAATTTGTTGATCCCTTACGAATAGTAGGAATTGCCCAAGCCTGCAAAAAAACTATTAGTTTCTGCAATCACCTCATCGTTTGAATGAAATCTTCGCCCACAAGCCATTTCTTCAAATTGGGGAACAAATAGTATTCCAAGGGAACCACTTCTGGAGAATAGGGGGGATGCGAAACGAGTTGGAATCCTGTTTCCAATAATTTTGTGACCACAACTGCTGAGGTGTGTGTCGCTGCATTGTCGTGATGGGAAAGGACATATTTGTGGGCCAATCGCCGGCTTTTTTCTTACAACTCTGTTTTCAATCGGTACAATAACTGTAATAGTTTTACCTTGTTCCAGACAGTCTATGAGGATTATCCCGCCATAACCTATTCGCCTTTTTTGGTGCAGATTCTCCCTTGGTAACCCTTTGTTTATATTGCTCTCTGGTCTCAGGAGTATAGTAATGTATCCATGTTTCATCAACAGTGACGAAACGACGCTTAAAGTCCTGCGGATTCTTCCTGAACATCTAAAAACCTTCGTTGCAAAACTTCACACAATTCCGTTTTTGGTCAAGCGTGAGCAATTGCGGCATCCGTCTTGCGGATAACTTCCTCGTGTCCAAATGTTTATGCAAAATATTATGTAAAGGCTCATTTGAAATGCCCACAGCACTAGCAATCTCACGCACATTAACTCTTCTGTCATCCATCACCATATCATAGATTTTATTAATGATCTCTGGAGTCGTAAGCTCTACAGGGCGTCCAGAACGTTGAGCGTCACTTGTGCCCATATGGCCACTGCGAAAATTTTGAAACTACTTATAAACTGTTGTAATCGAAAGTGCAGTCACTATAATCTTCAACAAGCTGCTCTTTAGTCTCCTGAGGCTTTTTGCCTTTCATAAAGTAATGTTTAATCACCACACGGAATCCTTTTTCGTCCTTTCTTAGACAATCACTCGACTTCCTTGATACACAAGAACGCCAAACACAAAGAAATAGACCAATTGGCTCAAACGTGTAGTGCTTTCTTTTCAAAGATGCTACTAACGTAACTGGACCTAGATAAACGCCAGTGGTGCGATCTCTCAGACTTGCATGGACTTCACAAACGACCCTCGTACAGTACAGATAGCAAGCCGCACGGCTCTCGTCGATTTGTTTTAGGGCTACCTGACTTTTATCCACCCTGGAAGGGACTGGCGCGATTATGGAAAAACTGTGTCCTCATATATCAATTATACAACATGTTCAACTGAAATTGCAGTTCCTCAACTGTTTTGAACACTCATAATCGCCAATTAAGTAAAGTTTAAGCTTTTTTTTTCAACGGTGCGATATTTAAAGATAAAAATAACAGTTTAGTTCGCAAAATTTAACAATTTATTACTAAGGTAACCGGTTGCGATCTAAGATTAGATCATCTTCAGACCTCTGTAAAATACAATAAAAGAAGTTAAGCTATAGAGGGAAACAAGTACACCACTAATAGCTACGATAAATTTACAAACAGGATCAGAAAACAGTATACCTTGCTGTATACTTGTTTCCCTCTATAGCTTAAAGTCTTTTATTGTATTTTACAGAGGTCTGAAGATGATCTAATCTTAGATCGCAACCGGTTACCTTAGTAATAAATTGTTAAATTTTGCGAACTAGACTGTTATTTTTATCTTTAAATAATTATACGTTCGCTGTTCTTTACAAATAAGGAAACTATGTTTTCGAAACTGATTAGTGCGATATTTATTGTACACATTTCTCTCATTTCTAAACCTCCGATGAGAAGAACACAAGTTACGATTTCAGAGCACGGAGATATATTAGCGTGTATTACAAGCTGCAAGGTGACCAGTAGAAAGCATTAGGTATGCAACAATGCAAGATAACTTGGCTTCTAATAATTTCAAATTAGAACTAAATTTGGAGGAACTATGTTTTTACGAAAAGGCGTGTAAAATTATTAGAGTGACTGATATCATTAACTTTTACCACGAAATAATGATGCAGTTACTACTGGTGCACAATAACAAAGCATATAAATGTCCAGGAAAGAACAGAATAACTAAATATGTAAAAACCAACAGGTTTGGGACAGTAATTCCGTAGTGCAGGTGCTTCCGCTTACCAATCAATGGTATGATACTCTACAAATTAAGGCAGGGATCCCATCTCTTGTTCTGAGGAGGTAAGGTCAAATGTGAACAAATTGTTTCCACGTTACAAGGACAACCTGTAGTTCACAGGTGCAACATGGAGAGCAAAGGACATGTTGTTGGCCCACTGCTGTCCTAGCATTTTCCAGTTTTTGTGACCAGAGCCACAACTTCTCACACAAGTAACTCATGAATAGGTGCACACCCTTGGCAACAGTTCTTGACTGGCCCAGATGGTGACCTATCCAGGTGTTACCCAAGTCAAAAGCTGCTTAATCTATTGGGAAATGGTGTATCCATTGTGGCGGAACTATGAGCATGTCACTCATATACCAAACACCAAAACAACACCGAACACCAAAACAACACCAAACACCAAAACAACACCAAGCACTGAAAAAACACCAAGCACTGAAAAAAACACCAAGCACTAAAAAAACACCAAGCACTGAAAAAACTCCAAGCACTAAAAAAACACCAAGCACTGAAAAAAACACCAAACACTGAAAAAACACCAAACAATGAAAAAACACCAAAAACTGAAAAAACACCAAGCACTAAAAAACACCAAACACTAAAAAACACCAAACACTTATCAGTAAATTTTGGTTATTATTTGATCACATCAATTACCGACAATTTTCAATTATGTAATGGCAGGTGGTGTTTATGAACTTTCATGAATTATGTTATTGTCTAATCAGTGTCCCACTTGTTCGCTCAGACACAGTAATTTACACAGAGAGTAACTGTGGTCTGCGCATTCAGAACTGCTTGTTGCAAGCAACAGAAGAGTCTCTCCATGCCCCTCTGGATTTTTGCACAGGCTCCAGCGCAGAGAGGAAGCCCGCCGTGGACATCCTGCCGCAGGCGTTCTCCGAGGCGACTGCCCCCCTGCCACCCCTGGAGTACAGCCTCTACTTCTACGCCAGCAACGCCACCGCCAGCAAGCTGCAGCTACAGGACGTCTTCCAGGCGCTCCTCAAAGACATGGGCATGACTGTGGACATGATGGCCACTCGGACGCTGACGGGGCTGTACCAGAAGGAGAGCAACTACTTCAAGTTCTTCGAGCGCTACGCGCTGCACCCTGAGTACCTGACGCCCACAACTTACGACGCGGCGCTGCCCTACCTCGGTGCCCTCTACCGCCAGATGGTCGCACTTGTCAAGGACGGTGCCTCGGCTACGAGCAAAGCTGCCCCCAAGGTAAACAAGAAACTATTTGCACGATATGTACATGTATTCAGTAACCAGTGTATTTGCTCAGTAGCTGTACATAATTCTGTTCAACATGCATGCTTTCTGGTTAACCACTTCCTATGAAGAAAAACTCCAAAGGCGATTCAAGTCCTGATGGTCCTAATCGAGCGATTAACCTCACATATAGCCTTTGACTGCGTCATATGAAACCTGCAAACCGGACTGACACACCATGACACTGGAACGACAACTGTTCCTGTATCTGCAATACCACGTATTACAAAACTTCAGCTTGCACTTGTTGCAGGAATATCAAGAACCAGGCATCGGTTAGGTGAGGAGGAACGAGACCTCATGACCACAGTAGATACGTGCCCAGACTTTAGTGTTGAAAGTGTACTGTTTTCATCGTGTACATGCGTGTGTTTTGGTTGTTTTTAAATCCAAATGGGGTGATTTAGAGAGTTAAAAAACACTCTCCCTTTTGAAATTCGCTTTGTGCGCATGGAAACTGAAAATTTACACAATGGTGTAAAAAGCAGGTGGCACAAAACCCACTGGGAGCAACTTATGTACCTTGAGGGTGATAGGGAGTTGCTCCTCGTGCAGAACACCCCAGACAGTCCAGTGAGGCGAGCAGGTCGCCTCCAACGGCTCGAGTATTCGTCGGTGGGTTATCTCCAAAGTATTTGTCGAATATGACAGTGCACACACCGCCTTCTTGTAGGACTACTGTTGGATTTATCACTTGTGAATTTCCCAATTTCATGCAGCCTTTATGACTAACGGCGTGAGATGGAGTCACACAGTTTGGAAACTACTCGTGATACACATGTAGAGTTTATCTTCCATCATGGCAGGCACCGCCTCACGTTAGCGACATATGCTTCCATCTTATCACATCCACACTGTTATCGTCCTACCTCCCTACCAGGGATTCCCTACACTGTTCATTCTAACTTTTTGATTATCATTGCCTGGTGTGAAACATTACTCAAGGATCAAATTCCGTATTTGCTACCATTAATTGTCTCAGTTTATATAATTCCCTCAACACCCCCCCCCCAATACTTCTACTCCATTGCTTTATTACCTTATCGATCATTAGAATCACTCACAATCTCTCCATATCTAATCTCTTCTTTTAGTGCAATGAACACTATCTGGATAAGCCTAATGAATTAGAGGCTGGATACATCCTTCAATCAGTTCAAAAAATGTTAATAATCCCTTGTTTTAACATATTGAAACAATATACTCTGGATAGACTTTCCTTTGTGGGGGACCAGAGCCATATAAAATTTTGTGAAGGAAATGTTTACCAAATGAGTGTCAACAACTATTATTTACTTCATGGTCACAAATTTGACCGTATTAGCCATATTCCGGAGTCGCACAAAAATTTAAGATATTCTGCTACGTCTGGAATGCTTGTCAACCCCAGGAGACCATATATGTGGTTTTGTAAAGTCAGCTTCCGTATTTAAACTTAATGGTACTTAACAAGTGGTGTTATAAAATCCGATATATGTTGCCTTTCAAACATACCATGCAATATTAAATGTTTGTTTGACTCTTAAAAATAGCTGATAGCGCCGAAATTATGAATGTGTATATTAAAAAAAAAAATCGGTAACAGCCAAATTACAGACATCTTCTTTGAGAAATTACTTTTATAATTTTTGGGTTGAGGTCGAGACTTTGGGTAAGGTAGCCCATTCAAAGAACGTTGTTGCCCATATACCACAGTTTTACAGATGCGGCCTTGCGGCAGAGCACATTGTCATGCTGATACAAATACTCATCGACGCCTAAATGCTCCTCTCCTGCACACAGTACACAGCGCAGTAAATTCTTAACCTTTAACCGCAATTTTTACAAAGTTATTTTATTTAACATGACTGTACAATTATCAGGCATTTCAAAACCAACCTTATCTGTACATGTTAAAGATAAGTAACGCTGTTATGTTTCCTTTTGTATCATTACTAAGATTCTTAATTGAGCTACCTGAATAATGTTGAACCTAACAAGAACTCTCTGCATGCACAATAAACTTGTATCAAAATGTGTTGGAAGTACTTGAGCTTCTAGTGGTATCTAGCAACCGCCCAGACAATTTTCTTGAGTCACTTGATGTAAATGTGGACGCAGTGTTTTCTTGACCACATTTTGATCATTCCCAACGGTTTCAGCTCATGCGAAAGCTGCCCAAGCAGGAGTACCAAGATTGGGCCCCAGAGGACGTCTACGTCAACCTGGTTGACAACGTCGACAACGGTATCTCTGAGCTGAAAGCCTGGGTCAACGACTTCCTGGAGACTGGCCTCTCAGCCGCCAACAGCGAAGTGGCCGCCATCATGAAGCAGAAGCGCGAGCAGGTACGTAAATCCACCACGCATCTTCCCCAGTCCTGTCATAGGAAACTCGCGGATGGCTGCAGCACTTATGAAGAATAGTTTGGCAACAATTTATCCTAGCTTACTGTGGTCTGAACCTGTACCAAAATGCTATGCGTGGTAGTAGAAGGATCAGTTTGTCATTCGCTACTTAAATGTCATCCATCCTTGAGGATTGGTTTGAGGCCTTGAAACAACCAGTGTACATGAAGGCACAGTACTGATGTGTCAGTGTAAGTGACATGATTCGTCTTAGGATGAGTTTGCAAGGACAACATTACAAAAAGTGGCTTGATGAACTCTCTGATATGCTAATATCTTTTAACTTTGGGTTTGACAGTAATCACGTTGGAGTAGAAAAGGTAACAATTGTGAGATGTTCCAATATGTAATAGATTTCATGTAACAGTATTGTTGTAAGGTGAAAGCATCTGGTTGATAATGATCCAAGGAATCAAAAAACTGCCGTGTGCATATTCTAGACAGACAGATACGAATAACTTATTCAAGGGCCACAATATTCCCCTGCTAACAGCAACCACCTTGTGTTTCCAGGAGCTGATCCCACACGTGAAGAGCTCACAGGACAGCGCGAGGAGAGCCAGCGAGAAGTACGAAGACTTGTTCCAGAAGCACTCCAGCTCAGAGGTCTACGAGGACTTCGTGGCTGCCAGACAGGAACTCCTGGACCTGGAACTGGTCGCCTGAGGCCAGACTATAGACTGTCAATGTCTGCACTTGAATAAACATCGCTGTCATATAAAGTGTCTTTGATGTCTGCTTTCTTACCATCACCCATCTCAAATTCTTAAAGTGGCAGTCTGAAAAATGAAAATACCTATGTGGTGTGAAAAATACCTTCAAGATCTTAACTCTGTTGCTTGTTTTCGAAAACATTGTTATTTAAAATTGATCATGAAGAAGTCTAGATCGCAATTCGTATAAGAAGGGGGAACTATTACAGGATCATCCCAAGGCATATGTACCAGAGTGATTATATAATAGCTGGCCACCCATTCATTGGTGCAGCAAGGGAGGAGTTGATGCTCGACGAAACTGGCTCCCCGACGAAACTGGCTCCTCTACGAAACTGGCTCCTCGACGAAAACATGCTCCTCGACGAAAACATGCTCCTCGACGAAAACATGCTCCTCGACGAAAACATGCTCCTCGACGAAAACTTGCTCCTCGACGAAAACTTGCTCCTCGACGAAAACTTGCTCCTCGACGAAAACTTGCTCCTCGACAAAACTTGCTCCCCGACCAAACTAGCTCCCCGACCAAACTTGCTCCGCGACCAAACTTGCTCCCCGACCAAACTAGCTCCCCGACCAAACTAGCTCCCCGACCAAACTTGCTCCCCGACCAAACTTGCTCCCCGACCAAACTTCCTCCCTGACCAAACTTGCTCCCCGACCAAACTTCCTCCCTGACCAAACCGGCTCCCCGACCAAACTTGCTTCCCGACCAAACTTGCTCCCTGACCAAACTTGCTCCCCGACCAAACTTGCTCCCTGACCAAACTTGCTCCCCGACCAAACTTCCTCCCTGACCAAACTTGCTACCCGACAAAACTTACTCCTTGACAAAACTTGCTAACACTAAAAGAACACTATTAAACTTCATTTACACAATAAAACAGGCCATATATTCAACTAAATACCTAGCAGTAACAAATACAAACAACTTAAATTGTAATCAACACACAGAAAATATTGCAGGGAAAGCAAACCAAAGACTACATTTCGTTGGCAGAAGATGCTACAGTTCTACTAAAGAAACTGCATACACCACACTTGTGCATCCTATTTTAGAGTATTGATGCGCATCGTGGGATCCCGACCAAGTGGGATTGAAAGACGATTAAATGAACGTTTAGAGAAGGGCAGCTCGTTTTGTATTATCTCGATATAGGGGGGAGAGTGTCACGAGAAGTACGTACGAGTTGGGGTGGATATCATTAAAAGAAAGGCATTACTCGTTGCGAATAGATCTATTTGCGAAATTTCTTTCACCATCTTTCTCTTCCGAATGCCAACATATTTCGTTAGCACCCACCTACGTAGGAAGACATGATCATCAAAATGATAAGAGAAACCAGATCGAAAACGGAAAGATTTAGGTGTTCCTTTTCCCCACAAGCTATCAGAAAATGGAACTGTGAAGAAACACCATAAAAACGGTTCGATGAACCCTCTGCCATGCACTTTCAGAGTATTTATGTAGATATGCGCTTCTGGTCCACACTGGTGAACAGTATTCTGCTGCGCTGTATACAAGAGCCAGTGCTGAAGTATCAGTTGCCTGACACAATGTCCTCTGTACAAAATGAACTGCCCTTTGCCAATCCCACCTGATAAGGACCCAAACCGCGCAGCAAAGCTCCGAAAGGGCATGGACAGACGCAGTATAGGCACATGTTCAGTAACTCTCCTATTCTTCGTTTTGCCAATAAAATGCAGTCTATGCTTCACCTTGCCCACAACATTTTCTACCTCTTCTTTCCTATTTAAGTCTGTAAGATACCTGCTATGGGAAGGTATACATTTCATATTCAACTGTATTGCGAATTTGAGACCAGTGTCAAGCTAGTCAGGCATGGGTCGTTTATCTTTGGTTGCGGGCTTATTTTTCGATGGCAGTACTATCGATATTGGAGACAGTGATAGTATTGTTGCCAGGAAGTACGGTTGTGATTATTGAGAGTGCAGACTTTGCTAGGCGCGCGGATGAGATTGCAGAAGCGTGGGGATTGTGGTTGTGTGCAGTTGTCGTTCCGGCGGGATAGCCGAGGAGATGAGATTTTGAGACTTGAATGCTGAGCCAAGCTGTTTGTTTAAGATATGGAGACGAAAGGTATAGATGACGTTGGAGAAACGATCTTTTGAAGTTTTTATTAGGTAAAGTTTTTCATGAAATACTTGGCATGTTTCTATGGCACAACTTCGCATTGTTAGGCTGAATCGATGGTAACAGTAACGGTCGGGAAAGATCTTGCTGTTTGCTTGTGGTCTCACGATTCATGCTAAGGACCCCTTTCTGTGTTAGGAAAAGTATTTATTGTAATAGTTTAGTTTTGAAATTGCGTTTATTATGAAATAGGAATTTCATAGGTAGTGTTCTTGAAATACGGTATTGTTCTACCATTGTTTGTGTAAATCGAGTTAAATTTATTAACAGTAAAGTAATCTTTATCTTTGTTTCAAAATAATTTTGTAGGCAGATTAAGTATCTGAGTTATATTTTTCTCTGAAAGATTTTAAAATCATAAACATGACATTGTTAGTAATTTTTATGAAGTTAAATCAATTAGAAATAAATCAGATATTTTATTTTTAATAATTAGTTCGAGTTTCTTAAACAAGATCACCAGTTTATCCCTCCTCGCATTTTTATTAAAAGTGCCAAAGATGTTTTCTGTAGTTAGCTTTCCAGTAGTTAGTACAGCAGGAAGCAGTTTGGTGTTGCGCAGATTTATGCGGTAAGTGAAGGTGAGAAAGAATCAGTTTTTGTCAAGCTTACAGTCCAGTATGATTTACAATTCATACAGTTTCAGGTTAAGAAGTGTTTGCACTGAGTCAGATTGCATTGATAAATATTGTGTTCGTTACATTGAGTTAAACATTGTTAATTCAGCCAGAAACAAGTTTGTAGGGCCAGAATTATTAACACAGTGATTTTTATTCTAAGTAATTTTCAGACAGTTAACTTTGTTACGACATTTTCATACAGAAACAATTAGCAGTTTGTGTTTCATTATAATAAACTTTACGCAGTCAGAAAGGTCTTGCAATACCTTTACATTCACATATAATACAGTTCAAATACGCAGTCAGATTAACATAACGTTGTACAAAGGCATTCGTCTAGAACAAGTTCAAACACACAGTTGACGGATATTTTGTAAGAGAGAAGGAGAAGCGAGAAACTTTCAAGTCGACCGTAATTTACCATGCATATAGTTGAACTTGTAGCCAATAGATTTGATTGATTTGTTACTCCAAAGTTCGTTACAATCCGTATCTTGCACAGAGTCCCCAAGGGAAGAAAGCTTAACCATCTCGAGGAATTTGAAATTAAGAAATTTCTTAAATCATCAGACCATCTCAGCCTCAATGACCAACTGACGAGTAAAAATTATGACATAATGAAGTCAACTTTACAAAACGTTACCCGATCTTTTCACTGTTAGTCGCAACTCCCAACTCCCCTACAGAATGTGACGTCAGATAACTATGGTACTCAGAAAACGGAGAGAAGCGCCAATTTTCAGTGATCACGCCAACCTACATTTCGTGTAAGTTCAAAACATTTAAATATTTCTAAAAATGTTCAAATTTTGTTAAGCTTAAGGGATTTAACTGCGGGGTCATCAGTCCCTAAATTCCGGAGCAAGGCGCCTTAGAGCGCACGGCCGCTTCTCCGCGGCTTTCGTGTAAGACAGGGGCGCACAAACACGGAAAACCGCACGCGTGCAAAGCGAAGGGCAGAGACTGTTTGCACAGTGCATCGGTTCAACTCGGCATACTTCGCCTCGACTCGGCTTGCTGGGTGAGGCCGTCGCGGTACGCTGCCGAATGCGCTGCCAGACGGCTTAGTCAACATTAGATTAAGTAAGGGCAAGACAATTACTACAATAATGGAACCACGAGCTTTTAAAAAAAAAAAAAAAAAAAAAAAAAAAAAAAAAAAAAAAAAAAAAAAAAAAACCTGCAACCAATTCTCGATGTTTTTGTGAAACCCTTTTCGATGGATACTAAAATTGCGCCTCCTGATTTACATTTCTAACTGACTGATTTGGAAACCAATGTTCAGCGGAAGGATTTCTTTTACTACACAAAAGGTTTTCTCCAGTTCTACCAGAATTTGTCGAAGGAAGAATTGCCCAAGTTACACAGCGAAGCTGCGAAGATTACTTCTATGTTTGGCTCCACGTGTGTATGTGAAAGGTTTGTTTTTCTGTTTTGTCTTGTACGAAAACTAGATTGCGTGCAATTATTTTTAATAGTAATTTAAAAAATGCTCTCAGAGTTGCTGTCAGCCAATCTCTTTTTCCTGATCCTAGTAGCATAATTTCAAATAAAAAAAGAGGACATAGAATACATAAATTTGTGTTGAAATCAAATTTAAAATTGTTATCATTACAATTGTTACTATTATTAGATCTCTTTAATAGCGGTAATCGTGTTGCACCAAACTAAGCTTTCCGCCTAGTGTGCATAAGTATTTGGCATTGGCAATGAAGAAGAAAACAGGGTAAACGTTTTGAAATGGTCGAGACAGTCGGAGCGAGCGTCGCAAGCGTAAGGAGAGAAGTAACAAAGCCGAGGAGTGGGGGGTCTGCACCGTCGTCCACACAGCGCAGCCGTCTTGTGCACTCTGCACTGTGCGATGCGCCGGCGCATGCACCTTGAGCGGCCCTGGTGTAAGACAATTATCTATGGAACACAGAAGCAGAACTAAAATTTGTGACGTGGAGGGAAATCGTGCTTAGAATATTCCGAGGCGCCTTAGCCGTTAGAGGTGCGGTGGTCTAACGGCAGTCTCGTCGCGGCGAGTTTGTTTACGTCTGCGCGGTGAGTCGCGTGCATACAGCGTAAGTCTTAGCTGTGTAGAATACCATGGAACCATGAATCAGACTAAGAGGAAAGATACACTGAAGTTCACCTTTGACACGACTCTCCCTAGACCGAGCTCTTTCGAAGTAGAAAACTGGTTAGAAGAAACCGCTAAGATATCTGCCCATGAAGTCGTTGGAATCAACTTTTCTATCGTGACGAGTGTGGTTTTTCTTAAAGTGATAAATTCAGACGTACGTGACAGAGTAGTAGCAAGCAGTGGAGGGGCCTTGAAATTTAAATACAGGGACGGTGCTGTCGGAGATGTGACAGTCACGCACGCAGGACTTGGTATCCGAACAGTGCGGATAATCGAACTGCCCTTTGAAACAACAGCGGAACAAATTAATGCTGTCTTAGCGCCGTATGGCAGGGTATTGAATAATTTTGCGGAAAAGTTTTCTCAGAGCCATAAATTCCCTGTGTTAAGCGGAGTGCGACAAATTAAGATAGATTTAACAAAACACATCCCCTCTTACATCACTGTAGGCGGAGACCGCGGTATTGTAATATACGATGGGCAGCCGAGGACTAGCGCTGGCTGCGGCGCGACAGGCCACGTCAGAGCGCAGTGTTTACAGCGCCGCGTGGCGCAGACACCAGCCGGGGAGGCCGCGCGTCCTTCCGTGACAACAGCGCTGCCCCTGACTTACTCGTCGGCGCTAGATCCAGTGCAAACCGCGACTCCACCTATAGATACCCCGGCGTCGGACGGCAATGACAAACGTGCTGTTGCGCCGACAGTCACGGCAAGCGTACCTGCTAGCCCAAACGCTGATGTACTTTCGACTGCGGAGATTCCCTCAGACACAAGTATGGAAATTAGTCATTGCAGCATCGGGTGAACCAGACCACGAACAAACAGGTTTGGCTGAAGTTGTCCCTATACCTGGACCTAATGAAGTACGGGAGTTGATGGATCTTGGATCTAATGAAGAGAACAACATGACGGAACATCGAACCTCTGATACTGATGGTTCAGAATCATCAAAAGAGTCATCTTTGACAAAGAAGACAAAGAAAAGGAGACGAGCTCACCAGGGCGCTAATCAAGTCGCCCCTTTACTGAGGGAGAAAGCAAAGAAGATTATTAGCAAGATCCGTCATGAAAATTCTGCGACTTCTGATGTGAGTAAGCCGGTCTCGGGAGAAATGGATATTTCGATTTCGCACCGAGAGTCGAGTGGTGGAACAGCCTTTATCCCGGATACACTGCTAGCACTCATCTTCAGAGGTACAACAAACAGAGGATTTGAACCAGTCCACATGTCCAAAATCTTGGGCAGAGGAAATGGACGAAGCAGAGGAGAACGTTGACACGGCCGCGGTCCAGAAATTGGAGACGAAATTCTCGACCATCTTGAAGGAGCAACCGACAACTACAAAAGAGCAACTATGGCAGCCCCGATTGAGGAATTTGGGGCTTCTGTGCCCAGTCACCCTAACAGGAAATGTTCAAATGTTTGTTAAGCTTATGGGACTTAACTACGGGGTCATCAGTCCCTAAACTTACAAACTACTTATGAACTACTTACGAACTAGGACGGCACAAATATCCATGTCCGAGGGGGGATTCGAACCCCCGACCGTAGTGGCCGCGCAGACCGTGACTGGAGCGCCTCAGTCCCCTCGGCCACCGCGGCCGGCACCCTAACAGGACAAAGTAACTAACAGCAACCCTAAAGACATGAATCAGTCGCAAGCATATACAATAGCCACCCTCAACATAAATAAGATCCGGTCAGGTTTACGGCTGTCCATGTTACAGGATCTGTTACGTGCTGCCGACATTGACATCATATTGCTACAGGAAGTGACTGCCATAGAACTCGAACACATTGCCGGATATACTGCTATCACCAATCCGGGAAGTGGAGAGGATCTCGGGACAGCTGTTTTGGCAAAAGAAGGCATCATAATGACTGATGTGAAAAAAATACCGAATAGCAGGGGAATTGCAGTCACCGTTTACCGCACTCGCATAATTAACGTGTACGTGCCATCCGGCAGTAGCAATCGGCGAGGCAGAGCAGAATTCTTTACCAGTGAAATAGTACAGCTATTTGGTCGGAATTATGATCACCTAATACTTGCAGGTGACTTCAATTGTGTGCACCGCAAAGACCAGACGCCCAATTTCAGCACCTCGATGGAACTGAGACGTATCGTCAATGAACTGCGTTTAATTGACACTTGCGAACACCTGCATGGCATGTTACAAGGTTTCAAGTATGTCACGAGCCATTCTCCTAGTCGGCGGACAGAATATATGTCATCGAACAACTCACTTCTTCCGTCCTACATTCCGAAATTTGGCCGACAATTTTATCACACCATGCTGCATATATATGTACTGTTAACGTGTGAAAACAAGGCACTTACCGTGCCAGAGGCACGTGGAAACAGAACAATTCCATTCTCCATGATGCAGAATGCCAGCGTGCATTTAATGAAACATGGAGGGAATGTGAACGTAAAGTATCACAGTACAACTCAGTGACGGAATAGTGGCTCAAACATGCCAAACCAAGGATACGGAGAATGTTTCAAACTTATTCAAGAGAAAAGTATTATTGGCAAAAGAAGACCACAGAATTTTATTTCTCTTGCCTAAGAGAGTTATATAAATCGGACGCGACGATAATCGACAATTACGTACAAATAAAGCGAATTAAAGCAAAACTTCTGAAAGTTAAACGGCAACAGTGTGATGGGTACAATGTCCGGTCTAGGTCCGATACCCTGATAGAGCAGGAGGAAGCTTCTATGTTCCATGTACTTCGCGAGAATAAGAGAGGCAAAAGAAAAATTATCACGCAACTGCGGTTACGCGATGGGACCACCCTCGTGCAGCAACACGAAATAAAAAATGCAATCCACACTCACCTGGAAGAGATGCTGGCAACGGGAAGTAACGACGCAATAATGCAACAGGAACTGTTACAAAACCTGCAATGGGCTTGCGTGCAATGGGCTTCCCGCAGCGGTTCACAAACTTCATCAGTGCAATACTTAGTAAAGGTTTTACAAGAGCATTAGTCAATGGACAGCTCACAAAAGAAATTACATTAAAGAGTTCGGTGAGACAGGGCTGCCCTTTGTCAATGGCGCTTTTTGCTATCGCCATTGAACCCCTGCTTGCTGCACTGAACCAACGTCTACGAGGATTGAGAATCCGTGGACTCAAGATTGCCTGCAATGCTTACGCGGATGACGTCGGTTTCTTAGTCAAGGACGAACGGGAGTTAGAAGCAGCTCTCCACATCGTTAAGCAGTACGAACTTGCCTCAGGGGCGAAGTTAAATGAAAGAAAGTGTGGCATTATGAACATCGGGGGTGGGATTGCAATGCAGCACCACGGATACTTAACTCCAGTCTCCAAACTGACATGCTCAGGCATCGAATACCGGAACGACATAAGGCACACGATCGCTGTCAACTACCGAAATCTTCTCGCACGTCTGCGTGCATGCATACAGAGCCACTACATCAGAAAGCTTGATGACTTACAAAGGGTTACCCTCGCTAACGTTTACATAATATCGAAGATGAACTATGTTGCACAAGTATTACCGATGCCACACGGGACAATCCAACGAATTATGTCAGCCTTTGGTCACTTCGTCACTCGAGGGTACATCTTTAAAGTTAAATACGACACACTCACTTTGGCTGTTTGGGATGGCGGAATAAACCGTACGCATGTTGAAACTAAGACACGGGCGCTATACGTATGTAATACAAACAAGATCTGGAAGAATTTACCAAACAGTTTAACAGCCCACCTGTTAAACGAGATAACACCTACAAGTATGCAGCCTCCAATCAACGTCCAACATATTCCGAGCGCTATGTCCCATTTTCATACCTTTTTAATTGAGTTGAGCTACCTGCAGTTAAACATGCAAGATGATGAGCTCATGACGATGCGTGAAGTTTATAAAAAGCTAATGGAAACCAAGAACCGGAACATCATTGAACAAAAATATGCTAATCACAGATGGTCAATCATCTGGAAGAACATCCACTGCCGTGATCTAACAACTGCGGCCAGAGCCTCCTGGTATCGCTTAGGAAACAAGAAAGTCCACACCAACTCCAGGTTACATTCCATACACTTGGCGGACTCACCATTGTGCGCAACGTGCAACTTATTGGACAGCGACGAACATCTTTTTGTGTGCTCCAAGGTCCAAGACGTATGGAACTTTATTCGGAAGAAGCTTGCAATCATGACAAGAACATCGGTTCTTCATATCACACCTGATGATTTCTTGCACCCAGATACTGTTCCGTACCCTAAAACCAAACGGAACTCTGTTAACTGGCTGAAAGGACACTTTTTTCACTATTTCATGTCAAGCACAGCTAAAAGCAAAGAGGATTTCTCCATATATATAGTTCAACAACTTCACAAGTTATCACAAAAACAAAATTACAAGCGGAACTATGCGAACTTTTTAGAAGCAGTTTTGAAAGAAGAATTTAGAAACTACTGAGCACCCCAGACATTTCAAAACATAGAACACCACGTTTGAACGTACTTGGATATCTTTGGAATAAGAGCATTTTTAATACTTATATTTTTCTATTTTTTCAAATATTTTTGTTTTAATAAGTTCCACATTTAAACGGCGAGAGGACGCCTTTCTTTTAATTATGTACTCAGCACTCCTTTATGTATTAACATCTGTCATAATAAAAATACAAAACCTGGCAGCTCACGGTTCACGAGTTAAGAGCAGATAAATAAAGCGAAGAGACAAAGAATTGAATTGAATTGAATTGTAGAAACGATAGAAGCTAAACGGGAACACACATTTTTCGAGAAGACGGACTCGGAATCGTTCAGAGAGCCAGGAAAAAATGGATTCGAC
Organism: Locusta migratoria; assembly: GCA_026315105.1. Taxonomy (NCBI): domain Eukaryota; kingdom Metazoa; phylum Arthropoda; class Insecta; order Orthoptera; family Acrididae; genus Locusta; species Locusta migratoria. Next base: position 91,824,536 of record CM048754.1, on the reverse strand, counting down.
GAGGATACGTAAGTTTTATTTTAGTTCTTTTTATGGAAGAAGAATATGATTCTCATCGTGGAAGAGATCCATTAATTTTTACCTGCAGAAGAAAGGAAAATTATTTTACCAAAGGCCGATGAAGCCGACGCCGATGAAGGCGAATTTGGTGAGCGGAAGGACGGGTTGTAGGGGAGGAAGGAGACCTGACAAAAAAAAAAAAAAAAAAAAAAAAAAAACCGTTAAGACGTCTGCCTAGTAAGCATGGAGGTCCGGGTTCGATTCCCGGCGGCACCACAAATTTTAATTCATTGGTTCACGTTTGTCTTTAATGTCTTATATTCGAGACGAAAAACCGTCTCAGAGTTTCTCAATCTATATTTAAATAGCTGTTTCATTTTAAATAGATATTAACAAACCCTTAGACTGTTTTTCGTCTCAAACATGTCAAAGACATTAAAGATAGAGCTGAAGCATTGAATTAAAATTTGTGATGCGACCGGGAATGATAAATTTAGAATGATAAATTTATCACCTTAGCCTAGGGTTAAAGGCAGGGAAGTTGCAATATATCCATTGCCGAGGTGCTATTCCGCTGCATGGAGAGCCTTGGCAGTAGTGGCAATTATTCATAGGAACACAGCAGCTGAATTAAAGTTTGTGACGTGAAGGAAATCGTGCTTAGACGATTCCAAGGCGCTTTAATCGCTAGTGATGCGGTGGTCTAGCGATAAGACGTCTGCCTGGTAAGCGTGGAGGTACGGGTTCGATTCCCGGTCGCATCACAAATTTTAATTCAATGCTTCAGCTTTATCTTTAATATAATTGCTGTTTCCTTGCTCCATTCTCGAGTTGAACAGCAACAGAGACGACTAGTACTGTTATAAGGCAATCTTCACCGTGTATTGTTCCGTGATTTACAAAGGAAGTATACAGACGTAAATTCAGTTGCAGGTGTTCGTTTCATAAGACGAGAACTAGCAGAATCTGGTAAGTTTCGTAATTTCTGAATTAATTTTACATGCGATCTTTACTCTTCAGTCGTATTTGCGTCAAACTGGAGCGGGTTACGTTGATGAAGGTTTTGATGAACAAAAACAATCCGTTACAATTTTTTGATCCCACAGATTCCAGCTATCAGTCATTGTGATTTAGGTGACGCGGATAATTATTTCTTCGTTGTCGGGAGCACTTTCAATGAAAGGAAATTTCATGTTTGTCGAGATAAGCTGAAGAGGTTTCGCGTATGGAGTAGTTTTTTTTTCTATACGAGCATCTTCAATCAATTCGATAAGAACCAACGCGCTTGTAACATTCGTTAAAAATGTTTTTCTTTTCGTAACAGTTCTTTTATCAGTATCCAGTTAATCAGCTGTCATACACTGTTTCGGTATAGATTTATTTCCAGAAATTGGGCTTATAATTACTAATATTTCTGATAAGTCTGAAGCCGTGAGTTAACTCACTTTTGCTTCCCTGCCTCCATTATATAACTGTATCAGAGGCAACCAAAGAGCTGAGTTTCACTTTCTTCCAAAAGACGACCAAACACCGATATCAAATATCACTATTTAGAAATTTTGTAATTTCTTGTTGTTAAAATAGTGACACTAAAACCAGTACAGAATTTCAAATGTTCAAAAGTTTGTAATCTATGGGACTCAACTTCTTGGTTATTAGTCCCTACCTTACAAACTACTTAAACTAAGGTAGACTAACCTAAGAACAACACCAACACCTATGCCCGTGGGAGGACTCGAACCCCCGAAGGCAAACGGTCGCGCGAACCGAAGGACGGCACCTCAGTGCGCACGGCTAATCCGCCGCGGCGGAATGGATTACCGAAAGAAATTGTTGACATCGGAAAATGAACATTTCTGGTGATTTACATACGTCCGAGAATGTCACCAGGTGCCTGAAACCGACCAGAAATAAATATTCCAATAATTTTTCTTGTAGAGTCACAGTGTTAACGATTTCGCACATTTGCATAACAGGAGATATATCGAAAGTCTGTTGTCTTTGATATTGGTTGTATTTCCCACTAGAGTAGTTGACGTCGGCAGACTTGTTGCAAATTAATAAACAGTGACACTGAACACTATAATACTGCTATTATCCTCTACTGCCCCGACAATAAACAAATATACTTTGACCATAGTTCATTACTAAACAAACAAACACACACACACACACACACACACACACACACACACACACACACACACACACACAAACAAAATTCCCTTCACTTTAAATTAAGTAGTATTAGACCTAACCATAAAAATAAAAAGTCGGATTAAATATTTCGACATAACAGTGTTTTTATATATGAAAGTGGCATATGGTTGCAGGTGACAAATCGTGAACGAAGACCCACACAGATGATGCAGGAAAACTGCCAACAACTCCAACATGTAAAACGAGCAATAAAAAGGACCCACTGAAGATGCTACAAGTGTGGCAAAACATGTGTGATTATACAAAAACGAAAACCACTGACCTTTAGCGACATAGTCCAACGCATTGCCCACTACGCTACTGCTAACAGTTAGGCCGTTGTTAACTGATGCTTATATGGCATTTGTAGACACTAGATTATCATTTATCGTACAAAGAACGACGTGTTTTTGTTAATTCTTCAGTGCGCCATTGCTTTGAAATGACAGCGTGTAAGTTACAATAAGAAAATCATCAAATACGCAACGCAAGATGGCGTATGCCACAGAGAGTTCTTGGGCGAGGAATTTCACGTGACATCTGCGAACGGATGGTTTTCGTTAATTCAATGAAGGCTGTCAAAACTGCATTATTTTTTGCAAATATCTCTCACACGATACGAGATATGAAAAAAAAAAAAAAAAAAAAAAACACAAGGGAACAAAGTTGTAGAGAGAGGAGAATTTTCTCCTCTACATATTTGTTTATTCAATTTTCGCGTCAGATGAACGGTTTATTTGCAATTAAAATTACATTACTAAGGGCTTTTCTTGGTGTTACTAACGTATTTCTTGTCCGAAATATGTGAAAAAACGAGGTTCTGGTCTCTGGTAGCCAACAATTATGTCTGTAAAATTTGATGCTGATCGGTTGAACGGTTCGACCTAAAAAGTGGGAACACGTTACAGCCAGACAGACATCCCAAAATCGCCGTTATTTTTGCAAATATCTCTGAAACGATACGAGATATGAAAAAAACATAATGGAGCGAAGTTGTAGAGAATTTTCTCCTCTACCAATTAGGTTATTCAACGTTCGTGTCAGATGAACGGTTCGTTTTCAGTTACAATTATATTACAAACGGCTTTTTTGGTATTACTACCGTATTTTTGGTCGAAAAATTTGAGAAAGGGAGGTTCTGGTCTCTGATCGGTTGAACAGTTCGTCTTAAAAACAGGGAACACGTTACGGACAGACAGACATACATCCGAAAATCGCCGTTATTTTTGCAAATATCTCTGAAACGATACGAGATATGAAAAAAAAAAAAAAAAAACATAAGAGAGCAAAGTTGTAGAGTATTTTCTCCTCTACAAATTCGGTTATTCGTGTCAGATGAATGGTTAAGCCGTTATTTTCATTTAAGTTCGAGCTGTCAAAAGACGATCGCAAAGGCCCACTTTTAGTGTTATTACCGTAACCTAAAGTGGGCCAAAAAGGTCTTCAACATCAAGATGATTACGGGATATAATATAGTATACGGTAGAAAGTAATTAATCTCAATAAAATCTGTTATGGCAGCTATTCAGATATCGTCTATAATATCACGTTGTTTTTCCGTGGACAATAATAGTTAAATTCTATAAAAAAAGAATTAGAAAACTTGTGTATTGCTGGCATTAGATCTTAATCGCGAGTAACCGCGACGTGTATGGTGAGATGCGGCTTTGCTACCTAGACACCCTGCAACACGGTGCAAATTGACACTGGTTGCTATTGACAGCACATTAGAGAGTGACAGCTCTGTGCGGATTTCATCTGACTGATAACTAAAGGTAGATACAGCATAAAGGCAAATAAGAGAGATTTCGAGTTAAGAAAAATAGCTGTATGAATATCAGCAGACCAGATGGAAAACTCATTCTCAGCTTCGGAAAGCTGAAAGGTGCATGTCATGTTGCCTGTTCGTACAGTCTGACTCCAAACACGACGTCCTGTGAGTGCACGAAAGGCATTTTTCAGCACTGTGGCGGGGTTACTCCGAGCTGATATCCGTAACTAGCAGTCATCAGCTGCTGTGGTCATCATTGGGTGGCCAGAGCGAGTGAAGTCATCAACTGTTTCTGTGTCTATACCTCCTCCTCAAGAACATCGCTTTGGTTCATTCCGAGACGTCTAGAAACTTCCGCGATAAGAATCACTCCTGTAATAAAGTAACAATGCGGATAGGATCAAACTACGGAACTAATCTTCGAGGTATAGTGAAAGACAGTCGGCATAAGCAGGATGGTTCCTTGCTGGTGTTGTGACTGTAAATGATCGGCCGTCTTGCCCACTCTGTCACATTATCACTGCTCACGCATGAGTGTTTACATTTTCGTACGGGTTAGTGACATTTACGGACAATCCAGGGAGTTGTTATTGAGCAAAGAGCTTCAATTTCCGCCATATTTGAGGCGAATTGAACTGGCGTTCGCCATGTTATTTGGGGTATCGACTGACAGCTCGTGTGCCACAACCGCTCGAGAATTTTTCCTATTTACAGTTCCACGTTTTAAGTAAAGACTGACTATTGAATGCGGACGTGCATCAAGTTTCGTCAGACTTTGTGGAAGCTGCAAGTATATTACCTGAAATTGCGGTAATGAAATATCACGAACTTGTCAGTAATACAGATCCGGTTTGAAGTATAACAGTTAGTTGAGATTTGCTGCTGTGAAAATATTTGTGTTTGATTTTAATGAAAGTACATGGTCTAAACGAGCTGCGAAACATACAGTGAAAAGTACTCGTTATTACAATCATGAATGACACTTTTCACTCTGCAGCGGAGTGTGCGCTGTTATGAACAGGCTCGAGTCCCGATTCCGGCACACAATTTTAATCTGCCAGGACGTTTCATATCAGCGCACACTCCGCTGCAGAATGAAAAGTTTCATTCTGGAAACATCCCTTAGGCTGTGGCTAAGCCATGTCTCCACCATATCCTTTCTTCCAGGAGTGCTAGTCTTGCGTGTTTGCAGGAGAGCTTCTGTGAAGTTTGGAAAGTAGGAGGCGAGGTACTGGCGGAAGTAAAGTTGTGAGGCAGCATCGTGAGTCGTGTCGGGATAGCTAAGTCGGTAGAGCGCTAGCTCGCGAAAGGCAAAGGTCCCAGGTTCCAGTCCCGGTTCCGGCACAAAATTTTAATCTGCCAGAAAGTTTCACGAACAATCATGATCATGGATTTGCATATGCTGTTAATGTGTCGTAACAACTGCTTTCATAAACTCTAGTATACACTTATCATGTATTTACTTAGCCTATTAAGACTACAAACTTGTAAAATTGTCCTCAAAGTGTTTGATTGTGAACTTTGGGGGACGAAATTTGAATACAAAGACGAAAGTGACAGCAAAATACTGTAGTTAAAAATGCGCCTAGGTCATCTGCCACAAAAGCATACCACTCAGAAGTAACGCATCATTAATAACTTTCGTTGTTGCCACGCTGAAATAAATACATAATTGTTGTAAAAACATAAACATATACAAGTGTACAAATTATGGCAGTCACTGCTGCTTCCACACTTTGCACTGGTTACATGTCATACATGCTCGATCAATTATTGTCAACAAATGAAAATATTTTTAAAGAAGACATTCAAAAGTGTGGTTTCATCAACAGTAGGTGTAACAGAAAAAAAACCACTGACAATAGCTAGAATGTCCATATTTTTTTGGTGCATATTTCAAGGGAATTACAGGATAGGTCATCGAAAGAGCTTCACAAGCGCTTATTGGTGAGAACCGATATGAAGGTCATAACAGGAATAACCTTTGCAATTGCATTCCCGCATGAGACAATGACAACATTTTCCCCATGTTCTGCGGCAATAAAGTGCAAGCGATTCTCACCTTTCTTCGCTAAAACTTCAGGAGCCTTGTGCAGTGAGATGCGACATCCCTTTTCGTCCGTATTGTAGATGAGGTGGGGTTTGTCAAGTAACTCCAATTCGGAAAAGACCGTTTTCACTTTCTGAAAATGTTCATTTACAGTAATCTCGTTTAGATTTGCAGCTCTTCCCAAGTTCAAGTGTTATGCCTTCCTTCTTGCAATGTCTGGGTGTCTTTTTAGGAGATCTTGAGCCATTTGCGTCCAGCCTCTCTCTTCGTCTCCTTAAAAGGATTCTGCTCACTATTCTTTTCACAATATACGTACACACATTTTCTGAGCACCTTTGGTGTGATTGGTTACCCAACGTCAGCGACTAGAAAAATTCCTTGGCAAAGTTCTCTATCCTGAGCGTCGTCCAACCAAGTTTGTCGTCCCAAACGTTTAGTTGTTAATCCAGAACTTATATGGTAGCGTAACGTGCTTCGAGGAATCCTTTATGTTTTCGAAGCGGCTCTGACAGGTATCCCTTCAGCAACAGCTTCCATAGCTCGTTTCAAACTATCTACATTCCATGTTACTCTTTTTTTCTGTGCCTCCATCTAAAAACAAACATTTCCAATAAGCCCGACGTTCCAGGGTTATGGCTGTAAAATTGTGATTGTGTATTTTTTTGAAGTACCGTACTTCAATTATAGCTACCAAACATTATTGATCTAAATGTGGAATGTCCTATCACAAAGATTACCAAGAATGTTCAAATGTTTGTAAAGCTTATGGGACTTAACTACGGGGTCATCAGTCCCTAAACTTACAAACTACTTATGAACTACCTACAACTAAGGAAGGCACAAATATCCATGCCCGAGGGGGGATTCGAACCCCCGACCGTAGTGGTCGTGCAGACCGTGACTGAAGCGCCTCAGTCCCCTCGGTCACCGCGGCCGGCTACCAAGAATGAATTTACAATCTTTTCTTTTGACAATTCTTGCAACGACCAACTAATAGCTCAATAAAAAATGTATCATATAGTTTATATTTTGAGATAGCAAATACGTGTTACATAAGGTTCCCGGCGTACGCCCAATGGAGAGAAACGCAGTTACTAGTGAGCAAGCGGTCTTACGTAACAGTGTTTATGTGTTTTCGAAACAGGAACATCGACGGCCTTATAACCCGGAAGTTCTACCAGCAACTATGACATCCGGTCGTGAAAGCCTTCATTGCATGCGTAGTATACTGTTAGTAGAGCCTGTTCTGTTGATGCTGGGAATGGAGCGGTCTACTGTCTGGCGAATCTCTGGAAGAGTTGTGAAGCGAATGCCACGAAGTCACAAAGACTTAGCTCCAGGGAGTATGGTGGATGGTACAGTACTTCCAGTCCCATCGACTGAACAGAGCAGCCACAGCTTGCGCTGTATGCGCCCGCACATTGTCCTGCAAAATGATGGCTGGGTTGCGCAGAAAGTGTTGCCGCTTCTTTCGCAGAGCTGGTCGCAGGTGATGCTCCGAAAACGAACAGTAATACTGTGCACTGTCGGTGTATCGTGGCGGAACGTAATGCGTTAGGATAACACCATCACAGTCGTACAAGAGAATCACCATAACTTTCACCATCCTGGGGCTCTGACGCACTTTCGACTTTCGCGGCAACCCATAATGACGCCATTCGTTGGATTAGCGTTTCAGTTTTGGCTCGTACGATGTGGCCCGTGTTACGATACGGCGTAAGAAAGCCTCTCCTTCGCTCTCATGGCGCTCCAAGTGAGTCTGAGCAGCGTCGTAACGCATCCATTTCTGCATTTCCGTCGTGATGCAATTTTTCGCATGCCCTGGTGTTCCTTTAGGACACGAAGCACAATCGTATGGGCTAACCCGGTTTCGTGGGCAAGCTCACGAATCGATGACTACCCACTAACCTGGGAACAGTATGCTTCTTCAGAGACGCTAGGACGAGCTGCCCGATGCATGTCTGACACAGTTTGCTGACCTTATTTTAGGCTTCTACCAAACCTTCCAATGTTATGTACAGCAATGCCGATTCCCCGCACGCCTCTTGAGGACACTGTTTTTCTGTACGACCTCTGGCACATTCAGTCTTGATCCAACTCCGTTGTTCCTGTTTGGAAAACACAGTGACGCCGTTACGTCAGCCCGCTCGCTCACAAGTGGCTGTGTTTGCCTCGATTATGCGCACGCCGGTGACGTGGGACGGGCGAGTCCATTTGCTCGGAGGGAAGGTAGGTATGTCAACAACGTGTGGTGTCAGCGACAGCAGTAGAGTCCATTCCGTAGTGTCTCTACAACAGTGTTGCCACTATTTAAATTCAAACGCTGTTTATAAGGGGTATTTATATAGATTCCATTTGTGATTTCTGGTACTGATACATAAAAAATACACATATCTTGGAACGATTGTGTATTCTCACTGTTACTGTGTAGACTATCTGTTCAGTATTATCTGAAGACTGCCTCGAAAGCCAAACCCGGTTCATAACGAACGAATGAATAAAACACTTTTGGAAACATTTTCGTTTCACTATTTTTGGGTCAACAGCACTCTTACTTAAATTTATTAATAAAGAGCAGTCTAGAATGCAATAATTTATTTCATTCAACTAGTTTGAGTGTTATTTAGACCATCTTGAGGAATTTTGACTCCATCGATGTTGTGGAGGTGGCAGGTAGCTGGGAGCCTTCCAGTGCGTCACTGCTCCCAGCTACCTGCCAGCTCCACAACATCGATGGAGTCAAAATTCCTCAAGATGGTCTAAATAACACTCAAACTAGTTGAATGAAATAAATTAGTGCATTCTAGACTGCTCTTTATTAATAAATACTGAATAAAAATATTGTGAAAAAAAACCAACAAACAAACTTGTAATACATACACAAAATTGTACTTTTTAATTCAATATGATTTGTGGACAAAGTTCCGGAATTTTTTGACGTATACCACGGGTTCTATACCGACGTAGATGACGTCGTGTATATGCCACGTGTGGCGGACAGGCGAGAGACGGCTACCGCTGGCGCTGACGCCTTGTGAGTTTGCGTCGGCTGGCGGGCAGGATGTGCCGTCAGCGACGACAGATGACGTCCAGGTGGCGTCAAGACGAAGCAGGCACCCCTCCGTCGGTGAAATAGAGTGCACGTAGGATACACTCCTGGCCGTTAAAATTGCTGCACCACGAAGAAGACGTGCTACAGACGCGAAATTTAACCGACAGGAAAAAGATCCTGTGATATCCAACTATTTACTTTTCAGAGCTTTCACACAATGTTGGCACTGGTGGCGACACCTACAACGTGCTGACATGAGGAAATTTTCCAACCGAATTCTCATACACAAACAGCAGTTGACAGGTGTTGTCTGGTGAAACGTCGTTGTAAGGAGGAGAAATGCGTACCATCACGTTTCTGACTATTGCGATTGCGGTTTATCTATTGCGACATTGCTGCTCGCGTTGGTCGTGATCCAATAGATCTTAGGAGAATATGGAATCGGTGGGTTCAGGAGGGCAATAGGGAACGCAGTGCTGGATCCCAACGGCCTCGTATCACTACCAGTCGAAATGACAGGCATCTGTACGGATCGTACAGCCACGTCTTGATCCCTGAGTCAACAGATGGGGACGTTTGCAAGACAACAACCATCTGCACGAACAGTTCGACGACGTTTGCAGCAGAATGGACTATCATCTCGGAGACCACGGCTGCGGTTACCCTTGACGCTACATCACAGACAGGAGGGCCTGCGATGGTGTCCGCAGCGACGAACCTGGGTGCACGAATGGCAAAACGTCATTTTTTCCGGATGAATCCAGGTTGTGTTTACAACATCATGATGGTCGCATCCGTGTTTGGCGATATCGCGGTGAGCGCACATTGGAAGTGTGTATTCGTCATCGCCATACTGGCGTATCACCCGGCCTGATGGAATGGGGTGCCATTGGTTACAACACGTCTCGGTTATCTCTTGTTCGCATCGACAGCACTTTGAACAGTGGCCGTTACACTTCAGATGTGTTACGACCCGTGGCTCTACCCTTCATTCGATCCCTGTGAAACCCTACATTTCAGCAGGATAATGCACGACCGCATGTTGCAGGCCCTGTACGGGCCTTTCTGGATACGGGAAATGTTTAGTGGAGCAGGCAAATAATTGAAATTAAATTAAACAATTTTTAATTTGTAGATCACAGACAATGTGGAGTACGGTAGTGTAGATTTCAAAACAATTCCCCCCCCCCCCAAGAGTTCTTACACTGCATGCAAACGTATAAAACTGCGGATCTTTCCATATTTATTAACTATTCTTTTTCCAGCCCATAGCCATACCAAAAATGGAATCGATAAGATACGTCACAATATATCGCAGGACTCAAATTTAAATGACAACACTTGCGCGCAACAATGTTATACTTGAGTACGGTAGTGTTGTAATGGCCAACAGCAGTTGTTGTTAACGTGGTTTTCCCAGGGATTTGTAAGCACAATAAGAAAAAATTGTGATGTTCACCTATTTGCTGTGATAACAAATTGCAAATTAAAAACAGCCTTCATTGCACTTAATTTATATACTGCTAACTCGTGGCGTCTGTTTTGGTCATCTTCAGAACATTGTTCTGAGTCTGCTGATGTGCATAAATCAAGCTACGAAAATATTAAAGCCCTAAGATTAAGCTTTGTGTATATATCATTCTGAAGTTGCCACAAAATGGCAAACCACATTAGCAGCAAAGAAATAAGTACAATCAAGACTTCTTTATTAAATAAATAAAGAAATATGGGTCACAGAGTAGGGTTATTCATTAAAAAGAAACTTATTGATGTATCGTATTTCGTCTCCCTGTTGGTCCCTTAAAAGTTCTTTAAGTCCCTTTTTACAACAACTTTGTCCTTTAAGTCCCGATAATTTGTTGTTTTAAATTTCTGTGTGAAGTCCATGAGGCATATCGTCTTCACTCACTATTCATCGCATTTACTTACGCCGGAGATACATTTCGAGTGAAATCGCATAAACTTTCTGGTGTGCTAACTGGCGAGCAGGTCAATAAAACTGCCTGTTTCTCCATTATGTTCTTCAAATCAATATCTTGATCCGATCGCTGACAAACTTGTCAGGATCTCCCAATGTGCTAGTCTGAAGATTTCCTGAAGATTCCATCAAAACTGTTCCATCCGGCTTATTGTTTATAGAGAGAAAACACACGCGCGTGCGCGTGCGCGAACAACCACGACGCAAATATTTAACTTAAAGACAACAAAATCGAACAATATTGGAAGTCACTTTGCAAATAATACAGCACTGAGTAAAGAAGCGTTTCGCGTAGACTTACGATTACGCAGTGGCATGGAATGTAGGAGACTCACCTGCAACAGAAAACAAAAACAAACGAGATTAGTTTTGGTTCTCGCAAAGATGGAAGGTTTGACATGCTTATATTCGTAATATAATGAAATCTGTATTAAAAATGCTTATAGTTTACCAGCGATTCCCAAAGCGGTCTATATAGACCCCGAGGGGTCTATTCCAACCTGCAAGGGGTCCACGTGGGCGGAAAAATAATTTGGGGTTCTGTTTGTTGTAAATAGGGGTCCACGATATTGGTTCACATTTAGGAAGATAGCAACCTCATGGTGATCTTGAGAATCGTAACGATTTATACATTTCTTTGAATCGTACTGCAAATTTCTTCTTAACATCTACCAAGAAATTTGATAATATCGAAATTTTTATGTTAAAAATTGTTGCGAAATGTATTAATTCTTCACTTAAAACGTATCTTCCAAAGAACCAGCTGCGACGCAATGATGATACACTTTGAACCAAATCACATTTTAATTTCCCATTACCTTGTAGCTCGGTGTTGTTACCTAAAGAATTTTTTTTAATAATTAAAGTATGTAAGTCACACTTTGAAAATACTTTTGGCGGTCCAACTTTTGGCCAGTTGCCGACCGCTGCTATTTACCGTCAACGATTTTTACAGCGTCAAAATCGGAAAAGTGAATTATCCCCTTTTCCCTGGGAGTGGCCATGCCTACGCGGCTCATTGTAGATAAATATTTCTTCAATTTAGGAGTGGGTATTATAGCCAAGCTCAGTGTTTTGAGTGTGTGCAGCTACCGTAATACCCACTTCAACCACCGGGCCAGCTCTACGCCCATGGAAAATTACATTATTGTGTGTTATATTGTTGAGGAGAAATGACGGTATGAGGACTGAGCTACCTGAAACGAAACTACAGGCTCAAACTGACTACAGATACAGGTGGAATGGACAGAAGGGTTAGAAGGAGACGAACTAACGGAAGAGAGGAATAATTACAACGCAGGTTTTTAGTAGTAGAGTATATTTCTGACGAGTGTTAAGGAAAAAACTATGAATTTTCTGTTTTTGAGGGTCGTGTACTGTAGAATTAATTATACTAGCTGTATCCCGCATGCCTTGCAATGCCATGGAAAGAAAAAAGAAGTGCTTCTTTCTGCGGGTATCATTTGAATTTAAAACATAATGTCATTCCTTCGCGTCTATCGATGCTCTAATTTATATAAAAAATTATGCATCCCGTATTTCACCCCCTTATTAGTCTAATTTCCAAAAATACCGACACACGTGTCTTTTAAATTCGAACCCCGAATCCAAATCCGAAAATTTGTAGTTCTAACTTCAAAATTACCTAAATAGCAACGGATTTTCGAAAAACATCCCCTCTCCAATTTAACCCCCTTGAAGGTTGAATTTCCGAAAATACCGAAACACGTATTTTTTAAATCACAACGAACAATACAAATACCAATGTTAGCAGCTATAGCTTCATAATTGTCTTGACAAAAAAGTGTTTTCGAAAAGAAGTTTTGATCCCCTCTTTTACCCCCTTAGTTTTTTAATTTCCATACAAACCGAAACTCTTGTCTTTTTAATCTTGATCAAGAGTTCATATCCTAAGTTTCGTAGTTATAGCTTAAAATTTGAGTTAACAGCAACATATTTTTGAAAATAAATTTTTTGCCTCACCTATTTTACCCCCTTATTTGTCGAATTTCAAAAAATGCCGAAACACGTGTCTTTTAAATTCGAACCCTGAATTAAAATCCGAAATTTTCTAGTTCTATCTTCAAAATTGCCAAAAAAACTACATATTTTCAAAAAACGTTTCATCCCCTATTTCACCCCCTTACAGACGGAATATCGAAAAATCGCTTCCTCAATGACGCCTACAGAGTAAGATCAACACCCTCCACGAATTTCAAGTTTCTATCTTTAGTGGTTTGGGCTGGGCGATGATGAGTCAGTCAATCAGTCAGTCAGTCAATCGGGACACTTCCTTTATATATAGAGATTAAATATTTTTTCATAAATATATGTTAGATTAGTTGACCCATGCGAATAATTCGCACTCCATCCTTATCAGCCACAGACAGGTGAGATAGTAATGGAGAAAAGGCAGATGCGAATACATATGTATGAAAATAATAAACTTTAAATAATAGTAACAAAAATTAGTCTCGTGTAAGACAATTTATGTAATTAAATACAATTAATTGTGAAACATATAAAAATCAGATAATGACTTTATGTTTATTTTATTAAACTGAAGGAGAGGCATTGAATTAAAATTTATGTTGTGGCCGGGATTCGAATCCGGGACCTCCTAATGCATATCAAATTGCCAGGGCTCTCCGATATTGCTGTTGAGGGAGACGTGCTTTAAGACAGTCCGTGTAGTCGCTTTGGCTGCAACGCTGTTTTAGCTGAGTGGTCTAAAGCGCCTACCTAGTAAGTAGGAGGTCCTGGCTTCGTATCCCAAGCACAGCACAAATTTTAATTCAATGCCTCTCCTTATGTTTGATATCTTTGGTATAACGAGACAATATTGTCTCAAGGAAATGTATTATTGTTCATATTGTTTATTTTATTGTTAGAAAAGTTGTTTATTTTAAAAACTTCTTTGAAAACATTGTTAGTAGTTATAATGTGATCCTCGTTTACTTTCTGGCTGTATGTGTCTTTACCACAAATATAAATATCACTGAATGAGCAAACTCCTGAAAAAGCTGTTGTGCCTGTTAGTTACATTAAAGTATTTGTGTATTTTTTGTCGTTACATTGACGTATGTAACCATAATCCTCTGATAAACTATGCTTTACATCAACGTGTATAACTGAAATCCTGTAATGAACTCATGCTTCAAAGAAGGTCTTTGGCTTTCAAAAAAGCCGTAAATACATCTCCCATTTACTATCGTTCGCTAGGTATTAACTTAGATTGTACGAACAGTACATATTTTCTCAAAATAAAGTTTCATTTGTGAAAACAGTAACTTTAACTATTTGTGTATTTTTTGTCATTAGTGGAGAATGAGACCTTCAAAATGATACTTCAACTAGCAGAATTTATGGTGGACATTTTGCTATTTTTCCTTTATCCCATTATCTGTGATGGATTTTTGTGAGAAAGTATGCGTTTTCGAATCCATGTTTATTAGACTTATTTTTCTTCTTTAGGTCAGTACTACCACCTCGAACACACGCAAAAAGGAAACGGAGTTTGAAAAAATCTCCAGAATGTCTTGACTGATTTACGTCAAATTTTTACAACACATTCTAATAAAAATTTCGGACTTTGCTCAAATAGTGTCAGAAGATATTTTCTAGGTCTCTCAAATCTAATTTCAATAATGCTACTACTGCAATTATCATAACACTCAACTTGTTCTGAAAACTTCTTCAAGTCACAAATTCTAAGATATTTCTCACTGATATCTATACCACAACGGTAACCATCCATACTTCCTTAATTGAAAGTAATGAAACTGACACCTCTCGTGATTAGGTAAGTGAACCAAACAATTATACATCTTAGGAAAAAACTTAATCAGATCCTGTAGATCAAGCTACAAAAGTCCAAACAACTTCCAAAAAAAGTTCTGCTACACTTATACGATTTCCATTAAACAGCAAGGCAAAATCTGAAACATTTATCTTCACATCATGAGCAGATTCACGGAAAGCATCAACCAGGCATTGAGGAACGTCATCAATTGTCCAATAATTTGATTCAAAATAACGTTGTGCTGTCATAACAATCCTTTATTACCTACAAATTAAGTGAATATAAATATGTGTGTGTGTGGGGGGGGGGGGGGGAGGGGTTGCATAAAAACATATATGGTACATAAGTAACAATGTTACCTAAAATTAGGAGTGGCTGGTGACCAATGTATTTCAAATGTTTACTTGATTATAAAACAATTTTTTGTAAGGACATATGTATTTTTGCATCGCAGTCCATATATTTAAAAAACGGAGAATATGTAATACATAAATGGGACACTTTGTTAGAGGAAAAAACCAAGAATGTTTTTCACTGAGCTACTTCATAGTTTAACATGATAATATTAAAATTTTGGATGTATTTTGTATATGTTATTTAAAATGTATGTGATCCATAAATACGTGTATGATACATAAAGAGAAAACATTAGAAACAATTTCAATAAGTTCTTGAGCGATTTGCGTCAGATTTTACCATCCTACAGATGAACATGGCTAAGTTTACAAGGGGAAGTGAAGGCAAGTTGACGAGGAGTTTGGGATGACGAATGATTAATTCAGTCTGATTGCAAACAGCAGTGGCACTTCCTAGTCGATAGAGCTCCGCATGTGCTATGAAATGAGCTGAAGTTCATGTTTCAGGGCATTAGAATAGCGGTAATTTTTTCAGACCAGATTTCAGGTTTTTGGCAAACTAAAACCATACTGTTAGCTTAATGCATGCAGTTATCTCGAAAGCGTACGTAGTGTTGTTCTTAGTTTTTGATTACAAATGGGTGCTTCGGGTGAGGAAAAAAAAAAAAAAGAAATGTTAGTAAATCTAAGGGACATCACTGCAGTGGTTATCAGTCACTACTTAAACTAACTTACTCCAGCGCGCAGACCCATGCCCAAGGGAGAACTCGAACCTCCGACGGAGAGCAACCGCAGCAAGGCGCCTTAGTGCGCTCGACCACTCCACCGCGGCTCGGGTGAGAAAACGACTTTACTAGGAGGGGAATAAGACGAACTCGTCATCTTGCCGAAACAATTCGTAAATCATTTTAATGAGGTTTTGAATTCAATTTACAGTATTGAACATGAGTAACAAGAATAAAACAAATGGTAATACGCAGCAATGACCACAGTAGTCTACGAGAGCTGACCGCGGCGTAGTGGCCAAGCGCATTGAGATCGTTCCCCGTCGGGGGTTCGAATCCCCCCCTAGGCCATGGATGTTTGTGTCGTGTTTAGTATAAGGTAGTTTATAAGTGATTTTAAACATATAGGTTTACTAATATTTGACGAATTTCAGCCAAAAAAGAGGCAAAATTTGATAAAATACCTTGATCCAGATTTCGGCAGCACCTAAGGGTGCCTTCATCAGAAGAATAAAAAATTAAAACATAAGACGTACAATTACGAGCAGTGTGCTCAAGTCCAAACTTATAAAATTATGCAACATGCTATCAAAAGGCTAGCAAGTCAGAAGTAAAATAAAGGCAGCTCGCCTGTGTTAGGCTTACACTGCTGCTCAACAGCCGACCGAACGCCGTCAAGTGGTTGGGCTGAACTTTGTCAAATATTAGTTCATAAGTAGTCTGTAAGTTTAGGGACTGCTGACCCCGCAGGTAAGACCCTTAAGCTTAAAAAACATTTGAACATTTTGAACGACACCAGCTGTCAAATATTAGTTCATAAGTAGTCTGTAAGTTTAGGGACTGCTGACCCCGCAGGTAAGACCCTTAAGCTTAAAAAACATTTGAACATTTTGAACGACACCAGCTGTCAAATATTAGTTCATAAGTAGTCTGTATGTTTAGGGACTGATGACCCCGCAGGTAAGTCCCTTAAGCTTAAAAAACATTTGAACATTTTGAACGACACCAGCTGTTCCGGCGATGCAGAAAGCGAGAGCTGACTTCAAAAAATGTTCAAATGTTTGTAAATCTATCGGACCAAACTGCGTGGTCATCAGTCCGTAGCTTACAAACTACTTAAACCTAGGTAAACTAACCTAAGGACAACACACACACCCATGCTCCAGGGAGGACTCGAACCTCCACGGCGAGCAACCGCGCGCTCCGCAGCGAGACGCTTTAGACCGCTCGGCTACTCCACCGCGGCGAGCTGACTTCGTTGTACATTACAAGCATTGCTGTCAGAAGAGCTTTACAAACTGAAACAGCAGAAGAAAGCTGGGATATAAAGGAAGAGAGCAGAAAAACAGAACGCCGAAAAGGGGGCTAAGGGAAGAAGAAAAACAAATGCTACAGCCCGCTCCACTTTCAAGCTGTAGGATGAAAGGAAGAACGTCATTGACACGGCAAGCAATCAAATTGTTTTCAACAAACATGAACCGAATTACAAAAATATGTTCAAATGTTTGTAGAGCTTATGGGACTTAACTACGCGGTCATCAGTCCCTAAACTTACAAACTACTTATGAACTAGCTAATACTAAGGACGGCACAAATATCTGTGCCAGAGGGGACAGTCCAATCCCCGACCGTAGTGGCCGTGCAGACCGTGACAGGTGCGCCACAGACGGAACCCAATTACACAATTGTTGCTACACCCGAACCATAAACGACAAGAATGTTCAAATAATTATCTTCTTAAGTGAAATTAATCACACTCAAAAGAATATTCGCGTATAAGAAAGACGAGTCAAGCCTAAACACGTGTGAATCATTAGACTCCACACCGATATGACATGCGTCAAAAAACTCTTTTTCATAGTAAGAACATAAAATAATAGAAATTTATTTTTCTCCTTTGTGCATATTCTACAGGGTGTCTCACGAAAGCCGCCTGCCAGGCGTCCTTGGACCGCTGTGTTCTGTTGGGTACTGTTCGGCTCCCGGCCGCCGCCATCGCATCCGCCGACCACGGCAGCGCCCGATTCTCGGACTCTATTGTGCCGCGGACGCATACACTGAGTTTAAAAAACATTGCCATCTGAGTAACCTAAGCTTACTTTTATTTACAGTACATGTTCAAAATGATGTCCCTCTATGGAAAGAGCGGCCTGACATCTCTTGAACACATTCGCGAACATTCGACCAATTTCGGTTGCAGAAATCTGGGAAACACTTGCTTGTATACACCTTGTATTTTAACATTCCCCAAAGATAAAAGTCACAGGGATTTAGATCTGGAGAATGACGAAGCCAGTCAACTATCCTAACATCAAAAACACTTCGTATTGCTGCCATAGAAGCATTGTCAGTGTGTGGTCTTGCATTGTCCTGCATGAAATGACCGTACAAATTTTCTTTGGGTGAAAGTTCTTGACAAAATGGATGCAGGATATTGTTCACATACCTGTCAGAATTTTTGTTTCGCTGAAAAAGATTCGACTAGTCATTTCCCAGATTTCTGTGTCTGGTTCGCCTTTCCCACGACCTTATCTACGTGTTCTTTCCAATTTACGTCTGAAGTAATAGTAATTCCTAGGTATTTTGTGGAGTTTACGGCCTTTACTTTTGATTGATTTATCTTGTAAACAAAATTTAACGGATTTCTTTTCGTACTCAGGTGGACGACTTCACACTTCTCATTATTTAGAGTAAATTGCCAATTTTTACACCATACTGATACCTTATTCAGATCGTTCTGCAGTTGGTTTTGATCTTCACATGATTTTACGACGTCATCTGCAAACAACCTAAGGGAGCTACTTAGATTTTCCCCTAAATCGTTTATGTAAATAAGGAACAGCAGAGGACCAATAACAGTACCCTGTGGTACGCCCGACATCATCTCTGTTTTAGTCGATGCCTTACCATCGATTATTACGAACTGTGTCCTCTCTGACAGGAAATCCCCTTTCCAGTCGAACATTTGTGACGATATACCATAACCACGTAATTTGATTAAAAGCCATTTGTGAGGTACGGTGTCAAAACCCTTCTGGAAATCAAGAAATTCGGATTTGATTTGCGAACTCTTGTCGATAGCACCCATCACTTCGTGTGAATGAGCTAGTTGTGTTTCGCATGAACGATATTTTCTAAATCCGTGTTGACCTTCGGTCACTAGATCGTTCCGTTCGAGATAATAATGGTGTACCGTGGATACCGTTACTTGGTTTCGGTGAGGGTTGAGGTACTACGTATTACTGCGGCAAGAAGCCGTTTCCGTCTGGTCTACCACCTGCGGTAGACGGAGACCAAAGGACGACAAATGAGTCGTGCCCTGTCACCTGCAAATACGGAGATATCACCAGAGGGTCCGACACTTACGGATATTTATTGCTGTTGTGCGCTGGTGTAGAACTGTCGTAACCGTATACAGCACTGAGAGAAAACCAACTTTTCTGCCTTAAATTGCGATGAATTACACGGCTGCTGCGAGTGGAGCGTGCGTTGGGTCCAGCACTTTAATAGGATTTGTCGCTCAACCAGGCTCGCTGCAACAGCGACGATTAAGCGGAGCTGCTGGCAGCTGCTGTAATGTGCCGGCAAAAGTCAAGCGGATTAGCGAGGCGTTCTAATGAGAACCACCGTCCGCTGTGCTTTTTGTACTAGCCCTTAAATCTTCCCTCATCGTCCCTTCCTACAACTTTTATTTCCTCCCAGTTTGTGTGTGTGTGGAGAGAGAGAGAGAGAGAGAGAGAGAGAGAGAGAGAGAGAGATTCGAGGGGGTGAGATGGGCGAGAGGGAGAAGGGAGATTAAGACAAAGTGAAAATTAGAAAGTTAGGGAAAACAGTATATACAGTAGAAAATTGAAAAATGAGGTTAGGGAAAACAGCATACACAGTAGAAAAGTCAAAAATGAAGAAATTATGGAAAACAGCATATACAATAAAAAGTGAAAAAGGGCAGATTAGGGAAAACAGTATATAGGGTGGAAAAATGAAAAAGAGAGGAAAAAGCGAGATATGTAAACGTGAGTTTTGCTGTCTGCTTCTAGATGGGGAAAATGTCGGGTAAGAAGGTGCGATGGAACGAAATCTGTTATTCGTATAACACGCAGAGGATAGTTGTGTGAAAAGATAATGGTCTACTTCGATTTATTGACAAAATTTTGGGACGATTTGTTTCATCTGCTTGAATGTTTGGTATCTCCATCAAGAGGATGTGTAATATCCCTAATCCCGCTGCAATTATATCAATTATTTACTAATTTTCCTTTAATTCCACATGCAATTCTATACATGCAAAGTTGTAAAGACACATGTATTCCATGGTATCTTACAAAGACTTGGGTGTTAATAATCTATGGAAGAAGGAGCCTTTGCTATTCTCTGGTGGTATTCAAGGACGAAACTGATATATGATTCACGCATTTGTGTATCTACGAAATGTTAATCGATGTTACGAGTTGTAAACTATTATCACGTTGCCATCAGCAATAAACGGCACGGATGAAAAAACGTAAGCAATTTTTTAACTTATTCATTGAGCGAGATAACTTAATTTCTTAGATCAGGATGCCTGTGTATGTCGTATTACGAAGGGACCTATCGACCTGGAACAGCTACAATCTGTACACGATGAACTTAAAATGGCTCTCAGTATTTTGTATCAGAAGAAAATCACGCAATTCTTACGCCATAAACCAGTATTGATAATGATCGACTTTGATTGTACAATCAATGATCGACATCCCGACGTACAACTAATGTTCATCTGAGATTGGTTTTCAGAATCGATGAGACAGTCGCTTCGACGCAGTGTACCAGAATTGGCGCCGTCGGAACATCTCATCGAGCTACCAGAGAATAGCTGCAAACTGTAACCCGTTTAGAATATTAACATAGTCAATGCCCTCAGATAAACACTGAACATTACCTGAAAGTTCAACTAATTTTCACTCTGAGGTTTATTAACTGACAGATTTAATTTAAGGACTTCGGTTATATACAGATAGAGACACCATAGACTTTTTCTTTTTTTATTATTATTTCACAGATGGAAGACATAGAAACAATTTAGAGGCAGGATGCTACATTTGAAGACCGTCTTTATTGTAAATATTTTATTTTTCAACGTGTTTCGCCGTTTTGGTGCATCACCAGAATTCTTAAGATATTGGTCTCAAACATAACAAAGGCTCGATACCATATCCAAGCAGGCATAATACTGTTTTAAATAATTTGGCTTGCTACGGAGATTATTTCTAAACGTGAACTCCAAAAAGGCGAAACGCCTTAAAATATTTGCAAATGTACAAATGTTTGTAGAGCTTATGGGACTTAACTGCAGGCCGCGGTGGAGTAGCCGAGCGGTCTAAAGCGCCTCGCTGCGGAGCGCGCGGTTGCTCGCCGTGGAGGTTCGAGTCCTCCCTGGGGCATGGGTGTGTGTGTTGTCCTTAGGTTAGTTTACCTAGGTTTAAGTAGTTTGTAAGCTACGGACTGATGACCACGCAGTTTGGTCCGATAGATTTACAAACATTTGAATTTGAACTTAACTACGGTGTCATCAGTCCCTAAACTTACAAACTACTTATGAACTAGCTAACACTAAGGACGGCACAAATATCCATGCTCGAGGGGGGATTCGAAGCCCCGACCGTAGTGGCCGTGCAGACCGTGACGCGCGCCGGAGTCGCCTCGGCCACCGCGGCCGGTAAATATTTGCAACCAGGAGCCTCTGTAACTGGAAACAGAACGTTGTTTTGACTAGATTCAATCATCGTGACTATTACTTCCATTTCATTATTTCCAACCTATTTCCATTTGATTCCAAGCACTTGTTTTGCAGTACTCCAGTCCTTCCCTGAACAGTTTCGTACTCTTCCATCGCTTGTTTTTTCTTTCGTCGCCCGACATTTCTTTGCAGTTATCTACCTTTGTACCGAAGTTTTTCCGTCCAGTTCCCTTCTGGCCTTCACTGGTCTTCAAAGTAGACGCAATTGGCTACAATACACTTTCTGACATGGGTCGTACAGCTGTTGTAAACTGTGGAATCGCTACAAGCTCTGAAGTGACGCGTTGTTGGATCTCCGCAGCCATTGCGAAGTGTAAGACATTCGGAGCTAATTTAAGGCGGGGAATCAGAAGTCCTTTTGATAAAATTCAATACACAAACACTACAAAAACTGAAAATGAACTTTAATGATAAAATGTTCTGGGTGCAGATGTGTTGAGATAAAATTGCATGGCTGTTAAGACGTGTTTACTTAGACACAACCAGTAACACATGGCTATAGATGCATCTTCAGATAACATTACAAAAATGATTACATGTTATTTAAAACAGCGACCAGTTTGCAGGAGGCCTTGCTAAAATACTCTCGCAATAGGGTGTGGTCGTCATCCCCGATTTATCCATTCCGAAGAAACCAGCAATGTGAGTCTCCTGAGCAACCCTCTTCAACTCCACATAAGAACGGCAACCTACATCCATCCTCTGTGGTTTTTATCCCACACACTTCCCTCCAACGCTAAATTTACGATTCCTTGATGTCTAAGAATGTGTCCTACCAATCGAACCCTTCTTTTAGTCAAGGTGTGCCAGAAATTCCTTTTCTCCTCAATTATGTTCAGTACCTCCTGATTAGTTACGCGATCCATCCACCTAATCTTCAGCATTCTCCTGTAGCACCATATTTCGAAAACTTCCTGACCGCACTGTTTATCGTCCACGTTTCACTCCCGTACAAGGCAACGCTCCACACAAATATATTCAAAAAAGACTTCCTTACACTTAAATTAATATTTGATGTTAGCAAATTAAAAAAAAAGAAAAAAAAAAGAAAAAAAAAAAGAACGCTTTTCTTGATATTGACATTCTGCATTTTATATCGTCTGTACTGCGACCATCATATGTTATTTACTTTTATTTTTCCGTTAACTAATGTAATTCATTCATCATCGCCTGATTTTCTAAGACTGCATTCCATTACCCCATGTTTTACGCTCTTTAATGTTCATCTTACTCGTTCTTTTCAACACAATTATCAATTACATTCAATTGCTCTTCCAGGTCCTTTGCTGTCTCTGACAGAATCACAATGTCATCAGCAAATCGCAAGGTTTTTATTTCTTCACCCTGAACTCTAATTCCTTCTCCAAATATCTCCTTGCTTTCCTTCACAGCTTGCTCAAAGTACAAATTGAATAACCCTGTCTTACTCCCTTCCCAAACAATGCTTTCATGTCCTTCAACTCTAATAACTGCTGTTTGGTTGATGTACAAGTTATAAATAACCCTTCGTTCCCTATATTTTACCCCTACTGACTTCAGAACTTGAAATAGTGTATTCCAATCAACATTGTCAAAAGCTTTCTCCAAATTTATAAAAGCTAGAAATGTAGGTTTACCTTCCCTTACTCTGTCTTCTAAAACAAGTCGTGAGGATTGTTTCCCGTGTTCCTACATTACGCCTGAACCCAAACTGATCTTCCCCGAGGACTCCATCTATCACCCTTTCCATCCTTCTGTAAATAATTCGTTTTAAAATTTGGCAACCATGACTTATTAAACTGATGGTTCTGTAATTTTCAAAACTGTCTGCTCCTGCTTTCTTTGGAATGGTTATTATTACATTTTTCTTAAAGTGTGAGGGTATATTTCCTGTCTCATACATCTTTAGCACCAGGTGAAATAGTTTTGTCATCGCTGGCTCTCCCAGAGACTTGAGTAGCTCTGAGGGAATGTCATCTACGTCAGGGGCCTTGTTGCGACTTAGGTCTTTCAGTGCTCTGTCAAATTCTTCATCTACTCCCTCCTCCCATCCTACAATATTGTCTCTAATGTAATTTCTTTTACAGTACCCCTCTATACAATCTTTCCATCTTCTGTCCAAAAGTTATGTGGAAAACTCTAATCATTTTGAAGTTCCCGGCTACCTTTCCCACTCGTAACTGAAGCAGCTGAATGCTGGAACTGAAGATGAAGCTGACCCGCAATTTATTCTGCTATAGGGTGAAATCTCATGCTAAGCAACTGTCAGCCGTTCGGTAACAGTTATCAAGCAGACTATATTTGTTAGGGGCTGTTTCATTGTAGGGAGGGTCAAATGATTGGGTTGTCCAAATTGGATGGGGCGATGGTTATACCACCAGCTGGTCCGACCAGCTTGCAGAACTCCGATGCGAAAGCGCTGCATGCGAGCTGAGGATCAATACAGGCAGCGGGGTTGTTGCAAATAATTCAACAGCGGTGTGTTGCACTTTATTGAAGATCTTTTTTTGTTGTCGCTGCGAAGCTCAGCGTAATTAAAAGTTAAACCGACAGATGAAAAAAAAATAAATACAGGGGAGAATTTTACGCACTCTAGCGTCACTCGTTATATGTCGTCCATCTCTGGTCTCGATCCGGGTGGTATGCGGTACATATTTGTACTGAGGGCCGATGAGAAAATAACATACACTGATATTACTTGTCGGCTGCAATAATAATAAAAGTCAGTTTTAGTGTATTTGGACGTTCAACCTCTAAAGGCAAGAACTTTTTTTTAAAATTTGTTATTATGGAAGAAATTTGACATTAAATTTAGGATGATTTTTATTACGATATTTGTTTAGTAATTAAAAAATGTGCCCCAGTGAGCCGTATGAATAAAAAAGAGCACATGCTCCAGATAAGGTTCTCAGAGCAAAAGAACGTTCTCTGAGTAAGTTCTCAATTTAGTACGAATAAATTCGAAGCATATGCTGTGAGCAGGAAGTTCATTCTCGCTAGCTCCCCTCCTTCTTGAGTAAGTTCTCCATGTCGCATGTCCGCCATAGGTCAGCAGTTCAATCGTGTATTTCTTTGAACTAGCCCAATTAATCAAATTATTCAGGGCACAAATATGGAGTAGGTAGACATCTACGTGTTCAGGAAGGACAGTATTTTCTTTAGATGTTAGTTTCTTATGCAGCAGCATGTCATTAAGACTAAATATGGATTTTTAAAGAAAATTTATTCTTCTGACGATGTTACAAAATTTTCGTCATGCAAGAAACTTTGCGAACGAAATTTTAAGAATGCATTACATTTTCATCCGTTCAACGTGGAACGCTGTAAGAGATTTTAAACATGATACTTTTTGTTAAATATCACATCTAATGGTCTGCTCATTAGCGATAGGCCGTGCAAGAAAGAGACTGCTTACATCTAACATAACAGAAGTTACGATTAGGAAGGCAGAAAAACCATCCTAAATAGGTCAACCGGTTTGGGTAGAATGAAGAAGAGCAATACAAAAGAAATTCAGTATCTTGTATTGCGGCAATATTCATTTTGTGATACAGTCTGTGAAATCCTAGTGTGCATTTGATTTGTAATTAACTTCCAAAATGTTTCAAATGTTTGTATAGTCTATGGGACATAACTACGGGGTCATCAGTCCCTAAACTTACAAACTACTTGTGAACTAGCTAAGACTAAGAACGGCACAAATATCCATGCCCGAGGGGGGATTCGAACCCCCGACCGTAGTGGCCGTGCAGCCCGAGACTGAAGCGCCTCAGTCCCCTCGGCCACCGCTGCCGGCGAATTAACTTCATAAGGCCTTATTAACATTTTGCTGTGTAGCTGTTTACAACTATAAATATGCACTGCAAACAAACGGGTAAAACACGCACCTTAATCCCTTGCGTTTCATTTCTATGTAGGTAATGAAAAACCTCCTCTGACATCACTTTCGTCACTATATAAAATGCTTGAAGTTTTAAATTTTGTGAAGGAAGCGACTTGTCAGCAAAATGTTTTTATTTGCAAAAACTTTTTTGTTCGTCTCCTTTTTATTCACACTAGACTAAGTATAAACCAACTCTTTTTGGCTTATAAGCAACACAAATTGTAATCTATGAATGTTTGTATGGCCTCTGTGTGTTCATAAACCATTCGTTCGATTGCAATGAAACACTGGTGAACTGTTCACCGTACGCCCACGAAGGTTCCTGACCCAAAAACAAAGGAGCACGACATACAGCTCAGGAGATATGACGTCATAAAGAATGAGAGGCTACCGCGTGAGAATACCCAGATTTATGCGTCAATTATTGGGAAATGGGAGTAGCTAGGGACATGCAACAAAGTTTGCATGTAATTTTGGACACACACAAAATGATAAAGTTTCACTGTAGATGCCGTAAAACTGTCGCATCACGCATAACCTTGTATCAAGTACAGTTAGCATTACAATTTTCATATTACTATTTATTTTTGTCTGCAAGTCTCCCTTAATTCTCTTGCATCCAAAATGAAGCAATCTGTTTTCTTAATCTCTATCTATGTAAATGCGAAAGGACACTCACTTACTCATTGACTAAACACGAAATCTCTAAAACTACTTCACCTATTAAGATTAAATTTGGCAGGAATGTAGTTTATAGGTAGAAAACGTCAGCTAAGGAAGTATTTTGTGATAGGTGCATGGTGGAGCATACTTCTAATACAGACTCACGAAATCTACAGTTTCATTCCGATATTCACGAAATTTCGCACGCTTGACCTTGAAAACAAGGCCGCGGTGGAGTAGCCGAGCGGTGGAGCGCGTGGTTGCTCGCCGTCGGAGGTTCGATTCCTCCCTGGGGCATGGGTGTGTGTGTTGTCCTTATGTTAGTTTACCTCAGTTTAAGTAGTTTGTAAGTTACGGACTGATGACTACGATAGATTTAAAACATTTGATTTTTGAAAACAAGAGGAAGGTTACCATCTATCTTAAGTTTCAAACGGTGCAAGGGGGAGGGTAATTTGCAACATAAAAATGTATCCCTAAATACCTTGGTCGCGCCATAAATTGAGAACGGATCTACCGATTTCACAGATCTTTTTTTTTTTTTTTGGGTTTTTTGTCATTGGGAGTAAGTTCCATGGTCGAACACGGTTCTGCTACCACTGACATTCCAGGCTGTACTAGCCTTGTGTGGTGGCAATGTTCCAGGCTTCTTGGACGGTACCAATCGAACGAGACGATGAACCCCTTGCGTCCCACATCGAATTTTATAAACACTTCCCAAGTGTCAAATGATCTTTGACGGACCCAAGCAATGCCCTAATCTCGGAAGGTGTATGGAAAACACAATATCCACCATCAAAGATCAGGGCATTGCTTCGTTCCTTCTTAGGAAGCGACATGATTATAAAATTCCGTGTCAGGATGGCGTTCATCACAATGCAAGACAGATGCCTGGAACGTTGCCGCCACAAGCGACTGGAAAGTCAGTGGTAGCACAACACTGTTCAGCCGAGAGACACAAAAGTGACGTTTCGCACATGTATAGTTGCCTCAATCTGGAAGTGTGTTTACGGAAAATCAGTTGAATGGTTGGTTGGTTGGTTTGTTTTGTTTTAGGGGGCAGAAGTACGCAGTTCATCAGTCCCACATTCGAAAATCAATTGAAATTACGCTGGCGGACAATTTGGTAAACAGAAATAAGAATTTCACTCTTAGCACGACGCGGAAATCGGAATTCTCTCGTATTGAAAATATATAATGCTGCTAGCCCCCAAACTCTCATACACAGCTGCCGCAAGTGTTCTACTAGTGGCAACGTCACCACCCAAGTCTTAGCAGCAAGAGACGTATACAATACGACGAAGAACAGTGCTTCGGATCAGTACTCAATGACACTCAACAGCAGTGGAGTTTCTCGAGATGGCGAATAGGTGTACCACCGAAATATGGAATACTTTCATTTCATCATTTGGCAACACACCCGTAGAGATTGCCGTTATGTACCTAATATACGAATATCAAGAACTCAGGCGGTAAACCAGTACTAACCAGCAAAGACAGGAAAGGTGAAATAAAAAGTGTTCAAATGTTTGTAATTCTATGGCACGAAACTACGTTGGTCATTAGTCCCTAGACTTACAAACTACTTAAACTAACCTAAGGACAACATGCCCGAGGGAGGATTCGAACCTCCGACGCGGGATGCCGCGCGATCCGTAACGTGGCGCTCCAGACCGCTCGGCTACTCCCGCGCGGCAAAGTGAACTGTGGAAGAAATATATAGAGGGCCTATACAAAGGAAATAAACTTGAAGGCAGTATTCAAGAAATGGAAAGAAAGAAAGGGATGCATGAAAGAGATACAGAGGTTGGAGAGGAAGTAAGACAAGGTTGGAGTCTTTCCTCAATGTTGTTCAATCTGTACATTGAGCAAGCCGAGACGGAATGCAAGGTGAAAGTTGCAATTAAAGTCCAGGAAGAGGGAATAAAAACCTTGCAGTTTGTTGATGACATAGTAATTCTGTCAGAGCCTACAAAGGATCTCTGAAGAGCAATTGGATGGAATAGACAATGTATTGAATGCAAGATATAAGATGGACATCAACAAGAGTAAAACGGGGGCAATGGAATGTAGAATCAGAAAATCAGGCGATGCTGAAGGAATTAGATTAGGTAGTAAGATAATAAAAGTAGTAGATGAGTTATCATGGGAGGAAGATAACTTCTGAAGGCTGAAGTAAAGATGATAATAATGCGGAACGGCTATGGGAAGAAAAGAGTTTCTGAAAAAGCGAGATTAGTTGATATCCACTATTAGTTTGAATGTTAGGAAGTCCTTTCTGAGAGCATGTGTTTGGAGTGTAGCAGGAAATGCAGTCCGGAAACATAGGAAGTAGGTTACAGTACACTTGTTTTTGCCCACAGCTAGAATACTGTTCACCGGTCTGGAATCTTTACCAGGTGGGGTTGATAGAGGAAGTAGAAAAGATCCAATGGAGAGCAGCGTGCTTCGTTACAGGATCATTTGGTAATCGAGGAAGCGTTACGGAGATGATCGATAAACTCCAATGGAAGACTCTGCAGGAGAGACGCTCTGTCACTCGGTGTGGGCTTTTGTGGAAGTTTTGACAACATACCTTTACCGTGGAGTCTAGCAGTATATTGCTCCCTCTTACGTGTAACTCGCGAAGAGATCATGAAGATAAAATCAGAGAGATTAGAGCCCACACAGAGGCATACCGACAGTCTTTCTTTCCGCGAACAATATGTGACTGGAATAGGAGGGAGAACCGATAGTGGTATTCAAGGTACCGTCCACCACACACAACTGGCTGGCTTGCAGAGTACGGATGTAGATGTAGATTGTATGGGAGTGAAACGTAGACGATAAGGAGTCCAGAGCAAATGATAGAAGCTATCGAAATGTGGTGTACAGACAAATGATGAAGATTAGCTGGGTAAATGACCTAACTAATGAGGATGGGCTGAACAGAAAAGTAATGAGGAGGAGAAAAGGAGTTTCTAACGTATCCTGACTAAGAGAAGGGATATGTTGGATACATACTGAGACACCAAGGAATCGTGAAGTTAGGATTAGAAGGAAGTGTGTGGGGTAAAAATCATATAAGGAGACCGAGGGACAAATATTCACAGATGAAGAGGCTTGCACAGGACAGTGTATGGTCCAGTGCATCAAACCAGTCTGCGGAACAAAGACCACAACAACAACCTAATGATGAGAGGGTTGTCTTAGTCTAGTGTAAGAGCACAGTGTGAGAGACAGACCTGCATCGTCGACGGGCGGGTGCCGGAAGGAGTGGTGCGTCAGCGTGACGACGACGACGAGCACGCTGCAGGCGAGCAGGAACATGAAGGTGGCGCCGACGATCATGACGATGGTGCGGCGGCGGCGCTCCTTGGGCGGCAGCTCGTGCGGCGCCGCCCCCGCCCCCGCGCCGCCCCCGGGCGCCGCCCCCGGCGCCAGCAGGCTGCCCCCGCGCTGGGGGCGGCGCACGCTGCCCGCCCTGGCGCGCTGCCCCGGCGTCACGTCGCTCGCGTGCCGGCTCAGCTTGGTGGCGTAGCGCCGCGCGCCCCCGGGGTCGCGCATCGAGGTGGCCCTCCGGCTCTGGCGGGCGCCGCGCGGCTGCAGCGCCTCCGGCGGCGCGTCGTCGATGACGCAGTCGTCGACGTAGAAGCAGACGCGGGAGGCCAGCGGATCGACGCCCGGTCCGGGGGCGGACCGCGGGCTGCCCGAGCGGCGCCCCGACCCGTGGCGAGGGCTCGGGGTGCGCGACAGACCTCGCCTGGAGTTCCTCCTGTTGGGCTCCGCTCCCACCTCGTCCTCCTCGAAGGACCGCACGCTGCGGCGAGAGTCCCTCCTCGCGCCGGGGCTCTGGCGCTCCGGGCACAGGAGGTGGCCGTCGGCGTCCGTCCGGAACGACGAGCTGTCGCTGCTCAGGCGCGACGAGTTCCTCCGGCTGCGGCGCCCCGCCTCGTCCACCCCGTCGCTCAAGGAGAGCGCGTCGTTGGGGCTCAGGTGGCCGCCGTACAGCGACGACTTCCTGCGCGGGCCGCCCTCCTCTCCGCCCCCTCCACTACCCCGCTTCGCCTCCCCGTCGCCCTTGAGCGAGCTGCTCCGCCTGCGGTTGCCGGACTCCTGCGGCGCCACGCTCAGCTTGCCCTCGGTCTCTATCTTGAGGGAACTGCTGCGCCGTCGCCCGGACACTCCTGCGGACTCCTCGCCGGCGACCACCGCCCTGGGACTGGGCGTCCTGGCCAGCCTGCGCTCCGCGCCGGCCGCCTCGGGCAGCCTCAGCGAGTCGCTGCCCCTCCGGAGGCTCCTCCTCTTGTGGGCCAGCGAGCCCCGCCTGGAGCCCCTGTCCTTGGGCTCGTCCTGGCCCCTGCAGCAGCACGGGTCGCCCTCGGGGCAGCACGAGTGGCACCGGTCGCAAGCCAGCTCCTGGCACCGGTCGTGTCCCGAAGGACTCCTCGAGGCGGGGCTCTTGGAGCTGCCCCGACGCTGCCTCGACGGGGACGGCTGCGGCTCCTTCCTGCGGCGCTCTTCCTCGTCCTCCACTTCCTGGGCGTGTACGTTGGTGAACATCTTGATGATGGTACCAATGGATCACTATCTACTGTACTTTCTCAGCCGCCGTAGTAATTTTCTCAAACTGTCCATTCACCATCAGGCAACGCTACTAAACGATAGCCCACAAATATCCTTTTTACTGCAACACTTCTTTTCTCACCCAATTACCTATTCCACTTCCTGGGCATGTGCATGGTTGAATATTCCAGTACTGGTACGAATGGACCACTATACACTGTAGTAATTTTCGCCTGGCAAATAATTTTCTCAACTCTGTTAGTTCTTTTCCTCGTTGATCATCAATCAGTGCTACTAAACAATAGTCATAACTCCTCAGAGAGAACCATTTAACTGCAACACTTCCCCTCTCATCCAGTTCCCTATTCCACTATCCAACCACTCCCATATGAAGCAACCACAATAAATAATGAAATACCTGCTGCAATATTAAATATCCACAACACTCCTGTTTTGATGTATCGTCCAGATGAACGAAATCTCTTTTCACACTTCACACGACTAGATCATCCTGAGTCATGTATCTTTGCAGTTTTTTCCCCAGCCCAATGAAGTCTTTGGTTATTTTCAGTCTCAACCAACATGAATAACAATGAGTTTATTCGCCTCTACAATGATACATCTGTTCATGTCCAGCACCAGCTTTAGAATCTAGTTAACTTTAGCCATAAATCCATTCACTCGTCGACAGCTCTGAAATCTCTAGTTCTACGCAGTATCAACCAAGATCACTGAAGATCGATACTACCGAATTTATTCACCTCTACAAAATCTGTCTACGTGCAGCGCCAGCTTTGGTCTGGCAACTACGTTGCTTCAGTCTAGCTTTAAATGCATTTTTCTCTTCAAATAAGTACAATACCGTCTATTAAATGTCCCCAACAATGCTGTTTACAACTGGCCTTGATGTATCATCCATATGAATGAAACCTCTTTGCACACTTCACACGACTATATCACTCTGAGCCACATAACAGTAGTTTTTGCCCAGATCCAATGACAACATTCGATTGCAATGAAATGTCTACTTCTTTGCACGTTCAACCAAGAACGATACTAACCTATTTATTCATCTCTACAACGATACATGTATGTGTAGCACGTGCTGTCGTCTTGCAATTACTTTCCTACACTCTAGCGTTGAATCAATTTCCTCTTCAACAGTTACAATGCTATTAAATATCTACACAGATGCTCCCAAGTGGCTTTGACGCATCATCCGCAAAAACTAAGCCTCTCTTCACACTTCATCATCCTGCTGCCCAGGCACAATGATATCCAAACATAAACATTTGACTGCAATAAAATCTCTGCTTGTTTCGTGTTTCAAGGAAGATCGATACTAATGTATTTATTCACCTGGATAACGATCCAACTACGTGCAACACCTGCTTTCTTTTCGCAAGCAGTTTACTTTGGCCGCGAATCTATCCTCAATTCTATTGCTAGTAAATGTTACCTATGAGTTTAGTATACATGGTGCTGAATCAAGACGCCATCATCACTCCAGGAAACGGTAACCACAAACCTCTAGAAGCACTCCACAATTTTCACACTCATATGGAAATATGAAAATAAATAATGATGGAAATGAACGATTTTTTCCTGGTGCTACAGTTCCATCATTACAGTTCACTTCTTGACGTGTGCTTAAAATGAATGAACGTCTCTTACAAACACTTCACTTGATGAATTCATGGCTACTAACCACACAAATTCACTCCTGTTGCACCCAGAATGAAACGTATTCGACCTGATTTACATGAGTTTAAACCTGTCACTTTTTCCTCTTTCACGCAACACACACAAGGATAATATACCTCACTTGCTCCATCAGACGTCACCCTTCTACAACAGAGTATTCAATGTTCGGTAATCTGCATTTGAACCAGAATCGTTGACGTTTGGAACCAAAGAATGGCATAATTCAACAGTCGAGTAGTTTGCAAACTTCCTGACTGCAGGTTTTTCATTAATTAGTAAAACGTCTACATGCTGTTTTTGCAGAACCGTCAATTTCAGTCATGTTTCGCAAACACAAGCAATAGTATTGTTTCTCGAAAATGTGGTAAATGTACCTGTCCTAGATGAGAAATTCAGGCCACTTTGTCAATGTTCTTTAGTTTATGATCAGGCGCTGCGTAATTTTTTTCTTCTTGTTGTTGTGTCAGGTGGTACGTTCATCTATAATGGAAAAATAAAATTTGTTTTTACAAAATGTTTTATTTGAGTAAGAAATAAAAGAGGAATCACACATATAAACCTGTTCGAACAAAGCTGACTTAACCGAGGGATAACTAATTCTTTTTGCTGTTGACCTCATTTGTGGAAAATTTAACAAAAATGATCGTGTTTACAGAAAAAGAGTCGTGAGTCGCAAATCAGAACAACGGGTGAAGGTGGACATCGAAAATAAAGGAGAATTATAAAGAAAAGTCATTTTTCTCTTATCCTATAGTCTCGTCTATATATGAAACACATCTGCGGAGAGCAATTAACTATGAACCATGGCAACTTCAGCGTAGAACACTCACGAATTGTACTATTAGTCGTCGACAGTAGCTTTCGTAACGTTACAATGAAAACATATCTGAATAATTATTTTAAACAAACATGCGGGTACAGAAGTGGTACCTATTTTTTGCTGATGACGTGAAATTATCAACTTGTCCTAACGATTTATTGCCACGACAATGACTTAGAAGAAAACATGTCTCAAGAGTTTTGTCACTTGATAACGACCCAAGACCGAAACCTGGTCGTGGAAATAAACATTATTTAAGTCTTATTGAATCCATCATTTCTGGTGGAAACGGGACAGCGGCTAGTCAACAGTATGAAGGAAGTGAGACACCAACAGCTGTATGTATAATAAAATATTTATTGTATCACAACCAGTTTCGGCATTCCACTATGCCATGTTCAGGTCCCTGTGTAGTAAACAAACCTAATCAAGTTACTAAGGCAAAAACATAAAAAACAAAAAAAGTATGGTAGCACACTGAAAATACAATATTACAAAATAGGAATGAAACCACTATTCAGTACCGCAAAAAGAATATGTACAAACGTAGTCAAAAAAACATTTTCTATTTTTTTATTTGTAAATGATTATATAATAGCGACATTTGCAATCCCAAAGCTGACAATGGGAATGATAGTGAACGACCAAAGAGTTGTTTTTGGCAATAAAACATAACGTGATTATCGCCATAGGAACATAACACTAAAAAAAAAGCTAGGTCAGCCCAAAATGTATATATGAATCCTTTGAGCATATGATGTATATATACATTTTGAGCTGACGTAGCTTTTTTAGTGTTATGTGTCTATGGCGACAATGACGTTATGTTTTATTGCCGAAAACAAGTCTTTAGTCGTTCACTACCATTTCCTTTGTCAGCTTTGGGATTCCAAATGTCGCTATTATATATATTCTGAAAGCATTTGTCTGGAGTGTAGCATTGTATGGGAGTGAAACGTGGACGATAAGTAGTTCAGATAAAAAGATGATAGAAGCTTTTGAAATGTGGTGGTACAGACGAATGATGAAAATTAGATGGGTAGAATCGGGGAGAAAAGGAGTTTCTGGCATATCCTGACCAAGAGAAGGGGTAGATTGGTAGGACACATTCTGAGACATCAAGGAATTGTCAACTTAGCATTAGAGGGAAGTGTGTGGCGTAAAGATCGAAGAGGGAGACCGAGAGACGAATACAGTAAGCAGATTCAAAAGGATGTAGGTTGCCGAACGTATTCTCAAATGAAGAGACTTGCACAGGACAGGGTAGCGTGGAGAGCTGCATCAAACCAGTCTGCGGACTGAAGGCCACAAAATTAATGTTATTGTTGACTTCGTTTGTATATATTCTTTATGTGGTACTGAATAGTGGTTTCATTCCTATTTTGTAATATTGTATTTTCACTGTGCTACCATACAATACTTTTTTGTTTCTTTATGTTTTTGCCTTAGTCACTTGATTAGGTTTGTTTAATACATAGCGACCAGAAGATGGCATACTGGAATGCCGATACTGGTTGTGATACAATAAATATTTTATTATCCATACGTCTGTTGTTATCTCACTTACTTCATAAACAATATTTAAGTCAAAAGACGGTGAATTCCTTAAACAAAATTGCAAACAGTGTCGCGGAGGCGTCAGAAGAAGAGCAAAGAGGTGTTGTTCATTTTTTGACAGCGCAAACGTTGACCGACCTTCGCCAACCGATCGATTCAGAACGACCAGGCGGTATCAACCGTGGAGTCACTCTGCTCCACGGCAATGCAAAGCCTCATTTGGCCAACACAGTCGCGACTCTCCTGCATAAATTCAGATGGGAGGTTCTCGGCCACCCTCCGTACAGTCCGGAACTCTCTCCCTGTGATTACGGCATTTTTGGTCCCCTTAAAAGGCTTTGAGAGCAAAAGATTCACCTCGGACGTCGACGTCCAGTTGTACGTGGTGAACTGCTTCACATCGCAGCCGCGGGAATTTTGTGAGTCAACCTTTCACAGCCTTGTGTCACAGTGGGACAACTGTCTCAACTGCCAGGGTCAATAGTCTGACATACAGATACTGCGTTCTGTAATTATGCCTCGCGCTCGTACGTTTTTGAATGCCACTTATCTGTTGTGGTCTTCAGTCTGCAGACTGGTTTGATGCAGTTCTCCCTGTGCAAGCCTCTTAATCTGAGAATACGAGCAGCAACCTACATCCTTTTGAACGTGCTTACTGCATTCGTCCTTTGGTCTCCCTCTACGATTTTTATCCCATACACACATCCTTCTAATGATACTTTGATGATTCCTTGCGCTCGCTTTCAGAAGTAGCACGAATAAACCGTCGGATTTGCTGCATACGAACCGCGGGAACCTGTTCGGAAAATATCGAAATTTAGCCCCCAGACACAGGCGGATGCGAGACCTGACGAACTGATTAAAAAAAAACCAACGAAGGTTACCTTTTTGTCTGAACTCCTAATCGTCCACGTTTCATTCCCCGTAGAATGCTACACTCCAGACAAATGCTTTCAGAAAGGACTTCGTAACATTTAAACTAATATTTGATGTCAACAAATTTCGATTTATCAGAAACTCTTTTCTCCCCATAGCCATTCTGCATTTTATCTCTTGTTTACTTCGGCCATCAGAAGTCATCTTGCTACCGAAATAACAGAACTAATACACTACTTTTATCGTCTCATTACCTAATCTAATTCCTTCAGCATCACATGATTTTCTGACACTACATTCCATTACCCTCGTTTTGTTAAATGTTCATCTTATATGTAAGGCTCTAAAAAGAATTATGCCAAGATCGCTAATACATAATTTTATTTTTGCGAATAATGAAATGCCAAGATCGCGGTATTTGGTCATTATTTATAACGGACGACCGGTTTCAATGTAAATAGACATCACCTTCTGGTCTCTGCACTAAATTATAACATTATAGCGTAAATGCATATTGTAGCCAGTTGGATAGTACTGGTGGGTCGTCACATATTGTACAATTGTGAGTGACAACAAGCGACTTGCAACTAGCAACTAGCTTGGCATTTCATTATTCACAAAAATACATTTATAACATCGCTCCCTGCCACGAACAAATTATATATACATAATTTTATTTCGACGACCGGTTTCGATGTTCTTTTTCCATCATTTTCTGGTCTACGAAAGTTTATAAAGTCGTCATTTTGTCACGTCAACAGTTGTTGTTTAAAATAATTAAAAAGTGCAAAGATGCACTATGTCATCGTAGTTATAATATACACATCAGTATAAGGAACAGTAAGATCTTATATCTTCCTTTCAAGACACTGTCCATTGCGTTTAATTGGTCTTCCAAGTCCTTCGCTCAGACACCCTTATAAATGAACAAATCGGCCCCCCTCCCAAAAAAAAAAATCTGACAAACTTTTAAGATTATAAATAGCTGTAAAAACTAGCAGTTGCGGACTCAAAAATAAATTATATCGACTATAGTAATAAAGTTTCTGGTGGTCCCTTACAAATCGGTTCCCAGTTTAAACGTGACTCAGAGCCAAGCGACGCTACAGCGAGAGGCTTTGTGGGCCGTTATATAGCAGTTTGAGGGCAGCTGACAAGTGCTTTTACGTGCTCCTCCGAGGCGGCCATGCTGTTTCGGTCTGCCGGTCTCGAACTCAGCTTTTCAGTGGTAGTGTTTTTGTCCGCCTTGTTTCTAGGGACTTCTAGATCGGCGACCGCACCGTTACGAGGTGGACCAACGCCACTCCGTGGGCGAGGTCACGTGAGGCCATGGGAGGATGAGGGTGGTGGGGGTTTGTGCCTCTCCCCCCCCCCCAAACCTCCCTCTCCGTCTCTCTCTCTCTCTCTCTCTCTCTGTCCCGTCTCGACGCGGGTTTTCTTGCTCCACTGACGGGAAAGCCACGCACAGTGAGTCGGTAAGCGGAGGAGTACGACCTATTCTTGTCAGTCGTAAGGTTCGGGGGAGGCACCGGCGTATAGCTTTGAGCTGGAGAATGGACGGAGGCAGAGAAAGATACAGTGAAGGACGGAGTAGGAAAATAGGCCGAGGAGAGAAGGAGAGGCAGACGTGGGTGGGCGAGTAGGTCGCGAGGCAGGGGTGGGGGGGAGGAGAGGGGGAGGGGGCCTTTGTCCAGCTCCAGAGGGGCAGCCTTCCTGGAGAGGCTGGAGAGGGGCGGGATTTGGGGTGGGGCGAGGTGAGGCGCATAACGAGGCGACCGCGGGGCGAGTCGATAGCGCGGGCGGTGGGTGCCCGAGGCTGGGGTCCACTGTGCAGCAGAGCTGGCCACTGTTTCGATACGCGGAACTGTATCACCGTTTAGAAACCGCCCTGTTTCAGACTCCTCGCTTTCGGATCACATTCCTGGTCGATACTGAAACTAGAACTTCCTGGCAGATTAAAATTGTGTGCCGGAAACGTGTGTGAGGCGGCATCGTGAGTCGTGTC
Source organism: Locusta migratoria (assembly GCA_026315105.1). NCBI lineage: Eukaryota > Metazoa > Arthropoda > Insecta > Orthoptera > Acrididae > Locusta > Locusta migratoria. The sequence continues at coordinate 91,786,795 of CM048754.1, read as the reverse complement.
GGGATAGCTCAGTCGGTAGAGCGCTTGCCCGCGATAGGCAAAGGGCCCAGGTTCGAGTCCGGATCCCGGCACACAATTTTAACCTGCCAGGAAGTTTCATATCAGCGCAAACTCCGCTGCAGAGTGAAATATTTCATTCTGGATACTGAAACTGCTCTGTTTCACTGTCCTGCCCTTTTCCTGTCGGTTTCACTGTTTCAAAACAGCGAGGTTTCAGACCAGTAATTCAGGAAGGCGGAACCGACGAATTGTATTGAAACCGTGCTGTTTCATTTTGCTGTAGCTCTGCACAGATACACACTTAACGTACTAGTATATGAACAGTTTAAAGAGGGTCAAAAACTAATGGACAGACGTCAGTGTGTATCTTGAGATTTCTGAATCAAGATTTGTTTCTAAAGTGACTGCAGTACAATACTGTATTCAGCGGGACTAAGCATCAGCGGTTTCTTGAAGATGGCGGACAGTTGTACCGTCGAAATATAGAATCCGTTTGATTTTATTATTTGTGAACCTATTCCATAGCACGCATTGGGTGTCTACACCCATCTGTCGTAAATTCTGAAACTGAGAATCATAGCCTGATCCGTCACATGGTAACTATAGTTCCGAAATAGTTTGCGACAAAACTGCCGATTTCTACAGCTCCATCTCCAGCTACATCTAATCCGCAATCCACCCAAAGGTGCATGGCGGAGGGTATTCAGTTCGACTACTAGTTATTTGCTCCCTGTTCCACTCTCATATAGAACGAGCGAAAAACCGAATGCTTGTATGAATCTTTACGATCTCTAATCCTTCTAATCTTAATCTCTTTTTGACATTGGTGCTCTTCTTTCTCCCATGTTTCCTTCAACAAATGGAGAAGAGATTCCGCCGTATGCAACACAATTTTAATTACTTTTTCGCAAACATGTTCCACAACATGTTGTGCTATCATCAGAGGTGGTGGCTTATTTTTCGTTCTGAAAATTATGTATTAAAATAATTATGTATTAAAAGAATCTACGAAAACTAGTCAGTCGGCCAGACCAGACTACCCCGTCGATTTCCATCATTTTTGTTTTAAACGAAATGTATTCATTAACAGATTTGTCATCAAGTATCAGAATTAACTCAAGTCTCTCCATCCTTTATTTTTATTCAAACGCGGTATCCTTCTGTCCTTGCACTGAGTATTTTAATCGGTTTATCTGACGGTATGTTCGGTTCTAATTAAGGTACGCAGTTCTTTTTGACCTTGCGTTTTTAAAACTTGCACTGAGCGATTCTGAAGAAAGATATTCGTGAACATTTTACTTTGACCACGGTGGAGGGGCCAAGCGCATTGAGGCGCTATGCTGCGATGCGCGAGGCTGCTCCCCGTCGGGGATTCGAATCCCCTCTCCTCGGGGATGGATGTGTCGTCTTTAGTATAAGGTAGTTCATAAGTACTTTGTAAGTTTAGGCACTGATGATCCCGCAGTTAAGTCCCTTAATCTTAACAAATACATGAACATTTTGAACATTGAAGTATTTCATCCATTTTGAACATTCTACTTTACTTCAATTTTTCCCCAACTTTTTTGTCATTCATCTAACGGTGCGAAGTATTCGCACGGGTCCTCTAGTTATATTTTAAGATACACCTAAAATGTTTTTACACTTTCATTCACTATGAATTTCGCTTAGATTATTAGACAAATAAAAATATTGTTAGTTTTGTGAAATTAGGCCTAGAAATACTCCATTGCACGACGAGAAAGTCAGGGTGTGGGTTGGATTTACTACATCTGCCGTTATCGGGCCTTTTTTCTTCGAGGACCTGCGTGATTCTGGTTTTGTAACTGCTATCGTGACGGGTGAGAGGTACGGCGATATGTTACGGAATCGCATCATCCCCAGCCTGGCTGATAAACACCTGCTGGAACGTACGATTTTTATGCAGGATGGCGCTCCACCCCATATTGCTAGACGCGTGAAAGATCTCTTGCGCGCGCCGTTTGGTGATGATCGTGTGCTCTTCCGCTACTTTCGTCATGCTTGGCCTCCCAGGTCCCCAGACCTCAGTCCGTGCGATTATTGGCTTTGGGGTTACATGAAGTCGCAAGTGTATCGTGATCGACCGACATCTCTAGGGATGCTGAAAGACAACATCCGACACCAATGCCTCACCATAATTCCGGACATGTTTTACAGTGCTGTTCACAACATTATTTCTCGAATACAGCTATTGTTGAGGAATGATGGTGAACATATTGAGCATTTCCTGTAAGGACATCATATTTGCTTTGTCTTAATTTGTTACGCTAATTATTGCTTTTCTGATCAGATGAAGCGCCATCTGTCGGACATTTTTTGAACCTTTTTTCGGTTCTAATAAAACCCCATGTTATTGCAAGCATGTGTGTCAATTTTTACCTCTCAATCTACATTATTCCGTGATTTATTAAGTTTTCAAATTTATACTGACTTTTTGATCACCCGATACAATCTAGTACCGGTTGCTGCCTCGAAACATTGACAATTTTAACAGCTATAATAACTGTAGATATACGTGTGTGAATGTAGCCGCATGAAACGACTGTTGCCATACTGGACCAGAAGTGCGGGCACGTACTCAGGGTTTATGGATGTCGTTGTTAGGAATAGCACCCCTGTACTGCAGACCTCTCCTTCGCCACGCCTGCTACGCGGTACGGCCTATACGCCAGGCGCAGTAAGTCCGAGGAAACAGACAGCTACTCACCAGCAGAGCGGCAATGCATCTGCATCTACATCTACACCTGTATCTACGTCTACATAATCACATTTAGGTGCATGCTAGACGGATCATTGAATTGGTTATATAATATTCCTATACAATTCCATTCTCTAAAAACGCGCGGGAGAAAGGAACACATAATTCTTTCCGTTTTCGATCTGATTTCTCTTATTCCATTATGGTGATCGTGTCTCCCTACGTAGGTAGGTGTTAACAATATATATTCTGATTCGGAGGAGGAAATTGGTGAAAGGAGTTTGCATGACTTGGTACAAGTAGACATGACAGCATCAGCATGTCTTTATTCAGCCTTCAGTCAACTTGCAGTACTGCAAGTCTAATCTACTCTTGATGTCTAATTCCTGACATTATCGTTCGTTATCCAACCAGCCTTAATAATAAATGGTAAAATACGAGACGCTGTCAGTATTTTCGTCACAAACCCTTGCAATACCGAAGTATTTTTCCTAACGCTTAACGTCATGAGAGGGAGTAAAATATTGTGGCGACTCACTCGCCCTCACCAACCGTAACACACCTATGTCATCGCAAAGGAAACAAATTTAATCTTCCTTCTTTTGCTTCAGCTTTCTTTTAAATTAGAGCCAAAATGAATTAACCTCAAAAATGTTCAACTGTTGGTAAATCTAAGGGACTTAACTACGTTGGCCATCAGTCCCTAGACTTACAAACTATTTACACTAATTTAAAGTAACTTATGCTAAGGACACCCATGCTCGAGGGAGGACTCGAACCTCCAACGGTGAACGGCCGCGGGCACCGCAGAATGGCGCCTTAGTGCGCATGGCTATTCTACCGCAGCGAATTATTCTCATTAAGAAGTGTCCCACTCTATAGACAATTTATAAACAATTAGTTCTTTTCCCAAATTGTTCAGAATTACTTATTGCTGAAACAATTTTAAGATTTTGGACTTATTTATCATTAACATATTATATTAAAATACCGTCCACGATCAATTCATAATGAATGTTACGTAAGGAACGTAGTAATTTTGAATGTTTGTATGTCCTCTACGAGTTCATACACCATTCATTAGATTGCAATGAAATTTTACTGAACTGTTCACCGTATACCCACGAAGGTTCCTGACCCAAAAACAAAAGAGCACGACACATAGTTCAAGAGATATGACGTCATAAATAATGAGAGCCCACAGCATGGGAATACCCAGATTCATGCGTAAATTATGCACATTTGCTCCTAAACCACAGGACCGATTTCAACCAAATTTGGTACACATCTTCATTACTACGATGTACCAATTCTGTAATGGTAAAAACGACATACGACACATGGTTCAGGAGATATAAAATCATTAACAACAGGAGTTGCTAGAAACTGTTACGTAATGTGACGAGAATTTATGAATACAGTATATGAAAAACATACTACTTAGCGACTTACAACAAACTTTAAAAATAATTTCAAACCTTTATTGAACTATTTTTCGCTGAGAACCATAGCAAAATTATGAAAGCAAAGAAAATTCTCGCTTACTACTTTTCCTCCCCACTCCCATGAACCACAGACATTGCCGAGGTGGGGTGGCTTGCGTGCCTCAACGATACAGATAGCCGTACCGTAGGTGCAACCACAGCGGAGGGGTATCTGTGGAGAGGCCAGACAAACGTGTGGTTCCTGAAGAGGGGCAGCAGCCTTTTCAGTAGTTACAGGGGCAACAGTCTGGATGATTGACTGAGCTGGCCTTGTAACATCAGCTAATGTGGCTTTGCCACACAGTTACTGCGAACGGCTGAAAGCAAGGGGAAACTACAGCCGTTACCTTTCCCGAGGACATGCAGCTCTATTGTATGAACATATGATGATGGCATCCTCTCGGGTAAAATATTCCGGAGGTAAAATAGTCCCCCATTCGGATCTCCGGGCGGGGACTTCTCAGGAGGATGTGATCATCAGGAAAGACAATAGTGGCATTCTACGGGTCGGAGCGTGGAATGTTTAGATCCCTTAATCGAGTAGGAAAATTAGAAAATTTAAAAAGGGAAATGGATAGGTTGAAGTTAGATATAGTGGGGATTAGTGAAGTTCGGTGGAAAGAGGAACAGGATTTCTGGTCAGGTGAGTACAGGATTATAAATACAAAATCAGTTGGGGATATCACAGGAGTAGGATTGGTAATGAATAAGAAAATAGAAATGCGGGTAAACTACTATGAGCAGCACAGTGATCGCATTATCATTGTCAAGATAGATACGAAGCCAACACCGACAACAGTAGTACAGGTTTATATGCCAACTAGCTCTGCCGATGATGAGGAAATCGAAGAAATATATGAGGAGCTAAAGGAAATTATTCAGACAATTAAGGGATAGGAAAACTTAATTGTTATGGGAGACTGGAATTCGGTAGTAGGACAAAGAAGGGAAGGGAAGATAGTAGGTGAATATGGTCTGGGCAAAAGGAATGAAAGAGGAAGCTGCTTGGTATAATTTTGCACAGAACATAATTTAGTTATAACAAACACCTGGTTCAAGACTCACAAAAGAAGGTTTTATACGTGGAAGAGACCGGGAGATACCAGATAGATTTTATAGTGGTAAGACATAGATTTCGGAACCAGGTTTTACAGTGTAAGACATACCCAGGGGCAGATATAGACTCTGACCATAACTTGTTGGTTATGAACTGTAGGCTGAAACTTAAGAAACTACAAACAGGTAGGAAAATACGGAGATGGGACCTGGATACATTGAAGGAAACAGAGGTTCTTAAGAATTTCAGAGGGAGCTTTAGGCAACAATTGACAGAAACAGGGGAAAATAAAACAGTAGAGGAGGAATGGGTAAAATTGAGAGATAAAATAGTGAAGGTAGCAGAGGACAAAATAGGTAGGAAGGCAAGACCTACAAAAAATCCTTGGATATCACAAGAAATACTAAATTTAATCAATGGATGGAGAAAATATAAAAATGCAGTAAATGAAACAGGCAAAATGGAGTACAGACGACTAAGAAATGAGATTGACAGGAGGTGCAAAAAGGCTAAGCAGGAGTGGCTAGAAGGCAAATGCAAGGATGTGGAAGAATGTATAAATAGGGGAAAAATAGATACAGCCTACAGGAAAATAAAAGAAACATTTGGAGATAAGAAAAACAGCTCTATGAATATCAAGGACGCTGATGGAAAACCAGTTCTCAGCAAAGAAGGGAAAGCTGAAAGGTGGAAAGAGTATATAGAGGGGCTCTACAAAGGAAATGAACTTCAACACAATATTGTAGGAAGGGAAGAGGATGTAGATGAAGATGAAATAGGAAATACTGTATTGAGAGAAGAATTTGACAGAGCCCTGAAAGATCTAAGTCGAAACAAGGCCCCCGGAGTAGATGATATTCCCTCAGAGCTACTGAAGTCTCTGGGAGAACCAGCCATGACAAAATTGTTTCACCTGGTGTGTCAGATGTATGAGACAGGCGAAGTACCCTCAGACTTTAAGAAAAATGTTATAATCCCCATTCCAAAGAAAGCAGGTGCAGACAGGTGTGAAAACTACAGAACCACACGAATATTAACACGAATTATATACAGAAGGATTGAAAAGCTGGTAGAAGCCGACCTCGGGGAAGATCAGATTGGGTTCAGGAGAAATATAGGAACACGGGATGCAATACTCACTTTACGGCTTATCCTAGAAGATAGATTAAGAAAAGGCAAACCTACATTTTTAGCTTTTGTAGATTTGGAGAAGGCTTTTGACAATGTTGATTGGAATAAACTCTTTCAAGTTCTGAAGCAAGCAGGAGTAAAATATAGGGAGCGTAAGGTTATTTACAACTTGTACAAAAACCAGACAGCGGTTATCAGAGTTGAAGGGCATGAAAGGGGTGCAGTGGTTGTAAAGGGAGTAAGACAGGGTTGTAGTCTTTCTCCATTGTTATTCAATTTGTACATTGAACAAGCTATAAAGGAAAGCAAGGAGAAATTCGGAGAAGGAATTAAAGTTCATGGTGAAGAATTAAAAACATTGCGTTTTGCCGACGACATAGTAATTCTGTCAGATACAGCAAAGGACCTGGAAGAGCAATTGAACGGAATGGACACTGTGCTGAAAGGTGCATATAAGATGAACATTAACAAGAGCAAAACTAGGGTAATGGAGTGCAGTGTAAGAAAATCAGGTGATGCTGAAGGAATTAGATTGGGAAACGAAGCAATAAAGGAAGTAGATGAGTTTTGTTACTTGGGCAGTAAAATAACAAATGATGGTCGCAGTACAGAGGATATAAAATGCAGAATGGCAATGGGTAGAAAAGCGTTCTTGAAGAAGAGAAATTTGTTAACATCGAATATTGATTTAAACCTAAGGAAGTCCTTTCTGAAGGCATTTGTATGGAGTGTTGCTTTATATGGGAGTGAGACATGGACGATAAACAGTGCGGACAGGAAGAGGATACAGGCTTTTGAAATGTGGTGCTACAGAAGAATGCTGAAGATTAGGTGGGTGGATCGCGTAACTAATGAGGAGGTACTGAACAGAATTGGGGAGAAAAGAAATTTCTGGCATACCTTGACTAAAAGAAGGGATAGATTGGTAGGACACATTCTTAGACATCAAGGAATTGTGAACTTAGCATTGGAGGGAAGTGTGTGGGGTAAAAATCGCAGAGGAAGACCAAGAGATGGATACAGTAAGCAGATTCAGACAGATGTAGGTTGCCGTTCTTATGTGGAGATGAAGAGGCTTGCTCAGGATAGGGTATTGTGGAGAGCTGCATCAAACCAGTCTTCGGACTGAAGACCACAACAACAACAACAACACTTTTCCTCCGTTCACGGACTAAAATTATGGCATTCCGTATGGAGTTACAATTTATAATATCTATACTACAAATTGTAGCCGCAGGAAATTTTACAGACAGTATACACACACATATATCTGTATGTACCTTCTAAATTGTATGACAGCACGACACGTAGTTCAGGAGAGACGAGCACATATACAATAAGGTTCGTGGAAAACCGCACCATCATGCACCAAGTTTTAATCTATTACTTCTTTACTACTAATTGTATACCCAAGAGATTTTACAGACATACAGCACTTATACAAATGAATATATACCTGAAAAATTGTACAGTTGTAGAACATATAATTCAAAAAATATGAGATCGTCCGAATGTTATACAGCATTTGTAATTTGATTGCTATCTGTCTTTGTTTGGATACTGCACTTATAATTTTGTACAATATGCAAGGCAGCGTTATTTCTTATATATTCTCCGATAAATATAACATGATTTTAGAAAAAAATAACATGGACAGAGAGAAAAGGGATAGGAGAAGTACTAACTCAAGGCAGGAATAAATAAATACCAGGGCAACGCCGGATTTTCAGCTAGTATTAAATATATTTCACTTATTTCAAAGAACATGTTTGCTGCGCCTGTTAAATTCCATTATTGAAGCACATACAACTTGTTTCGCATCCTCAGGTGTTTACAAATGAATAAGAACTGTCGGAATTTAAGCACTGTTAACATTAATGTTCGACTTTGTCTACTTACGTAGAGGTGATGTAGCTAAGTGCCTCTAATTTAATTCCAGACTTCTAACATTTATATACATATCTTTAAAAACTATTTGAAGGAAAAATGTTTCGCCACTAACTTTGATTATAGACACCTTCCCTTCAAATAGACAGTTTTTAAAGGCATGTATATAAATGTTGGAAGCCTGCAAGTAAATAAGAGAGAATGAGCTCCATCAGATTTCGTATCAGATCTTTTTAATGATTTGACGTAAGTAGACAAAGACTATTACGACTTTACTTTAACGTTAATAGTGCTTAAACTCTGACAGTTCTTATTATTTGTTAATCCTTTCATTCCCACATTATGATTTCAGCTTTGGAAAAATTAAAATTCAGTGTTTTCTGTATTAATACAGTGCAGTAAACGTCAAAATATGCGTTTTAAAATTTTTGGTCGAACTATTGATTTTTTAAATAATGTATTTCATACACAGCACGGACGTTTGTATCGAGGTATTATACTACTTGCACGTTATTTTGTTGATAGTTAACACTGCCACATCAATAATGCTAGCATAATCTTCGCCACAGCACCGAAGACGAGACAATTCACTGCTGGAATAAAATAAAAGGAACCACACTGACGCTCACACACTCAGCCACGTACAGACGGCAACGCAACACAGCCTCCAAGATGGACAAATAGATGCCTCACTAGTGGCTACACGCCGTACAAAGCGGAAAATTGTCTCACTACAAGCAATCCGGCTTCAAGGACTGATACACAAAATCTATATATGTGTCTATAAAAGAAAGTCGTGTTAGTTACACTATTCATAACTAAAGAACGTCTGCACCGATTTGGCTCAGAATTGGTGGGGAGGTAGCTTAGAAGCAGGAGCCGGACATAGCAAGTTTTTTTAGATACCTATTTATGTAATATGTTATGTATGACACATCTATCTATATTAATAAAAACGATTTGCCGCATGTATGAAAGCGCATCACCAATTTGGCTGTCCTTTTCTTTGTTCTGTTCGTAATTCTCAGGACAAGGTTTGTATTAAAGAAAATTTTTGGAAAATCTACCGTATAATATTAGAATTTGAGAATAACTGAATGTACGCTTCCAGCTCGGATCATTTTCTAGATTCTCCAACAGTCAACTTATTCATTCGGTACTCGCCTAGCGACCAAATACGCTGTAACGGACTAAACAAGTACACCAAGGAGGTTAAGAGAAAGGGAGGGCATTGCTTGAAGCCAGGAATTAACTGGTATGTAGGGTTTAATTTTAAATCCGCTACACAGACCTCGCGGGCAATGTTGGCAACAGCCGTTGATTCCAGAAAATTGCGTTACGTCGCTGTTAGCCAATCCGGTGATAATATCCAATATCCAATGAGATTTGCCTATTTCTTACCACTACTACGTTTTTCGTTCATGGAAACACTATTGATTGTTCTCATGGTTATACGTGATTATCATTTGTAAGATTGTTTCCATAAGGTAAGTCCATTTTAATCTTATTCATTAAAAACACCATCTTCCTCAGGAAGTTAAATGTTTCTGAAACTAAATGATTATGCGGATTTCCAAAATAATATCGTTTAGTATGAACAGAAAAGTACTGTCTCGAACTAAAATTTCATTGGCTGTCTCAAGCTTTGCCACGATTGGTCGGCTTCTTTCCACGAAACAACAGCTGTTGCCTGTGTCGCGGAATGTAAAATTTTACAGGTATGTAGCAATGTCGTTAATTGTGTTTCAATTAGATTCCTAATTAGAGTTCATTATTCACTTACAGGAAAAGTAACTAACAAGAACGTCAACTGTATGAATTTTTATTCCTACCGTTTGATGATTCACCGAAACGACAATCGCATACTGAAATACCGCAGATTATTTCATTAGTTCGCCGTTGATATGTATGCTCATGCAATAAAACCATTAAGAGTACGGACATTAATGCTACTAACCTCACAGATAGAGCAGCCCGAAAGTTCTCTCTAATAACCAGTTTCCAATTGTTTTACCCATCCTCTTTCACTTCTATTCCCAATTCGGGTCCAGATTGCAATAATAATAAATAAGATCAGATAGAGGGAGAGGAGGAGATAGAGAATGGGGGAATGAAATGGATTGAAAAAGGGGGGGGGGGGGTGATAGGAGGGGGAGGAGATGGATATGGTGTGGGGTAAGAGGGAGTGGTGTGAAGATACGGGGAGGAGGAGGTGGGCAAAGGAAGGTGGGAGAAAGGGATAGACATCGGGAGAAGAAGAGAAGAGATTAGGGTATATGTCCCATACACACTAGCGCCTGCGAAGCGTTGCCGGGTTTGCTAGTGCGGTATAAATAATCTTTTAATACGTTGTTGTAGAGGAACTACACTGGTAATGAAAGAGTTAAAAAGATAACGTCTGAGGATGCAGTTTTAAATTGCGAAACCGGTGGTGTGTTCTTCAATAAAGAAAATTAACAGTCACAGCGGACCTGTTCTTTGAAACGTGGAATGTAGCCTTTCCAGGCGTAGCGTCATACAAAATTCTTTTCCGGTTTTGTGCCGGATGAGGACGTCATCCTGACATAACGTTTCGGCAGTCCAACTGCCGCCAACCTCAGGTGTGGGAAGTGTCGACCAAACCGTCGGACTGGTGCACAGCTCACACGTCTGATGATGGCGCCCTGTTAGACCGGCGAAATATTGTGTCAAGATGGCGTTGTCATCCGGCACAAGTCTATATGTTTGGAGGAAACTCGTGTTAGCTACACTATTTGTAACTGAAGAACGTCTGAACCGATTTGGCTCAAAATTGGCGGGGAGGTAGCTTAGAAGCAGGAGACGGACATAGGATACGTTTTGTCCGGTTCGACCACGTATTATATCAGAATTTGAGAAAAACTGAAAGTAAGCTTGCAGCTGGGATCATTTTCTCGATTCTCCAACAATCAGATTATTCATTCCTACTCGCCTAGCGACCAAATACGCTGTAACAGAACGAGCAAATACGCCAAGGAGGTTAGAATAAAGGAGGTGGCGTTATGCACACAAGGTTAAAACTGTCAGACATATTTTACATGAAACGTTGTTTCTTTACAAGCCCCTCTGTATTATTCTTACCTCCATGATGTTATCGGTGGTGATCATGTCTTTGGAGCATTGCAAAGATAGAACTGATGTTATTTCGTGGTATTTTTGAGTGTTACAAACAAATTAAGTAGAGATCGCGGTTTATTTTTTAGAACAATGCCTCCATTCCGTCGGCGTAATATCGGTCGGCGTACGTGAAACGCAATCTTATTACGTGCTCGTAGCCAATGAGACTGACGAAGATCGTACACAGCGCTTGGGGGTAAAGAAATTCTCAACCGAGATCCGTTTATGACTCTGAAACAAAGGGTACAGTCGAGTTCGACTCCCTCAGTTGCAGTTTACGCACGAAATAATTTGCGTCGTCGACAAAACAGACGACCTCGCGTGCATTTTTCATAAAAAATACCGTCAGGTATTAAAATTTTCTGCAAGATTCGAACCACCGACTCTATAGTTGTGAGCCCAGAAAGTTACTACCTTTGTCATTGGTACTTCCAGGTATCAGCAAAACTTCAAAGTCGATTTTCTCGACAATTTTTGTGAGTTGCGTCAAATGGCTTTGACTGATTGTTATTTAAGTTGTATACTTCACGTACCGTAAATGTGAAAAAAAACTTCTAAATTCCGACACTCATGTGGTCTCCTTGTAAGTGTCCTTCCTTCCTTCTCCTTTCATGCCCCCCCCCCCCCCTCGGCTGAGAAACACCCGTCTAGAGCGAAGCTCGGGTACGAAGCATGTGACCGGCCGGAAAACCCGATTTTCGAGGCCTATATGAAATTTCAGACTATGAATCTGGTGTTGCAGCTGCCGTGCAGACATGCACTCCGCGCAGCCTGCAGCTGCCTGCAGCGAGTACCAGCCAGCCCAGAGTAAAAGGCGGCGCTTACCGCTTACCAGGAGCTGTTGACTGTGCCTCCTGGGCGGAGCCGACACAAACAGCAAGCGGCGGCCGTCCGTCAGCCGCGACGCCGCACGCAAACAACCCCCACTCACCCCCACCCCCAGCATTAACGCGGTCGCCATTTGCTCAATCGACCGGCCGGCGCCATGAAAGCCCTCCTGCCGGCGTCTCGAGGGCTGCCCCGGCGTCCGCCCAGTGCCTGCGGCCCTCGAGTCGAGCGCTGCCCCAGCGTCGTCGCTACCCTACAGCGCTCTCCACACCGTAAGGTCTCCACGCTGAATGTCTCTCACCCTGTCTGTCGCGAACCGAAATGCCGCCACCATTTTCGCAAATTATTTTTACAATTTATTAATATAGGTGACCGGTTTCGATCATCTTCAGACCTCGCTATAGATGTTCAGGCGGTGAGCAGTCGCCGCACGCTCTGCAGAGTGATAGACTGGCTAAACGACAGATTGATTATTGATCTTGTTCAAACAGATTGGGTAGCTGTTTAGGGCGTAGTAGCTGACATATATAACTCACTCCTATGAACAGGCACAACGAACCATAAACTTCTACTACCCTGAGCTATGTATTTCCCATTTCTTATTGGCGAGTACCGATAGGAAGCTCGCAACACTTGAGTTTGTATACAACCCACGATCACAGGGGCAGCACGTGAGTACAGCCACCAGAGCGTCCGCAATGTTGGCGTTAGTACCCTGTATACCCTCCTTCTGTAATAATGCAAGCTGTAATTTTTGTATCCCATCCTCGTCGCCACTTTTGAGTCGCAGCCCCGTCGCCGCTTTTGTGTCTCGTTTCCGTCGTAGGTGTCGGTGGCCGAGTAGAAAGACCGACACAGGAATAAAGGATGCACACTTGTGCAGGTACGAAGGAGAGCAGCCAGTGGTACAGCAGAAACTAGAAACACTAGAGTAAATTAGAACGAGATATGTATATATTGCACAGAATTTATACAATACTTAACTTTTACATAGCTCAGTACTGCAGAATGCTGATACATAGTTGAGCTAGAGGCCTGCCTAGTGCCTATCCGATAGCCAAGTCGTCACTGGTGTCTATCTGATTCCGGAGTGTAAACTGGTTCCTATCTCAGTCCCAAGTGAACAATGTCGTTCAGTGGTGGCCACGAGCGGAGTTGTAGCAGAGGGCGCTCGTGGCTGACGTAAGAACGCCGCGCCGTTCGTGCATGGCGGCGCGCGGCGAAAGTACGTCGCGCGCACTTTAGACGTGTGTGACACTACAGTAATTCTTTCATGGAAACGGTCGTAGAGGTCTCGAATGTGGTCATGTGGAATGTCCTGCCATGAAGTTTCCACCTGGTGCCTCAGTTGGGTCAGATTACGTGCCGCTCATGCAGACCGCCCAACATGACGTTTCATGCGGTCCCAAATAATGCTCAATTGGGGACAGGTCTGGGGACAGTGCTGGCAAGGGTAGTTGACGAACTCCCTGAAGAGCACGTTGAGTGGTACGGGATACATGTGGATCCGCATTGTCCTGTTGGAAAACCATATCGCCTTATTGATGCACGAGTCGTAGCAAGACGGGATAAATGATGGTTTCATTGTTCCGTGCACTGTTCATTGTTCTCTAGACAATCACTAGAGGAGAATGGCGAGTGTAGAATATTGCTCTCCTCACAATGGTGCACGATCATGTGTGCCGTTAGAGTGTCCTTCTCTCACGCGCCAACATCTTACAGCCCACCTCCAGCGCTGTCATGGTAGGCGCTTATGAAGGGACGAATGGAGACGTGTCGTCTTCAGTGATGAGACTCGTCTCTGCCTCGGTGCCAGTAATTATTATCGTACTTGTATCTGTCTTCCTGTGCATCATTCAAGCCGTTCATGCACCAACAAGGCGTTATGCTTTTCCAACAGCACAATGCACGTCTACACGTATCCCGTACAACCCGACGTGCTCTTCTAGGTGTACGTCAAGTACCCTGCCCATCATTACCCCCAGATCTGTCGCCAATTGAGCATGTCTGGGGCCGGATGGAACGTCATGTCGGGCTACCTTTCGTGCCGCTCATTTAGACCGCCCCGGCACCACGTTCAGACTGCATGGCAGGCCATTTCACATAACCACATCCGGAACCTCTACGATCGTCTCCATGGGAGAACTGCAGCTTGCATTACTACAAAACGAGCGTTTACACGGTACTAACGCCAACATTACGGACGCTCTGGTGACTGTACTGACGTCCGTACAACTATGCCCATTCTGGACGGGATGGCCGAGCAGACTGCAGCGCTCCAGTCACGTTCTGCACGGCCACTACGGTCAGGGGTTCGAATCCCCCCTCGGGCATGGATATTTGTGCCGTCCTTAGTATAAGGTAGTTGATAAGTAGTTTGTAAGTTTGGGGACTGATGACCCCGTAGTTTATGGCCACAATAACTCTGCCTGAGTCGCCGCGTGTTGTAGCCATCCTCAAGAATGTGTCAATTCAATTTCCCTCTGCTGTGTCGACCAACCCATGCTGTTCTTTTTTCATTTACCATGAGTGTATTAAGCACCACGAAGCACACTCCTGTAAAATTTTAATTAAGTCTACTACTTTTTTCTAGTAAACCTATTTATCTCGGCTCCAGAAAGTCGTAGAACAACAGCAATTGTTTTAAAATCTGTGAAAAAATGTCAGTAATTTATTTTATAACATAAAAAAGGGAATAGTTTTAAAAATGCCAAAAAGTACAAGTTTTTAATAGTTATTATTTGAAACTTGTAATTTAAAAAAAATCTGAAAAAAAATATTTAATAGCATGATATTGCAACTCTTCATGAAGAAAATAAAACAAAAACTTGCTCGATCCCCTCAGCAATAAATTTTCGAGAAATCAATGTGTAAATAACATATGATAGTCGCAGTACAGAGTATATAAACTGGGGAATGTAAATGGGAAGAAAAGCGTTTTTGAGAAAGACAAATTTGTTAACATCGAATATTACTTTAAGTGTAAGGAAGTCCTTTCTGAAGGCATTTGTATGGAGTGTTGCCTTGTATGGAAGTGAAACATGGACGATATACAGTGCGGACAGGAAGAGGATAGAGGCTTTTGAAATGTGGTGCTACAGAAGAATGCTGAAGATTAGGTTGGTGGATCGCATAACTAATGAGGAGATACTGAACAGAATTGGGGGGAAAAAGAATTTCTGGCATACCTTGACTAAAAGAAAGGATTGATTGGTAGGAAACATTCTTAGATATCAAGTAATCGTGAATTTAGCATTTAAGGGAAGTGTGTGGGATAAAAATCGCAGATCGAGACCAAGAGTCGTATATAGTAAGCAGATCCATATGGGCGTGGGTTGCTGTTGTCATGAGGAGATGAAAAGACTTCCTCAGGATAGAGTAGGGTGGAGAGCTGCATAAAACCAGTCTCCGGACTGAAGACCACAACAATAACATTATTTGTATTGTACAATTTTAAACATGGGTGAAAAACCGTAAGCCAATTACAAAAGAAACTTTATATAATACTGGCAACCAGTTGTGTAAAATTTAAGGTTCTTGACCTGGTCCCGTCACCGCTAGGAGTGACTTAATTTGAAGAATTAAATCGTTCGTTCACGTGCTTCACACCACCCTGGTGTTTGCGATTTTTATTTCATATATTAAAAGAATGTCTGAGAACTAAAGTCATTCGGTCAGACAAAAAATGTTGAAATGTTTGTAAATCTATCGGACCAAACCGCGTGGACATTAATCAGTAGCTTACAAACTACTTAAACTAAGGTGAACTAATCTAAGGACAAACACATACACACACACACACACACACACACACACACACACACACACACACACACACACACACACCGCCCCAGGGAGGACTCGAACCTCCGACGGCCAGCAACCGCGCGCTCCGCAGCGAGGCGCCTTAGACCGCTCGGGTACTCCACCGCGTCGGTCACACGAAACTACGTGGTCGATTTACTTCATTTCTGTTTTAAACAAAAGATATTCATGTACAGAGTTGTCTCCAAGTATTAGAATTTACGTAATTCTCGCCTTCTTTTTTCTATACTGAGACGCGATTTCCTTCTGTATATTTCTTATGGGGATGTTCTTGCTGTAAACGGTCGGTCAGGCTGTGCTATCGGACCGAATTCCTTCATTTCTACTTTATACGAAAGGTATTCATTTGCAGATTTGTTATCAAGTATCACTATGAAGTCTCCCTATAATTTATTTTTATTCAAACGCGGTATCCTTCTGTCCGCCGCGGCGGGGCGGCCGAGCGCATTGAGGCGCTATGCTACGATCCGCGAGGCTGTTCCCCGACGGGGGTTCGAATCCTCCGTCGGGAATGGATGTTTGTGCCGTCTTTAGTATAAGCTAGTTCATAAGTTGTTTGTAAGTTTAGGGGCTGATGACCACGTAGTTAAGTTCCATAAACTGTACAAACATTTGAACATTTTTCTTCTGTCCTTGCGTTGAATATTTTAATCAGTTTATGTTACGATATCTTCGGTTCTAATTAAGGTACGCAGTTTTTTTGGCCTAACAACACTCAGCGGATCAAGCTGTTTCATTTGCGCTTTTAATCACTTCCATCTGAAGAAAGCTATGCGTAGATATTCAACTTTACTTCCATTTTTTCCAAACCTTTTTTTGTCATTCCACTACATCTACATCTACATCCATACTCCGCAAGCCACTCGACAGTGTGTGGTGAAGGGTACCTTGAGTACCACTATCTGTTCTCCCTCCTATTCCAGTCGTATTGTTCGCGGAAAGAAAGATTGTCGGTATGCCTCTGAGTGGGCTCCAATCTCTCTCATTTTATCCTCACGAAATCGTCACGAGATATACGTAGGAGGGACCAATATACTGCTAGACTCCTCGGTAAAGGTATGTTCTCGAAACTTCGACAAAAGCCCGTACCGAGCGACAGAGCGTCTCTCCTGCAGAGTCTTCCACTGGAGTTTAGCGATCATCTCCGTAACGCTTTCTCGATTACCAAATGATCCTGTAACGAAGCGCGCTGCTCTCCGTTGGATCTTCTCTACCTCCTCTATCAACCCCACCTGGTACGGATCCCGCACCGGTGAGCAGTATTCAAGCTGTGGGCGAACAAGTGTACTGTAACCTACTTCCTTTGTTTTCGGAATGCATTTCCTTAGTATTCTTCCAATGAATCTAAGTCTGGAATCTGCTTTACCGACGATTGATTTTATATGGTCGTCCCATTTTAAATCGCTCCTAATGACTACTCCCAGATACTTTATGGAATTAACTGCTTCCAGTTGCTGACCTGCTATAGTGTAGGTAAATGATAAAGGATCTTTCTTTCTGTGTATTCGCAGCACATTACACTTGTCTACATTGAGATTTAATTGCCATTCCCTGCACCATGCGTCAATTCGATGCAGATCCTCCTGCATTTCAATACATTTTTCCATTGTTACAACCTCTCTATATATTACAGCATCATCCGCAAAAAGCCTCAGTTATCCGCAAGGTCATTTACATATATCGTGAACCGCAATGGACCCACGACACTCCCCTGTGGCACACCTGACATCACTATTACTCACCACTATTGAAGTATTCGCACGGGTGCTCTAGCTGTATTAAATCTTTAAGGCCAATGTTTTTGTTTTTCCTTTTTTCAACCGGAGCAATTTTCTCGTAAGATGTTTACGTCATGTTTCTCGTGTAAACGTTTTAATTCTTCTGATGAAGTTCCCCTTAGCGATAATGAAACCAGGACTCCTACCTTAAATTTTACGCAACCGGTTGACTGTATTATATAAAAACTATGTATGTGTGTACATTTTTGTGTGAGATGTTTGAAAAAATCGTAAAACCACAGGAAATACACTCCTGGCCATTAAAATTGCTACACCACGAAAATGACGTGCTACAGATGCGAAATTTAACCGACAGGAGGAAGATGCTGTGAAATGCAAATCATTAGCTTTTCAGAGCATTCACACAAAGTTGGAGCCGGTGGCGACACCTAGATAGTTTCCAACCGAGTTCTCATTCACAAACAGCAGTTGATCGGCGTTGCCTGGTGAAACGTTGTTGTGATGCCTCGTCTGAGGAGGAGAAATGTGTACCATCACGTTTACGACTTCGGTAAAGGTCGGATTGTAGCCTATCGCGATTGCGGTTTATCGTATCGCGACATTGCTGCTCGCGTTGCTCGCGATCCGATGACTGTTAGCAGAATATGGAATCGGTGGGTGCAGGAGGGCAATATGGAACGCCGTGCTGGATCCCAACGGCCTCGTATCACTAGCAGTCGAGATGACAGGCATCTTATCCGCATGGCTGTAACGGATCGTGCAGCCACGTCTCGATCCCTGAGTCAACAGATGGGGACGTTTGCAAGACAACAACCATCTGCACGAACAGTTCGACGACGTTTGCAGCAGCACGGACTATCAGCTCGGAGACCATGGCTGCTGTTGCCTTTAACGCTGCATCACAGTCAGGAACGCTTGCGATAGTGTACGCAACGACGAACGAACGAATGGCAAAACGTCATTTTTTCGCATGAATCCAGGTTCCGTTTACAGAATCATGGTGGTCGCATCCGTGTTTGGCGACATCGCGGTGAACGCACATTGCAAGTGTGTATTCGTCATCGTTATACTGGCGTATCACCCGGCGTGATGGTATGGGGTGCCATTGGTTACACGTCTCGGTCACCTCTTGTTCGCATCGAATGCACTTTGAACAGTGGCCGTTACATTTCAGATCTGTTACGGCTCGTGGTTCTACCCTTCATTCGATCCCTGCGAAACCCTTCATTTCAGCAGGATAATGCACGACCGCATGCTGCAGGTCCTGTACGGGCCTTTCTGGATACGGAAAATGTTCGACTGCTGCCCTGGCCAGCACATTCTCCAGATCTCTCACCAACTGAAAACGTCTGGTCAATGGTGGCCGAGCAACTGGCTCGTTACAATACGCCAGTCACTACTCTTGATGAACTGTGGTATCGCGTTGAAGCTGCATGGGTATCTGTACCTGTACACACCATCCAAACTCTGTTTGACTCAATGCCCAGGCGTATCAAGGCCGTTATTACGGCCAGAGGTGGTTGTTCTGGATACTGATTTCTCAGGATCTATACGCAAAAATTGCAAAAATGTGGAAATGTAATGACATGTCAGTTCTAGTATATTTGTCCAATGAATACTCGTTTACCATCTACATTTATTCTTGGTGTAGCACTTTTAATGGCCAGTAGTGTAGTTAAGTGGACCGTAAAAACGCCGGTGCGATGTTTTTCGTTAGTGTGGTTATAAATGGGAGAGAGACGCAGCGCGGGTTGCGGTCCACACAGGCGCTGAGCGTCGAAGCTCCGCTAACGAGAGATCGACGAACCCAAGCGGAAGGCGACTAATTCGACATCGACGAAAAACACGCCGTGCGGTGCCTTTGCCAGGTCTGAACAGAATTTAATTTCCTTTTTTATGTTTTTCAGTTCTGAGAGCCAATCGGCCCACCAATATCCCGCGTTTCGGAAATTCCCTCGCGTACTTCGCCAGCCCAAATGCGATAACGGAGGGCTATGGGGACGAGCTGTAGCCTTCTGCCGCGGTGGCTGTCAATGGTCGCATTCCGCAGCTGAACCGAAGGGCGTATTCAGTGCATGCCGGCGAGGTGCAGTCACAGTTCAACACTCGCGAAACTCTGTGAGGGAGAAAGAGCAACTGAAGCTATGCTAGCGCTCCTAACTGCCAGTATGTAAAACCACAAGTGGCACGATAGGTACTGACGAGTTTCTGTGTTCAACGCTGTTACTGCCATACCATACGTGGTGGTTTCCAAATACAAACATCAAACTATCATTAAAGCAATATCACTATTTCTGTTAATGATAGTTGTAAGGCGGCAAGAAATTTTACCACCTTACATGGCTATGCTTATGTACTGATAATTAATAATGTTCATTTATTTATAATGTAATTACTGGTATCAATTGGATTCCGGATAATCAGAGCCGCCCGCGGTGGCCGAGGGGACTGAGGCGCTCCAGTCACGGTCTGCACGGCCACTACGGTCGGGGGTTCGAATCCCCCCTCGGGCATGGATATTTGTGCCGTCCTTAGGATTAGCTAGTTGATAAGTAGTTTGTAAGTTTAGGGACTGGTGAACCCGTAGTTAAGTCCCATAAAAAACGGATAATCAGAAAGGAAAAATAGGTAGGAAGAGTGAGAATATTAGTGTTGACTAGGTCACTGAGAAAACTGGTTGATGCTGGTAGGCAACATGTAATCTCTATCTATATAAACGCGAAAGGACACTCACTCACTGACTAAACACGAAATCTCGAAAACTGCTTCACCTATGAAGCTGAAATTTGGCAGGAATGTAGTTCATCGGTAGAAGACGTCAGCTAAGAAAGGATTTTGCGATAGGACCGATTGTTCAGGAGATATGACGTCATAAGTAATGAAAACTTCCCCGTATAGCGACACGTGATAGTGTGACTTTATCAGTCCACTATTTGAGAAGGAGAGCACTTAGCGACTTGCAACAAATTTCAAACATAATTTCAAACCCTTAGGAAACTTTTTGTCGCTGAAAAACCCAGCAAAATGATGACAGGGAAAAAGTTTGTCGCTTACTACTTCAAAACTGTTTGTAGAGCTTATGAGTCGCTTACTATTTTTTCGGCGTTCATGCAGTAATATTACGGCATTTGGCATGAAGTTACAATTTATTACTCGTAAACTATTAATTGTATTCGCGAGAAATGTTGCAAAAAATGTTTATGGAGTCTATGGGACTTAACTACGGGGTCATCAGTCCCTAAACTTACAAACTACTTATGAACTAGCTAATCCTAAGGACGTCACAAATATCCATTCCCGACGGGGGATTCGAACCCCTGACCGTAGTTGCCGTGCAGACCGTGACTGGAGCGCCTCAGTCCCCTCGGCCACCGCGGCCGGCAGAAATGTTGCAGACAGTATACACAGATATCACTGAACGTGAGTTCGAAATTTTATCATAGACCGACACAAAGTTCATGAGATATGGAATAATAAACAATTACGTTTATGAAAAACCGCCACATCACGCATGACGTTTTGATTTATTACGTCTTTCCTACTAACTGTATTCGCGACGTATTTTGCAAACGTTTTACATATGCACCACTGGATCTGTCTTCGAAATAATATCGTATTACGACATATAGTTCATGTGCTATGACGTCAAAGACATTGAAATACATGAAACTTCTCCCTAAAAAGCATGAGGTTGTAATTTACTACGTCTTTACTTTCAAATCAATTTACAACACATTTCGCAGGCAGTTTCCTGATATTCCTCTCTACGAACCTGGTGTGTAATGTCTTTGTAGGACCCATAATTCAGGAGATATCTATATATATATATATATATATATATATATATATATATATATATATATATATATAAAAGCTGAAGATGTTAGCTAAGAAAGTATTTACGATAGGACGGAATGAAGGTGCATGGCGGAGGTTACTTTTCCTACAGACTGACGAGATCTACAGTTTCATTCCGACCTTCACGAAACTTTGCACGCTTGACCTTCAAAAGGAAGGTCACCTAAAGGTCTACCTAAAGTTTCATACGGTGCATGGAGTAGTGTATCTTGCAAGATAAAAACGGATCCCTAAGTATGTTGGTCCCGCCATAACTTCAGAACCGCTCGACTAATTTTACAGACTTTTTTTTTTTTTTTTTTTTTTTTTTTTTTTTTTTTTTTTTTTTTGCTGTTTTCGTTATTCTCAGAACACAGGCTGTATGAAATAAAACTGGAAAATTTGAGAACAACAAAGTGCGTTTTTTCAATGTGACTTTGTGTTCCTATGGCATACAAATCTATAGTTTTGTTCCGATATTTATGAAATTTTGCACACTTCACCATAAAAAAACAAGAGGAATATCACTGTCTGTATAAAATTTCGTTCGGTGCACAATGGCGGGTACTTAACAGGCGAACTTTGACAAAATGGTTTTTCTCAGATCTTGGTGAATTTTTGCACACACGACATAACAAGAGAAAGATCACAAGATACATACATGTTCGTATGGTACATGACATTTGCCTTGCAAAAAACTTTGCCTAGAAAGGGAAAGATCGAAACGAACAGAGAAATGGGAAAGAAAGAGATGAATGCAGATAGAGGAGGGAAGGGGATGTGGACTACGGGAGTGTAGAATAAATAAACACCCGGGCAAAGCCGGCTTTATAGCCAGTATGTCTATACTTATAAGCCTCATTTGTAGTCTGTCTGTCTGTTCTCTTATAACTCAATATCCAGACAACCAAATAACGTGAAATTTGGTACACGTACACAAAATTAGACAGGGAAGGTTCGCAAATAGATTTTGTTCCATCCCAATCTCACTCTGTCCACGTGTCTGTTCTAAGCCATCTGATAATGAACCCCTCTCCTCCCTCCGCCAAAAAAGGAAAATCATGCAATTCGGTTATTGAGAGTTTTGCAAGAATATGCCTACAAGTCCATAGACTGCATCCTTGATGATGATGAAGCAATACGATATCCCTTTGAGCTTTTGAATTCCATCCAGATTTGCAAGCCCACAGCTTGATTCTGAAAGTTGGTGCTCCAGTAATGCTGATCACAAATATTGATGCACCCAGGTTGTGCAGTGGGACAATATTAATTGTGAAAAAGCTGAAGCCACAGTACTCACAGGGAGTGCTAAGGGCGAGGATGTCTTCATTCCAAGAGTACCTATCATTCCCTCAGACAACACCATACAATTCAAGAGAATACAGTTTGGATTTAGGTGAAATGTAGGAACACGGGAAGCAATACTCACATTATGACTTATCTTAGAAGATAGGCTAAGAAAAGGGAAACCTACGTTTTTAGCGTTTGTAGATTTGGAGATAGCTTTTGACATTGTCGACGGGAA
Organism: Locusta migratoria; assembly: GCA_026315105.1. Classification (NCBI taxonomy): domain Eukaryota; kingdom Metazoa; phylum Arthropoda; class Insecta; order Orthoptera; family Acrididae; genus Locusta; species Locusta migratoria. The sequence goes on along the minus strand of CM048754.1, from coordinate 91,763,628 downwards.
TACATTATTCCAAATTCTAAAGGTAGCAGGGGTAAAATATAGGGAGCGAAGAGTTATATTCAAACTATACAAAAACCATACAGCGGTTATTAGAGTCGAAGAGCAAGAAAGGGATGCAGAGGTTGGGAAGGGAATAAGACAGGTTTGTAGCCTTTCCCCAATGTTGTTCAATCTGTACAATGAGCAGGCAGTGAAGGAATGGAAGGAGAAATTTGGACAGGGCATTATAGTGCAGGGAAAAGAAATAAAAACACTGCGGTTTGCCGATGACAGTACTTCTATCAGAGACCGCAAAAGATCTGGAAGAGCAATTGAATGGAATGGACATTGTCTTGAGAGGGAGATATAAAATGAACATTAACAAGAGTAAAACGAAGGTAATGGAGTGTAATGTCAGAAAATCAGACGATGCCGAAGGAATTTGATTACGTAATGAGACAATAAGAGCTGTATATGAATTTTGTTATTTGGGTAGCAAGATAACTTCTGATGGCCGAAGTGAAGAAGATATAAAATGCAGAATGGCTATGGGAAGAAAAGCGTTTCTAAAGAAGCGATACTTGTCAACATCAGCTTACTTTAAATGTTAGGAAGTCCTTTCTGAAAGAATTTGTCTGGAGTATAGCTTTGTATGGGAGTGAAACGTGGACGACAAGTAGTTCAGATAAAAAGATGACAGAAGCTTTTGAAATGTGGTGCTACAAACGAATGATGAAGATTAGATGGGTAGATCACGTAACTAATGAGGAGGTGCTTAACCGAATCGGGGAGAAAAGGAGTTTCGGGCATATCCTGACTAAGAGAGGGGCTATATTGGTAGGACACATTCTGAGACATCAAGGAATTGTAAACTTAGCATTAGAAGGAAGCGTGTGGGGTAAAAAACGTAGAGGGAGACCGAGGAACGAATTTCGTAAGCAGATTCAAAAGGATGTAGGTTGCCGAACGTATTCTCAGATGAAGAGACTTGCACAGGACAGGGTAGCGTGGAGAGCTGCATCAAACCAGTCTGCGGACTGAAGACCACAACGACAACAACAACAGTTAACCTTTGAAACTGTGCTTTGGCATGACAATCAACAAGTCGCAGGACCAGTCTCTTGGGATTGCTGGTATAGATTTGCAGACACCACGCTTCTCTCATGGGCAGTTGTCATGTAGTCTGCTCCAGAGTGGGCAAAGACGAAAATCTTTTTGTACACACTCCAAATGGAACTGCCAAAAATTTTGTTTATCACATTGCTTTAACATAAATGCATCCTTTTATGACATGCAAATAAACGGATTTGTACGCTTCTACAGAAAACCTTATTTTTAACCCTGGCGAAGCCGGGTACTTGCAGCTGGTGAACAATATTTCCGTGTAGTACTTTGTAAGGGGACTACTGATTGGAAATCTCGTATCTTACGTTTATGCTTTATATGTTGGCAACAACATATACAGTCATCTTTGTTCCCAATTGAGTATGATTATCTTTGACGACCAGTAGGCGGAGCGTTTGCCTCTCGGTGGTCAGTCTAAGGGAGTTACGCCTGGTAGGCGAGACGAGAGAATCGGTTGGAGACGGACAGGTTGAAGTTGGCGACTGATGAGCTTCGGGGCGGCCTATCAGTGTAAGATTAGTTTTTTGTAGATATATTTTTTTACTTTAATAGATACTTCGCAAATTCGTTTATTTATATTTGAAATTTTCCATTCAGTTAGTTCAAAATGTTCAAATGTTTGCTAAGCTTAAGGGACTTAACTACGGGGTCATCAGTCCCTAAGCTTACAAACTACTTATGAACTACCTAAGACTAAGGACGGACAAATATCCATGCCCGAGGGGGCATTCGAACTCCCGACCGTAGTGGCCGTGCAGACCGTGACTGGAGCGCCTCAGTCCCCTCGCCGGCTCAGTTAGTTCCACCTCGTTTGATTTGTTAACAATACTATTATATTTAGTTGGTTTGAGAAAGTTCTGCTTAATGATGAAGTAATAAAATATTCGAAGTCTTCGAAGTCTTCGAAGTCTCTGCGGGTTTTCTGCCGGATAATAAAATCAAACCGATTCAATATTTCGACGGTACAGCTGTCTGCCATCTTCAGGAAACTGCTGCTGCTGAGTCCCGCTGAAGCCTACGAAGTTACATCAAGTAATAAAATAGTTATTCAATATATTAATGTTGTTTCCTGTGGATAGGGTTACTTCCCCAATGTAGGAACTGCCTCATTGCATGCTTAGCAAAAATACGCACATTCTTCGTTTCTGTGGTTTATCTTAACTGTGGTGAGTTTATTAACTATTATTCTTAATATTTTCCGTAAAGTTGATTCAATTAGTTTCATTGATTATTTTTAATTAAAAAAAAGAAAGGTGACATCAGATTTAGTATTGTATGTATTTGTAGTCCGGCAGTAGTCGAGTTCATTGTAGAAATTCGGTTTCATCAACTATCTGAAGTGAAGAATGTGAAGTGCTGCGAAGCGAGGTGTCATTCTCCCTTGATTCAATATTTGCTTTATTTGATTATTGACATATGACAACAGGGCCAACACTGTCAGGTACAGAACATCAGTCATAAATAATTTGTCTTTATTTACTTTTCTCTATGCTTGAAGTCAGATTGCGGTAGATCGCTGTTCTGGCTACACGCTAGACAACTCTCCATTGCGCAATAATAGTTCCTTTCAGATGTACACTAATCATATCCTAGTTCTTGCAAGTGTTTGTAAACACACATTAGCCGGCCGCGGTGGCCGAGGGGACTGAGGCGCTCCAGTCACGATCTGCACGGCCACTGCGGTCGGGGGTTCGAATCCCCCCTCGGGCATGGATATTTGTGCCGTCCTTAGTGTTAGTTAGTTCATAAGTAGTTTGTAAGTTTAGAGACTGATGACCCCGTAGTTAAGTCCCATAAGCTATACAAACATTTGATTTGATTAAACACACATTAAGAAACAGACACCCGGTTGCAACTTTTCTCGGTTGGAAACGGGAACGCCGCGGCGGAGTGGCCACGCGGATTGAGACGCCATGTTTCGATGCGCGAGGCCGTTCCCCGTCGGGTCGAATTGCCTCATCGGGCATGGATGTTTGTGCCGTCTTTAGTATAAGCTAGTTCATAAGTAGTTTGTAAGTTTAGGGACTGATGCCCCGCATTTAAGTCCTTTAAGCTTGGCAAACATTTGAACATTTTGGAAAGGGGAACTCAACCAAGTCAGCGAGGGAAGCCAGCAACTGGTAAGGGTAGTCTCAACGGTAGCTCGAGGTCGCCCCATGTTGACCGAGTGGTGCGGGATCACAGGTTACTGACCGGCCGACGGTGCTTCGCACCAGAACTAGTGGGCGACGCTGCGATTTTGAGTTGATTTCAATCGTGAAACGGTCGAAATGTTCTAGAACTTTCTAGAAGCCTCTAGAAGCGCCTTTTCCGCGGGAAAGATGTTTGGAAGGAAGTAATGGTGGGGAGAGAGATTTGAAGATATGGCTGTGATTGGCTCTTGAGAAAACGGTCTGGAGAGACTTGTGGCTTGCTGAAAAGTGAGTCAAGGATACGGCTAGCCGCGCTCGTGTTGCGAGGACGCAGGCGGGCAGTTGCTGGCAAAGCTTTGTAATGCTACTGCAGACCCCCTCATCTCAATGTTATCGTACGATACCGTCTGCCTGGTCCTTTCATCTCAATGTCATCCTACGATACCGTCTGCGTCGGATCCGGAATCGTGTGGTTCATTTGTGATATATGTTGCGTGTCAAGTTACAAACGAAATAGCCAGTCTAGGAATCAGTGTAGGACAGTGTCTCGGTGATACTGTGATTAAAACAAGTCATAGATTTCATTAATTAATAGAATCATATATTTGCTTTCCAGACAGTTCTATAAACAATAGTTGCGTCATTGTATGTTATATCAAGACTTAAAGAGACGAATTGTAAAATCTTTTGTAAAAAACAAGAAGAAATGAAAATAAATAGCATTGTATATATGTTAGGCTCATAAACAAGTTGTGTAGATCAGCTAATTGTTTTAATTACTGTAAAGTCGAAATTTGTATATTGTGTTTCTTTGTATATATTGACTGACGTGACATTTTAAACCTAGTTTCAGAATTGACAATATAATTGATAGTTCAATATATGTTAGGAACATGTGTGATCTACTCGTTAACTAATTAATTGACATTTAACATTTTGGTTTGTTGTCAAACAAAAAGTAGCGTGATTAAAACTTAAAAATATAGGTGCGATCTAAAATTATTGTGTGTATAGTTTTCATTTTATATTGTGATTATTTTTGTATACATGAAATGTTTTACTGTTGTGTTCGTTAATTGTAAATTACTATATTCAATTGTTATGAACAATGGATAATGTAACGTCATTATTGCCGATGTTATATATTTGCCTCACTGCCTTGCGTGGGAGAGTTCGGGTTTCGGCAGTTCTGAAGTGCTCTGGAATCTGTCAGTCTACGTTTTAAATGAAATTACTGTCAGCGAAGCTCTGATGCTTTGTTTATGTTTTGAAGTTGTAATCATGTAATGTTTTGGTGGAGAAGAAATTTTGATTCAAATTAAAGAAGAAGTGAAAAATTGTATCTACGACTATTTATTTCTACCACGACGCCCCAGGAGAATAATGTTGCAGCGAGCCGAACCCCCACACGTCGTAATCTTAAAGAGCTGAATATCGGTAAAATAAAACTGTAACTACTGAAAATCTATATTAATGTGTTTCAGCGTCCACTGACTTAGCTCACCATTAGTTGCAAGTGCAGATTGCATTGCCTGAAGTATTCATGATTGTTTATCTGTGAGCAGAGGAACAAAATTATTACTTCAGTGAATTGTATCTGGATTTCGAAGCACTCATTTATAAGCTTACAATTGAGCTTCTGTTCTGCTTCTGGCCAGTGAGGCAAGCGGTTTGCGAGAACCTCTTGTTCGCCTTCAGTACTTAAGTGACTTCAACTTAGGAGTTTTTTGAACGAAGTAGTTGGTTCACTGTGTAGCCGTCGACTCAACAGCTTCAGCTTCACGTCGAACCGACCCATCCGCGGTGACCAGCCGCCGTTCGTCGTATCAGAGCAGTATTGGGAATTGGTGATAGACGCACGTTGCATTTGCTATAGCGCAGTTAAACATAAATGTACCTCACACTAGTTGGATGTGTTCTTGAGCTTCTGGTTGCATTCTCTACCGAGCTGGATAGTGATTTTTAATTTCCTTTAAACAATTAACACCGCCTCAGTATAAACAATTTCTCGTAATAGGTAGAGGTTGTGCCATCCTTATTAAAGATTCATTACTTTTGTATCATAATTCATGCCTGAATTTGTGCACCGTCCTTTCTTATAATTACTGTATTGAACATTGAATCCTCCGAGTTCTTATTTATCTGGATTAGGAATCCCAGCTGCCCCTTTTGATAAGAAGTTGTCTAATAAGGAGACCACAAGGCTGTCGGATTTTAGAATTTTTTTTTTTTTATATTTATGGTAGCGTTCTGGCCTCTCATTCACAGTGACCGATAATTTTTGGTTTTCGAATTCAGTTATACAAAACATATTGGGATGTCTAATTCTACGTGTTGTGTCAGTTTTTGTTTATGTGTATGTAGGAGAGCTGAACACCTTTTCGTCACGTAAAACGATGGTTGACTATGGTAGGCAGCTTGGAAAGCCTTTCAAAAGAAATGTTCAAATGTTTGTTAAGTTTATGGGACTTAACTGCGGGATCATGTCCCTAAACTTACAAACTAACTTATAGTAAAGACAACACAAACATCCATGCCCAACGGAGGATTCAAACTCCGACGCGGGGGACCGCGCGATCCGTAACGTGGCGCTCCAGACCGCTCGGCTACTCCTGCGCGGAAAGACATTAGTAGCTATGGAGACGACTTTGTAAAATCAGTGTCGTCGCTCTTCACAAACTGAACAATCAAAGACTAACGTCGTGAACTAATAGTGAAGCCAATACTGTAAAAATGGTAACATGTTTTTTTTATTCAAAGTATCGTTATTTACAGCCTTTTATGACGTATAGGAAATTACGGATAAACAAAAATACGAGCAATTTTCGTAAAAATTAGTATATTAAAATTGTGTAAGTATTCAAACACAACGGAGAAAAATGAAAAATCTGTCCTGATAGGATTCGAATCACTGATCCTAGGGTTGGAACGGCAGTACGCGACCACCTGAGCTACACTTACAGATGGTATATGTATTTCAATTATTGGTACTTACGCTTACTTGCAAAATATCAAAGTCGATTTTCTCGAGAATTTTTGAGAGTTTCGTCGAATGGCTTTGGCTGATTCTTGTTTGGGATATGAACTTCACGTACGATAAATATGAAAGAAATTCTAAAATCCGACACCCATGTGGTCTCCTTGTAAGATTGAAACTGTTTTTGTGTAGATAATTGCCAAATGTTCAAATGTTTGTAAAGCTTATGGGACTTAAATATGGCGTCATCAGTCCCTAAACTTACAAACTGCTTATGAACTAGTTAATACTAAGGACAGCACAAATATCCATGCCCGATGGGGGATTCGAACCCCCGACCGTAGTGGCCGTGCAGACCGTGACTGGAGCGCCTCAGTCCCCTCGGCCACCGCGGCCAGCGATAATTGCCTAATTGAAAGGAGTGATTCGTATTTATTTTCTTAATGATTCCGTAAGCCTGGTGAACCACACGCAAATTAGCGATAGGGCCGTACATTCAGCTGGGGTACAGACATTACAACTTCTGTTTTCTTTAGATGTTGTTGTTGTTATTGGAGCTATAGGGCGCTCAACATCGTGGTGATCAGCGCCCATACGAGGAAGAGATGGGTCCAATACTGCTAAATGGCACAGCAGACAGGCAAGGGAAGAGAGAAAACGAAAGGACGTACGCTCTTCCCCTTTCATCATATGCACAATAATGAAAGGTTCAGTGGCACTAATAAGAAACTAGACAAAACAGACAAATTCGGACAAGGCTAAAAATACCGTGGTCTAAACATAGAGCGATGGACCTAACGATCCTATCTTCCTCTATCTATATTTTAGAACGGTCGAACTAAGATCTTTGGTAGGAGGTCGGCCAAAACAAAAATGTTCAAATGTTTGTAGAGTCTATGGGACTTAACTACGGGGTCATCAGTCCCTAAACTTACAAATTACTTATGTACTAGGTAATCCTAAGGACGGCACAAATATCCATGCCCGAGGTGGGACTGAAGCGCCTCAGTCCCCTCGGCCACCGCGGCCGGTGGCCAAAACACAAAATCGTAAAACGCGTGCCACTGTCATATCACTGTCACCTAAAATGGAGCGGAGGTCATCCGACAAACCAGCTTGTTCCCTCGCAGAATCATAGGAAACACAAGTAGTTAAAATATGCCGAACTGTTATCAGAACAACACAAGTAGGGGGCTCGTCATTGTAAAGAAGGAACCTATGCGTCAGGGGGCAGTGTCCTATTATAAGTCTTGTTAAGCAGACTTCGTCACACCTGACAGGCTGTACGGATGTACGCCAGGGCCTAACTGTGTCTCTTATTGACCGCAACTTATTTCGTTTTGAAGACCCCTCGTATTACGAAGTAGTCGTTAAGCTTTCGCGATTCTCATTAAGAGCCCGACTTTAATCGGGTCAGTTGGCAATATTTCGCTCATCTCGTTGCTATTATTGTGTTCGTCAGACCCCTGTGTTTACTGCGCCTGCCGCAGTACCGCCCGCCTTCTACTGTGCGCCCCCTGGTGCCGTGTTTACGCGCCGCTCTCCCCCTCTGAGCGTTCCGCTGCCGTCGGCTGCCCGTCGCTATTTCCGTCCGCCTTGGCGGGCTTTTTATACTCGGCGCTCTCCCAACTGGGCCCGCCTCGCCGCCGTGAACTTGGGACCACCCGGCCGGGGGTCGGCCGCTCCACGCCCGTTCTCCAGCCCCCAGCGCTGCACACCTATAACAGCGCGGCGACGTCAGCACTACCGATTAGCAAGTGTGCCGGCTGTTGTTGCAGAAATGTGCGCTATATCGCCACGTGATGGTGCAGCTATTCAAAATATAGGGGAAAGGAGTGCCGCGGTGGAGTAGCCGAGCGGTCTAAAGCATCTCGCTGCGGAGCGCGCGGTTGCTCGCCGTGGAGGTTCCAGTCCTCCCTGGAGCATTGATGTGTGTGTTGTCCTTAGGTTAGTTTACCTAGGTTTAAGTAGTTTGTAAGCTACGGACTCATGACCACGCAGTTTGGTCCGATAGATTTACAGACATTTAAACATTTGGGAAAGGAGTGAAAGATGACTTGTTGTAGCTGTGGCCTTCACTCCGCAGACTGATTTGATGCAGCTCTCCACGCTACCCTGTCCTGTGCAAGCCTCTTCACCTGAGAATACGTACGGCAACCTAAATCCTTTTGAATCTCCTTACTATATTCGTCCCTCGATCTCCCTCTACGATTTTTACCCCACACGCTTCCCTCTAATGCTAACTTGAGAATTCTTTGATGTCTCAGAATGTGTCCTACTAATCTATCCCTTCTTTTAGCCAGGATACGCCAGAAACTCCTTTCCTCCCAATTCAGTTAAGCACCTCCTCATTAGTCACGTGATCTACCCATCTAATCTTCATCATTCGTGTGTAGCACCACATTTCAAAAGCTTCTACAATCATTTTGTCTGAACCCATTATCGTCCACGTTTCACTGCCATAGAGATTCCGATTTTTTTTAAACGCTGAAACACGTCCACTGATTGTGTGGTCCTGTTCCATTTTGAATGATTCATTAACCTAAAGTATTTCTGCACCATAAATGTCATCTATGTGTTAATTATTTTATTATTTTTATAACTGATCAATGCCCCATGTTTATATACGAGGCGGCTCCAGAAAGTAAGTTCCGTTTGGTTATATAAAACGAACGGGTACAGATACAGAAAAAATATTGATTGTACCATAATCTACAACTGCTAAACTACTTTTCTACACAGCTTCCGAAATTTTGTAGGCAATTGTCATAGCGTGGTACAAGGTTTTGTGTGCCTTTTTCATAGAATGTTGCCGCCTGTGTATTCTACCATGTGGTAACATGTTCTTTCAGTTCGTCATCATCGTTGAAGTGTTCTCCACCAAGGACAGATTTTAGATGTAAGAGGAGGATTAGTGTCAAAAGATTTTTTTTCCCACGATAATGCCTGACCTCACACACCGAATGTGACCAAACAATTCTTACGGAAATTTCAATGGGACCTGTTTGATCATCCTCCATACACCTCGGACCTCTCTCCTAGCGACTTTCATCTCTTCTTACACCTAAAATCTGTGCTTGGTGGTCAACAGATAAAGAGCTGTTACCACATGGTTGAATACACAGGCGGCAACCGTCTGTGAAGAACGCATACAGATACTTGTGGCAAGCTATGACAAGTGTCTACAAAATTTCGGCAGTTATGTGGAAAAGTAGTTTAAGAGTTGTAGAATTTTGTGCAATAAAAATTTCTTCTGTATCTGTGTACAATTTCATTTTCTTACCAAACGGAAATTACTTTCTGGACGCGCCTCGTATGTTTGCCCAACATTTATGTATGTTTCCACCCGTCTGATTGAAATTCTGTATTCATGTGAATGTGGAAGGTTGCTCTTAATATTGACTGACTGCCGCGCAGTGGCTTACAGTCGCCGCCTCGCGCTCTAGGCCTCGTTCTGCTGCAGTTCAGAACGCGTGGCTTCGTTTGTCGTCTGCGCTGGCGTCTGCTGGCTGGCCAGAGACAAGCTTACTTGGCAAGGTGGCGAGGTGGCCGTGTTCTTAGTGTGGTACCAACCTAATCTTGGACCAAAGAGGTGACAGGAGACCTCTCTGGGTGTGGTTGTAGAGGGAACTGTGTTGGCCAGCTAGCAAGGGTTAGTAAACACTGAACACACTCTGCGACTCCTTTAGCACCCTCTACATCCGGTGTATGGCGGAGGGAGGTTTTGCCCGTGGCACTAGAGCTTCACTCTGGTTCTGACGACTGTGGAAGTAAGTACTCTGCCAAATCATGCTGAGGGGACGGCATGCTGTTAGGACTTTGATTTATTTGTTACCAGGCAGTTTCAGTTTTCCACTGATAGTTCTCTTGAGTAATTCTTCCGCTACGAGATGCGAAGCGTTTCTTAATTTACAGAACTCGAGTAAATTCAGTGTAAATTTATTATTTCCATTTCCATTTAAGTGATCATTGTGTGTCTGGTTTTGCTCAAGTTAGAATACACATGTGTGACCTTCAGCCTTTGTGCAAACTTAGTGTGTCTGAATTTCCTTCGTGTTTTTAACTAACGTTTTCGCGTCGTTTCTGTATCCGCGAGATGCTATATATTTCTCAGATTTTCTGACTTGATTCTGTCTTTCCTGTCTTGTAAGACCGATTGCACCACGTGCTTTCGTAACGGCCGTTACCTCGTCCTGATGCCTCACTTCACGAAACCCATTCCTGTTTTGTTTCTGACTACATATTTCTTAGTGTTTCTAAATGTAACATTTATAGAGATTACTTTCACTTTTTTTGAAATGATGTCGAACACGTCATCTTACCCTCATTTTCGGTAAAGATGACGGATGTCGGCGGGTAATTTAACGAAGGAAAAACATGATTTGATAAACATTATCATCGCCATCATCATCATCATCATTTGATTATGCTTTTCAGCGTTCAAGGTGGACATAGTCCTCCTAATAAAATGCCTCAATGATCCCCTATTCAGTGCTAATATTGATGTCTCGTTTGATGTTATGCCTTTTACTTCAAAATCATTCTGCACCGAATCTAAGTACTTTCTTCTTGGTCTACCTCGACTCCTCTTACCCTCCGCTGCCGAGCTCATGAGTCTCTTAGGTAACCTTGCTTCTCCCATGCGTGTAACATGACCCCACCATCTCAGTCTGTCCGCTCTAACTGCTTCATCTATGGTGTTCATTCCCAGTTTTTCTTTGATTTCCTCATTATGGACACCCTCCTGCCATTGTTCCCATCTATTAGTACCTGCAGTCATTCTTGCTACTTTCATATCTGTAACCTGTACCTTATGAATAAAGCAACCTGTTTCCACCAAACTCTCACTCCCATAGAAGAAAGTTGGTCGAAAGATAGAGCGGTGCACTGCTAACTTAGTCTTGGTACTTACTTCCTTCTTGCAGAAGAGAGTAGATCTTAGCTGAGCACTTACTGCATTAGCTTTGCTACACATCGATTCCAGTTCTTTCACTATGTTGCCATCCTGTGAGAAAATACATCCCAGATACTTGAAACTGTCTACCTGTTGTAACTTTGTTCCTCCTATTTGGCACTCAATCTGTTTAAATCTCTTTCGTACAGACATTTCTTTTGTTTTGGAGCTGCTGATCTTCATATCGTAACTCTTGCACCTCTGATTGAGCTCTGAAATATTAGTTTGCAACCCTCCAATCGAATCTGCCAGTATAACTAAGTCATCCGCATATGCGAGACTGCTTATTTTGTTTTCGCCTATTTCAATCCAACCCTGCCACTCTACTGTTTTCAACATATGAGCCATGAATAGTACAAACAACAGTGGTGACAGGTTACAGGCTTGTCTTACCCCTGAAACTACCCTGAACCATGGGCTTAATTTTCCGTCTACTCTAACTGCAGCCTGACAGTCTACGTAAAGACCTTTAACTGCCTGCAGAAGTTTGCCTCCTATTACATAATCTTGTAAAACTTACAATGGCTCCCCAGTACGAACAAGGTCATAAGCCTTTTCTAGATCTATAAATATTAAAAATTAATTTTATTTTAAGGACAGAAGTGCCATACATTGGCTTAGCGCTTCGTATCTGCCGCAGTGAGTTCGGTACAAATAACATGGGCCTATTTAAGACAGCTTGAACAAGTGTACAAAGTCCCTAATTCACCAGAGTCACTGCTGATTTTACGAAATTCTTCTCTAACGAAATCATGATCGCCGCCGGCGTCTTCAGCGTAGTTGACTGATATCGAGGATTTCAGGAGTGCCTCACCACATTTTTGTTTTTTGTTTTTTCTTCTCTCCTTCAGTTATTACGTTTCTTTTATATTTCTTTTCCTTTTCTTTTATATTTATTTTTCTTTGGTTTGGCTTCTTTTTGTGATGTCTAATGTAGACAACTTGAAACCGAGGTGACGCAACAGTAGTACGTAATTCAAGAAGAAATGTGAGGAAAAGAAATTCTTTATAGAACGATGTACTCTCAAAAGAGAAGTCAGTAAATTTCCTAAAGCTGCTGAAGCATGTGGCGGTACTGGCTTGCAAGCCAGCAGCCATTGCTTTATTTCATTCACTTGTAATGAAACAGACGTGAGGTAGTAGGAAGTGGCATGAGCAAGATAGTAGCCACATGGTACTGTAAGTACGGTCCCGTGGGAAAACTCCGCCCCTTTTTCTAAGAGTGATCTGATTGGCTGTTGGTATATCTTTACGCGACACAACCTACCAGTTTTTTATTAATTATATAATAAATAAAAATTCTGTTATCAATTCTATTGCCATAATGTGTGTTAGTTAATTGTTTGTGATAACGCTATTGTTTTGTAGATTTATCAGATTAACTTTTGAAACTTCCTGGCACATTAAAACTGTGTGCCGGAACCGGAACTCGAACCTGGGACCTTTGCCTTTCGCGGACAGGCGCTCTACCGACTGTGCTATCCCGACACGACTCACGATGCCGCCTCACAACTTCATTTCTGCCAGTACCTCGCCTCCTACTTCCAAACTTCACAGAAGCTCTCCTGCGAAACATGCAAGACTAGCACTCCTGGAAGAAAGGATATGGTGGAGACATGGCTTAGCCACAGCCTAGGGGATGTTTCCAGAATGAAACTTTCACTCTGCAGCGGAGTATGCGCTGATATTAAACTTCCTGGCAGATTAAAACGTTTGGAAGTAGGAGGCGAGGTACTGGCGGAAGTAAAGTTGTGTGGCGGCATCGTGAGTCGTGTCGGGATAGCATAGTCGGTAGAGCGCTTGCCCGCGGGTCTCACGTGCAACGTTCGGTCTATTACAACTAGACGAGTTAGCCAGCTGCTTGCGGTAACGTGAGTGAGATAAAAGGAAGGTAGAAAAGTGTCAAGGAAACTGTCACAAGTGGACTTGATAACATAAACTTTAACCATAACATTGAATGGTTTAAGCAATTTTTTTTGCCCACTTTAGGTTACGGTAGTAACACTAAAAGTGGGCCTTTGCGATCGTCTTTTGACAGCTCGAAAATAACGGATTAACTATTCATCTGACACGAAAATTGAATAACCGAATTTGTAGAGGAGAAAATTGTCTACAACTTCGCTCTCTTATGTTTTTTTCGTATCTCATAGCGTTTCAAAGATATTTGCAAAAATAACGGCGATTTTGGTATGTATGTCTGTCTGTCTGTCCGTCTGTCAGTAACGTGTTTCCTGTTTTTAAGACGAACCGTTCAACCGATCAGCACCAAATTGTACAGACATGATTGTAGGCCGCCAGTGACCAAAACCTCTCTCTTTAAAATTTTTCGGACAAAAAATATGGTTGTAATACCAAAAAAAAAAAAAAAAAAGAAAAAAAAAAGCCGTTTGTAATATAATTGCAATTGCAAACGAACCGTTCATCTGACACGAAAATTGAATAACCTAATTGGTAGAAGAGAAATTTCTCTACAACTTAGCTCCCTTATTTTTTTTTCATATCTCGTATCATTTGAGAGATATTTGCAAAAATAGCGGAGTTTTGACACCCTCCATTGAATTAACGAAAAGCAGCCGTTCGCAGATGTCACGTGACATTCCTCGCCCAGAACTCTCTCTGGCATACGCCATCTTGCGTTGCGTATTTGATGATTTTCTTATTGTAACTTACACGTTGTCATTTCAAAGCAATGGCTATCTTCGTACGATAAATGATAACCTAGTGTCTACAAATGCCATATTAGCATCAGTTAACAACGGCCCTCAATAGTATGAGATTGAAGGACTCATCTTTTGATTGATAGCCATAGCGTAGTGGGCAAGCTGTTGGAATGCTAAAGGTCGGTGGTTCGGATCCCGATACTACCTAATTTTTTTCCTAAAGAGGTTTCAGACACTATTATTAATTAGTTTTTTTTTATTATTTACTAGCTTAAACCCGCGGCTCCGCTCGCGTGTTGGTTGATTATGACAGATAAGCTGTCTTTCAATAGTGTGCTATGAGAATGGTTTTCAAGAATGAAATGAAATACAATACAATGCCTTCTTTAGAAACAAACATTTAATCAACATTCAAAATAAAAAAAAATAAAATTATGTGAAGTGCTTAATGATTTACACTAAATAATACATACATTATTCCTTATAGCCTGTGTTGCAATTTGTAGGTATTAAAAGAAATTTCTTTTTTACTGCTTTATTTATTTATTTTTATATTTCCTTATTCGTATGGTTATCCTTACAGAGAAAGAGCTAAATACATTGTAGCACGCATAAACCAAAGATATGGTCTGTGGCATCAGGTTTCGCTGCATGTAACCTCCTTGGTATAGAGTCGCAAACGTCATCACTGACCTTCAGTCCGAATTTAACGGCTTTCAACCACCATGTCTTCCACCCCCTTATAGCTATCGGCATGGAACAGCTATTGTGTACAACTGGAGACTTCGGACAACAATTACACACGACCATTCGTTCGCGTTCTGTAGTTTTCGCTGCAAAGCGAAATATTAACACACACACACGTAGAATTTTATGTACACCGATAACTTTCCATCGCAATATACTCCACCCTTTTATCATTATCAACCCTCAAGCAACAATGGAACCAATAAAACCATTTCCGAAGAGTAAATATAATTTTCAAAGAGTAATTATTGTTCCGCATTACGCGTTATATTCTTCAAATTAATAAATACCTATCAGATCGCTATAAAGTTGTGTCTAAAATCTTCCCCGGTTATAAATTAGTAACTGTACAAATATTTAAGTTCGGACGTGATGAGCGTACACCGAACAGACATTCACATTAATATATATATATATATAAATATCTATCCGATCGCCATAAAACCGCGCCTAAAGCCTTCCCCGGGTAGACATTAGTAACTGTACAAATTTTTAGCTCTTTATGTCTTGCGGTTCAGACGTGATAAACGTACACCGAACAGACAATCACATTTATAGATATAGATATTATTATTTTGGTCCAAAATGTTCGCAAAACCTTATAAAACTAGAAATCTGAAGTGGGCCGTAAAACACGTCAGTGCGATTTTTTTTCTATCTCACTCTCGCCGTAAGCATCTGGCGACAAGTTAGCATCAGAACAGCGGCTTGTATTGGTGTGGAAGGAGAGAGCCGCCACAGAGGATCCGTGGCACGTCTAGACAGAGCAGAGAGTGGTGTAATGCACGGCGGCGGCCTTTGTAGCCGAGACCGCTGCTGTCGAGGCACTTTGCGACTGCTGGCTGCGGCAGTGGGCTCGGCAGCGTCCTAGCACAACAAACAGCAGCCGCCTAAACACGTCCGCTTCCGCCGTGTCTGCGGGATTCTGAGGCTGCGGCCACGGAGGAGACGCCAGATGGGGGCTCGACCGAGGGAGACTCAAAGGCAAAGCAGGAACTGCTCCACTCACCACGAGCTAACGGCCGGACTGCACGCGCGCCCAGCACGGGGAGGAGCAGGGAAGTCCAGGGTTTAACGTCCCGTCGACAGCTTGGTCATTAGAGATGGAGCTAACGCTCGGAGATTTGCGTTAGGACAGGGAAGGGAAACGGTCGTGCCCTTTGAAAGGAGCCATCCCGGCATTTGTCTGGAGTTATTTAGAAAAATCACAGAAAACCTAAATCCGGATGGCCGGAGGTGCATTTGAACCACCGTCCTCCTAATGTCTGTGCTATACCACTGCGCCACCAGCTCTATGAAATCTAATATATAAAAATTTAATGTATCTTTGATCTGCATCTACATGGGATTTTGTGTCCCAGCCTCGTGGCCACTTTCGTGTCTCATCCGCCGGTTGTCGTAGGTGTCGGTGGCCGAGTAGAAAGAGACCGACACAGGAATGAAGGATGCACGCTTGTGCAGGTAGGAGGTGACCAGCCAGTGGGACAGCAGAAACTAGAAACACTAGAGTAAATTAGAACGAGATATATATTTCATAGAGACGTAGTAATACTTAACTTTTACATAGTTCAGTACTGCAGAATGCTGATACATAGTTGAGCTAGAGGCGTACCTACTGATGATTCCTATTGCCTATCCGATAGCCAAGTCTTCACTGGTGCCTATCTGATTCCGAAGTGTTAACTGGTTCCTATCTCAGTCCCAAGTGAACGATGTCGTTCAGTGGTGGCCACGAGCGGAGTTGCAGCAGAGGGCGTTCGTGGCCAACATCGTAAGAACGCCGCGCCGTGCGTGCATGGCAGTGCGCGGCGTAAGTACGTGGCGCGCACTTTGGACTTGTGCGACACCACATGAGATACTCCACCAATCACAATTAAGTGCCTGTCAGAGGGTTCATCCAACCACCGTTATAGTATTTATGTTTCATTCCATTCTCGAATAACGCGCGGGAAGCTAGAACACCTGAATCTCTCCGTTCGTATTTTATTCTGATCATCATGTCTACCTATGTAAGTGCGAGTCGACAATATATTTTCGCATTCCGAGGACAATATTGGCGATTGGAGTTTCGTAAGTAGACCACGTCGCAGCGATAAGCGCCGTTGTTGTAATGATTCCCATCCCAGATCCTGTATCATTCCGTAACGCTGTCTCCCCTGTATGGTGACAATACGAAACGAGCTGCCCTTCTTTGGACTCTTTCGACATCCTCCGTCAAACCCACCTGATAAGGATAACACACCAGGCAGTAATACTCCAAAAAAGAATGGACAAGCGTAATGTATGCATTTTCTTTGGTAGTTATGTTGCATCTTTTAAAGTTCTGCCAATAAAACGCAGTCTCTGGTTCACCTTTTCCACGACATTATCTATGTGTTCATTCCAGTTTAAGTCTGAAGTAACAGTAATTCTAGATATGTAGTCCAGTTTACGGCCTTCACGTTTGATTGATTTATCTTGTAAACAAAGTTTAACACATTTCTTTTCGTACACACGTGGATGACTTCACACTTCGCTTTATTTAGACTCAGTTGCCAAGTTTTACATCATAGTGATATCTTATTCAGATCTTTCTGCAGTTGGTTTAGATCTTCAGATTCTTTTACTAGACGGTAAATGACGGAGTCATCTGCAAACAACCTAAGAGAGCTACTTAGATTTTCCCCTAAATCGTTTATGTAAATAAGGAACAGCAGAGGACCAATAACACTACCCTGTGGAACGCCCGATATCATCTCTGTTGTAGTCGATGCCTTACCATCGATTACTACGAACTGTGTCCTCTCTGACAGGAAATCCCCTATCCTGTCGCAAATTTGGAGCGATATACCATAACCACGCTATTTGATTAAAAGCCGTTTGTTAGGTACGGTGTCGAAAGCCTTCTGGAAATCAAGAAATACGGATCAATCTGCGAACCCTTGTCGATTGCACCCATCACTTCGTGTGAGTGAAGAGCTAGTTGTGTTTCGCATTAACGATATTTTCTAAATCCGTGTTGTCCTTGGGTCAATAGACCATTATGTTCGAGATAATTCATAATATTTGAATAGATTATATGTTGTTATTTCGTTTGTCTCTGATTGTGATGAAACTTATTACTTGCACTCGCACAGAGATATAGGCATACTAAAATTAAGTTCATATGGTGCATGGCGGAAGGTCCTTTACAGTTAGCTAATTCGTTTCTTACGCCTTCACGCTTAAACTGAGTTATGCTAAGGACAACACACACACACACACACACACACACACACACATACACACACACGGACACAAACACACACATAAACTCCTATGGCCGAGAGAGGACTCGAACCTCTTGTGGGAGTGCCAGCACAGTTCGTGATACGGTTCCTACATTATCACCCATTTCTCATAATTCTGCGGAAGTATTTCGGCGTGTATTGCGACCATTCAGGGCATTAAGGTAGTCATGAATATAGGACTGTCTCTAGACGATTATCAATAATTCGTAATGGTTTCTCTGTCAGTATATTTAGGATTCCTTCACATTTCCCTTACTGAGTGTGTCTGTGTGTGTGAGAGAGAGAGAGAGAGAGAGAGAGAGATAGAGAGAGACGATGAGAGGTAGATTGAGCCATCATAGGCTATAACGTGGCTGAAACACGGACCTTTTGCAGTACAGGGACGTATATCTTTCCGTACATCAAAAATGTACATTTTTTATCTGCGCATTTGCGAACGAGATCGTTAAAGGGAAGCGTGGATTTGGCCAAAGAAGAAAGAAGGTAGCTCTTATCCTAAGAGAATCTGAAATGTACCAGGCCATTACGAATTATTTATGATGGAACGGGATCCGGTCTCATATTTATGTCTACCTTTATGTCACGAATGGTCGCAATTCACGCCGAACTACTTCCGCAGAATTATGAGAAATGGCCCATAATGTAGCTGTGTGAAAATGTAAAGCCCGAATTCTGTTCCTGCACAATATGTTTACTGATTTACGTGTCATGTGAACGAGGAAATAGAATGCCTTAATTTCGCGTTATTAAGAGGGGAAGGGAGGAAAGAAGATGAGTGTTAACCGTCCTGTGGATTGCGCAGTGATTGGAGTCGGAGCACGTGGCGTGATAGTTGTGAGGGATGGGGAATGAGGTTGGTCGTTACCTTTAAAAGGAACCATCCCGGTATTTGCTTGGGTCGATATCGGAAAACGACCGTCGGACCTAGGTTCGAAACACCGTCCTCCCGAATGGCAGTCCAGTGTGTTGCAACTGCAGCACCTCGTTCGTTTTCGTATTCTCCTTTTCGTGACATGCACGGAATGTTTCGAAATGTTGACTTGGAGCCTATATAAAACACTGTCTGATCATAGAAGGAATTGTGTTGTTCTGACAAAAGTAAGGAGAAATGTAGTTTTTTAATTATTAATATTTTTTAATTTTGCCATGGCAGGAAGGGCGCTCTTCATACTTTAAACTTGAAACACGTCCACTGAATGTGTGGTTGTGTTCCATTTTGATTTGTTCACTAACCTAAAGTGTTTCTGCAACATTAATGTAATCTATCTGTGTGTAATCTATCTGGGAGCGGTTGTAGAGGGGATTGTCTTGGTCAGGTAGCAAGGGTCGGTAAACACGAGTCTCTGAATGCACGCTGCATTGTTTTTAGCGCGCTATACATCTGGTGTATGGCGGGGGGAGGTTTTCCCCGTGGCACTAGGGCTTCACTCTTCATTCTGGCTTTGACGACAGTGGAGGTAAGTACTCCACTGAATCATGCTGAGGGGAAGACATGCTGTTAGGGCTTTGCTTTCTTTGTGATCAGGCAGTCTTGGTTTTTAAGTGATAGTTTTCTTGAGCAATTTTTTCGCTATGTGAGGTGAAGTGTTTCTTAATTTACAGAACTTCTGAAATTCAGTGTAAATTTACTATCAACATTTTCATTCTGGTGAGGATTTTGTGTTCAGTTTTGCTCACGTTAGAGTACACGTGTGTGGCCTTCAGCCTTTTTGTAAATTTAGTTTTTTTTTTTTTTTTTGAATTTGCTTCCTGTTTTTAACAAACGTTTACATGTTGCATCTGTACCCCTGAGTATGCTAAATATTTCTTAGATTTTCTTGTTTGATTCCATCTTTCCTGTTTTGTATGACTGATTGCACCATGTGCTTTTGTAATGGTCGTTACTTTGGCTTTCAGCCATGGTTTTATTAATACTAGCTTTCTACTATACTAATTCTCACATGTGTCCTATTCGCTTATTCTGACTTAATTTCCTTTGTAAATTGTGTTTAATTCACCGTGATTGCACAACACGTGGTACTTAAGAATACTAAGCTGCTCCTTTCCCACACATGAATTCGTTTAGTGTACAGTATACTTAAATTTGTGATCAAGACACCCGCCATCTCGTCAAGATGCTGCCGAAGCTTCGTTTCGCCGTTGGTTTCGTGTGTTCCAGCATTGGAACCAAGCATTATACATGTGTTTGTGAATGAATGAATGAATGTGCTTTCAGCTACCCATTATGTATTTGAAAATTTCCTCCCACATTACCTCCATATTCATAAGGGGCAGAAAATTTTTAATAAGGGCAGTAATTATATGATTTAATCCACTTTTGTGCAAGGTGTGTGCTTTATTTGGTCTCCCCACATTTAGTTGCTTGTTCATTTTTCAGAATAGATTATGATTTTAAAGTATCAAACCTCTGCTTTATGATTTCATGCTCCCCGTTCCGTGTTTAACTATCTATTCATTTATCTTTTTAACGTTGATTTTGTGTTTGTTAAAACGTTGGCTGCTCCCTTAATGAGTGAGCAGTTAGATAAATTTCCATTGTGCAAGTACTGTGGCCACTCAAAGTAATTTAGAGCAGCAGTGAGGGTTTTGACTTACATTTGCAGTTCTCAACTGCCCGAGATCTTGCTTATTTTAATGACAGGCTACTTTCAAAGTATTAAAATGCGAAGATCGCGGTTTCAGTACACTTAGGGTACCATAATCTGGTCACCGAATTACAGTTATGTGAAGTACAATAATACCAAATACAGTAGTAATGCAAGAAGTTTACATACACAACTCATACCTTGTGTCTGTGCTTTCCATTTCGTGAATTGCACGACATTATAATGTAAGTGAATTACAAATTTTTTAAGTTTTGTAAATGGTATGTCAAACATATAAACAGTTAAACTAATTAAAACATATTCTCCACTTTGTGTCGTGTTGACAGTTAGAGCGCCTTATTACAAGTAACCAGCGGTGTGACGCCTGCAGCAAAGACACTTATTGCAACTGTGCAGTTTACTGTGAAGAATGTTGACTGGACCATTGGTTGGAAAGAAATAAAGAATATCTGAAAAAATTGAACATTAGGAAACGACAGCATCTAGATAAAAAAAATGGGTACAGTTAAAATGCTAAACCAAACATTAAAAACTCTCCATACTATTCGTCATATAGTCCAGCAGGGCATAAATGTAACTGATAATGATAATAATAATAGTTATTATTGTAACGACAATAGCAATAACAGTAACAAAATCAGTAATAATAAAAATGACAATAAATTAGTGCTTTAATAAAAAATGCTCCCGATCGACCACTTCTCGGTCGCGTTCGTGGATAAGCCAGTTATTGCTCATATTAATTACTGCAACTGTTTATTCATTTTCGGCCAGTTTTGGCTGTACAAGTGGAAGTGTGCTATTAACACGTGTAAATAAATGAAGAACGGGAAATGAATTTTCGCGGCCGGAAGTTGGCGATTAATGGATTTTCACCGGCTCAGCTCCTGGCGTGAGCGAATTACGAAACGCGCGCGTTGAACGTTTGGTGTGTGGAAGCGTGACCTGTTTATGGCTGCGCTGAGCTTACGTGAGTGAAACATATTACTGGTATTACCTCCCACCCAACGCTGTCCCAAAAGACAGGCCGATTATGACTAACTCATTTTGATATCAACTGCATCTAGTTGACCAATGTCGTATACCTAACACCTGAATCAATTATTAATACTTACTTATGAATCGCTTATGAGATCTTTATTTGCCACAGATTGCTTATATACATTGATGACTAGTTTCCACTAGTTAAAGGGTCATTATCAAATCGTAATTGTTCAGGAATGGTAAGACACATTTTAAATGAGCTAACATCATTGTGGTAAGGTATAAATGGGATGCACATCGGTAGTCAAATATGCCTTTAGGTCATGCTATTGTAGACCATCTCCAGTTCCTGCTGAGATGACACACTGCGTGGACGTGGGGGGCAGGAAAACACAGGGTCTCGAACAACATGTCATTCCAAGCATGTGTGTCAATTTTTACCTCTCTATCTACAGTATTCCGTGATTTATTAAGTTTTCAAATTTATACTGACTTTTTGATCACCCGGTATATAAACACTGAAATTCACGAGGGAAAAAAAATGTCATGTGCGTAAGTTGACGTAATTACCGTTTAAGACGTTGTCTAGAAAACGGTCAAATGCCTCGTTGCAAAGCACTGGCCAGCTTGGCTGTTTATAAAATATAGGGCGCCGAAAAGTCGACTCGTCCGGGGCGCCCGGATGGTTAAAACCGGCCCTGTATACAATTAAGCGGTTCTTCTGTGCCTGACCTGATAAAACGGCAAACACCGATAACGTCAATGAGAAGGGGAGACCGCGAGAAAGAACTTCCTGCTCTGATCATATGCTTCGAATTTTGCTGTTTATACGGAAACGACAGCTTTATCAAATAATGTTTCTTTTCTCCGAAATTCTCCTCCGGAGCATGTGCAGTTTCTTAATCATGCAGTCCATTACCTGTGGCTATTCCTGTACCACAATGGCTCTGTACCACTTAATTTGTCATGCAGTGTGTAAGAAGCACCAGGCCTGTCAATTAGAGGTGGGACTCCAACAACACTATCGGTCCGAGACATTTTGCTCTGATTGTCGCCAGCATCAAATCGAAGTAACTGGGAAGCAGGGTCCCATTAGGCGGAATGCGTTCATAGCTCACTGTAGTTTTAAGGGTAAGGAAAAGCTATAAGCTGTGATCGCTGTTGTTCATACTGTTTACGGATCATAGGTTGAAAACAAGAGACATGGTGAGATTAAAATAGGTGGGCACAAAAAAGCAGTCTCGCATATGCGGGCTATTTAGTGGCGATGACAATTTCGATTGAAAGGTTGGAATCTAATATTTTAGAGCTAGATCAGAGGTCGTATGACAACGAAAATAATGGCTGTAGAAAAGAGATTAAAACAGGCTGAGTGCCAAACAGGAGGAACAAAGAACAGGTGGACAGTTTTCACTACTTAGGATGTATTTTCCCATAGTGACAGAACTGGAATCAAGGTATATAAAAGCTAATGCAGTGAGTCCTCAGCTAACATCTATTCTCTTCTGTAAGAAGGAAGTCAGTACCAAGTTGTTAATGCACTATCTTATTCATAAGGTAGAGGTTACAGATATGAAAGTAGCAAGAATGATTGCAGGTGCCAATAGATGGGAACAATGGCAGGAGGGTGTCCATAATGAGGAAATCAAAGAAAAACTGGGAATGAACACCATAGATGAAGCAGTTAGAGCGAACAGACTGAGATGGTGCGGTCATGTTACACGCATGGGAGAAGCAAGGTTGCCTAACAGACTCATGAGGTCGGCAGCGGAGGGTAAGAGGAGTCGAGGTAGACCAAGAAGAAAGAGGCTCACAACGCGACCACATGGGTATAAGATTGTAGATTTTTTTTTATATTTATGTTACGTGAATCTCAGAACAGAAATAACAATCAGCCAAAGCCGCACGACGCAACTCTAAAAAATTATGAAAAAAATCGATTTTGAAGTTTTGCAAGTACACGTATGTAGCAATAACTAAATCAGTTGCGACATCTGTCGATGCAGCTGAGGTGTTACCGTTCTGGCCTCACAACCGTAGAGTCGGTGGTTCGAATCGCACTGTGAAAAATTTTTTTTTCCTTTTCAAATTCAGTTATATAAATCATTTTTGGATCACTAGTTTCAAGAGTTGTCAGATTTTTTTTATGTGTATGTAGACGACCTGAAAACCTTGTAGTCACCTAAAACGATGGCTGAGTAGGTTAGGCTACTTGCAAAGCCATTAGGTTCACAGATTTGTGGCTGGCTGGAAGTAATACAACGCAGTACGTTGTTCTCGACGGCGAGTGTTCATCAGAGTGTATCGTCAGGCGTGCCCCAGAGGAGTGTGAAAGGACCGCTATTATTTTCTATCTATATAAATCATCTGATGGGCAGAGTAAGTTGTAATTTGCGGCTGTTTGCTGATGATGCTGTGGTGTATGGGAGGGTGTCGTCTTTAACTGACTGTAATAGCATACAGGGTGACTTAGACAAAATTTCTAGTTGGTGCGAAGAAGGGCAGCTAGCTCTCAATGTAGAAAAAATGTAAGGTGATGCGCATGAGTAGAAAAAACAATCCTATAATGTTCGAATACAGCATTAGTAGTGAGGTTCTTGATGCTGTCGCGTCGTTAAAATATCTAGGCGTAACACTGCAGAGCGATATGAAATGGAACGAGCATGTAAGAACAGTTGTGAGTAAGGCGGACAGCCGACTTCGGTTTATTGGGAGAATTTTGGGAAGATGTGCTTCAACTGTAAAGGAGACCGCGTATAAAACGCTTGTGCGACTGCGTCTTCAATATTGCTCCAGTGTTTGGGACCCGCAGCAGATCAGTTTAAAGGAAGACATAGAGGCGGTTCAGAGACGAGCAGCTAGATTTGTTACCGGTAGGTTCGACAAATGCGCGAGTGTCACGGAAATGCTCCGGCATCGCTGGAGGAAAGAAGACGTTCTTTTCGTGAATTTCTGTTGAGGAAATTTAGAGGGCCGGAATTTGAAGCTGAGTGTAGTACGATCTTGCTGCCGCCTACTTACATTTCGCGTAATGATCACCAAGACACGATAAGAGAAATTAGGGCTCGTACGGAGGCATATAAGCATTCTTTTTTTCCTCGTTCTATTTGGGAGTGGAATAGGAAAGGAAATGCCTAGTAGTGGCACAGTGTATCATCCGCCTCGCACCTTACGGTGGATTGCGGAGTATGTATGTAGGTGTAGTAGCTATGGAGATGACTTTCCAAAATATAGCGCCGTAGCTCTTCATAAACTGAAGAATCAAAGACCACCGTCGTCTACTGATAGTAGAGCGAATACTGTAAAAAAGTTACTTATTTTTCTAAAAATTGAATCCAATAACGATGTTTTATAAAATATAGAAAATTAGGAATAAAGGAGAAAACGTGTATTTTTGTAGAAATTACCATCATGTATTAAAATTAAGTAAGTATTCCAAAACATCGGAAAAAAAATCTTACAGCAGGATTCGAACAATCGGCCATATCTTTGCAAGCCCAGAACTCAACCACCTGACCTACAAAATTTCAAAGTCGATTTTCTCGAGAATATTTGAGAGTTGCGTCGAATGTCTTTGGCTGTTATTTTAAGTTCCGAACTTCACGTACCATAAATGTAAAGAAATTCTAAAATCGGATACCCATGTCGTCTCGTCGTCAGTCAAGAATGACTTTGAAGTAACAGGTTTAATAGCGAACGAGACATCAAACAGGAAACTGAGCAAGGGGTGATGGAGGAATATTATTAAGGGGAATATGTTTCAGACAACGCTGAAAGGGATAATTAGTCTTAAATGATGATGATGATGGTGGTGGTGGTGTATAAAACTACCATCTGTCCCTCCTTTTAGAAGACGATGCGGCACCAAACTCTTGGAGAAATTTCCAGAAAAATCGATCCCTCGCAACCTCTCTGCCGCCAGGTATAAATGAAGAACGAACTCCTAGGAGGGTCGAGTAACGGGCAACTTTAATCAAGCGAGGCGTGCTTTCCGACCAAGTTGGAAAGAAGAAAAGTGGGGGGAACGGGGGGGGGGAGGAGTCGGGAAGTTACTTCTTTAATAAAAGCGGGCGGGACAAAGCGCTGCCGCTGTTGTCGCGTCGGGGACGAAGCGAGCGCTCGTAACCGCCTGACGACGCCGTCACCGACTGCGCTCGAAACGTCTCGATGGCGCCGGCCGCCGTATCGATAAACGGCGCCGTGGGATTCCCC
This sequence comes from Locusta migratoria, assembly GCA_026315105.1. Classification (NCBI taxonomy): domain Eukaryota; kingdom Metazoa; phylum Arthropoda; class Insecta; order Orthoptera; family Acrididae; genus Locusta; species Locusta migratoria. Next base: position 91,737,983 of record CM048754.1, on the reverse strand, counting down.
GCGCCGCGCCGCAGTTGGCAGCACTGTTTTTATTATTATTTTTATTTCCGCCGGTTTGCGGACGGCGTGGGCGGATTCCGCGAAGCGGTGACGTCAGCCGGTGTGGAAATGAAGGCAATTGAGGCCGGCGCGCAGGGCCGCCAACATAACATCGATGGCCGCCGGCGCCGGCTTTGACGTTCCCCGCCGAGAAGAATTCCCCACTCTCTCTCTCTCCCTGTTTGTCTCTCTCTCTCTCTCTCTCTCTCTTTCTTTCTTCCTCTCGCGAATTTTTCCGATTCCGTCAGCAGTCGCGGAACAGCGCAATGTTTGCGTAACAGCCACCGCGCGCCACGCTACGGACTGAAACGCAACCACCGCACCGGTTTAAAAGCGCAGACCAAACAAATAGATTTATTCTCCGCTTTTTTTTTACCCCCCCCCCCCCCCACTCCCCTCCCTTCTGCATTGCTTTCCCTGTTGTTGCCTCAGACAACAGAAGGCCGTCGGAACGGCGACGGAAGTGGTATAAACCGCTAAAAATCAGTCGCCGGCATTTCCCGCAGCTGAGGCAGTATCGCGCGTTTTTAAACACGAGCAACAGCAGTCGCGATATCCGATATGACGCAGGGGCACTGGGAGACGTGTTAGGAGCTACCTGCAAATACGGCACAGCACAGTAGACATTTCGCCTTTTTAATTACACCTTTAATGCATGACCTCTTCCAAAAGTCATCAGAGTTTCAGCCACCCAGTTGCATAAAAATGGTTTAGTTGCATAAACCTTGACCTAAGTTTCGGCAAAAGTAATTTAGCCTTCTTCAGAAGTATTAAATTTAGCTCACTCGACCTGTGTGTGGCCGTGCTCCACAATTTTATGATGAAGACATGTTTTAAATTTTACTTTTTATTCTATGACATAGAGTCAGCCACATTTTATCTGCCAACTATTTTAATGTGAGCTAAATGTAATACTTCTGAAGAAGGCAAAATTACTTTTGCCGAAACCTAGGTCAAGGTTTATGTATGTAAACCATTTTTATGCAAGTGGTCGGCTGAAACTTTGTTGACTTTTGGATCGTGTTCCACCGTTGCTGAACTTCGACCATGTTTTAAAAAAGCATGACCTTTTGTTTTAAGCTATAAAAATACCAACCAGTGCTCATATACTGAGAAAAATATACAAAAAATCCGTGTAATTCTTATACAGCACTAGTAACAAAAAGGCTCGTAACGGTCATCTGTATAGTGTTTCCATGATCTACTTCTACAATGGGATACTCTGCAAATCACATTTAAGTGCCTGGCAGAGGGATCATCGAACCACCTTTATACCACTCATCTACCATTCCATTCTGGAATAGCGCGCTGGAAGAAACAACATCTCAATCTCTGCGTTCGAGCTTTTATTTCTCGTATTTTATTCTGATGATCATTTCTACCTAAGTGGGAGTCAACAATATATTTTCGCATTCGTATGAGAATCTTGGCGATTGGAGTTTCGTAAGTAGCCAACGCCGCAGCGATAAGCGTCGTTGTTGTAATGATTCCCATGTATCATTTCCATAACGCTGTCTCCCCTGTATCGTGACAATACGAAACGAGCTGTCCTTCTTTGGACTCTTTCGATGTCCTCCGTCAAACCCACCTGATAAGAATCCCACACTGAGCAGCAATACTCCAAAAATGAACGGACAAGCGTAGTGTACGCAGTTTCTTTAGTAGTTCTGTTGCATCTTTTAAGGGTTCTGCCAATAAAACGCAGTCTCTGCTTCGCCTTTCCCCTTTCACTCTGATGTAATAGTAATTCTTAGGTATTTAGAGGAGTTTACGGCCTTCAGATTTCATTTATTTATCTTGTGAACTAAGTTTAACGGATTTCAAAGTATAAAAGTGCTGCCCTAGGTCACAAAACTAAAATTCTGTAACCTGGTTTCGGCAATAACGCCTGCACAGAGGCGACTCAGAGTGGCTAGCTCTTTCTATAATTTTTTTTAATATTTTGTGACGTAAGCTTTAAAGCTGAGATGTAACTTTTATTATGTGATTTGTCTTAATTTATAATTTCTGATGAAGGCAATCTTAGTTATTGCCGAAAGCAGGTTAAACAATTTCATTTTTGCGACCGAGGGCTGCATTTTTATCCTTTGACGTTGTAACGGTCGCTGACAATAGCTACGACTTCACAGTTATTTTTTAGAGTCAATTGTCAATTTTCGCACCATAGTGATATCTTATTTAGATCGTTCTGCTGTTGGTTTCGATCTTCAGATGACTTTACTAGTCGATAAATGACGCGTTATCTGCGAAGAACTTAAGAAAGCTACTTAGATTTTCTCCGAAATTGTTTATGTAAATAAGGGACAGCAGAGGACCAATAACACTGTCCTGTGGAACGCCCGATATCACCTCTGTTTTAGTCGATGCCTTACCATCGATTACTACGAGCTGTCACCTCTCTGACAGGAAATCACCTATCCAGTCGCAAATTTGGGGCCATATACTATAACCTCGCAATTTGATTAAAAGTCGTTTGTGAGTTACGGTGTCAAAAGCCTTCTGGAAATCAAGAAATACGGAGTCAATTTGCGAACCCTTTTCGATAGCGCCCATCACTTCGCGTAAATAAAGAGCTAGTTCTGTTTCGCATGAACGATATTTTCTAAAGCCGTGTTGACCTTGGGTCAATAGATCATTCTGTTCGATATAATTCGTAATATTTGAATACAGAATATGTTCCAAAACCCTGCTGCAAATTGACGTCAATGAAATAGGCCTGTAGTTTAGTGGGTTACTCCTACTGCCTTTCTTGAATATAGGTGTGACCTGTGCAACTTTCCAATCTTTTGGTACAGATCCTTCTATGAGAGAGCGGTTGTATATGGCTGTTAAGTAAGGAGCTATCGCTTCAGCATAATCAGATACAAATCTAATGGGTATACAGTCCGGCCCAGGTGACTTGTTCTCCATAGCAGTGTAGCCACTATTTAAGTTCCAACCCCGTATATGGCGTCTCCGTTACAACTCTGAGACAGGAGGCACCAATACTGTAACCGCGAAAACTAGAGATGTGTTAGAGCAGAACCTTCGGTGTGATCCAGTTTCGGTGTTGTTCTCCTGGAACAGCATTGGGAGCGAAAGGGTTAACCCTTCAATGCATAGTGTAGTTGATCAGCTACATACCTTATTTTTCCCATTATCTCTGAAACAGATCAGTATTGTACCACAAATTCATTTGTAGCTGCTTCAATACGTAGTGTTACATATGCTAGCCCTAGAAATTATAAATTGTAGAGTGCTACTGAATCAGTCGGCAGTTAGCTGCATTTACTCCTAAACTGCTAACATGTGCGTTTCTTTACATTAGTATTCCACTTTGCCCTGTAAAAGTAGTCAATCACATACTACTGTTGCTTTATAAGCTACTTTCTGCAAAGATGAGAGACATAATAGTGGCAGTTCCTATATCGGGTACATCGCTTCATAAAAACAAGTCCTCTGGTTCGGACTGTATATCCATTAGTTTTCTGATTATGCTGAAGCGATAGCTCTTTACTTAACAGCCATATACAACCGCTCTTCCAAAGAAGTATCTGTACCGAAAATTGGAAAGTTGCACAGGTCACACCTATATTCAAGAAAAGCAGTAGGAGTAACCCACTAAACTACAGGCCTATTTCACTGACGTCAATTTGCAGCAGGGTTTTGGAACATATCCTGTATTCAAGTATTATGAATTATCTCGAACAGAATGATCTATTGACCTAAGGTCAACACGGATTTAGAAAATATCGTCCATGCGAAACACAACTAGCTTTTTATTCACACGACGTGATGAGTGCTATCGACAAGGGTTCGCAAATCGATTCCGTATTTCTTGATTTCCAGAAGGCTTTTGACACCGTACCTCACAAACGGCTTTTAATCAAATTGCGAGGTTATAGTATATGGCCCCAAATTTGCGACTGGATAGGGGATTTCCTGTCAGAGAGGTCACAGATCGTAGTAATCGATGGTAAGGCATCGACTAAAACAGAGGTGATATCGGGCGTTCCACAGGACAGTGTTATTGGCCCTCTGCTGTTCCTTATTTACATAAACGATTTAGGGGAAAATCTAAGTAGCTCTCTTAGGTTGTTTGCAGATGACGCCATCATTTACCGCCTAGTAAAATCATCTGTAATGAGAAGTGTGAAGTCATCCACATGAGTACGAAAAGAAATCCGTTACACTTTGTTTAGAAGATAAATCAATCAACAGTGAAGGCCGTAAACTCCACAAAATATCTAGGAATTACTATTACTTCACACTTAAACTGGAAAGAACACGTACATAATGTCGTGGGAAAGGCGAACCGGAGACTGCGTTTTATTGGCAGAACCCTTAAAAGATGCAACAGAACTACAAAAGGAACTGCATACACTACGCTTGTCCGTCCTTTTTTGGAGTATTACTGTCCAGTGTGGGATCCTTATCAGGTGGGTTTAACGGAGGACACCGAAAGAGTCCAAAGAAGGGCAGCTCGTTTCGTATTGTCACGATACAGGGGAGACAGCGTTACGGAAATAATACAGGATCTGGGATGGGAATCATTACAACAACGGCGCTTATCGCTGCGGCGTGGACTACTTACGAAACTACAATCGCCAACATTCTCCTTCGAATGCGAAAATATATTGTTGACTCCCACTTACATTGGAAGAAATGCTCTTCAGAATAAATAACGAGAAATCAGAGCTCGAACGGAGAGATTCAAGTGTTCTTTCTTCCAGCGCGCTATTCGAGAATGGAATGGGAGATAAATAGTATAAAGGTGGTTCGATGAACCCTCTGCCAGGCACATAAATGTGATTTGCAGAGTATCCCATGTAGATGTAAATATAAAAATACAATGGTATTAATATTCCAAGGAACACTTTCATAAAACATATCAAATGAATAACATTATCTTCACACTCACCAAAACTATTAAAAAAAGTTATTTAAGACTATTCGTGTGATCGACATAAAGGAAGTTTGAAATTCTCTCCAGAACATGTCTGTAGGATGTTCAAGTGCATACTGAGGTCTGCTTGTCAGTCAGTTACTTCGTGCAAAATCCGCCAGATGAGGATACTATCATTCTGCTTCTTTTTCTCTCCACACAACGAACACTCACACCATTCAATCCCTTAGTGCAGAGGTCGGCAAGTAATCTTGGATGGGGTACGGATACTTTTGAAAAATTTTATGGAGGTTCAGAAGTAAAACCACATATTCCTTATCAATTTTTTATTTTAACTTTCAGTCTAAACCTAATAAGAAATACAAAAGATGCGAAATAAAAAATATAATAATCCAGTAAAACTTATATTATTTGCTATTTATTTATCTTTATTTTCACTCACAAAAAGTACGAAATAAATCGTGCAGTCAAATTTATACTATTTTTGTTTAATTTTATCACTAAAAAGGATTCAATACAATGAACTGTGCGTGTTTTCGTTAGAAAAAAAGTCGATGCAAGATATTACATTTCAGGTCTTCAGCCAGTTTCTTAAAGTTAGGTTCGCAAGTGGATCAGCTTGAATCGTGTCTTTAAGGTGCGTGTCCGTTAATCTTGAGGGATACTCATTCTTCAAGAATATAATTTTTTAAATCAAATTTGAAAAATATATGTGGAGCCAAACACGGTAGCCAGGTAGATGGCTAACGTGTTGCAATTTTCATTTTTTTCCGGGACGTGCTCACTCCACAATTCGTCAGTGGATTCATTTTTACACGTTTTCAAGGAAATGTCGTTGTGCAAGTCTATTATCTCCATTTGGAGTAAAGGCTTTGAGATGTGGAACAACTTTCCAGCCACATCCGTCCGTTCTGCTGCTGGAGAAACGTCAAAAGATGATTTTTGAGAGCACAAAAATGGTTATATATATTTCTGACGAATTACAGCGTTCAAATGAATGAAATAAATCGCAATTTGCGATGTTATAGCATCACTGTATTAGGTTTAGATGGAATACCAAACTGCCCGGCCAGGATTCGAATCCGGGATCTTCTGCTTACTAGGCAGACGCGTTGACCACTCCGCCACCGAGGACACAGTGACCAGCCCGACTGCAGAGGACTCTTCCCTGCACGTCTCCCGCCACACCCAAATCTCCATTCGCCACGCTGTCTCTTTCCTATACCACAGCCTATTTATTCTATAATGCTCGCAGCCACAATACTGTATTCTTGCATCAGGGAGAACAGACCATAAGACCATGAGAATAAATAGGCTGTGGTAATAGAAAAGAGACAGCATGGCGAATGGATATTTATGTGTGGCGGGAGACGTGCAGGGAAGAGTCCTCTGCAGTCGGGCTGCTCACTGTGTCCTCGGTGGCGGAGTGGTCAACGCGTCTGCCTGGTAAGCAGAAGATCCCGCGTTCGACTCCCGGCCGTGCACAAATTTTCATTCGCCACAGTTTGGTATTCCATCTAAACCTAGTACAGTGAAGCCATAAGTGATCGCAAATTGCGATTTATTTCATTCACAAAAATGGTGTTTAAATGGATATGCTCTGACCGGTTAGAGGTGTCAGAGATTGTAAAGAGTATGAAGACTCCCTCGTTCGTTAGATAAAGTTCTCGTGCTGCATTCCTGTGTACCGGCCAGCTTGCTCCCTTTTGCCGCCGCTAGTCGGCGTACTCTCCAGCGTTGCACATCATGACAACCATTTATTTAACCTACCTATAACTATAATACTCGTTAGGGGAAGGTCGGGTAGTATCGGACGGCGGCTTATATCGGACAAGTGGTGTTTCTCATACTTGCCACGTGAGGCAGCACCAGTAATGGTGACAGAAGTGTTGGCTGCGACGACAAAGGAGTCGTTACGCCATATTGTACCGCTGCGAGTTTGTGTATGAAAGTGACGGCGCAGTGTCTGTTTTGTGAGTGTGCTTTCGTGTACGAAGATAACTTTGGAGTGCTGTACCCAGCTTTAAAGTAAGTGTAATTCTGTTATAAGGTGGTTAGTAGCAATAAGGGGTATTGCACTATATGTTTATAGGCAGTTAATCTGTTTACACTTATTACTAAGCACTAGACAGTCGAATTATCTTCCCATATCGGTCGGGTTGTATCGGACATAAGCATTGAGGGTTGTATCGGACAACAATCACAGCCAACGAAAAGGAGGTTTTGATGGATTTGTTTCATTTTACAGGCGAAATGGGCAAAGTGAGGCATATGTGGAGGGAAGAAAATATGAAGATGGCTGTTGAGAAAGTACGTTTAATGAAAATGACTATTCGAGAAGCTGGGATGATATAAAAGGAAGGGTGCTTCTGCAACAGAAAGGGAAATATCCAGGGAATATGCAAGGAAAAAACTAACATTTGACGATAAAGACACTGGAAGTGATAGCGTGACTCACTGCATTATTTGTGACTAAACTTTTGAAGAGGACTGGATCCAGTGTCGACTGTGTAACGGATGGGCCCACGAAAATTGCGCATACGTTGATAGCAGCACTCTGTATTATGAATGCGATAGCTGTTTCTTGAATAAAAAACAAAAGCTGTGTTAAAGATGCAGTAAAATTGATTGCTAGGAGTATAAAATGGAAAAACTACAATTACTTGTATCATTTAGTGAAATTTTTTTTTTTTTTTTTTTTTTTTTTTTTTTTTTTTTTTTTTGCACCGAAAATTATTAAAATCCCCCAATTGAATAAACATTTACCATTTGATATGTATTAATAGAAATAAACAACTGTTTTGATAGAAATATTTGCTTACTTTCTGTAATTTACATCTTGTCCGATACAAACCTCCAACATTTCTCCGTAGTTAAAAATCAGATAAATTTTAGAAGCCAAAAGATAATAGTAATTATCTACCCTAAGACTAGTTGCTAAGATGGTTGATTTATGACTTATGAGAGTACATTTTGGTGGCTATTATTTTCATATCAAGACATTACTCTATTCAAAAATTGTAAAAAAACGCTTAACCGTCCGATACTACCCGACCTTCCCCTAAGTGCTCTAATTATTGAGCACTTAACTGGAAAATTCTAGAAAAATTATAAGGGTGGCTCTTACACCAATTGTCATCTACAGGAAGAAGTACTTATTAAATGGCAGTCCAGCAGTGTTTGACCTCGTGTTTCGCCAGTTGCCGACCGCTGCCTTAGTGGATTCCCCCCCAGGACACCGGGTTCTCGGAGCATCAGGACGTAAATCTGGAACTGCGCTCAGCCTCGGCTGCTCTTAACGAGTGGGCGTGGCCGTCACAGCAGGTGTAGGCGGTGGGGAGGGGGGGGGGGTTAGAGTGGAAGCTGCGCTGTATACTGTCACTGTGTGGGCGTCGACTCTGGCAAAGTGGAAAGTGGGGCTCGACGGAGGCAACTTCTGTCAAGAACGGCGCTACCGCGGGGAGGCAGGTTCTGCAAGTAAACACACTCTGCGAGCCAGCTCAAGGTGTGTGGCGGACGGAACTTTTTGCACCGTTGTCATTCCTCCTACTCCACTCTCGTTTGGAACGTGAACAGATACAGAGAAAGAAAACATTTATTGTAGAAAAATCTAAAACTGTTAAACTACCTCTCTAATATTCAAACAACTTACGGGTATGCTGCCGGGTGACGTCGTCGACAACCGCCGATATTTCGGCAGAAGGACACCCTGCCATTCTCAAGGCACAACTGCACTTAAGGAAGCAGTGCGCAAGCGTATTTGCCGGCCGCGGTGGCCGAGGGGACTGCGCCGCGCCAGTCACGGTCTCCACGGCCACTACGGTCGGAGGTTCCAATCCCCCCTTGGGCATGCATGGATATTTGTGCCGTCCTTAGGATAAGCTAGTTGATAAGTAGTTTGTAAGTTTAGGGACTGATGACCCCGTAGTTAAGTCCCATAAGCTATACAAACATTTGAAACATTTTTTTGCGAGCGTATTTAATACCTCGATTTGCAAAGGGTAAACAAGGAAGATAGCAGAATTTAAACAAAAACTACCATCTCTGTTTATAAGGTCGCTTCCTAGTGTTTTTCGACCACCTTCTAAGATAAAAGCCCTGTTGGGGTCTGTAAAGGATGATCTTGGTTTGCGTAAGGCAAGTGTGCACCTTATTTCGTGCAGTTGTGGCATGTCACATATTGGTCAGACAATCAGGACTGTGGAAGACCGTTGTATTGAACACAAACGTTACACGCGCTTACAACAGTCAAACAAATCCGCTGTTGCAGAACACTGTCTTGGCACCGGTCATCCTATGGAATACAACAACACGGAGATCCTGGCATGCACTTCCACCTATTGGGATAGTGTTATTAAGGAAGCAGTTGAAATTAAACTAGCAAGCGACCTTGTAAACAGAGATGGTGATTTTTTTTAAAAAATTCTGCCTGGAATCCGGCACTGTCTCCCATCAAAAAATAGAGGGACAAAATTAACACTGCCTCAACTGATTATTAACAGTCACTATCGAAATTTTTGATGTTTGGTCATCTTTCGTTGAGTTGAATCTGCAGTGACTTGTACTATGTGTTATCTTCCTTGTTTACTCTTTGCAAACCGAGGTAAAAATGTTCAAATCTTTGTAAATCTATCGGACCAAACTGCGTGGTCATCAGTCCGTAGCTTACAAACTACTTAAACTTAGGTAAACTAACCTAAGAACAAACACACACACCCATGCCCCAGGGAGGACTGGAACCTCCACGGCGAGCAACCGCACGCTCCGCAGCGAGACGCTTTTTTTTTTTTTTTTTTTTTTTTTTTTTTTTTTTTTTTTTTTTTTTTTGTTCTCTGGGTAGTTCTCCTCATTGCGGTCGCTGATCTTGATTGTTCGTTGTTGTTCTATTTGTTGTTGGCCCAGCTTTTTTATTACAGAGGGCGTTCAGCCCTCTGACCGGGCGCGCTGAGCCACGGCGCCCGGCGTTTAGACCGCTCGGCTACTCCGTCGCGGCAAACCGAGTTATTAAATACGCTTGCACATTGCTTCCCGGAGTGCAGTCGTGGCTTGAGAATGGCAGGGTGTCCTCCTGCCGAAATATCGGCGGTTTTCGACGACGTCACCCGACAGCATACCCGTGAGTTTTTTGAACATTCATTACGCCGGGAAAAGTTAAGGTCTCACATTACTTTTCTAATAGGTTCCGAAATTTTGTAGGCATTTGTCATAGCGTGGCATAAGTTTCAGTTCATGAGATATGAGCACATAAACACTCATGTTCATGGAAAACCGCCCCATCATGCACCAAGTTTGTCTATTACTTCTTCACTACTAATTGTATTCCCAACAGATTTTACAGCCATATAGCCCTAATGAATATATACCTGAAAATGGCAGGAATAAATAAATAAATAAATACCCGGGCAATGCCGGGTTTTCAGCTAGTAAAATATAATAGGGCGCTATATCTCGACGACTCAACTACAAATATTCAAATTAAAGTACGATACTAACCTTCCATTAAACTAATTTGCCGCTAGGCAGCATCGTCTAACTTAACAAGTTGAGGAACTCAACAACATGGTCATTCGATGGCACCAAGTTGTGTCGATAAACATGTGGTCTAGCTCGACGATTTGTTAAGTTTGACGATGTTGCCTAGCGGCAGATAAGTTTCATGGTAGGTTAGTATCCTACTTTAAATTGAATATTTGTAATTTGAGTCGTCGGTATATTAGAGCCCAATTTTAATGTAAGACACTAGATGGCATGGACTGCTGTGTATTTCTCTCTCTCTCTCTCTCTGTCTAAAACACACACACACACACACACACACACACACACACACACACGCACGCACGCACGCACGCACGCAATGGTGCTTTGTAATGATTTTTACCTTTTATGCTAGCCCTAGTTAAAAATATTTTTTAAACGATAGAATTTTGTAGGTGATACAATGTACCTTAAATATTAGTAATTGATGTAGACAATAAAATGCATTTTTAAAAACCATTAGCTGTTTATTCAAAACCTTATATATCTATCAGTTTCGGTCAATAGACCATCTTCATGGATAAAAAGGTGTTAAAACTGAAAGGTAAAATGCATCAAATAAAATAGATCTGGCTGAGACAAACAGGAGTCTGTATAACTAAGAGTGTTAAAAATACAGTGACCATCTTAGATAAAACCTATCAGTCAAACACAACATAAAAAATAAGAACAGACAGTCTGTAACCTATCAGTCAAACACAACATAAAAAATAAGAACAGACAGTCTGTTATATAATTAAATATATTACGTATGTTGACACTCGCCTCACCAAAGCATTCATGATGCAGACAGATTTTGATTTTGTAAGATACGTTTTAATATCTACCCGCCAGAGGGCGCTGATAAATGATAATTTATATTTTTATGATATATAAGTGTTTAATATGATTTAACTTGTATTTTTATTTTTTTTTTTTTAATGTTACAATGTAACTTATTTTAAACAGAGAGGGCGCCAGACACCAGCTATCTACAGCCTGAGCTGCTTGGGTGTTATTATGACATGACAAAAAAAATGTTTTAAGCAGAGCACATAGGTCATCGTGACTTGCAATTCTGGTATGTAATTCCATTATATAATTGTAACATTATTGGTGTATGTAATTTTATCTTAATTTCAATGTCTGACTAAGATGCCTTGTTTTTAACAGCACGCACTGATGATGTTCCATCATAGGGACGAAATCGATATGTTGTGAATTTTAATAAAATAAACATCACACATCGCCTACCAAGCTGAAACCTTTTCTTTGATAATAATTCTGTGGTGGGCTGGCACAATATGGAATCTACGATTCTAGTTGTACGATGGCATCAAAACAGATGATAAAAGAAGGGGTTGAGAAAGAGGAGAAGGGGGAGTATCACAGAGTGGAGATGGCGGGGTTAAGAGAGAGAGGCCGGAATTGGGGGTAGACGAGATGAACACAGGAAGCGGAGAGGAAGAGTTGGGAGAGCAGAGCGAATGACTTAGCAGCGGAGAGGATATCGCCGAACAAGAGTATGTGGAATGACTAAGTATCAAGGCAGCGTCGAGTTTTCAGACAGGACAACTTGTGTTCGACTTGCGTAGCTGCCTCGTGCTGCGACTATTCTCTTTGTGTCAGTGTCGTGTGTGTGTGTGTGTGTGTGCGTGTGTGAGCATACACACAGACAGTCGGCTGTCACTGGCAGCCACGCCCTAGAGAACACACGCCGGCCAATCCTGCTGATTGGCTTCATTGAGCGCAGCGCAGCGCGTCTGCCACACAATGGCGCGGTTTTGCGGCCGCTCCCATCGTGGTCCGTTTCGCACTGGTGTGAAACGCCCGAAGGGCTCGCCAGAAGTCAGTATCAGAAATTTATAGTGGAATCAGTTATTTCAGAAACTACTCATGTAATTCTTAGTCATTCTGAGAAAACTAGAAAAAAACGTTTCTATGCTTGATATCTTTTTAACAGACCTGTAAATGATATATGCGTTAAATGACATTTTTCCAGTGTACTGATAGGCTATTTTTACCTCAAGTCCTTTCTTGATTTTATAAAATTAAAAATAAATCACATGTGTTGTTATTTATTATTTTTTTTATTATGGTTTCCTGTTCCACAGGACCCAATTGAGGAGTGAGACTCCATGTCATGGAATAAGTCAATACATCAATTATTACACAAGAATGGTAATAGAATATTTTTATGTAGTCCTATGCACACGACAATCTTAAGACAAAGTGAAAATAATCAATAAAGAAAAAAAATGAATTAGCTTAATTCCTTAATTTTTCTAGGAGTTCCTCGACAGTATAAAAGGAGTGAGCCATGACGTAACTCTTCAATTTAGATTTGAAAGCGAGTGGGTTAGTGCTAAGATTCTTCAGTTCTTGTGGCAGATTATTGAAAACGGATGCTGCAGAATACTGCACACCTTTCTGCACAAGTGTTAAGGCGGTGTGATGCAACTGCAGATTCGACTTCTGTCTAGTATTCACCGAGTGAAACCTACTAACTCGTGGGAATAATCTGATATTATTAACAACAATCGACATTAAAGAAAAAACGTATTGTGACGCCAGTGTCAAAATTCCCAGACTACTGAAAAAGGGTCGACATGACGTTCGTGAACTTACACTACATATTTCTCGAACCGCCCGTTTCTGAGCGAGAAATATCCTTTTTGCATCAGGCGAGTTACCCCAAAAAATAATGTTGTACGTCATGAGTGAAAGTGAGGGTAATAGACTACTTTTCGTGTTGAAAAATCACGTATTTCAGATATTGTTCTAATGGTAAATGTAGCAGAGTTTAATTTTGGAACAAGATCTTGAACATGGGCTTAGCACGACAGCTTACTGTCTATCTGAATACCTAGAAATTTCAACTGTTCAGTCTCACTTATCAATGCCCATTACGTGTAATCAAAATGTCAGCTTTCGTCAAATTATGTATTAAAAATTGTAAAAACAGAGTTTTACTGTGATTTAACATCAACTTGTTTTCTACAAGCCATGAACTTATCTCTTGAACTGCATTATTTGATACTGTGTCAATATTACAAGCAACATCCTTCACTACCAAGCTGGTATCGTCACCAAACAAAAATATTTTACAGTCACCTGTTATACTCGAAGGCATATCATTTATATAAACAAGAAACAGCAACGGTCCCGAAACAGACCCCTGGGGCACCACACACTTAATTGCAAGATACGATTTTTACGAAAGAAAATGTCCATCTATATAAAAGCGAAAGGCCAATCGTTCACTCACTCAGTCACTCACTGACTAAACACGAAATCTCGAAATCTACTTCACCTACGAATCTGAAATTTGCCAAGAATGTAGTTTATAGGTAGAAAGTATTTTGCGATAGGGCCGATTGTTCAAGAGATATGACGTCATAAAAATGAAAGCTTCCCCGCCTTTGCGGCACGTTATAGTGTGACTTTCTCAGCCAACTATTTGAGAAGCAGAGCACTTAGCGACTTGCAAAACAATTTAAACATAATTTCAAACCTTTACGAATCTTTTTCTCGCTGATAACCAGTGCAAAATGATGAAAGGAAAAACTTTTGTCGCTTACTACTTTTTCGTCGCTCACAAAGTAAAATTACGGCATTTGGCATGACGCTACAATTTATTACTCCTACACTATTAATTGTATTCGCGAGAAATGTTACAGACAGTATACACACACACACCACTGAACGTAAATTCGAAATTTTATCATAGTACAACACGCAATTCATGAGATATGGAGTCATAAATAATTAGGTTCATGAGAAACCGGTTTATCACGCATGACGTTTTAATTTATTACTTCTTTCCTACTACATTCGTGACGTATTTTGCAGACATTTTACATATACACTACTGGATGTACCTTCGAAATAATATCGTATTACGACATATAGTTCAGGTGCTATGACGTCAAAGACAATGAAATGCATGAAAATTCGCCCTAAAAAGGATGAAGTGCTGATTTACCACGTCTTTACTACTAAACTCCATTTACAACACATTTCGCAGGCAGTTTCCTAATATCCCACTCTACGAACGTGGTAAATAATATTTCTGTAGTACACATAATTCAGGGGATATTACGCGATAAACGTGACATCCGTAAATAGGTACCGCATGATGTTAGACATTTTGTTCAGTCTTTATTACTGTGTTCGCAGCATATTCCACAAACAGTATCCAAATATATCACTGAAAGGAGCTACATTGATGAGCAGATACGACCTCATCACCACTGAGCTGATTGAAAACGAAACTACAGGGCGAATTTCGCTGTAGATTCAAGCGAAACGAATTCTTGACAATTTTGAACTGTGAAGCGCACACGGCTGCAGGTGAAAGCAATACAAAAAAGAGAAGAGAATGAAACAGTGTACGTCCAAATAATTCGTATTATTTCTGACAGATCTAGCTTTTCACTTCCAGAGACTGCAGTTCCCAATGAGACTTGCATTTTCTATTACGATTAATAAATGACAGGGCAGTGGATTTGACGTTTCCATATATCGCGCCCAGACAACTGCATGTCGCCTGCTCAGGCATGGGCTTAGGCCTACAAAAAAACTATTCATATTACGTCCTGGACAAGTCAGAAGAAATATTGTTTATAGTAAATTTGTGACTTAAATGAATGTATGAACGTTATGTATCATTTGTATTTTGATTACTACCTTTCTTTGTTTGGATACTGCACATGTAATTTTGTACATTTTACAAGATAGCCTTATGTCTTATATAGTCTCTCATAAATATAACATGTTATTAGAGTCAGTACTTCTCTGACTCAAGGTTTGAATAAATAAATAACAGGTCAACGCCGATTTACAACTAGTAATATTTATATTTCTTTCCATGGAGTTCGCAACGAAGAAAATGCACTCCACGTGTAAAAAAAAACCCTGCTTTTATTTAACACATATTTATTGCAATACGTTAATGGTATCTTGGAAAATGGAAATAACAAATCTTATATATTACAAATTGTTACATGTCACCAATCATTTCGTAATATCACAACGTTTCATTAACGAATCTTCTCTTCATCTTCTCAACCTTAAGTAAGAATTTCAGTCATTTTTTTGCTGGATATCTGATTTCCAACCATTTACCGATTTGACATAGGAAAAAAAAACTGTGGTCTCTCGTTCTTGTTATTGTGGTCTTCAGTCCGCAGACTGGTTTGATGCAGCTCTCCATGCTACCCTATCACTTATAAGCCTATTCATCTGAGAATACGTTTGGCAACCTTTTGAATCGCTTACTGTATTCGTCCCTCAGTCTCCCTCGATGATTTTTACCCCGACACACTTCCTTCTAATGATAAGTTGACCACTCCTTGATGTCTCTGAATGTATCCCACCAACCTATTCCTTCTCTTGGTCAGGATATGCCACAAACCCCTTTTCTCCCTATTTCTGTTGAGCACCTCATTAGTTATGTGATGTACCCATCTAATCTTCATCATTCTTCTATAGCACCACATTTCTGAACTCCGGATAGTTCACGTTTCAATCCCATACAATGCTACAATCCAGACAAATGCTCTCAGAAAGGACCTCCTAACATTCAAATTAGTATTAGATGTCAACAAATTTCGCTTCTTCAGAAACGCCTTTCTTCCCATAGTCATTCTGCACTTTATATCTTCTTTACTTCGTCCATCAGAAATACCCAAATAACAAAACTCACCTACTACTTTTATTGTCTCATAACGTAATCTACTGCATTCAGCATCTCCTCATTTTTTGACAATACATTCCATTATCCTTGTTTAAAAAATGTTCAAATGTTTGTTAAGCTTATGGGACTTAACTGCGGGGTCATAAGTCCCTAAACTTTCAAACTACTTATGAACTAGCTAATACTGAAGACGACACAAACATCCATGCCTGAGGGGGGGATTCGAACCCCCGACCGTAGCGGCCAAGCAGACTGTGACTGGCGCGCCGCAGACCGCTCGGCCATTGTGGCCGGCACCCTTGTTTACTCTTGTTAATGTTTATACCTTTCTTTCTTTATACGTTCCTTCTGTACTAATTGTTTTTCCGGCAGTGTATTTATGTATTTTCCTCTTGCCATTCTATCCAGAAAACGTGGCTTTTTGTACCTCGGAGGATGTTGACTTATTAAACAATCGAGGTAAGTGAACAGCGTGTGTTAGTGGAAGTGGTCCCTGAGAGACCTTTTCATGCCGCCAATAGCTGGTGGTAATAATGTAAGGCGTTTGTGGGAGGTAGTCGCCCACGCGACATTGCCTCCGCTGCGACTAATACTAGCTCCCCTACTTCGCTTTCTCTCCCCACCCACCGCTAGGTTCTGCAGCGCTGGCTCAGCCGCGGTCGCAATAACGCTCGCAGTCCTCGGATGCTGCGCTGTCGCCGTCGCCGTCGCCTTGACCCCCCAGGCCGCCGGCTGGCGGCTTTTGTCCACACGGCGGCCATTGTGCCTTTGTTATCCGGCACAGCTACCTGCCTCCCGCACCCGCGTCCTCCTGCTGACTGCCTGCTGAATCCACCGAGCGGACCTACCCGGACATTGTTGACAGCACCTACCTAGCAGAAAATCTGGAACACCACCTACACTCGTGTCCGAAACCAATATACCGCTGTTTCTCATCAAGAATGAAATTCGCGATATAATCATCATTCGGAGCAATGGCCGGCCGCGGTGGTCGAGGGGGCTGATGCGCTCCAGCCACGGTCTGTACGGCCACTACGGTCGGGGGTTCGAATCCCCCCTCGGGCATGGATATTTGTGCCGTCCTTACTATTAGCTTGTCTGTAATAGTTTGTAAGTTTAGGGACTGATGACCCAATAAGCTCTACAAACATTTGAACATTTGAAAATTGGAGCAATGAAATGTGGAAGGAATATAGGGCCTTTACAGAGGAAATTCGACATAATGTAAAATTGGAGGAGGAAGTAGATGAAGATGGTAAGAGATGCAATACTGCGATAAGAATTTGACAGAGCAATGAGACGCTCGACTTGGGAGAGCCAGTAATGAAGTAAGTTTGTGTGCACGATACAGGAGACAGGCGAAAATGCTCAGACTTCAAGAACAGTATACGAGGCAGAGTTGGAAAATAAGTGTCCCCTGTCGACTGTAGTCAGAGTTGGGTATAAAAGCAAAACATTGAATGAGATATTGAAGATAAGAAATATCTTTATTTTTCTACATAATTTCCAAGTATATTGAGACATTTGTCATACTACTTTCACAGCTTCAAAAATCCTTCGAATCAAGGCGTCCAATTCGGATGAAACGTTGGAACGGCTTGTTTGAGGTCAGCATTGATTGCAAAGCGCCTTCCGCCGAGTCTTCTTCGCAGCTGGAAACAGACTGAAGTCACTTGGTGCGAGATCAGGACTCTATGGGAGGTGGTGTAGGCCTCCCAACAAAGAGCTGCCATACGGTTTTGAGTTGCCGTCGCCGAGTCCATATCTCGCATTGTCATCCAACAGCAGAACGCTAGATCTGAGAAGGCCAGGCCCCTTTTCCCGCATCTTCTCTTTCAGTCTCGACAGAGTGGCACAGTACTGCGCAGCATTCGCGGTTGCATCCTCGAAAAAGTCCAGCAACAAAACTCCTGGGGCGTCCCAGAAAACGTTGAGTAGCACTTCACCTACAGTCGAAGTGCTTTCCAACTTCTTCCGGACAGGTGATAGCCGTTCAAACGCTTCTACCGTATGCAACGCCCTGATGTTTTTTTTTTTCTTTCTGGGTGGCTTGTTGAAGCTTACAAAGCGGTTAGAAATATGTCAATGGAAATGACATAGAAAAATAAAGATATGTTTTTAATGTCACATTATATTTTTTTTCCTTTCATACACAACTCTGCCCACAGTCGACAGGGGAAACTTATTTTTCAACTTCCCCTCGTAATAGTTCAAATTCCGAAGAAAGCAAGGTCAGCGAAGTATGAAATTTTCAAATGCTTTCATAAAAAAAAAAAAAAAAAAAAAAAAAAAAAAAAAAATTAATAAAATAAATAAATAAATAAATCCTAACATTTAAATTAAATTTGCATGTCAAGAAATTTCGCTTCTTCAGAAATGCTGTTATTGCCATCGCTTTTCTGCATTTTACGAGGCTGAAATAGTGGCAACTATTTATTCACAACCGTTACAAAAGCGTTATATGTTCGCACCTGTTACTGTCCTTCAAAGTACACACCAGAGTTGTGTAGAACCCGTTGCCAGCGATGTGAAGGGCATAGTATACCGTTTAGCAGAGGCTGTTCTATTGATGCTACGAATAGAGCGGTCGACTGCCTGTCGAATCTCTGAATCAGTTCTGAAGCGCATGTTACGATGTGGTTACTTCATCTTAAATCAATGTCACAAGGACTTAAGTCGGGAAAGTATGGAGTACTTCCCAGTCCCATCGAGCGAACAGAGCAGCCACAGCTTGCGCTGTATGCACCCGCACATTGTTGTGCAACATGATGGCTGGGTTGCGCAGAAAGTGTTGCCGCTTCTTTCGGAAAGCTGGTGGCAAGTGATGCACCAAAACCGAACAGTAATACTGTGAATTGACGGTCCTGTTTCGAAAACACAGTGACCCCGTCACGTCAGACCGCTCGCTGCTAATTGAGTGTGCTCCCCTTGATTCTTCGCACGCCGGTGACGTGGGACGGGCGAGTCCATTTGCTCGGAGGTGAGGCAGGTATGTCAACAAGGTGTGGTGTCAGCGACAATAGCAGACTGCATTGCATAGTGTCTCCACAGCAGTGTTGCCACTATAAGATACAACCCTTGTATATCTTCATACTTCCTGGCAGATTAAAATTGTGTAACCGGTCCGGGACTCGAACTTGGGACCTTTGCCTTTCCGGGCAAGCGCTCAACCGACTGAGCTATCCCGACACGCTTCACGGTCCGTCCTTACAACTTCACTTCTGCCAGTATTTCGGAAACTTTTTCTCGTTGATAACCCCAGCGAAATGATAAAAGGAAAAAAGTTTGTCGCTTACTACTTTTTCGACTTTCTTGCAGCAAAATTACGGCATTTGGCATTTATTACTGGTACACTATTAACTGTATTCGTGAAAAATTGTACTCACGGCTTACATACATACCACTGAACGTACGTTCGAAATTTTATCATTGTACAACACACATTCACTGACGCATTCTCTCTCACTAAACACAAAGTCTCGAAAACTGCTTCACTTATGAAGCTGAAATTTGGCAGGAATGTAGTTTATGTGCAGAAGACGTCAGCTAATAAAGAATTTTGCGATAGGACAGAATTAAGGTGCATGGGGGAGGATACTTTTACTACAGACTAACGAAATCTACAGTTTCATTCCGATCTTCACGTAATTTTGCACGCTTGCCCTTTAAAACAAGAGCAAGGTCACAGACTATCTGAAGTTTCATGCGGTGCATGGGGGAGGATACCTTGCAACAGAAAAATGGATCGATCCGTTTTTTGTTGTTTTCGTTATTTGTATGGTACATAACAGAGGGTACCTTCCTACAACCTTTGCTGAGAGAGGGAAAAGTGGAAACGAACGAGAGATAGGACAGGAAGAGATAGATGCAGAAAGAGGAAGCAAGGGGAGGTAACTACGACAATAAATAAATACACGGGCAAAGACGAGTTGATTATAAAATCCGTGAAGAAGCTTAATGAATCTGCGAACACAGGACCCGGAATGTTAACGTTGTGTCATTTTTTTCTCAGCAATATCGCTTTGCAAAACGACCCAGTTTCTAAAATTTCGTTATGGTTATTCATACGGCAATTTAAATATTTATTAAGGAGCTGGTGCGGCTGCAGTATGAATTTTAATGGTCGGCGACGTCTGTGGTTTAGTTTTCGGAGAAGGTGCACTGGGAGACGGGTGTTGTCGGGCGTTGGAAACGCATACATCCGGTCTCGCGTGACACGCGGCTATCGATTGACGGCTAGCATTCCTGCAGCCACTGCTGACCCGCTACAGTCGCGAACAAAAGAACTGACACGGCGAGAGAAACTGATCGCAATAGCAGATACCGTATATTTCCGCAGATAAGACGACCTTCAGATACGACGAGGTACAAATTTTCATCGAAATTTTATAGTTTAAGCACATATCTGTCCTATAAGACGACCCCCAAATTACCGTATTTAACTGAATGCATGACGCACGTTGTTACCAGTTTTTGCGATCTTAAAAATAAGTGTGCGGCTTAGATTCGGAGGCAAAGCTTCAGGAACTTCCGAAAAATGACGTTAGAAGCCGCCATAAGATTTCACCGTTTGTTGCAGTGTTTGCGGTCTGCTTTTGAACTTTTGTGCGTGTAGTACTATGTTGTTCAAATGTTTGTATAGTCTATGGGACTCAACTACGGGGTCATCAGTTCCTAAACTTACAAACTACTTATGAACTACTTACGAACTAGGACGGCACAAATATCCATGCCCGAGGGGGGATTCGAACCCCCGGCCGTAGTGGCCGTGCAGACCGTGACTGGAGCGCCTCTGTCTCCTCGGCCACCGCGGCCGGCGTGCTACGTTGTATCCGATCATAAAAAGCATGGTTTTTTATGCGAAGTTTAAAAAAAAGTAATTTCTTTCGCCGAGACGACATTTAATAGCGCCGATGCACATATTACGCGGTTGAAAACATGCGAAATTGCCCAAGAACAGAAGGTAAAGGATTTCGAAAATAGTCGCAATTGTTGCGTATAGCTCCGAAATATTTTAAACCCCTCACTGCTCCGTACGTAAAGATACTCTTGAATATATCGTATGTACACTTGTCCACACAGTAAATTTATAAAATTTGAAAAGTATTATTATTATTATTATTTATTTATTTATTTATTTATTTGCGCAGAACTTTGTTTTTGTAAATCTTTTCTCCACGATGTAAATTTAATCAAGGTAATACCGCAGATGTGCTGCATAGCGAGGCTTCGATCTCCAAACGATTTACATCTAATCGATACGTTCCGAAATTATATGTATAGAATAAGCGAATATTTTTGAACCGGAGATTCGTGCGCTACGCGTCCTCACGAACTAAAACAAAATGTTCTTGTTTGTCTTATACCCAAGCTAACTTTCACTTTTAAAAAAGTTATTTGTAGCGTAGCCTGAAAAGGTTGTACGTTCGATATATATCATTTCAGGCCAATCTACCTCAAGTGTAAGCTTTCTTGTAAATTACCCAGGAAGCTGTACTCTTAGGTTCTTGCCTAACTACATCCTTTAAAATCACGACATAGTCATAAAAATAATAACATTCGGCTGTTCGTATAATTTCGATACTTAACCGCTATATATAGTTTGGAAGTCGAAGCCGAGCTGTGCAGCACATCTGCGAAGTGAAGATTAAATTTCAATCTGATTTTTTCTTGTACCGTCGTCTAGGACGACCTCGGATTTTGGAGCCTTTTTTTTTTTATTCAGCCATCGTCTTATATGCGGAAATATACGGTATGTCTGCATCTCTAGTCGAGAACGTACACTCCTCCTGGTGGCGAAAACAACATCAGTCCGGGAGCCTGTGATGAAAAAGGTAGCACTATTATGCACTACTTGGTGTCTTGTTAGTACTAACGGCATAAGAGAAGTCTACTATCGTAACGTCTGCATGGTAGGTCATGTCACTCCCAGTAACTTTCAAATGTCTCATAAAATATAATGTACAGAGAGCGAAGACTTATTTATGCAATTAAATTACTACGTAGGGTTGCGCCCGTGCTTTGCTAAGTTACAGCAGCGCCTTTTCATACTGTCGATTATAACAGTTCAGTATATTCAAGTTATAAGAACTCCGCTTTTTTCCTCAGAAACTATTCACACTTCAAGACAAACTACCTGTGAAATTGGTCCAGTACTTTCGGAGACCAATGTTTTCAAACAGAATAAATACTGACGCGTCGGTATTACTGTTCTACTATGCACATAGTACCACCACAAGTTGCAGAGAGATTATTTCCAGGCACTTCGTGATTTTCGTAAGACCACAACCGTTTTAAGGTGTTTAGTCAAGTCTGCCGACAAAATTTTATCGCTGCCACAGCTCTGATTCGGCCGCGTCTTACGTAAGGCGCGCGCACTGGAAGACGAAGTTGCACAGGAAGTGACGTCATTCCGAGAGCTGTCAGAGAGCCACTGGCGGTATTTCCCGCGTCGCTCGCACCGAAATAGACGCGGCCGCGTGGTCGTGGTGGTCGTCGGCGAGCGACCAGGGGCGACGTGTGACGTCAGCGCGGTGGTCGTGAAACGCCGAGCATTTCCGTGCTGCACGGCCGGCACAAGCCTAGCTAGCCGCCGCCCACTGCGAGTTGCAAAACTGCCGACCCCTCATTAAAAAAAGGTTTTTTGTATGGCAGTTCTGCTGTCATCTGTTAAATCTTAATACTCGTAAATACAGGGTGTTACAAAAAGGCACGGCCAAACTCTCAGGAAACATTCCTCACACAAAAAGAAAGAAAATATATTATGTCGACATGTGTCCGGAAACGCTTAATTTCCGTGTTAGAGCTCATTTTATTACTTCTCTTCAAATCACATTAATCATGGAATGGAAACACACAGTAACAGAACGTACCAGCGTGACTTCAAACACTTTGTCACAGCTCCACCAAAGAGACTGCCTACATCACACTTGTGCGTCCTCTTCTGGAGTACTGTTGCCCCTTGTGGGACCCTCACCAGGTGGGACTGACGGAAGATATTGAGAAGGTTCAGAGAAGGGCAGCTCGTTTTGTTTTATCACGTTGCGGGGGGGGGGGGGGCGAAAGCGTCACGGAAATGTTGCACGAATTGGGGTGGAAATCATTAAAAGAAAGACGTTATTCATTGCGGCGTGATCTGTTTGCGAAGTTTCAATCACCGACTTTTACTTATGAATGTGAAAATATTTTTCTAGCACCCACCTATTTAGGGAAACATGACCATCCCAATAAAATAAGAGAAATCAGATCGAAAACGGAACGATTTAGGTGTTCTTTCTTCCCGCGCGCTATTAGAGAATGGAACGGTAGAGATAAGTTATGGAAGTGGTTAATGAACCCTCTGCCAGGCACTTAAATGTGATTTGCAAAGTATCTATGTAGATGGAGATGTAGATATGTTCAAAATTTCCTCCGTTATCGAGGATACATGCATCCACCCTCCGTCGCATGGAATCCCTGATGCGCTGATGCAGCCCTGGAGATTGGCGTATTGTATCACAGCCGTCCATAATACGAACACGAAGAGTCTCTACATTTGGTACTGGGGTTGCGTATACAAGAGCTTTGAAATGCCCCCATAAATGAAAGTCAAGAGGGTTGAGGTCAGGAGAGCGTGGAGGCCATGGAATTGGTCCGCCTCTACCAATCCATCGGGCACCGATTCTGTTGTTGAGAAGCGTACGAACACGTCGACTGAAATGTGCCGGAGCTCCATCGTGCATGAACCACATGTTGTGTCGTACTTGTAAAAGCACATGTTCTAGCGGCACAGGTAGAGTATCCCGTATGAAATCATGATTACGTGCTCCAGTGAGCGTAGGTGGAAGAACATGAAGCCCAATCAAGACATCACCAACAATTCCTGCCCAAAAGGTCACAAAAAATCTGTGTTGATGATGTGAATCGAGGAAGTACAGTACACTCTAACGAAACAATTGGATATATTGACAATTATCTGCACGAATTATTTCAATTTACATTTAACGAGAAATACTAAAATGAGCTCTAACATGGAAATTAAACGTTTCCGGACACATGTCAACATAATATATTTTCTTTCTTTGTGTGTGAGGAATGTTTCCTGAAAGTTTGGCCGTACCTTTTTGTAACATGCTATATATAAAAATGGAGGTCATTCCATTCCATGATGGTGGTGGCGGCTGGTTCAACAACAGCGATAACTAATTAAGTAATTCGCAGTCTCTGTCGCAATATTCTTTATTTATCCAAAAACGCGTTTCGCGCTGTAAGTACATCATCAGACTGGAAACAGAAACATGGGAACGAGATTTTCTGAAATACACTCCTTGTTGAAGTCAATGCTCATGGATAAATAAAGAATGTTGCAACAGAGACTGCGAATTATTTAAAAATGCAGGTGTTTGTGCCTCTATTTCACTCTGCAGCCAAAACTACACATCCCAAACGAGTAGTGTTTGTATGTGGTAGTAGGTATCGGTTCAGATGTTCAAATGTCTGTAAATCTATCGGACCAAACTGCGTGGTCATCAGTCCGTAGCTTACAAACTACTTAAACCTAGGTAAACTAACCTAAGGACAAACACACACACCCATGCCCCAGGAAGGACTCGAACCTCCACGTCGAGCAACCGCGCGCTCCGCAGCGAGACGCTTTAGACCGCTCGGCTACTCCCATTGTGTACTCTGGTGGTAGAGGGTTGATAACGATAAGGGGGTAGAAGATATGGGAGCTGAAAGTTACCGCCATAGATAAAATGCTACGTGTAGGTGTCAATATTTTGCTCTTCAGCAAAAACTTCACAATGGACACGAACGATCTCTCTGTGTTGTTGTAGTACAAAGTGTCCCGTTGTACATCATAGCAGTTCCGTGACGAAATCTATAAGAGGGTGAAGAAGATACAGTGGTTGAAAGTCGTCAGATTATATAAAATTCGGACTGAAGACCAGCGATGACTTTTGATACAATAATAGCAAAGAGCGATACGTGATGCAAATTATTCAGTTGTTTTTCTGGAACAAGCGTACGAATAAAGAAAAATAAGTGCGTATTGCAGTTTTAAAAGTAAAACTACCAAGAAAGATGCCAAAGGGTTAAAAATAAATTTCGCGTTCTCGATGAAAGACAATACGGCGCTGAGGACTCTACAGACGATTGAAACTTGAAATCTGTGGACATTATTTATCTTACACTGTACGCATAAGCGATTTTTCGATATTCCTATCCCCAAGGGCGTGAAATAAGGGTTGAACGCTTTAAAAAGAAATACGTTGCTATTCAGGCAATTTTGAATCAAGAAATGCAAAACATCCAATTTAGAGTTTTGATTGGAATTTTGAAAATATGTGTTTCGAAAGTTTTGGAAATTCAACCGTTAAGCGAGTGAAACAAGGGAATATATTTTAATGGTGCTACTAAGACTATTTTCATACTACAAATGTGAAAATTTGGATTTGGAACCATGGTTAGAGTTTAAAAATATGTGTTTCAGTATGTTTTGAATTCTGTCATCAATGGTGCAATAGGGGGGTGGCAAGTTGTATGAAAATACTTGATTAGGAAAGCATTTTTAAAGTTAAATATATATATTTACAACTAGAAAACAAGAAATAAAATGAGTAGGCTCGCATTAATTTGAAAGTGGAAGAGGAGTAGCGTGATGGAAATGAAGTTCATATGAACAGCTCATAAAATAACCAGCTGAAAAATGCTCCTGCCGGAGCACAGAAAAGGCTGATATGTTCTCTGACACAAAAGCTTGGAACCAGCTGCCTCAATCCTCATTCCGACTTCCTCACCAAAAATTTTGGCATGCGAACATTTTCGCGATCTCTTAGCTCATGTACATACTTTTTCCCAGTTTAGCCGTCATAGTCAGCAATGTCGTCTCACTGTCAGTGCCTATATATGTCTCTGTCCGTTTGTTTGCTGTCTCTTCCAATGCCGCGTTCTGTGTCAAACTTTCAATGTGTTTATCCCTTTCCCTCGCTATTCCACACCGCTGTCTGTTTCTGCCACTTTCATCGTCTCTCTACCCCACTGACGTCCCATTCACTTCCTGTCCTGTTGCCAGTATCCTTTCTTTCTCGCTTACAGTCGGCTTTCACTGTCTTCAATCACGATTGTCTCCTTTATATACATGTCCATGAATGAATGGTGCTTTTGTAAGCCCTTTAAAGCGCACCGTAGACTTTACGTCATGTACAAAAGCCAGCTGATTTGCTCAATTTCGATGGCTCCAGGAAGTGTGTAACTTTGAAAATTTTGACGATGTACTGTATGATAGCTATAGTATACCCATTCTTCTAATATGTACAAAAATAATCACTAGGCCAAGGTCTATCCAGAACACTTTACCCCTTCACTCTGAGACGAAAAGAACCTGAGATATGGGTCCCTCCCAAACTCGCACGCGCCGTTTACGAACAACCGATCACAGTAAAAGCAGCACACGTTCTCAGTGCCGGAATCACGCTGGCGACCCATCATGACATTCACTTGGCAAATTATATTTACGTTGTGATTTATTACATGTGTGCTATTTCAAATTTCCGTTGCCGACTTGTTTAAAGAAATAAAAAAATTATAACAAAAAATAATAAAATTAAAAAATCTTTGGGAGGGGTGGCGGGGTGGGTGGGCTTGAGATCCATTAGCCATCTCCCTCCCCCCACGCGTCCCGTAGTTGTACATCTACATCTACATAGATACTCTGCAAATCACATTTAAGTGCCTGGCAGAGTTGCGCCACTGTAAACAACGAATGCAGACCATCGGGTCTACGCGTGCGATGCAACGTGAATTAATCTACTATTTAAATGTACACACGTTTCAGAGCTGTATCGCTGTAGAGATAACAGCGCCGTGGAATCGATATCGTGCCCAGTATAGCAAGATGATCTACGTCTACATAGATATTCTACAAACTACATTTAAGTGCCTGGCAGAGGGTTCATTAACCACTTTCATAACTTTCTCTACCTTCCATTCTCTAATAGCGCGCGGGAAGAAACAACACCTAAATCGTTCCGTTTCCGATCTATTTCTCTTATTTTATTGTGATGGTCATGTCTCCCAAAGTAGGTGGGTGGTAGCAAAATATTTTCACATTCAGAACTAAAAGTCGGTGATTGAAACTTCGCGCCGGCCGCGGTGGCCGAGGAGACTGAGGCGCTCCAGTCACGGTCTGCAGGGCCACTACGGTCGGGGGTTCGAATCCCCCCTCGGGCATGGACATTTGTGCCGTCCTTAGTTGTAAGTAGTTCGTAAGTAGTTTGTAAGCTTAGGGACTGATGACCCCGTAGTTAAGTCCCATAGACTCTACAAACATTTGAACATTTGAAACTTCGCAAACAGATCACGCCGCAATGAATAACGTTTGTCTTTTAATGATTTCCACCCCAATTCGTGAACATTCCCGTGACGCTTTCCCCCCGTAACGTGATAAAAGAAAACAATCTGCCCTCATCTGAACCTTCTCAATGTCTTCCGTCAGTCCCACCTGGTGAGGGTCGTACAAGGGGCAACAGTACTCCAGGAGAGGACGCACAAGTGTGATGTAGGCAGTCTCTTTGAGGAGCTGTTGCATCTTCGAAGCTTTATGCCAATGAAACGTAATCTTTGGTTCGCCTTCACCACAATATTTTCTATGTGTTCTCTCCTGTCTAAGTTGTTGATAATTGTAACTCCTAGGTATTCGGTAGAATTTACGACCTTAAGGTTTGACCGATTTATCGCGTAATTGAAGTTCAGCGGATTTCTTTTAGTAGTCATGTGTATTACTTCACGCTTTTCTTTATTTACTGTCAATTGTCAATTTTCGCACCATGTAGAAATTTGGTCTAAATCGCTTTGCAGTTGCTTTTGATCCTCTGTTGACTTCACTAATCGATAAACGACAGCATCATCCGCGAACAGTCTAAGGGAGCTATTCAGGTTGTCTCCTAAATCGTGTATAAACGTAAAGAAGAGTAGGGGACCTATAACGCTTCACCAGGGGACGCCAGATATCACTTCTGCTCTACTCGATGACTTACCGTCAATTACAACGAACTGTGTCATTTCTGATAGAAAATCGTCAATCCAATCGCACAATTGGGGCGATATTCCATAAGCACGCAATTTCATTAGAAGCCGCTTGTGGGGTACAGTATCGAAAGCCTTCCGGAAATCCAGAAATATGCAATCGATTTGCGATCCCTAGTCGATAGCGCGCATCACTTGGTGTGAATAAAAAGCTAGTTGTGTTTCGCATCAGATACATTAGCCAACTCCCCCTCAACCGTATTTGCGCCACTGTAAACAACGAATGCAGACCATCGAGTCTACGCGTGCGATGCAGCGGGAATTAATATCTACTATTTAAATGTACACACGTTTCAGTGCTGTATCGCTGTAGAGATAACAGCGCCGTGGAATCGGTATCGTGCCCAGTACAGCAAGAAGATCGGGCGGCCCCAACGCCTACTGTTGAGTTCTGTCGGCAGTGTGCGGTGTGCCTGTTGGACGTCCGGCAGGTGGTAATGGAGACTTGGCGGGAGGCGGCGAGTTCAACAAGTAGTGGCAGAGTGGAGTCAGAGCTGCGAGCACCCACACAGAGACACCCGCTGGAGGCCGGCATCCGCTTTAAGCCGCGCCACAGCCGGTCGGCGATCAATGCCAGACAGCTACTCCACACCACACTTCACCTCAGCGCAGTTCCACCGCCCGTTCTGACAGCAACAGTAAAACACCGCACTGGGCTCCAGAGTGTCTAATGGCGAAGCCCGCACCCGTGCACCTCAGCACGCACGATGGGCGCTGATAACCTTCATGGTGAGCGCCCCCTCAAACCCAACAACAAAGAGTACGCACGGCTATTCCGCCGCGACCTCGGGAAGTTCCTCCTGACGAAACTCAAAATACACTTAACCAGGAAGCAAAATGACGGACTAATCGGAGCCGTGACTACAACAGATAGCTACTAGTCCTCCGTCTACTACTAGACAGCTATGAGTCCTCTCTCGGGCATATATAACAATTGAAATTCCAGGTTGGAATTATTAATACAGCAATAAGGACAGTTTACAACTCACCGCAAAGACGTGGCGACGAGCTGCGACAGGCACATACAAAAGACACACGTACAACACTTTCAGCTATCGGCCATGGCCTTCTACAGAAAATAGAACTCTCAGGCAATCACACAGGCACACAACACAGTCATACAACCATCACCTCCGGCTGCCGCACTTCGATACCGACGAGTAGCACTCACTCATAAAGATTGCACACATTTTATTGTTGTTGTTGGTTTTTGTTCAAAAATGTTCAAATGTCTGTATAGCTTATGGGACTTAACTAAGGGGTCATCAGTCCCTAAACTTACAAACTACTTATGAACTAGCTAACACTATGGACGGCACAAATATCCATGTCTGAGGGGGGATTCGAACCCCCGACCGTAGTGGCCGTGCAGACCGTGACTGCAGCGCCTCAGTCCCCTCGACCCCCGCGATCGATGTTGCTTTTTGAGGGAACTAAACAGCTATGTCATCAATCCCATGTTCCTAGCTAAGAGTCCACTGTCAAGAGCGTAAAAAGTAAAACAAAGCCCTCAAAATAAGAACGAACAAAACGGACAGGCTGACAAACGCAATAGGTAAAACAGTCAGGAACTCAACTGGAAGTGGACAGCAGAGTACCATAGCTGGCTGATCACAAAGATAAAACAGGATGAGCCAGCCATACTGCACACACTAAAAACCCGTAGTTAATTCACATGAGGTCTAAAAAGGTCTATAAAAGCGCTGGATAGGTGGGGACCTGAAGTATCAGGCTATAGCACCCACCACTCGAGGAAGGCGTAAAAACCAACTGCGCCAATAAAACTTAAAACTGCGTTAGCCATGGAGGCGTCGTCGCCTAAAAGTAAGGGTAGCGCGTCTGGGAGATTAAAAGATTGCCGCAAGTTGGCGAAAATCAGACAGTCCATCAAAAGATGGACCACTGTCAACACTATACCCCACCGACAAACGGGTGGGGCCTCACGGCCTCACGTATGCCCAATACGCAGGCGGCAGAGGACGACAGACTTCCACAGAGCTGTGGACAGCTTCGCTGCCCGAAGCTTATTCGGTGCATTCGCCGTGGCCCACTCGGTGCTGCAAGCCTCGCGCACCTTCCGGTGCAACACCAATTTAACTTCCGTTTCCGCGACGCCAAAATTGAGAAGTGGTGCCATAGTGACCTGCTTGGCCAATCGATCAGCATGGGCATTCTCTGGTATGCCGACGTGACCCTGGGTCCACAGAAAGACCACAGAACAGCCTGATCGGCACAGAGAGTAGACAGCCTCCTAGATTGACTGCACTAATGGCTGGCGAGAGAAACACTGGTCGATCGCTTGTAAGGCACTCAGGGAGTCAGCTCATCGGAGAAGATGCTACTCTCACGTGGCAGAGAATGCTGTTCCACATGGTCGTCATGAAGATACGCATACCCAACACGGTCATTTACTATGGAACCATCTGCGTAGATGGCTTCTGCGGCATGGAACGAGTCGAGGAGTTTGGCGACAGAGATGTCTAGGGGAAACTGAGCCCTTCGATGCACCGGACGGATCCAGACGGAGCTGCAAACGAGGAACGGACCAAGGAGGGGTTTGAAAGGTAGAGTGGAGAGTGGAAGAGAAATTGATAGGATGCGAGGGACGAAAAAAAGGAACGAACAGGGATAGAGATCGGGTAACCCGACTTGGGCCGTCGTGGAGGGATAGGTAGTGCAGCGTCTGGAAAAAGGAGCCGGCGGTTCGGGTGGAAGGGCGAGTCCTGAACACGGGCAACGTAGGAAGCTAGCATGTGTTGCCTACGGAACCGCAGGGGGAGGACCCCAGCTTCGACGAGGAGGCTTGTCACAGGGCAAACGAACACCACAGTGTAAAATGAGGGCCTTATAAAATTGCAGGAGCGTTGGGCGTGAGGCTCCCCATACAGTGTGGCTGAGACAGCGCAGGACGTTGAGGTGTCGCCAGCACTTTTGTTTCAGCTGGCGAAGGTGTGGCACCCTGGTGAGACGGTCATCAAACAACATGCCTAAGAATCTGTGTGTCTCTTCGACTTGTAGCAGGTCTCCAGCTAAATAAAGTTCGTGTTACGGGTGTACTGCCCGACATCGACAGAAATGCATCACACGGGTTTTGGATTCAGAAAATTGAAAACCGTGGGCAAACGCCCATGACTTTGCCTTTTGAATTGCTATCTGCAACCGCTATTCAGCAACGCCGATGCTGGAGGAGCTGTAATACACGCAGAAGTCATCGGCATACAAGGAGGTATAAACCGATGACCCCACTGCCACAGCAAGACTCAAAATAAAGGAACACTAAGAACGGAACCCTGTGAGACTCCGTTCTGTTGACAATGAGATGAGATGAAACAAGAACCTACACGAACACGAAAAGAACGCAATTCCAGGGAGTTCTTAATGAATATAAGAAGTGGACCCCTTAAGCCCCAGTCGTA
Source organism: Locusta migratoria (assembly GCA_026315105.1). Lineage (NCBI taxonomy): Eukaryota > Metazoa > Arthropoda > Insecta > Orthoptera > Acrididae > Locusta > Locusta migratoria. The sequence continues at coordinate 91,706,365 of CM048754.1, read as the reverse complement.
CAGCTTAGACAGGATATGATGACGCCAGGTGGTGTCGTACGCTTTCCGCAGGTCAAAGAAGACGGAACCAGGTTATCGCGGCGACTAAATGCTGTACGGATGGCCGACTCCAGTGACAAAAGATTGTCAACAGTGGAGCGACCTTGACGAAACCCACCCTGTTGTGGCACCAAAAGTCCCCGGTCCTCGAGGATCCACATGAGCCTCCGACTCACCAACCGTTCGAGGAGTTTACACGGAACGTTGGCGAGGCTGATCGGGCGGTAACTATCAGCCACCTGCGGATCTGCCCCAGGGACAAATTTTTTCTACCTTTTGTATCAGGCTTTATACAAATTTTAATTTATATTTTTAAGATAGATTGGAAGTGCGGCAGCCGGAGGTGATGGTTGTATGACTGTTGTGTGCCTGTGTGATTGCGTGAGTGTTCTATTTTCTCAAAGAGGCCATGGCCGATAGCTGAAAGTGTTGTATGTGTTTGTCTTTTGTATGTGCCTGTTTCAGCTCGTTGCCAAGTCTTTCCGGTGAGTTGTAATCATATATATATATATATATATATATATATATATATATATATATATATATATATATATATATATATATATACCCGCGGCTCCGCTCGTATGTTGGTTGATTATGATAGATAATTTATATTTCAGTAGTGTGCTATGAGACTCTTACTGTTGTAATATGTGTATAGTAACGCAATGCACATTTATCTACGAAGTTTAAATAAAGATTAAATTAATGTAATTAATTTCACTTATTTTCGAGGAAATGTCGCTCATAAAGCGGAACTGAAAAATCAGATTGCAGAAGCCTATGCACTAATCGTCTATCAGGAAAGTAGTGTAGATCAAATCACACGTAAAAATGCATTCGTTTCGATGAATCCAATCACGAAATTCAACAATAATGATTGTAATATCACAGATCGATCACTTGATGTAATGCGCGAAACGTCAAACCCATTTATTTCAAGAGATGTATTAAAAGTAATTCCTTTTTTACTGCTTTATTATTTTTCTTATATTTCCATATTCGTTTCCTTACAGAGAAAGAGCTGAAGACGTCACGCTTCGCTCTATGTAACCTCCTTGCTATAGAGTCTGAAACGTCATCGCTGGCCTTCGAATTTTTTTTTTAATAATTTGACGATTTTCAACCACCATATCTTCCACCCCCTTATAGCTATTGGCGTAGAACTGCTATGGTGTACAACGGGAGACTTCGGACAACAATTACACACAGACCATTCGTTTGCGTTCTGTAGTCTTCGCTGCAGAGCGAAATATTAACACACACACACACACGTAGAATTTTATATACGCCGATAACTTTCCATCCCAATATACTCCACCTTTTTATCATTATCAACCCTCAAGAAACAATCCAACCAATAAAACCATTTTCAAAGAGTAAATATAATTTTGAAAGAGTAATTATTGTTCCTCATTTCGCATTATATTCTTCAAATTACTAAATATCTATCAGATCGCTATAAAACCGTGCCTAAAACCTCCCTCAGGTATAAATTAGGAACTGTACAAATATGTAGTTCTTTATGTCTTGTGGTTCAGATAAACGTACACTGAACAGACATTCACATTTATAGATATAGTGTGTGTGTATGTATGTGTGTGTGTGTGTGTGTGTTCTAGCATCAGCCAGTTTAATTAGTTAGAAAGTCTACCGACTGAACGGAAGATTTCAGCAGTTTGGTCCCTTAGGGTTTCAAACATTTCAGCATTTTAAATGCATGTCGAAAATTATATCACTGTAGAAGAAATGTCTAGGAGGTTATGCTGCTAAGCTTGTACATGCTCGAAGACCTATCTTTTTTGTTAAAGAATGTCGACTGCACTCTTGAAAGATTCAGCGGCGGCAGAGTTACTGGCCAATTAGAACGGCGGGGGTGGAGCCAGATGTTGCCTACCACTCCGCTGATTGGAGAAGCCCGAACGCTTAACGAGTTCCGGGAGCCAATCGGAAGTGCGAGAATGGAACCGGAGTCCGACGGAAGGGATGAAGCAGTGCAGGCGGACCTGGCAGCGGTTCGCAGATACGAGGTTCCGCGGCTCACAAGCTAGCCTCTGGCGTGACTGTCGCCTAATGCGATCGCATTTTGCATGGACGTTCTATATTCAATACTAGTCGTCGCGGCAATGCTTCGAAATTGCTAATTTTTATGTTCAAAATTCAAATGTTTGTAAATCTATCGGACCAAACTTCGTGGCCATCAGTCCGTAGCTTACAAACTACTTAAACCTAGGTAAACTAACCTAAGGACAAACAGACACACCCATGCCCCAGGGAGAACTCGAACCTCCACCGCGAGCAACCACGCGCTCCGCAGCGAGACGCTTTAGACCGCTCGACTACTCCACCGCGGCTAATTTTTATGTACTCTTGCTTTGAACGTTTTTAGAAAGAATAGGTTAAACATAAAAGGTGGAGGCGTGTTTGTCGCTGTCAAAAGTAGTCTTTCGTGTAGCGAAGTTGAAGTTGATAGACCGGCTGCGGTGGCCGAGGGTACTAAGGCGCTCCAGTCACAGTCTGCACGGCCACTACGGTCGGGGTTTCGAATTCCCCCTCGGACATGGATATTTGTGCCGTCCTAGTTCGTAAGTAGTTTGTAAGTTTAGGGACTGATGACCCGTAGTTAAGTCCCATAGACTATACAAACATTTGAACATTTGGAGATTTGAAGTTGATAGTTCCTGTGAGTTATTATGGGTAGACGTTGTACCTAAAAATCGTAAGAAGTTAATAATTGGTTCCTTTAACCGGCCTTCCGACTCTGACGATACAATAGGAGACAGGTTCAAAGAAAACCTGAGTCAAATTACAAACACGTACCCGAATCATACGATAATAGTAGGCGGAGATTTTAATTTACCCTCAATCTGTTGACTTCAATGTGCAGCAGGGTTTTGGAACACATCCTGTATTCAAATATTATGAATTATCTCGAACAGAATGATCTATTGGCCCAAGGTCAGAATGGATTTAGAAAAGGTCATTCATGCGAAACACAACTAGCTCTTTACTCACACGAAGTGATGTGTGCTATCGACTTAGGGTTCACAAATTGATTCAGTATTTCTTGATTTCCAGAAGGCTTTTGACACCGTACCTCACAAACGGCTTTTAATCAAATTGCGTGGTTATGGTATGTTGCCACAAATTTGCGACTGGATAGGGGATTTCCTCTGAGAGAGGACACAGTTTGTAGTAATCGATGGAAAGGCATCGACTAAAACCAACTGCAGAACGATTTGAATAAGATATCAGTATGGTGTAAGAATTGGCAGTTAACTCTAAATAATGAGAAGTGTGAAGTCGTCCACATGAGTACGAAAACAAATCCGTTAAAATTTGTTTACAAGATAAATCAATCAAGTGTGAAGGCCGTAAACTCCATAAAATACCTAGGAATTACTATTACTTCAGACTTAAATTGGAAAGAACACGTAGATAATGTTGTGGGAAAGGCGAACCAGAGACTGCGTTTCATTGGCAGAACCCTTAAAAGATGGATCAGAACTACTAAAGAGACTGCATACACTACGCTTGTCCGTCCTTTTATGGAGTATTGCTGCCCAGTGTGGGATCCTTATCAGGTGCTTTGACGGAGGACATCGAAAGAGTCCAAAGAAGGGCAGCTCGTTTCGTATTGACACGATACAGGGGAGACAGCGTTACGGAAATGATACAGGACCTGGGACGGGAATCATTACAACAACGGCGCTTATCGCTGCGGCGTGGGCTACTTACGAAACTCCAATCGCCAACATTCTCCTCCGAATGCGAAAATATATTGTTGACTCCCACTTACATAGGTAGAAATGATCATCAGAATAAAATAAGAGAAATCAGAGCTCGAACAGAGAGATTCAGGTGTTCTTTCTTCCCGCGCGCTATTCGAGAATGGAATGGGAGATAAATAGTATTATGGTGGGTCGATGAACCCTCTGTCAGGCACTTAAATGTGATTTGCAGAGTATCCCATGTAGATGTAAATGTAGAACGTCAAATATGCAATATGTTGTCGCAATCAGACGAATTATATTCATAATCCAACTGAAAAAAAGCTCTTTCATTTTCTCGTGAATTTTCAAATTTTCCGGGTAACTTCCATAAATTTTTAGTGCATAAAAACGTTCATCTTTCGTTGAACGTCAAATGATCAAAACTTCATCGCAATCGGATGAACGGTTCTCAACTTTAGTGTTGAGTACATTTACAAACACATTGAAAAAGAAACTTAAATCGTATTTCGCGACTTTGCTGTTTAACTGTCCGTCTTACTTTTTTTTTTTTTTTTTTACTCAGAACTTTTCCTAGACCTTAATGAACAAAACAAACAAAGAATTATCCCTCTCCGTCGTGCGTTTCATCAGTTACAGTGCTGAATTCAATAAAAACACATTGGAAAACGCACTTTCAGTTTTTCTCAAATTTTCCAAATTTCCGGTAGCTTTTCCAAAACATTTATTTCATACAAATCTTGTCCTGTCAAGCCGTACTCAAGTGATACTTTTACAACCATGTAGCAATTCATTTTTATTCATAGAAAGAAATCTCTTTAGGTTTTTCTTATATTCTCTTACTTTACCAACGACTTTTTCAAATTTTAATTTCATGCGAACCCTCCTCTTCCTTTCAACATGAAATGTACAAAATTTTATCGCAACTGTACGAACGGTTTTGACAGCTTACTGGAAAAAAGCTGTTTCAGTTTTTCCACTTTTCCGGACAACTTTTCCATATTTTATCACCGTTTAAACCTTCCCTGAACTTTCCCGAATATTTCAAGATTAAAATTAGCCATATCGGTTCAGCTGCTCTCGAATTATAGCGAGACTAACGAACAGCAATATAGATAGATAGATAAAGAGACATATGTCTCGGCTTTTTCCTAGACAGTAGAATTTGAAAAATCAAGGTCAAAGTTGATGACGTGAAAATCGCGTTTTTGGTGCTATACATCGAAAGACCGTCTTAGTAGGAGAATGATTTTAGTCATATTGTGTTTTCATGCTAGTGTTGTCCCACTACATTGGGTACTAATAAACATGAGCGATTTCACGAGCGCCATCGCCAGTCGAGAGGTCCAGTACTTCAACTATCAAACCGTGCATCCAGATTCTATCACTCAATAGTACTTGTTTAGTCACACAATATCTGAAACAAATTTTCCACAAAACACATAGAATAAACCAATTGAGGGGTCTAGTGAGAGAGGGAGCTAGCCGGTCGGGGTGGCCGAGGGGACTGAGGCGCTCCAGTCACGGTCTGCACGGCCACTACGAAAAAAATGTTTTTCAAATGTTTGTAAATCTATCGGACCAAACTGCGTGGTCATCAGTCCGTAGCTTACAAACTACGTAAACCTAGGTAAACTAACCTAAGGACAAACACAGACACCCATGCCCCAGGGAGGACTCGAACCTCCACGGCGAGCAACCGCGCGCTCCGCAGCGAGACGCTTTAGACCGCTCGGCTACTCCACCGCGGCACGGCCACTACGGTCGGGGGTTCTAATCCCCCCTCGGGCATGGATATTTGTGCCGTCATTAGTATAAGGTAGTTGATAAGTAGTTTGTAAGTTTAGGGACTGATGACCCCATGGTTAAGTCCCATAAGCTATACAAACATTTGAACATTTGAGAGGGAGCTATGCCACTTTGTAGAGAAATAGAGATAAATCGAGTTTTCTACAGCGCTGTATTAAGGCGTTATTTGTACAGTGAAGAGGTCGGTTTTTTCGTCTTAACGTATTGTTATATAAATTATGCAACAGGAAAAATATTAATTTAAATATAAACAGCAATGATTATGACCTTGTAGGCTTTAATTAATACAGCGATGTGTAATAACAACAACAACAACAATAATAATAATAATTTATACACATTTCAAGAAATAATACAATTCCTTGAGACATCATTGTCTCGTTATACCAAAGGTATTAAGCATAAGGAGAGGCATTGAATTAGAATTTGTGCTGTGGCCGGGATTCGAACCCGGGACCTCCTACTTACTAGGTAGCTATCACAGCCAAAGCGACTACACGGTCTTAAAGTACGTCTCCCTCCACACCACATATTTCAATACTGCCTCAATGTTACCCGAGAAATACGTATCAAATTGCCAGGGCTCTCCTATATTGAAATAGCACTCCAGAAAAGAACGCTAGAGTGGTATAAAGCAGCTACCTAGTAAGTAGGAGGTCCCAGGTTCGAATCTCGGCTATAGGACAAATTTTAATTCAATGCCTCTCCTTATGTTTAATACATATCAAAAAGTTTTATCCTGGTTGAAATACTGTTACTCAAGTGCAAATCATGCTATCAGACTTAAACACCAACTACAAACAACCATAAACAACTTCATATCCCTTCTGGAGTATCCTCACTGTCCACTGTTTCTGTGGATTACAGTTTTTGGTAGACACCATGAAACATCAGAGGAATACGTGGCATAAGTGTAATGAGATGTTTTAACTTCAAGGCTGATGTAGATCTTCTGTGTAGACAGAGCAGTGGTATTTCTTCAAGAAGTGCAGTCATATAAGGATGATCAACCTCGGGGTCTTTCCTATTTTTGGAGCGACGACCTTCTGTCTTCTTCAAGAGGGATGTAGAAGCATCAATTACAGTTTTGAACAATGTATTCTTTGGTTATCACTGATCAACCAATCTGCAACACTTCTGTTTTTGTACGTCTGCAATTGAAATAGGGAACAACATCGATTAAGTGGCAATTAACCAAATGCGCTCATGATGATTTTGCATGTATTCCTATTAATGTAGCACATCAAACCACATATTTATCAACGATCTGGAAATTGCTACCGCGGTGGAGTGGCCGAGCGCTTCCTTCTGAGTGCGCGGTTCTTCGCCATCGGACATTCGAATTCTCCCTCGGGCGCGCGCGCGCGCGTGTGTGTGTGTGTGTGTGTGTGTGTGTGTGTGTGCACGCGCGTTTAAGTTAGTTTAAGTAGTTTCTAAGCCTAGCGACTAATAAGCAAAGAATTCCATTTTCATTTGTTATACAATTAAAATGCATGTTGTTCGTAATACGTAGGCATAAATAGATAAAAACATGAAATGCGGCTTAAGCGTCAGAATCCTTGAAGTGGATATGGCTGCTGTTTCAGTTGATTCTGAGCAAACTGGCGTCGAAAAATCTAAAATGGCGAAACGTGGTTCCAGTTGAGCGGTACCAAAAATTTTTTTGTTGTTTACACTGGCAATTTCCATGACATAAATCTAATGGGGTCATTTTTGCCGACAGTGGAAACATGCCTTTATTTAAATTTCCTTTTTTTTTTAATTGTAATCGACGTAGCAGTTTGGCTGTTTGCTGCCGCTTATGCACGTGTTACCACATAATCCATAACAGCTAAAAGGATATAAGTTAATAACACTTCAATTTTCAGGTACCGTACTATCATTATTACTATTAGAGTAGTGAATATTATTTATGACAGTCTGAGGTTTTAACGCGTGACAGACAAGTAAATGAATTATAGATACGAAAACATCTACTTCCATTTACCTCACTTGACGGCTACAGACACACGTGAATTTTGTTCAGTGCACATTGACGAGAAAGTCGTTTTTTAAATTATGTAAGAATTATCGGTAGTTCAATTTTCGTGTTAACGTATTAATTTGTGATAAAAAACCGTTTGTAAACGGAATAAGAAGTACAAAATAATTTCATATAACCCCACAGCCATGGCCCGTCTCCCCCCACCCCTCACGGGCTGACTGTGCAGGGGATTTCGAGTATTACATCGCGGAAAAGCGCCAATTTGTTAAGATTTTTTTTCCTTTCATTTACATGTTTCCGAACCTGCGAAACCGTATTTTGAAAGTGTGGCCTCTTTGGATAGTGTCAGCTGTGCTGTCGGAGGTAGATAGAGTCTGTGCCAACAAACACACCTTCCTCTCGAGTGATGCTTTAAGTGCCTTCGCTTTTGATTTGGTAAACAGTGTGATTCCAGCAACCGATGCCGCCGACAACTGTCGCTGGAGCGCGCTGCTTAAAGCTGTGTACAGGGAAGTATGGCCAGCCTCCCAGCGTTGGGTCTATTCCGCTTGCTGATTGTATACTGAAAGCCACAACGTCGCGAGCGCTTAACAATATTTATCAACCGATTTTTGAGAAAACAATCCAATGAACAAATTTCGTTCTCTCACAACTTATAGTGTGATATACTCACTCGATAATGATCTGATTTTCTATTCATTATTACTTATAGTTTTCGTGCTACATCAAATTCAGTAAACTACTGCCCAAAATTTTGAAGAGTTTGTAGAGGAAAAATCGCATTGTGTAGGCTTTGCGTGTCAATGATGCGGACGAAATATAGATAAGATATCGATTTTTTTGAGAGCAGAACAATAACTTTTTCATTCTCGAGATACAGGGTGTTATAGCCAACGAACAGATGCGGCAACTTCGCGTAGTTCTGGCCATGCGGACCTGGCGGCTCTACGAAATACTTATCGTCCGATTTTAAGAAAACTGTTTGGTTTGTGGCTCCAGATGTAAAGAGTTGACCTATAAATTCAGATTGACCTGTACCGTAGCCAAATATTCGAATAGTCCGCGAACATGTCGTTATCGGAGCATAGTGTAAATTAACAAAAAAATTGAGATTATGGACAAGTCTCTGATGAGTATTTTCTTGCGTATTATGTACTTATAACTCACATGAAGTACGAAAAATGCAATAGATACCCACTACATGACTTTTACCCAAACCACTGCCAGTTACATTATTAGTAAATTCTTTGTATTATGTAATGACGCACTTAACACATGAAAACGAATGAGAAAAGCTTGTTTCAGAAACTGTATATTAATTTCATATGTAAACAGGAATCTAGTTCACTTACTAATGTCAACAAATGTGTATTTTCGGCAACTATCTGCAGATAAAATCAACGACGCGTGAATAATTTAACCTCACGACATTGTGCAGGAATTTTCTTCACAAATTTATTCAAGTTAAAAATACATAGCTATCTGCTGCGCGATCCATTCGTCAGTGTATCTTTAATCTATTAATTTACATTATGAATTAAAATCATTACATCACGAGAACCGCTGGTCGCTTCTGGACTCCTAGTTTTCTGTGACTACTTTCATCAGTAAGACTGTTCACTCCTACATACAATGGGAATAACAGAAGAGGACCCTAAATGTAGGATCTGTGATGACGGTGATGAAACTGCATCACATCTAACCTTCGAATGCATTGCATTGGAGAGTAAAAGGCACAGAACGTTTGGAAGAACCAGACCCGAAGAAATTGTGTCTAATAAAGAACTGGTAAAGGGACTCCTTGCAGTGTTCAAGGGCATTGGTTGGCTTTACTAGACATACAGGGAGCGGTACCGCACAATAAACTTAGTTTCGGTGCAGGCAGTGGCGGGTTGGACCAAGACTGTTTTGGCTTCCCTGAGAAAATCAAATCAAAAGGCTGTTCACCTGCATTCCTGATATCTAATGTGTACCTCCCTTCTTCGCTAGTTAAGAACACCCAAAGGAACCACACTGCGCCGGCGTTATTCAAAACCCAAACATGCGAATATTCACAAGGCTTCTCATAGCAGCCAAGCAACGTATAGGACCAAGATGGCACGTGACTCGATTTCAGCCAATCACGAGCTGCAGACGGTGACAAGCGGCGCGGAAAAGGATGGCCGTACTTTCCTTATACAGAGCCTTAGTGTGGCTCGTAGAGGCACAAGTCACGCCGTCCCCGAGCGTTCAACCGCACGATGGACGCGGCACGTTGACTACACACGTTCAGACACACGCTCCGTGTGCAGACGGATCTAGCAGCTTGGTCCCCCTGTCGCAAACAGACAAGCACCCAGTCCTCGGCGTGGTGCAGCAGGTGTTAGTTCCGCCACGGCCCACGTCGACTGCCGCCGCTGTTTCGCTGGATTGGGAGCTGCGGGAATCCCGGCGGCTGTGCAACATTCAGCGGCCCGCGCTCCCCAGATAGACCTGGCCATGAATTTAGAATAACGGCCGTACCGGGCCAGGCGAGGCACTGCTCCGGTCGCTATCCGCTCTCTATGTCTCCCAGTCTCACTGCAGACGCCACCTACCCAGTGCGAGTCCAAATTGAAAGTGGAACCATAAATTTTGCAGAACGTACACTTTCACCGCCGGAAAGGTCAAAATTACTAAAAATTTCCGGGCTATTATGCCGTGGTCTTATGGACGTATTATGGAAACCCAACGTTTCGTCCCCGACTGCGGAGGACATTTTCAAGGGGGATTGTGGCACTTTGGAATGTCCGATGCACACCCTGGCTCGCTACTGACTGAAGCTAAACGCCGTTTACGGGGGCAGAGGTGTGACGTCACATGTTTCTGACATGCGCGCGCAATTCGTCGTTGCCGATTACCGTCGTCCGTTAATGTCGTCCCATGGTGGAAGACTGTTACATTTCTTCTTCAACACCGGAATCCAGATTTCATTTAGTTTCACGCCCTCCTCCATCCTATTGAAATTATTGGGGTGTTTTACAATTTCTATAGCCTCTCCTTACAGTCTCTCGTGGTATGTATTTGTGGCTGCTAAAACCTGCGTCTTATCAACTTGAATAAAGTGGTCCCGTGGTTGAAAAACATGTTCAACAACAGCTGATCTGTCAATCTGTCCCATTCTACAGTTCCCCTTGTGCTCATCTAGTCATTTTTTGGAACTCGCGTATACGTCTGCACAGCTACACGGAATCTTATAAACTCCAGCTTTTTCCAGCGGTTTGCGAGCATCCTTCGCGTATTTCAGGTGATCCTGTATCTTCCGAGTAGGTTTGTAAATAACGGCAACATTCCGTTTCGTCAAAAGTTTACCGGTGCGATCGGTGCCGTCATTAATAAAAGGCAGGAAGACTTTGGATATCACAGGAACCCTTTCATCATTTTCAACTCTACGTGTCGGTCTCAAAGCTCTCCTTATCTCTGTAGAAGATTAAGGAACTGTTAGATCCGCATACAGAAAACTTGGTAATGATCCTACTGACAAGGTTCATAGAACTGTTACACAGTTAATAAAAAAGACTTCCATTGAACAGTGTGTTCAAAAAAGTATGTTCCATTAGTTGCACTACCGCCAATACTTTAAGCGTCGCCGAAAGTCCACAAAGAAAGGAAAATGTTCCTCCTACGAGACCAATTGTTAGTGCAATTGCTTCGACCACCTATTTGATTGCCAAGTTCTTGACAACACTATTGCGACCGCATGCGGGGGTGCTCAGATTCCTATATCAAGAATTCGAGACATTTTATAAGTAAATTGAATGATATATTGGTCCATACAGGGGACATACTACTTAGTTTTGACGTGGTATCCCTGTTTGCTACGGTTCCAGTCAATGAGGTGCTGCAACAACTGAATCTCCTCTTTCAAATGTTCAATTGTTTGCAAATCTATCGGACCAAACTGCGTGGTCATCAGTCCGTAGCTTACAAACTACTTAAACCTAGGTAAACTAACCTAGCCGGCCGCGGTGGCCGAGGGGACTGAGGCGCTCCAGTCACGGTCTGCACGGCCACTACGGTCGGGGGTTCGAATCCCCCCTCGGGCATGGATATTTGTGCCGTCCTTAGTCTTAGGTAGTTCATAAGTAGTTTGTAAGCTTAGGGACTGATGACCCCGTAGTGAAGTCCCATAAGTTCTACAAACATTTGAACATTTAAACTAACCTAAGGACAAACACACACACCCATGCCACTGGGAGGACTCGAACCTCCACGGCGAGCAACCGCGCGCTCCGCAGCGAGACGCTTCAGACCGCTCGGCTACTCCACCGCTGCGAATCTCCTCTTTCCACCCGACATTGCAGATCTGTTCAAATATTGCATCACGGCTACTTATTTCAAATGGAATGATGATTTCTAAGAACAGACATATGGTGTAGCTATGCGGAGCCCTTTAAGCCCGGTTATAGCAAATTTCTATATGGAAAAATTCTAGGACCTGGCATTGAAAAGAACAAACCTGCTATTTGGTTCCGCTATGTAGACGATACGTTTGTTTTGTGGAGGTATGGTAGAGAGGAACTAGATCGTTTTCTTCAACTCCTCAACGACATTAATTCTAGAATCCAGTTTACCATGGAGGAGGCAGACGGAGAACTGAATTTTCTTGACGTGTCACTTTTCAAAAAGTGGAATGGAAGATTGGGCGATACAGTTTATCGGAAGCCCACACACACACAGACCGTTATCTGCACCGGGATTCAAACCACCACCCACAGCAAAAGCGGGGCATTATAAAGACGTTGGCGGACAGATCGCCGGCCGCGGTGGCCGAGGGGATTGAGGCGCTCCAGTCACGGTCTGCATGGCCACTACGGTCGGGGGTTCGAATCCCCCCTCGGGCATGGATATTTGTGCCGTCCTAGTTCGTAAGTAGTTCATAAGTAGTTTTTAAGTTTAGGGACTGATGACCCCGTAGTTGTCCCATAGACTGTACAAACATTCGAACATTTGCGGACAGATCAAGGAACATCTGCGAACCGGAATTACTCGACGCGGGATTGAAACACCTGAGTAATGCTTTACTTAAGAATGGCTATTCATCTACAGAGATAAGGAGAACTTTGAGACCGACACGTAGAGTTGAAAACGATGAAAGGGTTCCTGTGATATCCAAAGTCTTCCTGCCTTTTATTAAGGACGTCACCGACCGCATCGGTAAAATTTGACGAAACGGAATGTTGCCGTTATTTACAAACCTACTCGGAAAATACAGGATCACCTGAAATACGCGAAGGATGCTCGCAAACCGCTGGAAAAAGCTGGAATTTATAGGATTCCGTGTAACTGTGGAGACGTATACGTGGGTACCACAAAAAAAAAAAAAAAAAAAAAAAAAAAAAACGACTAGCTGAGCACAAGAGGAACTGTAGAATGGGAGAGATTGACAGATCAGCTGTTGCTGAACATGTTCTTCAACCAGGGCACCACCTAATTCAATTTGATAAGACTCAGGTTTTAGCAGTCACAAATAGATACCACGAAAGACTGTACAGAGAGGCTATACAAACTGTAAACCACCCCAATCATTTCAGTAAGATGGAGGAGGGCGTGAAACAAAATGAAGTCTGTATACCGGTTTTGAAGAAGAAATGTAACAGTCTTCCACCATGGGACGATATTAACGGACGGCGGCAATGGGCAACGACGAATTGCGCGAGAATGTCAAACATCTGACGTCACACCTCTGCGCGCGAGCCCTCGTAAACGGACTTCTGCTCAGTCAATAGCGAGCCAGGGTGTGCATCGACATACGAAAGTGCCACGATCCCCCTTGAACATGTCCTCTGCAGTTGGGGACGAAACGTCGGATGTTAATAATATGCGAAAAATAATATCAATAGCAACTCAGGATATGCACTCAGCAATGCATGGAAGCGAGCACTGGAGGAGGAGAAAGAACAAAGGGCCGCGGTGGAGTAGCCGAGCGGTCTAAAGCGTCTCGCAGCGGAGCGCGCGGTTGCTGGCCGTGGAGGTTCGAGTCCTCCCTGGGGCATGTGTGTGTGTGTTGTTCTTAGGTTAGTTTACCTTAGTTTAAGTAGTTTGTATTCTACGGACTGATGACCACGCAGTTTGGTCCGATAGATTTACAAACATTTTTGTTAATAATAAATCCATAAGACCACGGCATAATAGCCCGGAATTTTTTAGTAATTTTGATCAAAAATGTTGCACACCAGCCAAATTTGCTAGTACACTGACCGAAAAGAGGGGCTGACCCCACCCACAATCGTACACAAAACAGGTCAGGACACCCTTGGAGAAGTAAAGAAAAATACGCCAATCTAGAGGCGGTCTGTTACTTGGTGACAAATAATTCTCGGTTGTTCGTTGAGTGTTACGCTCAGTGTTTTTATTACAAAGGTCGTTCAGCCCTCTGATTGGCGACTCTGCCACCCAAACACGCTCCCCAGGCAGTCCCTGAGGGAGGATTCGAACCTCAGACGGGAACCAGCCACGCACACCGCAGCAAGGCGCCTTAGCGCGCGCGGGGATTCCCTCGGGCAAACAAACTGAGAGATTGAAAACTGATATGTCTGATGTCATTATTACACATCAGGTCTTCAACGCGCAAGCATCATATCATGAAACAGCAAACTCATTTTCAAGTGTAAAGTTCGTTTGTCACGTAATTTCCTAAGCATATTTTTGTCCTATTTATGCTCCATATTTCGCGGCTTTTCGGATGCCTCACTCGCCAATTTCCAAGGAACATAATGAATTATACACGTAAATATTCTTCATCAGTCATACTGCCCGTTCGTGAAGACCGTATGATATTTCGTCAAGTTGTTTCTGACTTCCTCCCGGACAGACAGAAATACAGAGAGACGGGACGGGAGGACTATTTTATATTAAGTATATACAGCAACAACAACATATTACAGTAAATGTTTTTCATGGGAATATTTTTCTAAGTGCGCGTGTGTCTGCATGAACTGTTTCTACATCTACATATAGGCCTACACACTGCGATCGTCCGTATAGTGCGTGGCGGAGGGTACATTGTACCACTACTAGGCATTAACTTTCTTATTCCACTCCCAAATAGAAAGAGAATAAAAATGAATAACTATATGCCTCTGTACGAGCCCTAATTTCTTTTATCTTGTATTTATGATCATTACGCGAAATGTAAGTATTCGGCAGAAAGATCGTTCTCACCTACAAATTGCGGCCCTCCAAATTTCCCTACCATAATTTCTCGAAAAGAACGGCGTCTTTTCTCCATTAGAGTTCTCGGAGCATTTTCGTGACACTCGCGCATTGATCGAAACTACCAATAACGAACTTCAGGTAACCCGAAAGCCAATAATCGCACGGACTGAGGTCTGGGGACCTGGGAGGCCAAGCATGACGAAAGTGGCGGCTGAGCACACGATCATCACCAAACGACGCGCGCAAGAGATCTTTCACGTGTCTAGCAATACATTTTTTTTATTCTAATGAAACGCCATGTCATTTCAAGCATGTGTGTCAATTTTTACCTCTCTGTCTACATTATTCCTTGATTTAATAAGTTTTCAAATTTATACTGACTTCTTGATCACCTGGTAAGTCGGTATCTTTCAACTCTCCTATCTTCCACCCCCTTATCGTTATCAAGCCTCTACCACAGAAGTGCACAATGGGAGACTGATACCTACAGCCAAATACAAACGCCATTCGTTTGCGATGTGTATTTTTGGCTGTAGCGCGAAATACAGGCACAAACACTTCAATTTATATATACATATATATATTAAGGTAGGGACAAGTAGTTGCCCGTGTACCGCGCACGCATCGCATTTCAGGCCACGCACATTACGTGACCGGTCGAGCCTCAGGGGTGTAGCGGCAGGCGTGTGGAAGCTGCGATGTTAACAGCCAACAGCGACACGCGTCCGCGGAACAGGCCGCACGGCCTGCGAACATAGCCGGCGGTTCGCGTGTCCTGCGCAGGCAGCGCGCCGGCAAATGCATTGCAGTGCGACGGCGGTGCCGTTTAATTATCGCTCAATACCGCATTTCCGAGTGCCGCGAAGCGTTGTTCCACCTGCTATACTCGCTAGTCACAAACGATGAAAACGGTCGGCGAAACGTTGAATACACGCCACAGAAAGAAAGAAAGAAACAGTTTTCATTATACCAATTACTTTCCTTTCAAAGTGTGCTGATGCAATAGCCCCATACCTAGTTATCATGCACCGGGTGATCAAAAAGTCAGTATAGGCCCTAAATTTGAAAACTTAATAAATCTCGGAATAATGTAGATAGAGAGGTAAACATTGACACACATTCTTGGAATGACATGGCGTTTATTAGAACAGGAGAAAAAAGTTCAGAAAATGTCCAACAGATGGCGCTGGACAGCAAAACATCAGACTGCTACCGTGACGGGTGAGAGGCACGCCGGTATGTTACAGAATCGCATCATCCCCAGCCTGGCTGATAAACACCTGCTGGAACGTACGATTTTTATGCAGGATGGCGCTCCACTCCATATTGCTAGACGCGTCAAAGATCTCTTGCGCGCGTCGTGTGGTGATGATCGTGTGCTCAGCCACCACTTTCATTATGCTTGGCCTCTCAGGTCGCCAGACCTCAGTCAGTGCGATTATTGGCTTTCGTGTTACCTGAAGTCGCAAGTGTACCGTGATCGACCGACATCTCTAAAAGGTAAAGCAGTCAACAATCCGAAGATTGGTTTGAACACCACAGTGCTTTACTAGGCATGGTCCTGTTTGGAGGTGGTATGCCGTTGCCTTCCTCCGACCTTCGAACTGACTTACCCAGCCAGTTAAAGGGGGACCTACAGTTTAACGAGGCATCCGAACCACGGTGCCACTCGGTATTTTTCACATGAGCAATACTACCAGAGGGGTAAGAAGTGGAAAGTGACAGATAAAAAATCCTAGGACCTGGCGGGGATCGAACCCGCGACCTTTAGATTTGTAGTCTGGCAGTCTGTGCAACCGAGGCGCACCCCACATCTTTAGGGATGCCGAAAGACAACATCCGACGCCAATGCCTCACCATAACTCCGGACATGCTTTACAGTGCTGTTCATATTATTCTTCGACTACAGCTATTGTTGAGGAATGTTGGCGAACATATGGAGCATTTCCTGTAAAGAACATCGTCTTTGCTTAATTTGTTATGCTAATTATTGTTTTTCTGATCAAATATTTTTTCTATCAGACATTTTTTGTATTTTTTTTCGATCTAATAAACCCCATGTCATTCCAAGTATGTGTGTCAATTTTTACCTATCTACATTATTCTGTGATTTATTAAGTTTTCTTTTTGATCACACTGTATTTGTAGCTGCAGGGCAAATCAGAAGTCGTGTTGAAGCGTTAGAACCTTTATCTGCAAATGCCGTAGTCCGCATAGTTGAACATATAACAGGCTGTTTTCGCCAGTTCGTGGGACATGAACGCGTTGCTTTTGGTCGTTCACATGATTGTTCGGTAAGTTTTGCTAGGGCACTGTGTGGTACAAGCAGAACAATCCGCCACTTTGATTCCCACGTTGAAGGCGCTCATTTATAGACTACGGAACACTTACCGTGTTTTAACATGTTCTTAAGGCCATTAAATATTCTTTCCTAACTCATGAAATATTACAGCGTAGTAAATTTATTTCCTTACATTTGACTGTAATAGGCAAACAACTTAAAATTAGTGATTAGATGGCTAGTCAGAGTTAATATTACATTCCAAAGTAAGGCATATGATGCCGTTCTAAATATTTAGCACATACAGTTAAAATACGTTACAATTGTCGTATTTTCTGGTTTATAAGTGGTACGTCCACATACGTTTACGGTAAGTAAGAATTGCATTCGAAAACACTTACGGAATAATGTTAAATTGCGATATTGTACTTCCCGTATTCCCCCGTCTAATGCATGGCATTTTTACACGCACCATATTTCAGAGAAAATTTTGCGTCAAAATGTGTTTAATAACTCTGAACATCTCGTTCCTTTAGATAACGACTAAATGCAGTGTCTCTGGTATAATGCGCTTTAAAATGAAGTGAATGTTGCAAATTAAGTTTTGAATTTAATGCCTTTCATGTACGACTTCATTCCTGTTCCCATTTAAAGTTTTTTTTTTATCTTTTTTGATGACATCCTGTTCACAGCTTGTCTTAGGCCTACATGTTCCCGTGTTGAGAATCACACTAAAACACTGAACTAATGGGAAAAAATTAAAAAACACTAGCTGGGAAAACCAGTTAGACTCATGCATCAACTTAACAGCCTTAAAAGAGCTCCTCAGTTGTCTAAATAAAGAGAGGTAGCTTATTTTAAAGAGACTGTATGTCGTGTTATGTTAACAATCTACAACGAAAATAAACCATTCAAAAAATGTTCAAATGTTTGTAGAGCTTATGGGACTTAACTACGGGGTCATCAGTCCCTAAGCTTACAAACTACTTATGAACTAGCTAAGACTAAGGACGGCACAAATATCCATGCCCGAGGGGGGATTCGAACCCCCGACCGTAGTGGCTGTGCTGACCATGACTGGAGCGCCTCAGTCACCGCGGCCACCGCGGCCGGCTTCGCTAATTCACTTCGCTAAACTACAGGCCTATTTCATTGACGTCTATTTGCAGCAGCGTTTTGCAACATATCCTGTATTCAAATATTATGAATTATCTTGAACAGAATGATCTACTGGCCCAAGTTCAATAAGGATTTACAAAATGTCGTTCATGGGAATCACAACTAGCCCTTTACTCACACGAAGTGATGGGTGCTATCGACAAAGGTTCGCAAATCGATTCCGTATTTCTTGATTTCCAGAAAGCTTTTGACACCGTACCTCACAAACGGCTTTTAATCAAATTGCGTGGTTACGGTATATCGCCCCAAATTTGCAATTGGATAGGGGATTTCTTGTCAGAGAGGACACAGTTCGTAGTAATCGATGGTAAGGCACCGACTAAAACAGAGGTGATGTCGGGCGTACCTCTGCTGTTCCTTAATTATTTAAACCATTTAGGGGAAAATCTAAGTAGCTCTCTTAGTTTGTTTGCAGATGACGCCGTCATTTACCGTCTAGTAAAATCATCTGAAGATCAAAACCAACTGCCGAACGATCTGAATAAGATATCACTATGGTGTAAAATTTGCAATTGACTGTAAATGATGAGAAGTGTGAAGTCGTCCACATGAGCAAGAAAAGAAATCCGTTAAGCGTTATTTACAAGATAAATCAATCAGAAGTGGCTGTAAACTCAACAAAATACCTAGGAATTACAATTACTTCTGACTTAAGTTGGAAAGAACACGTAGATAATGTCGTGGGAAAGGCGAACCAGAGACTGCATTTTATTAGCAGAACCCTTAAAAGATGCAACAGAATTACAAAAGAAACTGCATACACTACGCTTGTTCGGTGTTTTTTTTTTTTTTTTTTTTTTTTTTTTTTTTTTTTTTTTTTTTTTTTTTTTTTTTAGTATTGCTGCCCAGTGTGGGATATTTATCAGGTGGGTTAAACGGAGGACATCGAAAGAGTTCAAAGAAGGGCAAGTTGCTTCTTATTGTGACGATACAGGGGAGACAGCGTCACGGAAATGATACAGGATCTGGGATGGGAATCATTACAACAACGGCGCTTATCGCTGCGTCGTGGGCTACTTACGAAACTCCAGTCGCCAACAATCTCCTCCGAATACAAAAATATATTGTCGACTCCTGCTTACATAGTAAGAAATGATCATTACAATAAAATACGAGAAATCTGAGCTGGAACGGAGAGATTTAGCTGTTTTTCTTCCCGCGCGCTATTCGAGAATGGAACGGGAGATAAATAGTATAACTGTGGTTCGATGAACCCTCTTCCAAACACTTAAATGTGATTTGCAGAGTATCCAATGTAGATGTAGATGCAGATACACCACACGAATCATGGTACACTGCCGTCGGATTGAGATTCGTAATGGCGGATTGTCCAGCTCAGTATATCTAGTGCTTTAGGTTTTGCTCAGTATGCTTCGCTCTGCGGCCGTTTGTCGTCAGACGGGGACCCACTCCAGTGATGGTCACTGCGTGGAGCGGACAGGAAGTGGAGCGCTATTCTTGGACGGAAAGGGCAGACGAGCACTGGGCTGACTGGCTGGCGGATGGAAATACGTCTACATCTTCATGGGATAGTCTGCAAATCACATTCAAGTGCCTGGCAGAGGGTTCATCGAACCACCCTTATACTATTCATCTCCCATTCCATTCTCGAATAGCACGTGGGAAGAAAGAACACCTGAATCTCTCCGTTCGAGCTCTGATTTCTCGTATTTTATTGTAATGATCATTCCTTACTATGTAAGTAGGAGTCGACAATATATTTTTGTATTCGGAGGAGATTGTTGGCGACTGGAGTTTCGTAAGTAGCCCACGCCTCAGCGATAAGCGCCGTTGTTGTAATGATTCCCATCCCAGATCCTGTTTCATTTCCTTAACGCTGTCTCCCCTGTATCGTGACAAAACGAAACGAGCTGTTCTTCTTTGGACTCTTTCGATGTCCTCCGTCAAACCCACCTGATATGGATCCCACACTGGGCAGCAATACTCCAAAAATGGACGGACAAGTTTGCAGTTTCTTTTGTAGTTCTGTTGCATTTTTTAAGGTTTCTGCCAATGAAACGCAGTCTCTGGTTCGTCATTCCCACGACATTGTCTACGTGTTATTTCCAGTTTACGTCTGAATTAATAGTAATTCCTAGATATTTTGTGGAGTTTACGGCCTTCACTATTGATTGATTTATCTTGTAAAGAAAGTTTAACGGATTTCTTTTCGTACGCATGTGGACGACTTCGCACTTCTCATTATTTAGAGTCAATTGCCAATTTTTACACCATAGTGATATCTTATTCGGATCGTTCTGCAGTGGGTTTTGATCTTCAGATGATTTTACTAGACGGTAAATACGGCGTCATCTGCGAACAAAGTAAGAGAGCTACGTGGATTTTCTCCCAAATCATTTATGTAAATAAGGAACAGCAGACGACCAATCACACTATCCTGTGGAACGCCAGATATCACCTCTGTTTTAGTCGATGCCTTACTGTCGATTACTACGAACTGTATCCTCTCTGATCAACAGATACCATCAGCCGTATGTTCAGCTCGGTGTATCTAGTGCTTTAGGTTTTGCAATAACGGCATAATAATAAAAAAAAATCATTGTTTCACTACCAGTTTCCGCATTCCACTATACCATCTTCAGGTCCCTACATCGGAGGATAATATCCATTTAGTAGGGATATCGAAACTGGTTTCGTGGAATTCTGTCTCTCAGTGGGAACCAACAACAACAACTGTGACAACAAGGTCTGGTTGTGGTTTCAAAGATGATAATTATAGAATGTACTCTAGAAGATAGAAGCTAGGCTACATTCTATACCATCTTTGAAAGCACAACCAGACCTTGTTGTCACAGTTGTTGTTGTTGGTTCCCACTGAGAGGCAGAATTTCACGAAACAAGTTTTGATATCCCTACTTAATGGATATTATGCTTCGATGTAGGGACCTGAAGATAGCATTGTGGAATGCCGAAACTGGTAGCGAAACAACAAATATTTCTATTATACATAGGGCTGTTGGTACCTCACTTCCTCCAGACTCTTGACCAGCCACTGTCCCGTTTCCAGCAGCAATGATGGATTCAATAATAATTTCTCAGTACTGTCAGGGAGAGGCATTTTGTTCTGATTGTTGCCAGCATGATATTGAAGACCTGGGAAGCAGGTTGCTAGCCTTACTTGCTCAGGGCCCCACTGGGTTTTACCCCTAACGGTTGAGGGACTAACCGCGGATTTGGTAGTCTTTGCCGTCTCAGCACAACGGTGGCCAAGACTCAGAATATGTCCGAGATGACCAACCTTATACCAGAGTAACTGGTATCCCAACTGTCAGGACCACTTACGTGGTCACTCATACGTTGTCCGTGGTTCATGAACTAGGACATGACTATAGGAACTCATACCATTAGGAATTTTATTAGAGGTACCACGCTGCAGACTGAACGCTGAAAGGCATAATCAGTCTCTAATGGTGATGATGATGGTGATGATGATGATGGTCAGGGAGAAGATTTGACGGTTCTACGTTTATCTTGGAATCACTACTTTCATTTTATGAACTTAAGCATAAAGAAAAAAATCATTAATCTGAAAATCGAGAAAACAACTTACAAAACAATCGGTTCAAAACTCATCAAACTCGAAGTACTCACTGGAAATTTGACGCAATTCTTCTTGCACAGAAACTGGATCATCATGTGAATTTTCGATTTCGTCGTCCTCGCTGTGATTATCAATAAAATCTTTCTCAAACTCATGCACAATTTCGTCCAGCATAAGAAAGCGTGCAGCCATGTCTGTTAATTTACCTGCTGAGAGAGCGGACACCACTTTCTGCCTGCCCCGTTTCATACAGTGAATGCGAACAGTCAGCCGATTTAAAAACTGAATTTACGAGAGCTATCGGGGAGAACAGGCCATGAGATATCGAGACACAATTAATTGTCGGTATTCCATCTAAATCTAGAACAGTGAAGCCAAAACTGATCGCAAATAGCGATGTATTTCATGCATTGAACGCTGTACCGTCGTCAAATATATATAATTGTATACAAGCCCAGGATGGACTCCTGACTACAATTAATTGTGTCTCGATACGGGAATACAGTATTCAGGCTGCGAGCATTACAGAACAAATAGGCTGTGGTAAGGATGATGATGATGATCGTGTGGCATTTATGACCGTTAGACCCCAACTGGGGTCGTGTTCACCCTGCCTGGTGCAAGTCTCTTTATCTGACGCCACTTCGGCGACTTGCGTGTCAATGATGATGGAATGATGATGAGGACGACACGACACCCAGTCCCCGAGTGGAGAAAATCTCCTACCCGACCGGGAATCGAACCCGGGCCCCCTGCGTGGCAACCAACCACGCTGTCCACTGGACTACGGAGGCGGACTGTGGTAAGGAAAGAGACAGCGTGGCGAAGGGAGATTTGTGTGTGGCGGGAGACGTGCAGGGAAGAGTCCTCTGCAGTCGGGCTGGTCACTGTGTTCTCTGTGGCGGAGTGGTCAACGCGTCTGCCTAGTAAGCAGGAGATCCCGGGTTCGATCCCGGCCGGACACATATTTTCATTCGCCGCACATTGGTATTACATCTAAACCTAGTACAGTGAAGCCATAACTGATCGCAAATTGCGATTTATTTCATTATAATCAAAAGAGTCTTACGCACATTTAAAGTTGCCGCGGAAGTTTGCCACCATAATGGCCGCCGAAGCGCTCTTCAATTTACCCGCTGTTCGCAGTCGGCCGCTTACGCGATTGTGGGGACTTGGTGTAGGAGAATGGAATAAATAGGGCCAATTTGTATGATCGCGTTGTTAGACGGAACCCTGTAGCTTGTGTGTGTGTGTGTGTGTGTGTGTGTGTGTGTGTGTGACTTCTCCTGCCTGGCGACCACAGAAATAGCTGAGCGCTGGCCGCGCCGCCTGTCCTGCTCTGGAAGCGGTCCAGCGAGCCACTCCAGCCGCTACACTCTCCAAATGAGCCGCCCCCCACGTTTCCTGCGCTACCGCACTGCTGGACAAATGCGGACGCACCCGCACACTGGCCGAAGCCACGTGAAAAGTACAGGAGCTCTACTTCCGTATCTACATCTACATCCTTATTCGGCAAGCTACCCGATGGTGTGTGGCGGAGGGTACCTTGAGTACCACTATCGGGTCTCCCTCCTATTCCAATCACGTATTGTTCGCGGAAACAATTGACGGTATGCCTCTGTGTGGGCTCTAATCTCTCTGATTTTATCTTCATGATCTCTTCCCGAGTTGTACGTAGGAGACAGGAATCTGCTAGACTCCTCGGTAAAGGTATGTTCTCGAAACTTCGACAAAAGCTCGTACCGAGCGACAGAGCGTCTCTCCTGCAGAGTCTTTCACTGGAGTTTATCGATCATCTCCGTGACGCTTTCTCGATTACCAAATGGTCCTGTAACGAAGCGCGCTGCTTCCCGTTGGATCTTCTCCACTTCCTCTATCACTCCCACCTGGTACGGATCCCACACCGGTGAGCAGTATTCAAGCTGTGGGCGAACAATTGTTTTGTAACCTACTTCCTTTGTTTTCGGATTTCATCTTCTTAGGATTCTTCCAATGAATCTAAGTCTGGGATCTGCTTCACCGACGACTGATTTTATACGGTCGTTCCATTTTAAATCACTCCTAATGCCTACTTCCAGATAATTTATGGAATTAACTGCTTCCAGTTGCTGACCTATAGTGTAGCTAAATGATACAGGATCTTTCTTTCTATGTGTTCGCTGCACATTACACTTGTCTACATTGAGATTTAATTGCCATTCCCTGCACCATGCGTCAATTCTATGCAGATCCTCCAGCATTTGAATACAATTTTCCATTGTTACAACCTCTCTATATACCACAGCATCATCCGCAAAAAGCCTGAGTGAACTACCGATGATATCCGCAAGGTCATTTGTATATATGGTGAACAGGAACGGACCCACGACACTCCCCTGTGGCACACCTGACATCACTCTTACTTCGGAATACTTCCCTCCATTCAGAATAACATGCCGCATTCTTTTATGTAGGAACTCCTCAATCCAATCAAACAGTTGGTCTGATAGACCGTATGCTCTTACTTTGTTCATTAAAAGTCAGTGGGGAACTGTATCAAACGCCTTGCGGAAGTTGAGAAACACAGCATCTACCTGAGAACCCGTGTCTATGGCCCTCTGAGTCTCGTGGACGAATAGCGCGAGCTGGGTTTCACGCGAGAGCACAGCAGTTTACTAGTCTCCAGAAATTTCATTATACTCGAACATACTACATGTTCTAAAATTCTACAACTGACCGACGTTAGAGACATAGGCCTATAGTTCTGCACATCTGTTCGACGTCCCTTCTTAAAAACAGTGGTGACCTGCGCCATTTTCCAATCATCTACTTATTTACTATCGTATTTAAGTGCCGTAGGTTACAAGGGGTTCATCTGTGGTCAGCATACCCCTAACGAGCTGGCAGCACGGTGTGCAGTCGAGCTCGGCGCGTCAGCCGATTCAATCGCTGGCAGGCGTCATACCGCGACAGACACGCGACTAAATAAACAGAGAACTCTCGAGCCTAATTTCGACCTCCTCTTACAGAGGTCGCAGCGTAGCTGAGTAACAGCCGAGTGTTCGTACGTCGGCTCACGATCGTCTCTTAGGAACCAGGTAGGCGACTCGCCAGTGAGTCTCGCACCCACCAACGGTTGCCTCGTGGAATACTCTGAAGAAGAAGAAGAAGAAGAAGAAGAAGAAGAAGAAGACCTCTACGGAAGAAGGCAGCGAAGACCGTTCGTCGCCGCCAGAGGAACCACTCCGGCTGCTCCAACGGATTCTGTAGCCACCTTCGAAATAGCGACGATTGTAAAAGGAAACCCTATACCATACAGTTTTCGATTGGTTTCTATTATTTTACAACCTCTGTCAATTAATCAATTTAAAAAAAAATGCTGCAGCTGTGTTTCTTGTCTTTTTATTACTATAGCATAGGGTTTCCGTTCTCCAGTGCATAGGAATCATTACAACAACGGCGCTTATCGCTGCGGCGTGGGCTACTTACGATACTCCAATCGACAACATTCCCCTCCGAATGCGAAAATATATAGGCAGCATTCTACGTCGTTCCCTCAGGTCGAAATTCCATGTCGATAATGCCTTGACTATCGAAAACGATGATATCATTCTGATGCGTGATTTTTCGGCTGTGACCTTATCAAAAAATGTTCAAATGTTTGTAGAGTCTATGGGACTTAACTACGGGGTCATCAGTCCCTAAACTTACAAACTACTTATGAACTACTTACAACTAAGGACGGCACAAATATCCATGCCCGAGGGGGGATTCGAACCCCCGACCGTAGTGACCGTGCAGACCGTGACTGAAGCGCCTCAGTCCCCTCGGCCACCGCGGCCGGCGTGACCTTATCTGACGAGTTCATGTCGGAGAACGCCATTTTTGCCGTTTTGTTTCAGGATCGCACGCGAGAGACGAGATTTCAATCTCAGCGGTAATACGTTCAAGAGATTGGGTGTCACATGCGCTATTTTGAATAAGTAAAGCCTCTAAATATGACTGCTTCTGACCGTCTATCAAGTGAAGTGGCACCAGAGGAGAACAACTTTCCGCCTTCCCTTAACTTCCGGTCCCGTTCTCAGTTCAGAACCAACGCGCTGAACAAGCACTTCGTCCCACAGGGAACTTGCACTATGCTTAACTGAACTACCGTGGAGTCAGGAAAGAAGGAAGGAAGGGAGGAAACTTCGAGTTTAACGTCCCGACGACAGCGCGCTCTTTAGAGACGGAGCTTACGCTCGGAGTGTTTGGCTAAGGATGAGGAAGGAAATCGGCCGTGCCCTTTGAAAAGAAATATCCCGGCATATGCCTGGAGTGATTTAGGGAAATCACGGAAAACCTAAATCTGGATGGCCGGATGCGAGTCCAGTGTGTTGCCATTGCGCCTTGATTCGACTTCATACACCGAACTTTATCTCCGTATGTAGTATGAAAGTGCTAACAAAGTCATCAAAAAGTCAGTATAAATTAATAAATCACGGAATAATGTAGATAGAGAGGAAAAAATTGACACACATGCTTAGAATGACATGGGGTTTTATTAGAACAAGGAAAAAATAGTTCAAAAAATGTCCAACAGGTGGCGCTTCATCGGATCAGAAAAGCAATAATTAGCATAACAAATTAAGACAAAGCAAAGATGATGTTATTTACAAGAAATGCTCAATATGTTAACCATCATTCCTCAACAATAGCTGTGGTCAAGGAATAATGTTCTGAACAGCACTTAAAGCATGTCCCGAGTTATGGTGAGGCATTGGTGTCGGATGTTGTCTTTCACTATCTCTAGAGATGTCGGTCGATCACGATACACTTGCGACTTCAGGTAACCCCAAAGCCAATAATCGCACGGACTGAGGTCTGGGGACCTGGGAGGCCAAGCATGACGAAAGTGACGGCTGAGCACACGATCATCACCAAACGACGCGCACAAGACATCTTTCACGCGTCTAGCAATGGACCGCCATCCCCCATAAAAATGGTACGTTCCAGCAGGTGTTTATCAGCCAGTCTGGGGATGATGCGATTCTGTAACATATCGGCGTACCTCTCACCCGTCACGGTAGCAGTTACAAAACCAGAATCACGCAGTTTCTCGAAGAAAAATGACCCCATAACGGCAGATGTGGTAAATCCAACCCATACCATGACTTTCTCGTCGTGCAATGGAGCTTCCACGACAGTTGTAGGATTTTCGATAGCCCATAGTCTGCAGCTGTGGGTGTTGACAGACCCTCGGAGCATGAAATGAGCTTCGTCGGTCCACAACACGTTACGCAACCAATCGTCATTGAAACGCCCACACCGCCTGCACGCAAGCTTGCAAGGTTCGCAGGAGTGCTTGTCTGTGCTTGCCCATGAAAGCCAAAGGTTTGAAACAACCCAGTTTAAAAAATTAACTGAAGATATATTTTATCCCGGAGCGTTTTTCTCTCTCTCGTATTTCTCTGAACTCAGATCAGTATTACCTTGTTTTTCTATCTTCCGAACTGTTTAGACATATCTGTGTCTGCTCCTGTTATCCAAAAATCAAATGTTCAAATTATTGTAAATTTATCGGACTCAACTGTGTGGTCATCAGTCCGTAGCTTACAAACAACTTAAACTGAGGTAAACTAACCTAAGGACAACACTTTTGTATCCCATTCTCGTCGCCACTTTTGTGTCCCAGCCTCGTCGCCACTTTTGTGTCTCGTTTCCGTCGTAGGTGTCGGTGGCCGAGTAGAAAGTCCGTCACAGGAATAAAGGATGCATGCTTGTGCAGGTAGGAGGTGACCAGCCAGTGGGACAGCAGAAACTAGAAACACTAGAGTAAATTAGAACGAGATCTATATTTCTTAGAGACTTAGTAATACTTAACTTTTACATATCTCAGTACTGCAGAATGCTGATACATAGTTGAGCTAGAGGCCTGCCTAGTGCTTGTCTGATAGCAAAGTCTTCACTGGTGCCTACCTGATTCCCAAGTGTTAACTGGTTCCTATCTCAGTCCCAAGTGAAGGATGTCGTTCAGTGGTGGCCACGAGCGGAGTTGTAGCAGAGGCCGCTCGTGGCTGACGTCGTAAGAACGCCGCGCCGTGCGTGCATGGCGGCGCGCGGCGAAAGTACGTGGCACGCACTTCATACTTGTGCGACACCACAAACACAAACACCCACGTCCGAGGGGGACTCGAACCCCCGATGGCGAACGGCCGCGCGCACCGCAGCACGGCGCCCCAGTGCGCACGGCTAATCCGTTATCCCTGTTTCATCAATTTGAGTATAGCGTGATCATTTGCAAAATAAATCGTAAAAAGTTAGTCCAAAAATTTAATATGACGAGCATTTTTAAATTCAATTTGCGGAATTTACAGCTGACGAAGTAAATCACCCGGGTTAAGTTCTGCAATGGTTTGGAAGCCATTACGGCTTACGAACATTCGTGCAGTGTGATTGTCTCTAAATTTATTAACTTTCAAATAAAACCATTACCATTCAAAATTAATCAGCATTTTAGAACCTGCAATCGCGTTGTATGTTTGTCATTTTTAATATTCGAAGTCCGATAATTATCAGTTAGAGTTTTTCTCGCCAACTTACGACTGGAAACCGAACAAAAATTTAACGCACGCTCAGCTGAACGAAACAGATCGCTTAACTAGTCCAAAACTATTTCATGACGGCGAATTACCTTAATAAATGCGTATTTTATTAGGGCTACAACGCCGGAATGAGCTGCTCTGTTAAATGAGTGATGGTAAGGTTTGCACTTACTGTTCTGTCGGTTCTTGACAATATTTCATGCGTTATGAAACACACACACACACACACACACACACACACACAAGATAACTGTGAGATATACTCCAAATTTATTGGTTTACGAACCAGTTTTCAGCTGTTACTACATCATCAGATAAATATTACAAATTTAAATTTCAAAGATCTTAAGTTGGTAGATATATAAACTACCAAGCGAGACTGGTGCTTTGGTTTATAACTAATCTGAGAGAATTATTATAATTCAAGTTGTGGTATAGGCCTAAGTCCCTGACTAATAAAATATGTGACAATATAATGACATTTGCAGGCCACCTGCTAAAAGAATGCCACTGTTATAGTGTAACACATGAAGTCCTACTTCAAGTGCAAAAGGAAGGAAAATGAACTTTTTTCAAATAATGAAAATTAACAAACATATGTACACTTTCTCAAACCTTGATACTTACATATTTAACAACTTAAGATCTTTGAAACGTACACTTTTATGTAATGATAGTTGCAGATCATTGCTTACAGTTCATTATATAATGCTACAGCTGTTTCAGCTTTTTGCCATTATCAAGTTCCTGCGTATATAAGAATTACATTAAGTAATTCCCATCCTATTACAAGTCAAATACTACAAAAATATGTATAAAATTGTTGTTATAGATTTTCTATAACTTACGTCTACGATGTTTTGACGTTGGTTACTAACATCTGGCGTGACTGTTGTAAAAACTGCAGTGAAATAATCACGTATTCCGTACTTATATACGTTTTTAGCTGCCAGGTTTTATGCAGCTTGTTTTACATTTTGTGTAATTAGCAACAGTTCTGCCGAAGATGTTTTATATACATATAAACTAGTATTCGACTATGTTTTCAGAGACATTTAACTTTGACATTGGTCAGAGAGTATTATTTCGTTTTTAGCCACATCTTGTCATTTAAAATATCTTTGCTACACAGCCTTTATCATCGATAAATTCAATAAAATCAACTAGATAATTTTTTTGTATGAAATCAATGTGTTCATTAAGTATTTCAGTCGGAAAACATTTAGTGTGCATATATATTTCAAATTTCTCCAAAACATTCATTTCTATCCCCTTTGCTATTTTATGTAATATCGTAAGTACATTTTCGATGTTAAGTGCTGAGTGGTTTTCGTTTCTGAGATGTAAATGGAAACTAGACTGGTTGTTTTCACTTACTTCTTGTTCAATTGTCAATTTAATATTACGGTGTAGGTTGTTAAAAAGTTGATAAATTTTGTGTGGCCGCGGCGGAGCGGCCGAGCGCATTGAGGCGCTATGCTACGATGCTCGAGGCCGTTCCCCATCGGGCGTTCGAATCCCCCCTCGGGCATGGATGTTTGTGCCGTCCTTAGTATTAGCTAGTTCATAAGTAGTTTGTAAGGGACTGATGACCCCGTAGTTAAGTCCCTTATACTTAACAAACATTTCAACATTAAAAAAAAATATATGTGTGTCGTCATTGGTTTCATTTTTAGCAACAATGTATCATCTACATAATGGTACTAATAAATAATTTGTTCTAAAAATTGTTCTTCAGATGTGAATAGCTGATCTTCTAAGGTATTTAGAAAGATGTCTGCTAATGTACTTGCTATGCTACTTCCAAAGGCTACACCGTCTGCTTGAGTGTAAGTCTTGTTATTGAATTCGAAATAATTCTGTGATAAGATAGTTGTTAGGAGATTAATAATTTCATTCGTCTCCATGATAGAGAAATTTTCCTGTATTGTAAGAGGTTTTGATTTATGAAGGTTTTTGTTATCCAATGAAAGATGTGGAGTTTTTTATTTTATCAGCTGGTTCTCGAGGGCTTTTTGCAGTGTATTTTACGTTGAAGTGTTTGACTTTGTTAGGATTCTATTTAATTTTTTGCTGATCTTAGATGGTGGGTAGTTTATACAATTTACAACAGGCTGTATAGGAATTAGATGTTTATGTGCCTTAGGCATAGCTGTGAATGCTGATGTACGTGGA
The DNA here is from genome assembly GCA_026315105.1 of Locusta migratoria. Classification (NCBI taxonomy): domain Eukaryota; kingdom Metazoa; phylum Arthropoda; class Insecta; order Orthoptera; family Acrididae; genus Locusta; species Locusta migratoria. Next base: position 91,675,866 of record CM048754.1, on the reverse strand, counting down.
TTCATTATGATTGTTGATTTCTTTTCAAAGTTAGTTACTATCATACGGCAATTTTTTATACATTTATTTAATTTGTGAAGCATATTTATTTGTTGGATCGTGTGTCATTTCTGTTATATTATTTTCTTCACAGTTCTTCAGGATTATTGCCTTTGTCAGATTTAATGACTATAGCTCGAGTATCTATTAGTTTATTTATTCTGCTGTTTTGTTTTCTGTTATTTGTCTTATAGTGGGTTTATTGTTATTTAATTGATAATCTATTATTTTAGATGTATTAGCAGAATAAATAAAAAAATAATTGATAACCAAGCTATATTCATTAAATTTGATAATGGCAATAGTGTGGTCTTTATAAAAAAAATATGATTACACGAAGAAAATCCTAAACTACTTTGAAGAAAATAATGTAACATAAGTGACAATCCAACGAATAAATATGCTGCACAAATTAAAATCCTTATCAAAAATTGCAGTGTGATATTAACTAACTTTGAAAAGAAAGCAACAATCATAATGAATCCACGTACATCAGCATTAGCAGCTATACCTGAGGTACATAAACATCTAATTCCTATATGGCCTGTTCTAAATTCTATAAATTATCCAACATATAATATTAGCAAAAAATTAAATAGACTCTTAACAAAGTCATAACCTTCAACAAAAAATACACTATAAAAAATTAAGACAACTAGCTGATAAAATAAAAAACAACATTGTCCCACCAAACTCTACATTTTTTTCAATCGATGTCAAAAACCTATACACCAATATTCCAATAAAAGAAACAATCAACATCATAAAGGAAAACCGCTTACAATACAGGAAAATTTCTATCATGGAAACAAATGACATTATTAATCTCCTAACAACTATGTTATCACAGAGTTATTCGAATTTAATAACAAAATTTATACTCAAGCAGACGGTGTAGCCTTTGGAAGTAGAATAGCAAGTACATTAGCAGACATCTTTCTAAATACCCTAGAAGAGAAGATATTCACATCTGAACAACTATTTTTAAAACAAATTATTTATTACTACCAGTACATAGATGATATTTTGATACTTATAAATGGAACCAATGACGACACACACAAAATTTATCAACTTTTTAACAACCTACACCCTATTGAACAAGAAGTAAGTGAAAACAACCGGTCTAGTTTCCTTTTTCTTCTCAGAAACGAAAACCACTCAGCATTTAAATCAAAAATGCACTTACGGTATTACATAAAACACCAGAGGCAATAGAAATGAATGTTTTGGAGAAATTTGAAATGTATATTCACACTAAAAATTATCAGACTGAAATACTTAATGAACACACAGAATTTCAAACGTAAAAAATAACTAGTTGATTTTATTGACTTCATCGATGAAAAAGGCTGAGAAGCAAAGATATACCAAATGACCAGAGGTAGCTAAAAACGAAATAATGTCAAAGTTAGAAGTCTACGATAACATAGTCGATTACTATATGTATGTCAAACATCGTTGGCAGAACTTTTGCTAGTTACACAAAATGTAAAACGTTTTCTGTAAGTTAACGTCATAGCGTAACAAGCTGCATAAAACCTGGCAGCTAAACACGTATACAACTGCGAAATACGTGATTATTTCACTGCAGTTTTTTCAACAGTCACGCCAGATGTTAGTAACCAATGTCAAAACATCGTAGACGTAAGTTAAGGAAAAATTTATAACAACATTTTGATATACATATTTTCGTATTATTTGATTTGTAATCGGATGGGAATTAATGTAATTCTTATATAGGCAGGAGCTTGATAATGGCAAAAAGCTGAATCCGCTGCAACGTTATATATAATAAAGTGTAAACAGTGGCCTGGACCTTTCATTACAATGTCCTGGAACGAGATGTATCACACTACAAGCCCAACAGCCAGGAAGTTGTATTGTTTACCTGATGATGGTGTAACAGCCGAGAACCGGTGCGTAAACCAACAAATTTCCAGTGTTTCTCAAGGTTATCTAGTGTGTTTCATTCATAATGATGGTAAGGTAAACTCCGTCTCTTTTTCCAGTGTAACAACCGCCAACATCTACTCAAAGAATCTTTCAAAATCTTTAAAATATCCAAACTAATTTCACCATTTATTAGTTCCTATCGGTGAAATAATTTTTTACGAAATTTTAAATATCTTTGGTCCCAAATCGAGACTTTTACGAAATTAAATCAAAATATAAATCTGCTAACACGAAAATTGTGGTACAGATTACTAATTTATTCGTACAAGAAGGCCAATGAAAGTTACGTAATTCGAAAGATTGTTTGTTTTAGATTTCACGAATATAAATATTATGTGTGCATTTAGCCATTAAAAGTGGTAAAAGGAAGTACAAATTTTCCTATCTACACCTTGGAACAAGTTCTACATTCTCCAACAATCGGCTCACCGATTGGCTATTCGCCTCGACCAAAGACCCTGTAACGCAGCGCATCTGCAGTATTAAAATGTATTAAAATAAGTAAATATCGAAACATGGAGTGCTTCCAACTCATTTTCTTGTTCCGTTCAAATGATTAATTTTCAGAGTCATTAAGAGTGGTTAATGGAAATGGATGTTTTCATATGAATGGCGATATAAAGGATGATGCGCCGGTAGAGGCATCTAGCGGTGCTCGGGTGGAACTACGAAGTCGAGAATGCCAATATAAAGGATGATGCGCCGGGAGAGGAATGTAGCGGTGCACGGGAGGAACTACGAAGTCGACATGTTGTCAGCTCTGGAATTCTGAATATCGCAGTATCGAAATAACATTATTTCTTGCCGTTGTATAAATATACGAAAACCGAAATTGTAGTTCAATTTCAAATATTAGGCCAATGAAAGTTATATAATTCGAAAATGGCATGAGAAGTATATACTTCCGTTTTTATTCGTTGTTATTGTGTCAAGCATTTTCCTTAACACGTAAAAGATACCGTTTCATACCTCCCAGTGCCGGTTAAATTTTACCAAATATCCCAGCGGCCTCCTATGATAATGTTGGCAACAGATGCTGAATAGTGAGAATCCTGTGAGTCTTCAGTTTAGCCAATCGCTTGACAACGCAGATTTTTTTTTCATGGAATCTTCGCTTTACGAGGGCAATTATTTGTACTGGGGAAAATGGGCAAAGATTTTCTATCGTGTTGTTGCTGTTGTCAACGTAATCACGCGAGGCCGCCGACACGTAAAATTTTACCCCCAGTGAACATTGTAAACACGGGCAATACTAGTCATAATAAAAAGAAGAAACTTTTACTAATTCCAATCCCTATGGCAGTTCAATTATAGGTCCCGGATCAGAATCCCGGTCTGAGAGACAGGTTCATTCTGCCAGGAAGTTGGAGTTTTGTTTCGTCTCTGTGAGTCTCCCGAGAGAGTTCATGTACAGAGGAACACGGGAAATGTTTTCAAGTTCCGCCGGACGCTGAATGCACTTTTGGTCGTATGGGAATGTCGTGTGTGTGTGTGTGTGTGTGTGTGTGTGTAGCTACGCCCCAGTGGGGTTATGTTTCTGCGCCGGTGGAGCGTGACGTATGTTCATTAATGGCGGGCCAAACTTTTGGTGGTAGCGTAGCGTAGCGGTAGTGGTAGAGAGAGAGAGAGAGAGAGAGAGAGAGAGAGAGAGAGAGAGAGAGAGGGTGGGGGGGAGGGGAGCTCGGCCAATGATTGTTATCTACACTACCTGAAAACGTATTGCGTGCGGGAGACAGGCATATATTTGTCTACAGTAGAGATGGAAAAAAAATGAAACATCTGACGGTTTCGGAACTAATGAAACCGTACAGTATGAAACCATGAAACCGTGTGTATTTTGTAATAATTCGGGCATGTTTATTGTAACATCGTCAATGTGTAGTGTTAAGTATTGTTATGGAAGAACGCAGTTCTATGCCAGCAACTAAAGGAGAAAAAAAGAAAAACTTTCATTCAGATGCCTTGGCACTTGTATGTTTCCTAAAGCAGAAAAAAATTTTACTTACCACCCCGGCGGCCTCACGTGGTTGTGTTCGCAACATCAAGAACACGGTAGAAAATCTTTGCCAAGATGTTTATATTCTTGAATGAAACTTTTCACTCTGCAGCGGAGTGTGCGCTGATATGAAACTTCCTGGCAGATTAAAATTGTTTGTCGGAACCGGGACTCGAACCTGGGACCATTGCCTTTCGCGGGCAAGAGCTCTATCGACTGAGCTATCCCGACACGACTCACGATGCCGCCTCCCAACTTGTTTATATTCTTTCTGCTCTGTGGTTGGCAGGTTCGTGTATGTACCTTGTCCGCTCTGTGAAGTAATTGTACTCGTACAACGAAGCTTTTATGATAAAACAGTTGCGTTGTAACGCGATTGACTAATGCCAACGTCACATGATTGCCAACATTATCACGGAAGGCGCTAGGACGATAAGGAAAATTTAAACACTGTACCAAATGCACTGTTTTTGGTGTAAGTCACGCTCCTGTTTACCCATTAGCTGAGAACTGATGTCTTTCTGTCTAATATATTGGTTTTTTCCACTCCCATGAACCCCAGACATTGCCGAGGTGGGGTGGCTTGCGTGCCTCAACGATACAGATAGCCGTACCGTAGGTGCAACCACAGCGGAGGGGTATCTGTGGAGAGGCCAAACAAACGTGTGGTTCCTGAAGAGGGGCAGCAGCCTTTTCAGTAATTACAGGGGCAACAGTCTGGATGATTGACTGAGCTGGCCTTGTAACATCAGCTAATGTGGCTTTGCCACACAACTACTGCGAACGGCTGAAAGCAAGGGGAAACTACAGCCGTTACCTTTCCCGAGGACATGCAGCTCTACTGTATGAACATATGATGATGGCATCCTCTCGGGTAAAATATTCCGGAGGTAAAATAGTCCCCCATTCGGATCTCCGGGCGGGGACTACTCAGGAGGATGTGATCATCAGGAAAGACAATACTGGCATTCTACGGGTCGGAGCGTGGAATGTTAGATCCCTTAATAGAGTAGGAAAATTAGAAAATTTAAAAAGGGAAATGGATAGGTTGAAGTTAGGTATAGTGGGGATTAGTGAAGTTCGGTGGCAGGATGAACAGGATTTCTGGTCAGGCGAGTACAGGATTATAAATACAAAATCAATTGGGGGAATCACAGGAGTAGGATTGATAATGAATAAGAAAATAGGAATGCGGGTAAACTACTATGACCAGAACAGTGATCGCATTATCATTGTCAAGATAGATACGAAGCCAACACCGACAACAGTAGTACAGGTTTATATGCCAACTAGCTCTGCCGATGATGGGGAAATCGAAGAAATATATGAGGAGCTAAAGGAAATTATTCAGACATTTAAAGGAGAGGAAAACTTAATTGTTATGGGAGACTGGAATTCGGTAGTAGGACAAGGAAGGGAAGGGAAGATAGTAGGTGAATATGGTCTGGGCAAAAGGAATGAAAGAGGAAGCCGCCTGGTAGAATTATGCACGGAACATAATTTAGTTATAACAAACACCTGGTTCAAGAATCACAAAAGAAGGTTGTATACGTGGAAGAGACCAGGATACACCGGGAAATACCAGATAGATTTTATAATGGTAAGACATAGATTTCGGAACCAGGTTTTACAGTGTAAGACATACCCAGGGGCAGATATAGACTCTGACCATAACTTGTTGGTTATGAACTGTATGCTGAAACTGAAGAAATTACAAAAATGTAGGAAAATAAGGAGATGGGACCTGGATAAATTGAAGGAAACAGAGGTTCTTAAGAATTTCAGAGGGAGCTTTAGGCAACAATTGACAGAAACAGGGGAAAATAAAACAGTAGAGGAGGAATGGGTAAAATTGAGAGATGAAATAGTGAAGGTAGCAGAGGACAAAATAGGTAGGAAGGCAAGACCTACAAAAAATCCTTGGATATCACAGGAGATACTAAATTTAATCGATGAAAGGAGAAAATATAAAAATGCAGTAAATGAAACAGGCAAAATGGAGTACAGACGACTAAGAAATGAGATTGACAGGAAGTGCAAAATGGCTAAGCAGGAGTGGCTAGAAGGCAAATGCAAGGATGTAGAAGAATGTAAAATAGGGGAAAAATAGATACAGCCTACAGGAAAATAAAAGAAACATTTGGAGATAAGAAAAACAGCTCTATGAATATCAAGGACACTGATGGAAAACCAGTTCTCAGCAAAGAAGGGAAAGCTGAAAGGTGGAAAGAGTATATAGAGAGGCTCTACAAAGGAAATGAACTTCGAGACAATATTGTAGGAAGGGAAGAAGATGTAGATGAAGATGAAATAGGAGATACTGTACTGAGAGAAGAATTTGACAGAGCCCTGAAAGACCTAAGTGGAAACAAGGCCCCTGGAGTAGATGATATTCCCTCAGAGCTACTGAAGTCTCTGGGAGAACCAGCCATGACAAAATTGTTTCACCTGGTGTGTAAGATGTATGAGACAGGCGAAGTACCCTCAGACTTTAAGAAAAATGTTACAATCCCCATTCCAAAGAAAGCAGGTGCAGACAGGTGTGAAAACTACAGAACCATCAGTTTAATAAGTCATGGTTGCGAAATATGAACACGAATTATTTACAGAAGGATGGAAAAACTGGTAGAAGCTGACCTCGGGGAAGATCAGTTTGGGTTCAGGAGAAATGTAGGAACACGGGAGGCAATACTCACTTTACGGCTTATCCTAGAAGATAGATTAAGAAAAGGGAAACCTACATTTCTAGCTTTTGTAGATTTGGTGAGGGCTTTTGACAATGTTGATTGGAATAAACTCTTTCAAGTTCTGAAGCAAGCAGGAGTAAAATATAGGGAGCGTAAGGTTATTTACAACTTGTACAAAAAGCAGACAGCGGTTGTCAGAGTTGAAGGGCATGAAAGGGATGCAGTGGTTGGGAAGGGAGTGAGACAGGGTTGTAGCCTTTCTCCAATGTTATTCAATTTGTACATTGAACAAGCTATAAAGGAAAGCAAGGAGAAATTTGGTGAAGGAATAAAAGTTCAGGGGGAAGAATTAAAAACATTGCGTTTTGCCGACGACATAGTAATTCTCTCAGATACAGCAAAGGACCTAGAAGAACAATTGAACGGAATGGACAGTGTGCTGAAAGGTGCATATAAGATGAATATTAACAAGAGTAAAACTAGGGTAATGGAGTGCAGTGTAAGAAAATCAGGTGATGCTGAAGGAATTAGATTGGGAAACGAAGCAATAAAGGAGGTAGATGAGTTTTGTTACTTGGGCAGTAAAATAACAAATGATGGTCGCAGTACAGAGGATATAAAATGCAGAATGGCAGTGGGTAGAAAAGCGTTTTTGAAAAAGAGACATTTGTTAACATCGAATATTGATTTAAGCCTAAGGAAGTCCTTTCTGAGGGCCTTTGTATGGAGTGTTGCCGTGTATGGGAGTGAGACATGGACGATAAACAGTGCGGACAGGAAGAAGATTGAGGCTTTTGAAATATGGTGCTACAGAAGAATGCTGAAGATTAGGTGGGTGGATGGCGTAACTAATGAGGAGGTACTGAACAGAATTGGGAAGAAAAGAAATTTCTGGCATACCTTGACTAAAAGAAGGGATAGATTGGTGGGACACATTCTTAGACATCAAGGAATTGTGAATTTAGCATTAGAGAGAAGTGTGTGGGGTAAAAATCTCAGAGGAAGACCAAGAAATGGATACAGTAAGCAGATTCAGACAGATGTAGGTTGCCGTTCTTATGTAGAGATGAAGAGGCTTGCTCAGGATAGGGTATTGTGGAGAGCTGCATCAAACGAGTCTCCGGACTGAAGACCACAACAACAACAACATATTGGTTTTTATCAAAATAGATATAATTAATACATTTTGCTTTCCTCTATTGTAGGTATTGTGTGTGCTAACCTACATGTAATATTGAAAAGGCAAATAATCACTTATTGAGCTTAACATTTTGAGAGGGTTTAAGTTTTTATACATCGTTATTCCACTGCTAGGTACTCTAGTAAAATAAACCTTATTTTATAATTCGAGTTTTGGAGAAACCTTTAACGCACGGTTTCATTTACCGTCCAAACGTTCGTAATTTGGAACTATAAATACGATATTCGTCAAACACGGCACATTTAGATGTTCATGTATTTACAGCATGTCTTTTAAAAATATAGTTTGTTTTACGTGAGTGTCAGACCAACATTGCTCGCAAGAAACTAACGGTAGGGGAAAAAGTTCTTTTTAAAATGAGGTTAAATTTGCGTTCTCCCTTTGTTAGTATAAAGTATGTCACTTTAGACTATGTTTTTAAGGAATTTTCAGGTGTAATGTGTTTTTAGTATTATTACCGTAAATCAATAGATAAACCTAGAATTTTACCTGATATTTCAATGTAAATAGTGAGCAATGTTTTTATTTGTCATTTACGTTTATAAAGCAGACATTATGTCATTTCGAGATACTGCAGTCACTTTAGAAACGAATCTTGATTCAGTAATCTTAAGCTACACATTTAGGTCTGTCCATTAGTTTTTGACCCTCTTTAAACTGTTCATTTACTAGTACGTTAAATGTGTATATGGGCAGAGCTACAGTAAAATGAAACAGCACAGTTTCGATACAATTCGTCGGTTCCGCCTTCCTGAATTATTGGTCTGAAACCCCGCTGTTTTAAAACATTGAAACCGACAGGACGAAACAGTTTGAGTATCGACCTCGAATGTGATCCGAAATCGGGCGGTTTCGAAACCGTGAAACATTGCGGTTTGGAAACTGTGAAACATTTCCGCGTATCGAAACATGGTTTGGAAATCACGAAACTGTAGCCAAGTCTACTGTGTTCATATCGCCTTTTTCGTTGTACCAATTGCGACGTGGCTTTGCAGGAATACCGAATGAGCGTCACACGACTGCTACGAGTAATCTACATTAAGAAAAATGTAAATACTTGTTTCTGAAAAACCGTTAATCTTGAGTACTTCACCAAGAGATATTTTCACAACGTTGTATTTCAAAACACCTTTTTTATATACCTGTTTCTTTAATGTAAGACACACTAGAAGTATATGTGTGTAGCTTTTACAAATTTTGTGCCAAATTTTCCATATTACAAAATGCATATATGGCATATATTAAGGAATAAGGTAGGGTAGATAAAGACATGCGCGTTTTATCGGGGAACGTCATGTCAAATTTCAAAGCATTTGATCTGTAACTCTCGCAGATTTGAGCTTCGGAACATCTGCATTTTTTTAAATACCTACAATGTAAACGTTTAATATCTCATGTTTCTGAAACGTCTTCACACAATGCAATGTTGCATTCGATTTAGCGCGTGAGTTTTTAGTACACACTTAAACGCTGTCTAGTAGATGCCTAAAGTAATGTTGCTTCGTTGAAAAACGTTAATGTACTGAGGGTTTGCTCGTTTGTTTAGATGTTTTGATACAAGTTGCATTCTAATGTAGGTTTTTGTAGGAAATGTGGCATTAAACATTTTCGGAATATTTGGAAAATGTTAAACAGGAAGCAATATTTTTATTACAGAAAAGATGACCCGGTGAACTTCGTATCACTCACCTCTTAAAATAAAGCTTATTAAATCCAGTAGCTTTATAAAGGAATTATCAGATAGTCCAAGTATCGGCTCGGTAGTGGGCGGAAAGAGTGGGCAAATCACGCACACATGTCCAGGATAATGTTCATGTCACATTCGTGCAAGTTCAGGGGAGGTTTAAACGGTGATAATATATGGATAGATTTTCCGAAAAAATTATTTCATACTAACCTTGTCCTGTCAAGCCCTACTCAAGTGAAGCTCGACGGCCGCGGTGGCCGAGGGGACTGAGGCGCTTCAGTCACGGTCTGTACGGCCACTACGGTCGGGGGTTCGAATCCCCCCTTGGGCACGGATATTTGAGCCGTCCTTAGGATTAGCTAGTTAATTAGTAGTTTGTAAGTTTAGGGACTGATGATCCCGTAGTTAAGTCCCATAACCTCCACAAACATTTGAACATTTTTGAAGTGATGTTGTTAGAACTGTAGCAATTGAGTTTTATTCATAGAAAAAAAATCGCTTTCGCTTTTTCCTAAATTACTTTCCGGACGACTTTTCCAAATTTTTATTTGATGCGAATCTTCCTCTTGCTTTCAACATGAAAGGTATTAAATTTTATCGCAATTGGACGAAGAGTATTGGTAGCTCACAGGAAAAGCTGTGTCAGTTTTCCATATTACGTCACCGTTTAAACCTTCCCTGGACTTACACGAATATTTCAGGACTAAAATGAGCCAAATCGGTCCAGTCGTTTTCGAGTTGTAGCGAGACTAACGAACAGCAATTCATTTTTATATGTATACATTTCGATCCTGCGTTAAGAAGTATGTACTATTGTATGCAACATGCCGAGCGCTGGAAGGCCCCATGCTGTGGAGCGTGTGGTTGTTCCTCGGACATGTGTGTGTGTGTGTGTGTTTTACGTTAGTTTAAGTAGTTTGCAAGTCTGTGGCAGGCGTGGCCAAACACTGCCCCGTGGGTACCTTTACCTTTGCCCTGCCCCGCGTATTGTGCGCAGCGGCGTGTGGAGCAGAGTGGCGAGCAGCAAGAGGAAGTGCGAATCACGTGAATGCTGCGCTATCTGCTTATTTCATTACAGAATAAAGTTATTGCTTTGGCGAATGAAAAAAAGGTTGCAAATATGTATTAGTGCTAAAATTCAGATTATGAAAGTACTCTACGGCATTGCCATCTCCACTTAGATGTGTTGCAAAAAAAAAAAAATAAAATGCCTTCCTTCGCTTCCCCTTTGCAGCGTTCGGCATATAGCAGTGTCACACTCCCACACATGCTGCAGGCATTGCAGTGGTAGGGGAAGTAGTGCGCCCGAAGTAACTGGGGGAAAATGCACGTAAAACCAATCTTCTTTCGTCACAGCCCCCACTCACGAGCGACGAATCGCTGCAAGTCGTCGCTCGCCTCCACCTCGCTACACACGAGCGATTTGTCAAGAAATTTCTACGAGAATTACGAACGCACAAGTGTAGGCAAATTCTGGAATGGAAAAGGTTCTTCTATTTTTAACAGCAAAAAATGTTCAAATGTTTGTTAAGCTTATGGGACTTAACTACGGGGTCATCAGTCCCTAAACTTACAAACTACTTATGAACTACTTACAAACTAGGACGGCACAAATATCCATGCCCGAGGGGGGATTCGAACCCCCGACCGTAGTAGCCGTGCTGACCGTGACTGGAGCGCCTCAGTCACCTCGGCCACAGCGGCCGGCTTTTAACAGTACTCACAGTTAATTTGTGCATCCTGACGAGTAATACTTTAAATGAAAAATTTCAGAAATGGGAATTGTAATTTATTAAACCTGTTTTGAATCCGTTTTCCAAGGAAGTTTTGGCTACGTTACACTTTCAGTGGCGCCAAGTGGGTTGTATTCATCTTTAAAGTGTAGAAACATGTTTTGTTTTTTCGTTTATTACTCCTCATTTCCTTTTATTGGTTCGTCCTATAGTTTAACTTCAAGTAACTACGCTACACAATTCGTTTCTCAGCCTCGATGCGTCTACAAAAGGTTGTAAATAGCCGCACTGCTGACTACCTTGACCCTAAATTTGTGAAACGATTAGGGTCTTCACTACAGCTTTGTTGGTTCGCCCTGAACAATTAAAAGCCTTTTTAATATTATGGTACATATTCATCATTCTGTGTCGAAGTTCAAAATTTTAATAAAACATGCAATTGTTTATTATATAAATGAAAATTATCAGATGGAACTAAAGTGTTTCTTGGCTATTACTATGAACGTCATATCAATTCCAGTGCCATGAGCACAAGCTTCAGAACGCTGATCACTGCAGAAATTCTAGGGTGCACTTTGTGTTACTTCTTAAGGGAAAACTCTGGCCTCCATTGCGCAGAGTAGTTCGTGATCCCCGAATAATTATTCACTGTAACGTAAAGTTATTATTGAACGTGGAAAAACGAAACTAATCACAAACACGGTTGATGCATATCTGCACACATCGCTGCTAAGCATACAGGCAGCCATATTGCATCCACGAATCGCATGCCGTCTGTCAGATTGCCTGGGAATTCGATGCGATTTGTGCACACACGTGCCACGTACGAAGCGATCGGTCGCCCATGCAACGGATTGCTGCGATCCGTCGCTCGTGTGTGCAGAGGGGCCCTATAGTTTATTTTATTTATGTTTTAACAAAAGATATTTACTTGTAAGAGTGAGACACTACAGCCCTTAGATAAAATTATTTTTAAAATAGCATGTTCATGATACTAGTTCATTTAATAATCGTATTTCTTTTAGAAGAAGCCTAATGTACATACGATGAGTGTGCATGTGCAGTACTAATAGAATCAAATTTGGGTCACAAAATTACTAAGTTTAAAAAAATGTTTGTATAGTCTATGGGACTTAACTACGGGGTCATCAGTCCCTAAACTACTTATGAACTACTTACAAACTAGGACGGTACAAATATCCATGCCCGAGGGAGGATTCGAACCCCCGACCGTAGTGGCCGTGCAGACCGTGACTGGAGCGCCTCAGTCTCCTCGGCCACCGCGGCCGACTTACTAAGTTTTACTTCGATTCGTGCTTTGGATATTTTCTAAAGCTTCTCGTACTGATGCTGCCATACAAACACTAATTGTTACCTAAACAGTCTCTGGTTTCCTACTTTTACCGTTCTCCAACCACGTTAGAGAGTTAGAGAGCGCAGTTATTTTCCCGTCTGAGGGACGAGTCCTCTTTCGGGCATGTGTGTCTCTCTGTGTGTGTTAGCTTATTTTAAGTAATTTACAATCCTAGGGACTGACAACCACAGAACTCCCGTGGTTTTACAAACATTTCAATATTTTATTTATTTATTTTTTTATGCTCATTTCATGTAGGAACGAAGGATCGGTGTAGCAATAAATACAAGTTACATTAAAAAAAAAAAATTGAATTTCGCTACACTGTAAACACAACTGATCGAATTTGCATCACAGGAAGTACACATAAAAGTAACGATGGAACTGGGAATATCTATATCATTAAAAATGAATTGCCGCGTGCACGAAAGCGGATTACTTGAGAATGGCTTCACCGATTTGGTCGATCTTTTCTTTGTTCTGTTCGTAATTCCCAGGACAAGATATGTACGAAAGAAAATTTTTGGAAACTCTACCGAAAAATATCGGAATTTGAGAAAAACTGAAAGTACCTCTCCAGACGGGTGGAATCACGACCCTTCACCATTATAGTGCAAAATCCTTCCTAAAACTAGCGACAACATTAAAGCAGCCAGACAGAATTAACATGAAACGTTGTTTCTTTAGAAGTCCCTCAGAATTATTCTTACTTCCATGGTGTTATCGGTGGTGATCATATCTTTGAACCATTGCAAAGATAGAATTGATGTCAGTTCGTGATATTTTTAAGTGTGTACAAACAATTTGAGTACAGATCGTGGTTTTTTTATGCTTCCACTAGCTGAAAACCCGGCGTTGCTCGGGTATTATTTTTTTTATTACTGCTATTTTTCAAATTAAATGTGTGTTAATCTTTCGGACCAAACTGCGTGGTTATCAGTTCGTAGCTTACAAACTACTTAAACTAAGATAAACTAACCTAAGGACAACACACACACCCATGCCCCAGGGAGGACTCTAACCCCCGATGGCGAGCAACCTCGCGATCCGCAGCGAGGCACGTTAGACCGCTCGGCTACTCCACCACGGCGCCATTTTTCAGGTATATATTCATTTGTATAAGGTCTGTATGTCTGTAAAATCTCTTGGGAATACAATTGGTAGTAAAGAAGCAATAGATTAAAACTCGCGTGATTGGGCGGTTTTCCATGAACGTTACTACTTGAGTGCTCATATCTCATGATCTATGTGTCGTATAGTGATACAATTTAGAAGGTACATGATCTATATGTGTGTATATTGTCTGTAAAATTTCCTGTGGCTATCATTTGTAGTATAGAAATTATAAATTGCAATCTCATACCGATGCCATAGTTTTACTCCATGAACAGCGCAAAAATAGTAAGCGCCAAACTTTTTTCCTTTCATTATTTTGATGTGGTTGTCTGCGAGAAAAAGTTTAATAAATGTTTGAAATTATGTTTAAAGTTTGTTGTAAGTCGCTAAGTACTGCCATTCTCATGTAGCGTATTTATAAAGTCTCATCGCATTATGGGGCACTTTTTTGTGAGTTCTATTGTTTATGACGTCATAGCTTCTGAACCATGTGTCCAATATAATTCTTATCCATACACAAATTGTTACCTTACGGTAAGCAATGTGTGTAACAAATTTAGTTGAAATCGGTCCAATAGTTTAGGAGAAAATAAGCAGTATTGTTGCTAAATGCAGCAGTTTTTCACGAAACTCATTGTTTATGACGTCATATCTCGTGAACTCTGTATCGTTCGTGATTCTTAGGCTTACGGCGACCGTCCTCATGGATTGAAGCTTTCGTGTAGAAAATCTGAAATAGATCGCAACTGTAGATTTGTATTGAAAGTTGCTTGTTATTAAAATAAGCAAAATCTCGGGCAGTTGAGATGTGCGAATGTATGTTAAAACGCTCACTGCTGCTCTAAATTACTTTACGAGTGGACACAGTACATGCGTAACGGAAATATATCTAACTGCTCACTCCTTAAGAAAGCAGCCAATGTTTTCAAAAAAACAAAATCAATGTTTAAAAAACTAAATGAATAGGTAATTAAACATTGGACGAGGAGCATGAAATCATAAAGCAGAGGTTTGCTACTTTAAAATCATAATCTATTCAGTAAAACAAGCACATAAATGTGGCGAGATCAAATTAAGCACACACCTTGTACAAAAGCGAATTAAATCATATAATTACTGCCCATAATGAAATTGTTTCTGGCCTTTATGAATATGGAAATAACTTGGGAGGAAAATTGCAAACACACAATGGGTAGCTGAAAACAAATTCATTCATTCACACACACGTGCATAATGCTTGGCAGTATGTTACAATCCTGGAACACTCGAAAGCAGTGGCGAAACCAAGCGTCGGCGGCGTCTTGAAGAGATGACGGGCATCTTTATCACAAATCTTTAGATATACTGTGCACTAAATGAACTCTTGTTTTTACAAAGAAAATTAATTTAGAATAAGTGAGGAAAGCACACGCGAGAATTCGTATAGAAGACAGGTAGTATTAATAAAACCATAGCTGAAGGCCGAAATAACGACCGTTACGAAAGTATGTGGTGCAATTGGTCATACAAGACAGGAAAGACGGAATCAAATCAGAATATCTGAGAAATACTGAGCTTACTCGCGGGTACAGAAACGACGTCAAAACGTTAGTTAAAAACAGCAAGGAAATTCAGTCACACTAAATTTACACAAGGGCTGAAGGCCACACATGTGTAGTCTAACTTGAGCAATATCGTACACACAATCATCACTGGAATGAAAATGCAAATAATAAATTTACACTGAATTTACTCGAGTTCTGTAAATTGAGGAACACTTCACCTCTCGTAGCGGAAGAATTACTCAAAAAATAAACTATCACTGAAAAACCAAGACTGCCTGGTCACAAAGAAAGCAAGGAATGTGTGTACCAAATTAGGTTGAAATCGGTCCCGTTGTTTAGGAGAAAATGAGCAGTATTGTTGCTACATGCAGCAGTTTTTCGCGCATCTCATTGTTGTCATATCTCGTGAACTGTGTATCGTACGTGATTCTTACACTTACGGCGACCGTCCTCATGGATTGAAGCTTACGTCTACAAAATTTCATAAAGATTGGAACTAAACTGTAGATTTGTATGCAACAGGTACACACAAACGTACGGACACTCTGCTTTATATATAAAGACTAGCTGAAAACCCGGCGTTGCCAATTTATTTATTCCTACCATTTTTCAGGTATATATTCATTTGTATATGGGCTATATGTCTATAAAATCTCTTGGGAATACAACTGGTAGTAAAGAAGTAATAGATTAAAACTTGGTGCGATGTGGGGCGGTTTTCCATGAACGTTACTGTTTATGTGCTCATATCTCATGAACTACGTGTCGTACTGTAATACAATTTAGAAGTTACATTCAACTATATGTGTGTGTACTGTCTGTAAAATTTCCTGCGGCTACAATTTGTAATGTACAAATTATAAATTGTAACGTCATACCGAGAGCCATAGTTTTACTCCATAAACACCGGAAAAGTTGTAAGCAAGAAATTTTTTGCTTTCATAATTTTACTATTAATAAAGGTTTGAAATTATGTTTAAAGTTTGTTGCAAGTCGCTAAGTACTGTCATTCTCATACAGTGTATTTCGAAAGTCTCGCCGCATTATATGGCATTTTTTGCGATTTCTATTGGTTATGACGTAATATCTTTTGAACCATGTGCCGTATGTGATTCTTAACCATGCAGCAATTGTAAGGAATGTGTGTACCTAATTTGGCTGAAATCGGTCCAATGGGTTAGGAGAAAATGAGCAGCATTGTCGGAAAATGCAGCAGTTTTTCGCGCATCTCACTGTTTATGACGTAATATCTCGCGAACTATATATCGTATGTGATTCTTACATTTACGGCGACCGTCCTCATGGATTGAAGCTTACGTGTACAAAATTTCATAAAGATTAAAACAAAACTGTAGAGTTGTATGCAACACGTACAAATATACGGACACTCTGAGTTATATATTAGATTGCGACGTAGTAATATCGGTCGGCGTACGCGGAACGAAATCCTACTATATAATCGTAGAGTCACTAAGACTGACGAATATCGTACACAACGCTTGGAGATAAATCGAAACAGAAATTCTCAGGCACGATCCGTTATGACTCTGGAACAGCGGGTACAGTCAACTCTCTCAGCTGCAGCTTACGCACAAAATAATCTGGACCGTTCACAAACAGAAAGCCACTGACCGTTTGGCGTTCAGATACGATCCAGCGGTCAGTTGCGTCAGTTGCTTTGAGATTTTAGCAAGAACTGTCTGGATTATCTCTCTGTAATAAGCCGTTTCCAATTGATTTAACCATCCATTCTGACTTCTATTCCCAATCAGGGCCCCGATTGCAATAACAATAAATCAGAGAGAGAAGGAGGAGATAAAGAATGGAGAAATAAAATGCATTAAATAAGGCGGGAAGATATAGACGCAGAGAGGAGGGGGGGAGATGAATATAGTGTGGGATAAGACGGAGAGGTGTGGAAGTAGGGCGAGGAAAAGATGGGAAAATAATGGTAGGAGAAAGGGATAGATATATGGAGAAGAATAGAAGAGATTAGGGTATATATCCCACACACATTAGCTACTGCGAAGCGTTGCCGGGTTTGCGAGTTTTCATATAAAGATAAAAGTACATTACTAGCCATTAAAATTGCTACTCCAAGGAAAAATGCATGTGATATACGGGTATTCATTGGTCCAATATATTATACTAGAAGTGACATGTGATTACATTTTCACGCTATTTGGGTGCGTAAATCCTGAGAAATCAGTACCCAGAACAACCACCTCTGGCCGTAATAACGGCCTTGATACTCCTGGGCATTGACTCAAACAGAGCTTGGATGGCGCCTACAGGTACAGATGCTTAAGAGTAAAAGCCGTATACTGGCATCCGCATACATTGGTGCTAACTACTAGTGAACCAGTTGTTCGTATTTAACCCTGAATTCAAAAATGTTCAAATGTTTGCAAATCTATCGGACTCAACTGCGTGGTTATTAGCCCGTAGCTTAGTAACTACTTAAACTAAGTTAAACTAACCTAAGGACAACACACACATCCATAGCGGAGGGAGGATTCGAACCTCCGATGCGGGAGGCCTCGCGACTCGCAACGTGACGCTCCAGACCGCTCGGCTACTCTAGCGCGGCCCCCTAAATTGGAATGATGATTGTATTGAGCGTAAAATTCAGACACTTGGAACAGTTTACAAGGATAAAGACTGTGAAAAAGTGTTGCTTCTCTTTAACGAATGTAAAACATTAAGAGGAAGGAAACGCGTTTTGCAATCATGCCATAAGGTTCATTAGTGACTCAGTTCTCTCACTACCTACTGGAAAATTATATTGACCAGAAAAATGCATCTTTCTCGCCTTTTATTTGGGCAGACGAATCCTCTACACTTTGGAGAACTACGAAGGCATGCGAGAGCTTTCATTCTCGTTTTAATTCATACCTCGAATCAACTCACCTTAACATTTATAATTTTGTGAGCACTTTGAAAAGAGTTCAGACACACACTTACATTCGACTGAGTACTCTCTTTTGACGCCATCACACAACTGTTTTGCAAATTATTACTGTACTTCACACTCCAGGTGTCAATAATCAATATATATGTTAACACGACATGTGGAAAGTGAGGGTATACCTTATAAAGTGTAATGATTGTGAAATGAAGTATATTGGACAAACGGGAAGGAATTTTAAGGTGCGGTTTAAAGAGCAGTAATAGAGAGAATGGCTCCTCTACAGTGGCAAAACACCTAAAAATTGAACGACCTTTGTTGGACTCCATAAATGATAGTTTGAAAGTCAAGCACTATGAGGACAAAGGTTGGTTGTTATTAAATATCGAAGAAATTGAGATCTTTTGTGCGTTGAGAGAGGATTCCAGTAGCATGCTCAACGAAAAGACAGAACCATCTAAGAGCCATAACTGGGCACATTTTAGCAACCTCCTCCCTGAGAAACACTGACGTGTGTGCATGTATTAAATATTGACTTACAGCTTTTAACTTCACTGAAGAATTTATAGCGTAGTTCCGTTATAAAACCTTTAATTTAGTGACTGATTTTATGAATAAATGTTAGGTATCTTTACTAAAATATCTTTGGCCACCAATGACAGCGGTTATGCATATGGGCAATCTTTGAAGTTGGATCAGCTGTCCGTTAGTGCACAACTTGCAGCCATCTGAGAAACATGTGGTACTGAGCAAAGTTTTATTTTTGACAATGTACATACACAGCTATTGTGTTTAGCGATGTTTCCTAGCAGCAGGTAAGTTTCATGGTAGGTGGGAGGTTAGTTTCACTTGAATATCTGTTGGTACAGTCGTTTGTAAATAGAGCAAAATGTTCAAATGTTTGTTAAGCTTAAGGGACTTAACTGCGGGGTCATCAGTCCATAAACGTACAAACTACTTATGACTACCTTATAGTAAAGACGACACAAACATCCATTGCCGAGGGGGGATTCGAACCCCCGACCGTAGCGGCCGTGCAGACTGTGCCTGGCGCGCCGCAAACCACTCGGCAACTGCGGCCGGCTGTATATAGTGCTCTTATTATTCTACGTTTCTTTGTTTTACAGACCTTGATAATGGGATAATGTCGCCCCGAAACATGCCGTGTTGACATATATATTTCATTATTGACAACTGGTGCGAGAAGTTAAGTAATAATTTCGAGTGAATAGTACTGGGTGTAGTTTCTTACCGCAAAATGGACAAGAGAACCAGATAGAGACAAATATTCATAGATAACAAATTGTGCAATTGAGAAATTGACCGTTTGCACTTGTTAAATAGTGTTTCCTCAAAATGTAATCGTTCCAGCAGTAAAAAAACCGTCTTGAATGCAAATTGTTTTATTAATTATGATGCGTTTTGCCCTCTATCAGGGACCTTCAGATTATCTACGTGACATAATTTATACAAAATTACAAGGCGGAATTACAAAATGGGTATAATGGTACATGGGCTTATTTTGTGTTATGAAGACAGTATAAATGGTAAACAAAGCTTACAATGCGCTCTCCGTCGTGTGACACCGTTGTTTTGCGGTGTATCTATTTTTCTGGAATTTTTGGATTTGTAGCCCTACAAATGATCAGGTAACAACGAATTACAGTTGGAAAATACTCGGTAAAGATGTGAGAAACAACTGTAATTCGTTGTTACTCGATCATTTGTAGGGCTACAAATCCAAAAATTCCAGAAAAATAGATACACCGCAAAACAACGCTGTCACACGACGGAGAGCGCATTGTAAGCTTTGTTTAACATTTATACTGTCTTCTTAACACAAAAGAAGCCCATGTACCATTATACCCGTTTAGTAATTCCGCCTTGTAATTTTGTGTAAATTCTGTCACGCAAATAATCTGAAGATGCCCTGCTAAAGGGCGAAACTTGTCAATAATTAAGGAATAAAACAATTTGCAATAAAGACGGTTCTTTACTGAAAGAATATTTATTCTCACTGATTGCTGTACACCATGGACTGGAAATCATTTTAAATGTAATTGTTTGCATAAGTTCAATAAATATCCTGAATAAAAGTATTTGCAAAGGAGCCTGCAGGTGAGAAGGTAGAAGTTGCTCAGTTGATGTATTGGCGGTTAGGTCCACTTGGGGCAAGTTGTTCAGTTCGTGTGAGCCGAAATATATGTAGGTAATCGCAGGGTAATAAAAACTTGTGGTGGTGCAGGACTACATGAAAATGTTTTCTACGACAGACGCGGAGTTCAACCAAAAACAGATTTCATACATACGTTATGCCGTGCAGTTTTACATTAAAATAAATTTAGCATTGTCCAACACATATGAAGACATTTCCCTTGAAAGAAATAATTTTACTTTACCTTTGCCATTCCTGACGTACCGAGATGATAACCATTCACGATGAAACGAGTTTCATTTTGAAACGAAGAGAAACAGGATCTACGGAAGTACGGCACACTATTTGGGAAACGTTTTCAGTTTAGTCGTTATTAATAGACCAAAAATAACATGGACTTCTCGTGAAACCAAGATCTGAGTCACGTGACTCGGGGCGCGAACCGTTTTCACCATTACGCGTAATGCGAAATATAGCAGAGAGTTGCAGTTCATATACTTTGTAGTGAAAACTAAGCGCAGTTTATAATAATAAAAGAGTTACAGTATTCTTATTACAAGTTTAGAAATACATTTAGCGTTAGTTCTTGGCAATTGCAATTATTAATGTGATGGCTACAGTTTTTGCATGTGCCTAGATAAAAAGCAGTAACAGTTCTTTTTACAAGATACAGAACTGCAAATTTAAGGCGCAGGATTGTTTTCGTAGTTTAGTGTGTTTTAGTTTGTAGTTTACACAGGAGTACGAGACCAAATATTAATTTTGAAAGCTACATCAGGTTTTTTTTTTTTTAAGATTCCTCAACAATACTTTTGAAATGTTCTGTTGTGCTTTTATAAGAAATGAAATCTGGTTTCGTCCATAATGTCCGATTTTAAGACATAACTGTTTGCATTTTAAGAATTGCCACAAACGGTGATGCCAAAACGCAAAACAGACAAAATATTGGCTGATTACATTAAGTAATAATGTGGAGGCATAAGGTCATCGATGCACTCTATGTGGTTTTATGGGTGTAATGAATAGTCTTCATGCGTCTTTAGCTTTGTATGACGTTATTGAAAGCAAGTTTGCACTAGCAATGACTTATTTTCTGACTTGTATACTCGGTCAAGAGCTGCTGGAATAATATTCTCATCGATAATCACGTTCATAAGTTGTAAAAAGCAAAAGATTCACAGTGTTAGACAATCAATGAAGATATATAATACTGTTGCTTGTAAAAATAACTGATAATACGTTTCACCAGGGTACATGTAAAAATAATAATCAGCGTATTAATATTAGTAATATGGCGAAATTACGTTCCCTTCACTACTAAATGTGTAACAGGAACGTGAAAAGACGTTTTATTGTTAAAATAAACGCCTGACTTCATTTGTAAATGAGATAAACCGTGGCTCATTACGTGAAAACTCACTGTCACGTGACCCGGGACAATTTTAGATGTTGTATTGAAACCATAACATGGCAGAGATATGAATAAGCGCAGTCTATGTTATCTTTGGCCTATGTAGTTACAGCGGAAGAGTGAAAATGCCAACGGAAGAAAGAAATATTTGCCCCTACCAACCAGACGCCAGCTAATTCTCGGGCTCAAAGCTGAAATGGGACGAGCAACTTCTTCAGAAAAGAATACATCTTTCTCCCTTCTCCTAATGAAACATCCCATTGTTCAGGCATTAACAAAGTTTCGCTCTATTTTTCGCATCATGCTCATTGTGAAATATTCCAATTTCCTAACTCGCTCTTTCGTGTATTATCGCATTGCTACGCATGACCTGCTCTCATTAAATTTGCGCTTTAGGATTTCTCTTGTTCTCTTTAGCATTAAGAAAGAACGACAAAAGTTCACTATAACGAATTCTATGCCTCTGCAATTACTTTGTTTTGTGGATTAGCCTAAGTGATTAGGTAAGGTCTAGAGGAAAGACTTTTATTTACACGACCGCTTTCGTTGCAACCACAGTCATTTGGTCTGATGAGCCTAATATATTTGTTGAGTCATATAAGCTCAACATCAAACTATATCGTCAAACACGTACAAATAATGGCTTGTCACATTTAAAATGTACACAGTGGAACTTCCTATATTTGTACGACCCACATTGGAGCTGTTGACGCGTATCCATCTAAGAGTGCAGCGCTAGTTGCAAGTAAAAACTCATTTGGGGGCATTTGTTGTATCTATTTTTAATTGTCTTAGATATGACATGTCATGATTTTACAGGTGTGACGACACAGACGTCGACTACATTTACTCTTATGATTGAATAGATTATGATAACCGAGAGTGGCCGGCGAAATAAACGTCTCTTTTCCATCCTGGCAATCGATGAAAATATATCCTCTCAATTGAATCTAGTTTGTCCACGCATCTCATCATGAGGAAACCAACAAGAAAACCACATGGGTATTGGATTTTAGAGTTTCTCTATATTTGTGTTACGTGAAGTTCAGAACTGCAATAACAATCAGCCAGAGCCATTCGACGCAACTCTCAAAAATTATGGAGAAAATTGACTTGAAGTTTCGCAAACTACACGTAAGTACCAATAATTACAACAGCTGCAACTTCTGTCGGTGTAGCACAGTTGGCAGCGTCCGCCCTTTTTATTCGTAATTTTCTATATTTTATAGAAGGTTATTAATTAAATTTTTCCATGGTAGGACGGCGAACTCTTTTCTGTTAAGTATTAAAATGCCAAGATCGCAAATATTGATTTATTTTTCCTGATGACCGGTTTCGATACATTAGGGTATCATGATCTGGTCACTGAAGAAAGGGAGGTAGATTCAATTGCAGTTGTTTGAAATATAATAATATCAAACACAGCAATAATGCAACAAATTAATATACACAACTTATATGTTTTGTCCTATGTTATCGTTTTGCGAAGGCGTATGACATTAAAATGTACGTCAATCATGAAACAATTCACTTTGACCAATGGTACGTCACTCATAAAACAGTTAAAATACTCAAAACACATTCTCCATTGTGGCATCTTCTTACAACTAATTAGCGGTGTCAGGCTTACAGCAAAGATACTGGCGGCAATAGTATTCGGAAACGGGATTTGATCCATTGATTCGATAATCCACCCACAAAAAAAAACACAAAAAAAGCACAAAAAAAAAGAAAAAAAAAAGAAACAGTGTCGTACCTCTTCACAATCTGAACAATCAAAGACTACAGTCTTCAAATAATAGTAAAGCCAATACTGAAAATGATGTAACCTTACCATTTTTATAGTAAAACAATCATTATTAACAAACAAAATTACGAGAATTTTTCGTAAAAATTACCATTACATATTAATATTGTGTATGTATTCGCACATAACGAATAAAAAAATTAAAAAAACCCTGATATGACAGGATTCGAACCACCGACCCCATGGTTATAAGACAGAGCGCTACCACCTGAGTTACACCGACGGATGCTGCAACGGTTTTTACTATTGGTACTTAGGTGTAGTCGAATTTCTCGAGAAGTTTCCAGAGTTCCGTCGAATGGCTTTCGCTGATTGTTATTTAACTTCTCAACTCCATGTACCATAAATGCAAAGACATTCTAAAATCCAATACCCATGTGGTCTGCTCATAAGACAAAATTTTCTTCTTGCTCCAAACATCTGTAGCGAGAATATCTCCGAGGATGTAAGCCATGCCTAGAACACTAATCCACAATAGATATTTGAGAATCGTCGTATTATTCAGACTCCAAGTGAAATATTCCTCACAGATGTGGCACATGTTTTCTTTTTCGAGAAAGTAAGACATTTCGTAAGAAACATGCGAAGCTGCAGTGAAGTGTCGTGCAAAATTTTACCTAACACTGTCGTTAAGGCTATCACAAATACCTCAAACCAGTTTGTTCCACTAAGGAAAGCTGTCAACAGGGTAGAAGATAGTGACCGATAGTAAAGCCTGCATGGTCCTCTTAAACTGAAACTGATTAGCGACTAAACGTCTCGTGCCTGATAGAAAATGATCGGTGTTTACTATTTGATTTTTCTTTTTCTGGACCCAAATGTGTCATTTTCCTTGCATAACTGTTAGTCATAGCAACAACTATAATTAAGAACATAAAACAACACAGAATCGCTCAAAGACACATATTTTGTAAGTGGTAATTGGTTCTGACCCGATGGGCCCCAGTGCTCAGAACTGGTGGTTTCCACAGTTCCTGCTCAACAGAATCGTCTTGATACGTTATCACTGGGAATGTCATCTTATAAATTTATTTAAATTTCGATTATAGTACTAATTGGCCGATATCTGTCGTACTTCAAATTACAGTCCGAAGATGATTCACATAAGGTATAATCCGATATCCACATACAAATTAAAGTCTTTTAAGCAAAGCAGACTGTTTGTTCTACTATTTTATCAAGGTGAGTGTCTTTAAAATTTTGTGGAGGTTATTCTCTCACGTAGCGATATCAGTAACTGAGCTCTTGGTTTGAAACACAGGTGCACTTTACATATTTCCGTATTAAACGTGTTGGGAGGCAGTGATTAGTCTGTTTAGTATCCTGAACAGGCCTCAGAAGGATGTTTCCCATTTCTAACCACAAATAATTCGTGTTACGCGGTTTTTGACCCTAAAATTTTAATGGGTTACCTAGAAAATATCGCTTATGACGTATGGTACAAACTCAAGTCGAATGTGCTGTCTTTACTTCTATATTTACCATGTCCGACAACATTATAAAATTAGATCGAAGGTTTTTAAAAGGGCGCTTGTCATGTTGAGAACATTTTTCAGAAAGCCCTTAATACTGCCTGAAGACAAAAGTAAGAAATGCAAATTCATTCTAGTCACTTTATACGATTGGTAAGCTATAAATTGAGATAATAGCAAACGCTTAACTGACTTCAGTAATTATTGAATAAGGCATATAAAATGTTGTGAAGAATTACACACAAAATAATTAATATTGTAACTAACACTGACATCAACAATGTAAATTGTTTTCGTTGTTCTCAAATTTTTTCATTATATAGTTTCAGCTAAGAGACTTTATCTTTGTGGAAATCCTTGTGCTCTGAGGTATGTGGGATTCGATTTTCATCGAGTGTTCAATCTTTGCACTTTTTGTGGGAATTTTCTACAAGAGTATGTATCTAATACTCCTGGTGCAGATGTCTTTGAAGAAAAAAGAAATACGAACTAGACCATTAACTGTTGAATACCCCCTGACCTAATCCTCCTTTTAAGCGAATATGTAAAATAATACAAAGTATTGACTGAAAATGTATTTATTTCATTTATGGTATCTGTCTCCTTAGAGATAGAATACTTTTTGTACTGAAATTTTCACTAACTCTCGAAATATAGAATATCTCTGGCTGTCACGGCTTCCATCACAAACTTTCCTTGTTTGGAACTGTCGATAATACGATGAGAAACCTCATGTACTATATACATTGTATCATTTTTTTTGAGGTTTTTGGTGAGGATTGTCAATGATGATTCACGATCACGTGATAGAAAACTGTTGCCCCCTGACAGAGAAAAATTGTTTTATTTATTTTTTAATTGACCTGCGTCTGTAAGCTAGATGAGATAGCGAAAAAATGCTTGATTTTTATTTTGGCCAGCACAGTTGTCGGAATATACACGGAACTGCGTTATATTTTGAGGTACCTCTTTCAAAAAGTGTGCCAAAAAAGAACAGACCTAATCCTGAATTTTCCTGCCATTTACGTAATGCGATGTACATTAACAGTAAGTTGACGA
The DNA here is from genome assembly GCA_026315105.1 of Locusta migratoria. Lineage (NCBI taxonomy): Eukaryota > Metazoa > Arthropoda > Insecta > Orthoptera > Acrididae > Locusta > Locusta migratoria. Next base: position 91,649,741 of record CM048754.1, on the reverse strand, counting down.
AAGTAGAAGAGCTCTTGAACAGGAATCCAGCATCAAAGACTGTTACTGAGAGTTTATGAAATTGAAACAACAGCCAGCCAACAGATTTCTTTCAAAAAGTCGGATGTCACTGACATACATCCATTCAAAAGAATTAAAAACACAATCTTTCACCTACGACAACATCTAAACGTTAGTAGTTACAAACGCTGTTTTAAAACCAATAGATACACCTTTCTAAAATAGTTTCTGAAGTGACAAAAAAAAACTGTTAGCTAATGAGTTACGCCCCTTCTAAAACCCGATTCAAATAGTATTTCGGCGCTCCATTATATCTGTGGTATGCTGGCGCCAACTCAGTAACTAAACCCAAGAGTTTATCACTGGCATCATCATCTAGCAGTTTGTTGCGGTATTTCGGACATTGACAACGGCAAGTGGTATTTTCAAACATTTAATGAGTAGCAAATTGGCTAGATACCGTTGATTACTATTCAGTAAACTTTCAGTAAGCAAACGTTATTAAACTATACTTAATTATTTTTCGCAATGATTAAAGGACTTCCTGATAGCAGTTGCCCGAGGCTTTGACGGGAAGTTGAAAAATTGTGAAAGTCTGGGATTCGAACTCAGATCTCCTAGGCACTACACCACTTGGAGAGAATGGTCACCTCGACTTAAGGGGTATAGAAACTTAGAGTTTCAGCATAAGAGGGCGCAAAATGGAAAAAAGAAAAAAAATTGTTTCACACGCATTGAAGTCACGACGTCTAAAGATGCAATGTACACTAAAAATGCACTTGAACATGACTTTCATTTCCCAAATCGTGTGGTGCAGAAAACAAAAATAAACCGTTATCAACAGGAAGAACTATTGTGTTACAAACAAAACCATTTTCATCGACGAGTTTTAATGAATAAAATAAAAAAGAAATCACGAGTACTAAGTTCGAAGTGTCAGAAGGTGATTTCTACACCAAATTTAATGAAGAACGAAGTTTTCAATTACAGCAATTTATATACTTTTTTTGAGAATGGGCAGTAAATTTTCCAAACTTATCTCGCAGTGAAAAGTCGCATAGGACAGAATTGAAATGAGCTCTGGAAATCATGGAAATATCGTAGGGACTTTACTTTCAATTGATAGCAACAATGCGAAAATAGAGTTGAAAACAGTCTTCCGGTTTCGATTTGCTCCACTGTACCTGAAAATGACATCTTCGTCGGCGAATACTTCAGCAGTGCAATCCTCCTTTGCAGTTGATACAGCTGGCGTAATGTGACACAGATTAGCGTAGTGTGTGCTTTCCAGATTTCTGGTGCTGTAGCACCATTAGCAGTGGGACTTCATGTTGAAACAATAAACTCACATCTAGTTAACCAAAGAAGGTTGTTATTGTACTTATGCCTCCTAGTAGTTTGGTCCCGTTTCTGTATCATCTGTGTATGTTGATTATATTTTCTTAATTACACCCACTACTTTTTTTTAAGGTTGTATAGCAATAAGTCTATAGTGATAAAGTTTCACACGATTGCTTTTGAAGACTTCGTAGCTTTCGTCGTGGTTTATTTACAGACGAATCGTGCCGTTTGCGAAGTTCATCGTGCTTCTGTGGACAGCATTCGGCGTTTTAGCTGCAGCCATCACGCCTTAACTGGTTTTAAAGTTGATAAGAACTTTCAACAATTGTCGCGAATTTTGCAGAAAATTCGTTACTCGAAGACGCGCGAGTCGCGATAATTTTGCGAGACGACCGGACGCGAGGCAACGGAGATGCGCTCACAGCACGCGGGCAGCGAAATGTTGCGGTACGCGCTTCGCCGACAACGTTTCGGCAGCAGTGGGCCACGGAATCTTCAGGTGTCAAAGGATTTTGGGCCGCGCGCCGCCCGCGAAGCGACGTGGGTGACTGAGGCGGAAGCGGCGGGCGTCTGGGCCACGCCGCTGAGTTGGGGGGGGGGGGGGGCAGCACGCCGACGCCGAGGGTGGGGGGAGGGGGGGCGGTGGAGGGGGCGTGACGTCAGCAGCGGCGCCCCCCCCCCCCCTCCTCCAGCGGGACGGCTCTTAGCGGAGGCACCGCGCTACGCACCAGGCGCGGCGGAATTAGACCAGAGTTATCTGCGAGAGAGAGAATCGCGGATCTCGCTCTGCTAAATGTCTGTCTGACGGGTCGCACTCTACAGTTTCTGCTGCTTTTGAACTCTTGCCAGCCGAATTGCCGAGTATCTTGAAGGAGGCATTCGAATCAGGTCAAATTTGCAAAGTGGGTTTGCGGCGACGCGAGAAGGAATTCCCGTGTAAAGCAATGTATAAAAGCGGTGACAGAATTAATTTTATGAAAATTCATCGTGAAGATTGGGCAGGTACAGCAACTGGATATGTAATGAAAACCATTAGATTTTTTTATTTATTTATTTATTTATTTTTTTTTTTTTTTTTTTTTGTCACAGTTGCACTATTTAGAAGTTGGTAACTAGTTTCGGACTTGCTCGTCCATTTTCAAACCATATGCCTTATTCCACCCGTAACAACACACTGCATGAAGCAAATGTCTCATAAAATCTGTACGTTGTCCACTGTTAAAACATGATTACATTGAAATTTAAAATAGGTTAAATAGGTTAAAATAGATGTTGCGTTCACGGGCCTCCAACTTGATGATAGTACACGTTGGAGGCCCGTGAACGTTTGAAAATGGACGAGCAACTCCGAAACTAGTTACCAACGTCTAAACAGTGCAACTGTGACGAAAAAAAATTAAAAGAAAAATGGTTTTCCGAAATAATTTTTTTTCTTATTTTTGTATGTCAATCTTGTCTCAGAGGTCTGGGACACGGCTGTATAGTTATATCAACACGGGCCTTCAGCCGTTAATGTTTTAAAACTTTTAGTTATTTACTAGCTTAGACTGTATGGTCTGCTTTGGTTGTTTCAACTTCTAAATAGAAATTTTTACAGATTCAGCTTTAAAAATGCTTTCCTAATCAAGTATTGCGATACAACTTGCCACCCCCTATTGCATCATTAATGGCAGAATTCAAAACATTCCTAAACAACTTCTATTTCTTTTTTTTTTTTTTTTTTTTTGCCCACTTTAGGTTACGGTAGTAACACTAAAAGTGGGTCTGTGCGATCGCCTTTTAACAGCTCTAAATGTAAATGACAATAACAGCTTAACCATTCATCTAACACGAAAATTGAATAGCCGAGTTTGTAGAGGAGGAAATTCTCTACAACTTTGTTCTCATTTGATTTTCTTTTTGGGCATAACTCGCACCATTATATAGATATTTGCAAAAATAACGGCGATTTGACACCGTTCCTCGATTTTACGTAAGCCAGGTGTTCGCAGATGTCACGTGACATTCCTCGCCCAGAACTCTCTCTGGCATACGCCATCTTTCTCGATGTAATTAATGATTTTATTATTATAACTTACGCATTATCATTTCAAAGCAATGGCGCACTGAAGAATTAACAAAAACATGTCTTTCTTAGTACGATAAATTATAATCTAGTGTTTAAAATGCCATATTAACATTCAACTACTGCCTCCAATAGTACAAGAATTAAGAACCAATTCGCAATTGTCCGCCGTAGTGTAATGTGCAGCGCATTAGGTTTTGATGCACATGGTCGGTAGTTAGAAACCTGTCACTACTTTTTTTTTCGTCTTGTCTCTTAAAATGATTTCTGGAATCCTTATTAATTAAATAGAACTATGTTGTGCAATGTTTTAGAGTTTTTCAGATGTAAGAGTGCTCCCTCTAAAATGTGCGTTTGTTCTATTTCATGAACTCCCGTGAAATATGTAATGTTTGGAAAACATCAGAACACTACAGGTTATTCTAAAGTGGGCCGTAAAACAGTTTCCCGTCGGGGGTTCGAATGCCCCTGTCGAGCATGGCTGTATGTGGTGCAGAGTTTAATTTGATTCAAATAATAACGGGAACTGTGATTAGGGACCAGGACGAACTTATTTTGAGAGTTAAAAGGCATTTTCATTCATTCTCATTCCATCTTTAGATATTTGTGAATACATACGACAGATCTTACGAAAGTATACTTCATTTGTGAAGGAACGGACTTATGTGAAATTATCGATCGGACTGTCATATCGGAACACTGACCGTATAATACTTAATAGCCAATAATTATCGGTGTACGAACTGCATTAAAACGTACTAAGGTGTGAACGTTGAGAGAAAGTAATATGGAAAAGCAATGATCATGAACAATTCCATGAATAGTATTTAGCTAGGCAACACATAAGACTTCCGTACACAATATTCACCACGATTTCAGCTAATACAATGAAGTTTTACAAGTGAGGGCCCCGAAGATCTGTTTTGTTGTGGCATGCTTGCCAGCAGAAGCATAAATATGAAACCAGTAAAAGCCGGGTACATACGCTTCTACGTTGGTTTACACGCAGCGAAACTACAGTGATGCCAGAAACCAACGAATCTGATGACGTTCTGATAAAGAGCGAAACGCGTCATTGAAGATTAATAAAGTATTGTACAACGAAGAGGACTTTTTCTCAAAAAATATTATGTACTATTTGCTGTACCACACTATGTCAGGAAATCACTTCATATCACTTGTTTAGTGGCACGTTTCCTGATTCTGACATCATATATACGTCGCTCCAGGGCTCCTCCAACAAGTGACTGACTAGCCCAGCCATACTCAACCTTCTTCCTCCTTGGGGCAAATTCTTGAAAGTGTAATTTCAAGTGGGCCACAACATTATGTCAGGACAAAATAACACTGCGAAATAACTACACCCATTTGTTTTATCATCAAAATCTATTTTAATTTATAATTGTAAATAGAAGAGTACGTTGCTTTTTGAGATATAGCAACAACCCTACAGTTCTGGCATATGTGCACCACATCCAATAGGGACAGCCCACGTCAGTTTACAGTGATGTATCAATTATCACATTATAGATGGTGTATGGTTAATTTAAAGAGTGATGTTACACAGTTTTGGCACTGAATTATGAATTTGTAACTAATTTTGAAGTTCTGAATTGAAAATGCAATGCCGTTTGGGGTATGTAAGTTGGTTACAGTATGTAAACAAAGTGAGTAATGATTCCGTGATTTGTGTGCTACAATACTCGCGCTATCAAAACAGTCACGAAAAGCCGACATATCGCAAGGCAAATCACATGGTATTATTGTCAACTCAAATCGGACTCTTAATGGCCCACCTGTGGGCGCACCGAAAAAGGCGTCATCTCTGACTGAAGTTTTTACTTTAATTTTTTAAAATCCATATTTAAATTCTTTCTGCAATGTCTGTAAATTACGTAAATTCCAGAATTTTAGAGAGAAAATTGTCCAATTTTCTTTAATGATGCTGACTTTTTAAAAGAAAAAGCTGCAATTTGAAACTTTCAGCACAGTCACGCATGGTACCGATTAATTTATTTCCACCTCGCCTCTCGTATGTTACGCAGTGTTGCGTATCACCGCGGCGGAATGGCCGTGCGTACTGGAGCGCCGTCCTGCAGTGCGCGCGGCCGTTCACCGTCGGGGTTTCGAGTCCCTCTTCGGGCATGGGTGTGTGTGTCTGTGTGTTGTCCTTAGGTTAGTTTACCTTAGTTTAATTAGTTTGTAAGGTAGGGACTAAGTCCCATAGATTTGCAAACATTTGAATTGCGTATTAAGCACAGTGCTTTCCCAACACACTTTACAAACAAATACGAATCTTTCCAGGAAGCGTAGAAAATGGCACACGTATACCCGAACCTTTTCTTGCTCACGATGAACGCTCGCAAGACACATTAACGGTGTCAATATTGACAAGATGCAGAACGAATACTTAAAAGTACCAAAAAGAGAGCGATTGCGAGCGCAGTCCGAGCTGCCACGGTCGCCATTCGGAAAGGGCAGCGCGGGGCGAAGCACGGGGCAGCACGGGGCGCGTGAGCAGTAGAGTGCCGCCTGGTTCACAACTCAAGCGTTCAAACGTTTGTAAATGTATCGGACCAAACTCAGTCGTCATCAGTCCGTAGCTTACAAACTACTTAAACCTAGGTAAACTAACCTAAGGACAAACACACACGCCGGCCGCGGTGGCCGAGGGGACTCAGGCGCTCCAGTCACAGTCTGCACGGCCACTACGGTCGGGGGTTCGAATCCCCCCTCGGACATGGATATTTGTGCCGTCCTTAGTATAAGGTAGTTCATAAGTAGTTTGTAAGTTTACGGACTGATAACCCCGTAGTTACGTCCCATAAGTTGAACAAACATTTGAACATTTGAACAAACACACACACTCATGCCCCAGGGAGGACTCGAACCTCCGACGGCGAGCAACAGCGACCTCCGCAGCGAGGCGCCTTAGACCGCACGGCTACACCACCGCGGCACTTCACAACTAACGACTGCTTTGTGGAGAACGTGCTGCTTAAATTCAGGGCACTGGCTTTGTAGATTTCGCTATCCGCGTCTCGACCATTTTTGTGATTCAGTTATTAGAAATTTTTATTGCGAAATTGTGAATACTGGGCGACTGGCTTGCGGGGCCACTCAAAAGAGCTCGGCGAGCCACAAGCGGCGGGTTGACTACCGCTGACTAGCCGCTTGCGAGGTACACTCGCGGTTCGGTGTTATACGCCTGTGTCCAGGCAGCTGTACCGCGTAATGCCTCCGACACTCCACAATACATGTAGCGGGTGAACAACAAGTCAGTATAAATTTGAAAACTTAATAAACCACGGAATAATGTAGATACAGAGGTAAAAAGTGACACACATGCTAGGAATGACTCGGGGTTGTATGACAACAACAAAAAAGTTTAAAAAAAGGCCGACAGATGGCGCGCTTCGTCTGACCAGAAAAGCAATGATTAGCATGACAAATTAAGACAAAGCAAAGACGATGTTCTTTACAGGAAATGCTCAATATGTTCACCATCATTCCTCAACAATAGCTGTAGTCGAGGAATAATGTTGTGAACAGCAATGTAAAGCATGTCCGGAGTTATCGTGAGGCATTGGCGTCGGATGTTGTCTTTCAGCATCCCTAGAGAAATCGGTCGATCACGATACACTTGCGACTACACGTAACCTCAAAGCCAATAATCGCATGGCCTGAGGTCTGGGGACCTGGGAGGCCAAGCATGAAGAAAGTCACGGCTGAGCACACGATCTTCACAAAACGACGCGCGCAAGAGATCTTTTTTCGAACTTTTTTTGTTCTAATAAAACCCCATGTTATTCCAAGTATGTGTGTCAATTGTCAGCTCTCTATCTACGTTATTCCGTGATTTATTAAGTTTTCAAATTTATACTGACTTTTTGATCACCTGGTGTAAACAGATCACCCTATTCCCCACAGCAACACCGAAAATGCAAGCAGCATGATTTACCATCCTTACATTTAATGTAGTGTGTCGATTTATTGTACAACTTGCCAGGAAGTTACACAAATATTATGTGGTATGAACGGTCAAGCTGAAGAAAGCTAATTTGTGTATTTATTTATTTATTTCGGACTTTATTTAACACTGGTTAACATCGCTTTTGTGTATTTAAATAATATTATATTAGTAAGGAAGTGGTTTCAGGTGGTTAGAGTGATAAGATTTACGCAGTGAAAGATCGCTTCTCGGGACTCTAAATTTGGTGAGAACAAGTGTACGCGAGAAGTGGTGATCGAGAAACAAACTATATTGACTGTTGACAATTTCATATTCATTGCTAGTGAAATACACACAGTTCCTCTGTTTCTTAAAGATACGATTACTTAGTTACGGAAAAGTCCAATCAGTTTCTTATCGCAGATCATGCAACTTTTTAATATTACATTCAGTGTAAGATTAATAATAGACGCCCCGTCCGAATACTTCGCTCCGGTAGTGAAATGACAAAAAAAGTTGGGGAAAACATGGAAGTTGAATGTTCACGCATAGCTTCCTTCAGAATCAATCAATGCAAGTGTTTAAAAGCGCAAATGAAAGAGCTGAGTGTTGTTGGGTCCAAAAGAACTGCGTACCTTAATTAGAACCAAAGACATCGTAAAACAAACCGACTGAATAATTCAATGCGAGGACAGAAGGATACCGCGTTTGAATAAAAATAAAGTATGGGGAGACTTAAGTTAATTCTGATAGTAGATGACAAATCTGCGAATGAATACCTTTCATTTAAAGTAAAAATGAAGGAAATCGGTCGGATAGAACGGCCCGACCAACTGACTTTAGTTTACAGCAAGGACATCACCATAAGAAATAAACAGGCGGAAATCGCCTTTACGAATCGAAAAAGGAAGGCGGAGAGGTATGTAAATTCTGATACTTGTTGACAAATCTGTGACTGAATACCTTTCGTTTAGAACAAAAATGAAGGAAAGCGACTTGGTACTTCGGTCTGGTCGACTGACTTTAGTTATCGTAGATTATTTTAATATGTAAGAAGATTTCATCTGACCTAGTTCAATAAGGAAGCAATTTGACTTAATAAATCTTATTCAAATAATCTCTGCGTACACCATTTACAAGCTATAGAATAAAACCCTTTTTATTAATTGACTCACTTAAGTAATATTTCTTATATTTTTTGCAAACTGTATGCATAGAGTGTTTGAACTACAGGATCACAGGTAAAATTATATCCGCAACTAAGGTAGTTACTAGGGCATGAAAGCAGATAGGTTCTATTCGACCCTAAGACAACATCGAGCCAAACCTCTGAATCAGAACCGGACGTAGCCCAATACGCAGTTTCTTACAGCGTACAGAAACACTTGCTTCAATCTTAGCTGTGATGAATGCGGTGCACGACAAAGCGATAAGTCGCGGTCGCAACTTGACAGAGCCGTGTTGACAGTTGACAGCTGATGATGACTCGCCACGTGCATCAGACTGGTGCAGAAGATTGTAAGTCTAGGGTCTGATGACCACTGCAAGACTGGTCCCATAGATTTACAGAAATCTCAGCGTGTTGATTTAAAAACCCCGCGTTGACAGGGTATTTAGTTACTTACTACCAAACCCAACAACGCTTCCTAGTAGCTAATGTGAATAGGATATGTACCTTTATCTCTTCTCTTCTCCTCCCTACGTCTATCCCTTCCTCCCCCTTCCTTTGTCCATCTCCTACATCTACATCCATACTACGCAATCCACCGTAAGGTGCGTGTCGGAGGGTACAGTGTATCACTACTAGGCATTTCCTTTCCTATTCCACTCCCAAATAGAAGAGGAAACAAAGAATGAATATATACCTCCGTACGAGCCCTAATTTCTCTTGTCTTTGTGATCACTACGCGAAATGTAAGTAGGCGGCAGCAAGATCGTACTACACTCAGATTCAAATTCCGGCCCTCTAAATTTCCTCAACAGAAATTCACGAAAAGAACGTCATCTATCCTCCAGCGATCCCCAATTGAGTTGCCGGAGCATTTCCGTGACACTCACGCATTGGCCGAACCTACCAGTAACGAACCTAGCTGCTCGCATCTGAACTGCTTCCATGTCTTCCTTTAAACTGATCTGCTGCGGGTCTCAAACATTTGAGCAAGAGACGTGGTCGTACAAGTGTCTTATACTCTGTCTGCTTTACAGATGAAGCACATCTTCCCAAAATTCTCCCAATAATCCGAAGTCAGCTGTCCGCCTTACTCACAACTGTCCTTACATGCTCGTTCCATTTCATATCGCTCTGCAATGTTAAGACTAGATATATGAACGACGCGACAGCATCAAGAAGCTTACTACTAATGCTGTTTTCGAATATTATGGGATTGTTTTTCCTACTCATGCGCATCACCTTACATTTTTCTACATTGAGATCTAACTGCCATTCTTCGCACCAACTAGAAATTTTGTCTACGTCATCCTGTATGCTGTTACAGTCAGTTAAAGACGACACCCTCCCATACACCACAGCATCATCAGCAAACAGCCGTAAATTACAACTTACTCTGTCCATCAGATCATTTATATAGATAGAAAATAATAGCGGTACTATCACACTCCCCTGGGGCACGCCTGACGATACACTCGTCTCTGATGAACACTCGCCGTCGAGAACAACGTACTGCGTTCTATTACTTAGGAAGTCTTCCAGCCAGTCACAAATCTGTGAACCTATTCCATAAGCTCGTATCTTAGTTAGCAGTCTGCAGTGTGGCACCGCGTCAAACGCCTTTTTGAAGTCGAGAAAAACACAATCCGCCTGTTGCCCTTCATCCATGGCTCGCAAGATGTCATGTGAGAAAAGGGCAAGCTGACTTTCACATGAACGATGTTTCCTAAACCCGTGCTGATTCATGGAAATAAGCTTTTCCGTCTCAAGGAAATTTACTATATTCGAACTGAGAATATGCTCCAAAATTCTACATGAAACTGAAGTCAACGATATTGGCCTGTATTTGTGTGGGTCGGTTCTCTTTCCTTTCTTATAAACGGGAGTCACCTGCGCTTTTTTCCAATCACTAGGAACTTTGCGCTGCTTAAAGATTCGCGATAAATGCAAGCTAAGTAGGGGCCGATGCCGCAGAAAACTCTTTGTAAAACCGAACTGGTATTCCACCCGGACCAGCAGACTTTTTCGTATTTAGCTCTCTCAGCTACATCGGAAATACCTATTACTATGTCCTCATTTTCGTAATTAGTACGTTGATCAAATGATGGTACATTTGTGCGGTCCTCCTGCGTGAAAGATTTCTTAAAGGTTAAATTTAGAACTTCAGCTTTCCGTTTGCTTTCTTCTATTACTGCCTCGAAATGATCAACTAGTGACTGGACAGTGGGCTTTGACCCGCTTATCGATTTTACATAGGACCCGAATTTTTTCGGGTTCTCGGAAAGATATTTTGCTAAGGTATGGCTGTGGTAATTGTATGCTTCGCGCATCGATCTTTTCACAGACGCACGAATCTCTACTAACTTTTGCCTGTCATCATTTGCGTGTTCTTTTTTGAACCGAGAGTGCAACAGTCTTTGCTTTCTCAGTAGCTTTTTAACATTATTATTATACCACGATGGATCCTTGTCCTCCTTAATCGACTTTACGGGCACATATTTCCACTTATTCTCACATTACTCTCTTTTATCCCACACCATGTGCCCTCCTCTATGCGTCTATATCATCCCCCCTTTTTGAATCCCCTTCATTCCCCCATTCTCTGCTTCCTCCTCCCTCTCTCTCTCTCTCTCTCTCTCTCTCTCTCTCTCTCTGATCTTATTTATTGTTATTGCAATCGGCACCTTGATTGGGAGTAGAAATCACGGGTAAATCAATTGGAAATGGGTTACTAGAGAGACCTTTCGAGCTGCTCTATCTGTGAGGTTAGTAGTTTCAGTTGCCGTAATTTTAATGGTTTTATTGTACGAACAGGTATGATGATAAATTTAGGCATAAAAAATTTCCTGTCCTATGTTAAAAATGACTGGGAAGAGGAAAACAAAACCACAAATTTTTACAGCACAGCTTATCATGATTTTCTTGCAGCGAGCAGAATAGAAATGCTTTTTATAACATGTTTAAATCTCTCCAGTTCATATATGGGTGAAAGATTTGTTTACGCACATGAATTCGTTATCTCAATAATAGTTGCCAGCTTTTGTAAAGGGATATTAGTAAAAATTACTCGTGACGAAAAATATGACATATGCAACATAAAACAGCTTCATGAAAGTAATAGTAATCCTTTTGGGTTATAAAATACAATAGTTCATACTTTAAACATAATTCTTGATTGAAGCGATATCCACTTATATCATACGCCAAGGTATCTAGATGAACGTTAACAATCACGAAGAAATATATGTTAAACTGCAGCAGGCGTGGTGAATATTGGTTTGGAGCATACATAACAAGTATTCCTTGATAAATTAAGCGGATATGCGATAGTCGAAAATGGTTTTACACAATAAAACTAGTTTAACTTCACGCAGGCAAGATATAACACACAATGCAAATCACATGCTAGTTTGACTGTGAAGTAATAGTTGTGATCTTCTTAGCTTCCTACAAGATGTCTTGGGAAAATGTTTAGTCTTAACACGTACCACATCCATTGCCTTCCAAAATAGAAAGGCTCGGGAGATTCATCGGACATGGACAATTTGCTCTATATTTCTTCACGTGGTTGACAACATGTTCACATTTTGCATTGTTATGGGTTGCGGTGAGAATAGAGAGCACTACTTAAGTATAACCCAATTTCTAGAAAAGTCTTTCGGTTCCACGAATTCTTCGTATTGGTGTCCAACTGGATTCATCTATAGCGCGTTGATTTGCAACCAAACTGCCATCTAAGAGCTGTGAACTGCCTCTGAAGCTCATTCACCATCTCACCTGCAGTTTCATTCTCTTCCTTGCATAACAAGATAAGAAACATTTCCAAGGAAAATCGAATGGATGATAACTGTCCATCTTTAATTTGGTCAAACCTTGAGTGCAAACTTGTTGATGTCACAGGCAGTACGTACAAAAGTAATTTCTCATTGATGAAAAGTAAAGGTATTTTTCTGTGTCCCTGGAGATCGATCACTGAATTGAGTTTGCCGTGCAGAGCCTGTCGAAACCAAAGGTTCACAAGGAAGAACGGTTATTCCGACTTTCAATTCAACTCCAGTGTCGACACAAACAACACGCGCTTAAAAGCATCAATTGTATCGTAGAACTTGTTATCCACTATCGTAGACTTCGACCCACGCAAACAATTGATTGTACGGAAGTGGGGTGATTATCAAATGTTAGCGTTTCAAATTTTTGCGCTCGAAGTCGTAAAACACAGTCCCTGCGTGAAACTGTAAAATGCTGCTATTTCTGTAAATTTTACGGATAAGCCGTAAAATTGGCAGGCATGCGAGACAATGTGAAGCCTCTTGTACAATAGAAACAGGGGACAGTGATTCTCAATTACCCAGAACATAGAACTATACACTCTTGTCTTTACATCTTACAGGCTCCACTTCCATTTACAGACTCCTTACTGTAGTTACAGACTTACCAACATTCCAATTTTTCTATTTGCAAAATGCGATGTCCCCAGAACCAAATGTAAATGAATATGAAAAAAAAGTTATGTATCTCGTAAGAATGTCGCTTTTAAATTTCACGTTCAACTGCAAATCTGTTGTATATTCAAAACCCTGGTACAGTTTCGAGATGCAGGACTTTGGAAATCGTCGTGGAACGAGAAGACAAACTGAATACAACTCACCAGGTAAGTTTGATGGTACAGAGACACTGAAGACTGGGTACTCACCTGGAACAGAAGAAAACGAAAATTAGGTTCAGAAGACGTATATCGTTAGAACAGTCACTTAAAAAACGCCATCTAAAAATATCAGCTAAAACAAAATCGCTATCAGATCATATCCCAACATAATAGCGCCAGCTTTTAAGCAGATTTCATCGTAAACCGTGTAACACAAGCAGGACACAAATTCAATAATTTGAAAGTGCTCTCTACTGATTGTTTAGGTGCTACATATTCACTGTTTATGGGGGTCACAGATTATGTTTCAGTTGTCGATTGTGTGTGAATGACGCTTAACGAAGACTACGCAATTTATTGTTCGTTCTAGTTATAAACTGCAGGACGTAATTAGATTTTTATGTAAATAATAGTCGACCCGGCAATGCTTCGCAATTGCTAATATGTATCTACTCTTGCTTTCAACGTTAAATGTGCAAAATTTTATGGCAATCGTACAAATGATATTGCTATCCCAAGGAAAAGATCTCTTTCAGTTTTCCACAAATTTTTCTATTTTCCGGCTAACTATTCCAAACTTTTACTTCACTCAAACCTTCCTCTCGCTTTGAACGTCGAATGTGCAAAATTTTATCGCAATCAGATCAATGGTATTGACATTTCATAGAATAATCTTTCTGTATTTTCTGAATTTTCCCATTTTCCGAGAAACTTTTCCAAATCTTTATTTCCTAAGAACGTTACTCTTGCTTTGAACGTCAAATATGCAACATTTTATCGTAATCAGACAAATGATATTGATATCCCATTAAAATAATTACCCCTCTCCGTCGTGCGAATGTGCGAATAGCCAGTAGTAGTGCGGGATTCCATCAAAAACTTTCAGTTTTTCTCTATTTTTCCAATTTTCCGGTAGATTTTCCAAAAAAATTATTTCATACAAACCTTGTCCTGTTGAATCGAAGTGATGCCCTTACAACCATGTGGCAATTGATTTTTATTCATAGAAAAAAAATCGCTGTTTTTTGTTAATTTTCCTATTTTCCTGTAGACTTTCCCAAATTTTTATCTGCTGCGACTCTTTCTCTGAAATGTACAAAATTTTATCGCAATTGGACGAACGGTATTGATAGCTCAGTGGAAAAAACTGTTTCAGTTTTCCTGATTTTTCTTTTCCGGACAACTTTTCCATATTTTATCGCCATTTAAATCTTCCCTGGACTTACACGAACATTTCAAGACTAAAATTAGCCAAATCGGTTCAGCCGTTCTCGAGTTTTAGCGAGACTAACGAACAGCAATATATAAGAAAATGCGTCTGAAGCTGGATCTAGTAGTCCATTAACGCCTTGCGTTGCCATATGGCAGTGATTTTCAACCTTGTCCAATATGCGACCCCTTTACAATCAAAAGTATTCTGGCATTTCCCCTGAAGCCCCGCTGAACACGAACTCTAACAAAACTACTTTCGTTACCTCAACGGCAACGAATGTAATGTTCTTTCTGTTGCTACAGCTTTCTTGCAGGGGAAGGTCGGGTAAGTTGACGAGGAGTCTAAGTTGACGAATTTTCAATTTCTTCGATAAGTCTACAGATTGTGCAATGTGCACTGTAGTATTGCTTCCTTAGCGCGCTCTGCAGACATGTGTGTTGAAATAGAAGCGCTTGGTCATTATTTTTTGCTGACAACAGGGGCTCGGAAGTTGATTCTGTTTTTCTAACTATTTTTACTGCTCTTTAAATAAGCTTCATGCAAGGAATACTTCTGGATTATTGAACGTGAGTTGATTTGATTTATTGTGTAAGACCGTGTGCATGTATAAGTCTGAAACCAAAATGTCGACTGCGAAGACAGGGTGGCGGAAATGGAGCAAGGAATCATTGAAAGAGGCAATGCAACGTGTAAGAAATGGTAAGCCTGTTAAATGCGCCGCTACAAAGTTCAACTTCCCTGCAGCTACTTTACGTCACTATGTAAAAAACATGAAGTAAGCTCTGTTCAGTATATGCGCTTAAATAACAGGGATGAAAAGGATCAATGTTGTGTTTGTGTCTCTTTTAATAAGTAGATAAGCATCAATAAAAGTCTTTGTATTCTAAATGAAAAGTTCATTTCCTCATCTTACCCTACCTGTAGCCTCCTCAGACACCCGGTACAGAATACTGTACTTCACAATTTAATTATTTTTCTGCTAGATATCACCTTTGAACTGAGCACTGGTGGCTAAGCACATACGTACGACTTAAAGAGTTCCAAAAACTTTAACTCCAATCCACCAAAGCAGAAAAAAATTTTGAAGAACGGTATATTGTACTGTGGGCCTGAGGAAGGTAGAACAAGTCGACGAATGATATTGTCAGTAACAAAAACAGATCTAGCTAAAAAAATTACAGTCTTAGGAAACGTTTAAGAGCTTTACTACAAAGGAGATACATTAAGCAGTCGTTTTTCCACAAGTAAAATATTTGATTTCAACGTAAGAGCCAAAAAAAATATATTGTGCGTTAATGTCGCCATCTTATCAGACTTTCCCCTAAATTGTTGGACGCTGTTTTTAATGAGTATTTTTCGGAATGGAAGACATTTTTACATGGTTTAAGACAGAAATATATATTATGTATAACGAGTGTTTCGAACTTTAGTAAGATTCAGAACTGAATTATGATGATTAAGAAAGCTCCCACTGTATAGACAATTTTTAAAGAAATAGTTTTTTTTTAATTTCTTAGAATTATTGCATCCTGTACATTAATCTAACGAGTGGTTCCTGAAAACAGTTTTAAGAATTGCGCATATTCATCAATAACACACTGTAACAAATAAAAAGAATTACATTCTATTCAGTTCAGAATTAATAATAAGGAATTATATACTTGTAACGAAAAGTAAATGTCACTTCTATTAGGCCTATATTTTTGTACTGTGGAACCCATTGTAGTCAGAGGTACACTGGCCTAGTTGCTCAATGGTGCAAGTACCTCCTCGAGTGAAGGAGATCCCAGAGCAAGTCTTCGAGACCCCCTGGGAGCTCTCGACTCACAGACTGAAAAACACTGACCTATGTCATGTGACCAGTTACAATATCTGAACATATGATGATAAGCATTATTAATTACATAAAAGTTAATTGTCAATACATCGTAATAGGTATTTCCGGTGTAGAGAAGCAGCTGAGAGAGCTAAATACGAAAAAGTCTGCTGGTCCGGATGGAATACCAGTTCGGTTTTACAAAGACTATTCTGCGGCGTTGGCCCCTGACTTAGCTTGCATTTATGGCGAATCTCTGATTCAGCGCAAAGTTGCTAGTGATTGGGAAAATGCGCAGGTGACTCCCGTTATTAGAAAGGAAAGAGAACTGACCCACACAATTGCAAGCCAATATCGTTGACATCAGTTTCATGTAGGACATTGGAGCATATTCTCAGTTTGAATATAGTATACTTCCTTGAGACAGGTAAGCTTTCTATGAATCAGCACGGGTTTAGGAAACATCGTTCATGTGAAACTCAGCTTGCCCTTTTCTCACATGACATCTTGCGAGCCATGGATGAAGGGCAACAGGCGGATTGTGTTTTTCTCGACTTCAAAAAGGCGTTTGACGCTGTGCCACACTGCAGACTGCTAACGAAGGTACGAGCTTATGGAATAGGTTCACAGATTTGTGACTGGCTGGAAGACTTCCTAAGTAATAGAACGCAGTATGTTGTTCTCGACGGCGAGTGTTCATCAGAGACGAGTGTATCGTCAGGCGTGCCCCAGGGGAGTGTGATAGGACCGCTATTATTTTCTATCTATATAAATGATCTGATGGGCAGAGTAAGTTGTAATTTACGGCTGTTTGCTGATGATGCTGTGGCGTATGGTGGCGGCCAAGCGGTCTGCGGCGCACCAGTCACGGTCTGCACGGCCAGTACGGTCGGGGTTCGAATCCCCCCTCGGGCATGGATATTTGTGTCGTTCTTAGTATTAGCTAGCTCATAAGTAGTTTGTGAGTTTAGGGACTGATGACCCCGTAGTTAAGTCCCATAAGCTCTACAAACTTTTGAACTTTTTTTTTTTTTTTAAATTGACTGTAATAGCATACAGGATGACTTAGACATAATTTATAGTCGGTGAGAAAAATGGTATCTAACTCTAAACGTAGAAAAAATGTAAGGTGATGCGTGTGAGTAGGAAAAACAATCCCATAATGTTTCAATACAGCATTAGTAGTGAGCTTTTTGATGCTGTCGCGTCGTTCAAATATCTAGGCGTAACATTGCAGAGCGATATGAAATGGAACGAGCATGTAAGGACAGTTGTGAGTAAGGCGGACAGCCGACTTCGGAGTATTGGGAGAATTTTGGGAAGATGTACTTCACCTGTAAAGGAGACCGCGTATAAAACGCTTGTACGACCACGTCTTGAGTATTGCTCAAGCATTTGGGACCCGCAGCAGATCGGTTTGAATGAAGACATAGAAGCAGTTCAGAGACGAGCAGGTAGGTTTGTTACTGGTAGGTTCGATCAATGCGCGAGTGCTACGGAAATGCTCTGGGAACTCGAATGGGGATCTCTGGAGAAAAGACGACGTTCTTTTCGAGAAATTCTGTTGAGGAAATTTAGCGGGCCGGAATTTGAAGCTGACGGTAGAACAATCTTGCTGCCGCCTACTTACATTTCGCGTAACGACCACAAAGACAAGTGAAATTAGGGCTCGTACACAACGCATATGGACATTCTCTTGCGCTCGTTCTGTTTGCGAGTGGAATAAGAAATGAAATGCCTAGTAGTGGTATAGTCTACCCTCCGCCACGCACCTTACGATAGATTGCTAAGTATGTATGTAGATGTAGCTATAATACAATAAAGAATTACAATAATATACTGATCACTTATGTTGTTAATTTTTTTATTTTAACATATAATTACATGTCAGCAACAACAGTATTACTATACATTTTCTTCTATAACAAATATTACGTTTATCATAAAGATATAACAGTTTCATTTAATCAAAGGGATTTTTAATAAGTAAATTATTTATATTGAATATGAATTTAGATCATTTACATTTTTAACTGGCATTTCTTTTCTTGAATATCTTTGGTTCTATAACTTACTAAAAACATGGAATTGTCAGTAAAATTCTTCTGTCTATGAGACCGCGTCGTCATTTTTATAAAATCTACCGACGTTTCGGCCACTGTTGCAGGCGACCTTCTTCAGGGTCTGTGTCTGTCATTTAATTCTCGCCTGAGAACTTAGAAAATGAGTGAACTGATTTGAGCACACTTGTTTTTGTTATAAACAAAACAAATCGCGATGAATATCTTCGTATACAGATTCTGAGGTAAGTTTAAAGAAAAATTACGTAAATAATACGCTCAGCTATTTCTGAGTCCAAAAAGGAAAGTTCACATTCGCTAATAGAGACGTTAGATATTTAACAGTTATGAACAAACCAAATGTAATATGCAGCATTGGTCGTTAATAGTTTATTGTTATAGCAGCAGATAGATTTCGATCACATAATCATAATTTTCAATGCATCTTCAAACAGGCACTATGAATGAAATAAGTACGAATTGAAATGTCATCTGCAACTGCGCTGGAAATAAATATGCATATTACATTTGGTCATTTCATCATTGTGTGGTTGTTCAGCACAACCATCCTGGAAACGGAATCAAATCTCAATTTAACAGTTATGCTTTTCGTGAAGGAAACATATATACATACCAATTTAAAGGTGAAACAAATTTTGTTATAGCTTTCTTCCATCGTCACATATGCACCGCAAGATCAGGCACAATATTACATTTAGCATTATCAGATATTTGGTTAAAAAAAGTGGTCTTGAGCGGTTTTCGAGCTCACTGACTGAGTTATTTCGCAAATAATAGAGTTTTGTGTCCCAGCCTCGTCGCCGCTTTTGTGTATCGTTCCGGCGTAGGTGTCGGTGGCCGAGTGGAATGAGCCCGACACAGAAATAAAGATAGCACGCTGGTGCAGGTACGGAGGGGAGCAGCCAGAAACTAGAAACACTAGAGTAAATTAGAACGAGATATATATTGCACAGAATTTATACAATACTTAACTTTTACATAGTACTGCAGAATGCTGATACATAGTTGTTAGAGGCCTGCCTAGTGCCTGTACGATAGCAAAGTCTTCGCTGGTGCCTATCTGATTCCGAAGGTCCTAACTGGTTGCTATCTCAGTCCCAAGTGCACGATGTCGTTCAGTGGTGGCCACGAGCGGAGTTGTACCAGAGGGCGCTTGTGGCTGTCGTCGTAAGAACGCCGCGCCGTGCGTGCATGGCGGCGCGCGGCGAAAGTAGGTGGCGCGCACTTTGTACTTGTGCGACACCACACCCCTCCCCCCCAAACGGCCGCGCCGTCGTGGCGTAGGGCTGAGGGCCACGGCGACGGCACTGGGAGGAGGGCCTGGGCGGGGGCGTTACTGGTGGGACGGGCGTCGTAGCTAGGGCTGGGATCGAGACGCCGTCCGCGCCCCGGCATCCGCCTTGCGATCCTCCAGGAAACCCGGCGAAACCTGAGGGAGGGCGCACACCCCCGCCCAGAGGGAGCAGGTCATCTTCTGAGGTGCGTGGCCCAAGCTGGGGGGGCCCGCACGATCCCGGAGTCCCTCTCGGTGACGCTGTCATCTGCGGCGGCGACGGAGGCGGAGGGGCCGACTGCGTAGGAGGCGCGTCGACATCTATCGGGAGCTCGTAGCCCGGGGAGGCTGGGCCCGGCGGCGAGCGATGTGGCTGTGCTCCCTGGCGGTGAACTGGGTCTGGAATCAAGAAACCCGAGACAGGATCGCGCGGCCTGTGCAGGCGCAATTGGTTTGCGTGGCGCCGCAGCTCCGACCCTGTGGAAGAACGTACAACATACAAATTGCGACCGAGCACGCGCTGAATGGTGCCTGGCAACCATGTCTTCTTCATACCAGCAAACACCCTGTACAGCACCGGCGTAGAAACCTGAAAACGCGTAGCGCCATACGAACCGACTCGGTGCGTGGGAGGCTGCAGCAGGTGAAGGAGAGTGCGGTGACGGCGGCCGTGTAGCAGCTCGGCAGGAGATGGGCCGTCACGTGGCATGCACCGATACGTAGACAGGAAAATTTGAAGTGCTTGCTGCCTGGAGTGCTGACCTTTCATCTTCTCCATGTGAGACTTGAATGTTCGAACGAAGCGTTCTGCTTCACCATTGGACTGAGGGTGAAAAGGTGCGGTGGTTATATGCTGAATGCCATTCACACGACAAAACTGTTGAAATTCCGCACTAACAAACTGAGGTCCATTGTCACTGACGATAGTTTCAGGCAAACCCTCGATGCAAAACACAGATGTTAAGGCACTGATTGTACTAGACGCAGTCGTTGAGTTCATGGCAATCACGAAAGGAAACTTGCTGAAAGCGTCTACAACAATTAACCAGCGCGTATTCCAGAAAGGTCCGGCAAAGTCAATGTGTAAACGTTGCCATGGTCCCTTGGGGCGTGGCCAATCTGAGAAACGTTGCGGAGGAGCCGCCTGATGCTCCGCACAAACAGTACTCTGTGACGTCATGTTCTCTATCTGGGCGTCCATACCAACCCAGGTACAATGACGTCTGGCCAGTTGCTTTGTCCTAACAATACCCCAATGTCCTTGATCCAGGAGGCGTAACACTTCACGTTGCAGGGAACGAGGAACAATCACTCTTGCTTGGTCGTTGTCCGTATGTAACAACAGTACACCCTGACTTAAAGATAATGCATGACGTTGTGCAAAATAACGTCGAACCAGAGGCCGATCAATGTCTTTGGCTCTGGCAGGCCAACCAAAGCGAACAAAACGTACTACCACACTTAGGTCTGCATCCGCAGCTCTTTCCTGTGCAACCCGACGAGAGTTCAAAGGGAACTCTGCGACAGCAGAAGCATCTCTGGAGTCTATCTGGCAACATGCCATTTCTGAAGAATCAAACGACACATCCTGGCCAACCGGATGTCGAGAAAGTGTGTCCGCGTTGGCGTGTTTAGTGGTAGGTCGGTACAAAATCTCATACTGATAATTAGACAGTATTAAGGACCAACTCTGAAGTTTTTGTGCCGTTCGTGGCGGAATTGGCTTTGTGGGTGAGAACAACGACGTGAGAGGCTCATGGTCTGTCAACAAATAGAATTTCCTGCCATAGAGATAATGATGAAACTTTGTGACGCCGTAAATGATTGCTAAGGCCTCCTTTTCTATCTGACTAATTCTGTTGCGTCGGCGTCAGTATCTTGGATGCAAAGGCAATAGGACGATCGTGACATCCAATACGATGCGACAAAACTGCACCCAGACGGTACGACGAGGCATCAACTGCTAACACTACAGGCTTCTGTGGGTCCAAGGGAATCAAACATACATCACTGAGTAGTGCAGACTTTAAATTGTCAAAGGCAACCTGGCAATCTTTGGACCATACAAAAGGAACATTGTTCCTACGTAAGCGATGCAGTGGAGCTGCAATCTGAGACGCATTGGGAATAAACCTGAAATAATAGTTGAGCTTTCCCATTACTGCTTGCAATTCATGCACATTCTTAGGAGGAGGCAAGTCTTTGATTGCTTTAAGATGTGACTGTAAGGGATGGATTCCTTGCGCATTAATCACATGGCCTAGGTACTCTATTTCAGTTTGAAAAAACGAACACTTTGCTTTATTGCAACGTAGACCTGCTGCAGTCAAAACTTTGAAAAGGCACTCCAGGTTTGCTAAATGTTCTTCAACTGTACGTCCGGATACCACAATATCATCTAAGTAGTTCGAGCAACACGGTACAGAAACTGTCAGCTGTTCCAAAAAGCGCTGAAAAATAGCGGGGGCGGAAGAACTGCCAAAGGGTAGGCGTTGAAATTGAAAAAGGCCCATGTGAGTATTAATGACGAAAAACTTTTTTGACTCGTCATCAAGTGGAATCTGTAAGTATGCCTCTGCTAAATCAATCTTAGAAAAGAAGCGAGACTGTCCTAATTTGTCCATCAGTTCCTCAGGTCTGGGCAGGGGGTAAGTGTCAACAATTGTTTGACTGTTCACTGTTGATTTGAAGTCCGCACAGAGACGAAGTTTTCCTGACGGCTTGGGTATAATTACTATAGTCGAGGCCCACTGACTCGCAGAAACAGGAGAAATCACCCCATTATCTTGCCAACGTTTAAGTTCTGCAGCAACATTATCACGAATTGCGATAGGCACTGGTCTAGCTTTACGAAATTTTGGAACTGCAGATTCTTTTAAAGTTACATGTGCCACGAAGTCTTTTGCGCAACCTAGTTCCGGCGAAAACAAGTCACTATATTTGTCACACAATGCATTGATTTTATCCTGAGGCACTATTGACGAAATTTGAAGCACATCTCTTTGAATTGATAAACCAAACAAATCAAATGCATCTAGTCCAAAAATGTTCTGCGTAGATTTGGCCTGAAGAACAACAAAAGCAACTGTTTTTGTTACACCTTGAAAAGAGGCGGGCAGGCTACACGTTCCTAGCACGGGAATATTTTGACCTGTATAAGCTGTTAACACTTGCTGTGACGGCGACAATTTTGGCGAACCCAGAAGTTCATAAGTATCTTTATTTATTAATGTGACAGCGGAACCAGTATCAAGCTGAAATTGCACCGTCTTATTTTCTATGAAGAGAGTCACAAACAGTTTTTGCTTGCGGCGCTCGACAGGTGCGCGAATGTGGGCAACGTCTGCTACGGTTTGTTTACTGCGCTTGCGCGGGCTGCGTAGTGAAGTAAGCGGCGCAGACTCGGCACGCAGCGGATTAACAACACTGTCACTAGATGGCACTACCGCCGGATCGGCGTCCGCGCAAGCATGTGAAGCTACTCCAGATGTACTAACTACTGCACTACACTTTTGAGTAGCTACTTGATGTCTACTGTCACTTGCTACACAGTACTGGGCACTATTACAAGGAGCAGTTGCAGAAGGCACTATTTTCACTACAGGAATGCACTGTTCATAGTCATTTTGCTTGTCCGGAACCCGTTTCCGTTGCACATTTTTACGCGCTCGTCGGCGCTTGCTACGTGGTGCTTCTATATAGTTTTGCCGTAGGCGCAGAGTAACTGTTTTGTATTTGAGAACCAATTAAAGCACTGCTCAAGTGCACAGCGTGTATGACATGCACTGCTCTTGCAATTTGCGAAGCACTGTTTCTAACGGTACCGTTCTTTGAGTTTTTAATTTGCATACACACAGACTGTACATGTCCTGATTTGCCACATTGATAACAGGTAGCGTTGCGACTAGGGCAATGAGCACGCTTGTGGCGATACACACACTGGGGGCAAGATTTACGTACATTTTTCTGAAATGAGCGTTGGCGCCTGTTATTCAAATTACTCTGTCTAACACTACGGGGCGACCTTTGCGTCGCACTTTTACACTGGCTACTGTTCACTGTCTGTTCAGCACGGCCTGTAGAAAAATAAGAATCACTAGGGCTAGACTGGGAACTACGACTAGGAAAGCGTCCGTTGCGGCGCACTGAATTAACACTGTGGCTTTGCATTTCTACATCTACTAAGTCAAAAGTATCATGTGCTTCAATAAGCTGCAGTACACTGTCTAATGAGGGGTCAGACTGTTTCAGAATTGCTGCTCTAATTCTGGGGTCCTGAATATTCTGCGTAATCGCATCCCTCATCACGTCACTATATGAAAGTCCACAAGAGCAAGTAAATTTACATTTGCGGGTTAAGCCCTTCAATTCCGTAATCCACTCTTGGTGTGACTGCTGCGGTAATTTTTTAAGTCTGAAAAATCGGTACCGTGCCGCAGCTACGAGAACTTTTCTCTCATAATGAGCATTTAGTGCCTCTACTATTTGTTCAAAGTCTACATCACGAGGAGATACGTCGGGAAAAGCTTTTTCAGTAACACGAAGGTGTTGGTGCCCACCACAGATAATAGCAGATGCTTAACAGTCTGACCTGTAATTTGATGAGCCGCGACGAGTTCTTGAAACTGTGCGAAGTAGTCGCTCCATTCTTCCTCACGTTCGTTGTACTGGCGAAACGTAGGAAGCGTTGCGGCGGCAGGTGTGGGCTGCTGAAGCGGCGGCTGTTGTTGGTTACCTGCTTGCGCTGTGAGCTGGGCCACAGCCTGCAGGAGTTGTGTTATTTGCGCCGTCTGTAACTGAATAATTTCCATTAAGTTTGGGTTCGGGGTAGTGGCCATGCTGACCGATTAGGCGCCGCGCATACAAGTAAATTATAACAAAACACAAATTCAATATGAAAGAGGACGCTCTGCAACAAAAAAGTCCACAAACACGTAACTGAAAATTTCCCCCCAAAAATCTTATAATAAGGGTGGGTGGGCGGGAGCAATTTCTGCGTGCTCCGACTGCTGCTGTCTGGCTGCTGGTCCAAGGTTCGTCTATCACTCCTCGTCGCCACTTTTGTATCCCATCCTCGTCGCCACTTTTGTGTCCCAGCCTCGTCGCCGCTTTTGTGTCTCGTTCCGGCGTAGGTGTCGGTGGCCGAGTGGAATGAGCCCGACACAGGAATAAAGATAGCACGCTGGTGCAGGTACGGGGGGGAGCAGCCAGAAACTAGAAACACTAGAGTAAATTAGAACGAGATATATATTGCACAGAATTTATACAATACTTAACTTTTACATAGTACTGCAGAATGTTGATACATAGTTGAGCTAGAGTCCTGCCTAGTGCCTAACTGATAGCCAAGTCTTCACTGGTGCCTATCGGATTCCGAAGTGTTAACTGCTTCCTATCTCAGTCCCAAGTGAACGATGTCGTTCAGTGGTGGCCACGAGCGGAGTTGTACCAGAGGGCGCTCGTGGCTGTCGTCGTAAGAACGCCGCGCCGTGCGTGCATGGCGGCGCGCGGCGAAAGTAGGTGGCGCGCACTTTGTACTTGTGCGACACCACATAGAGAGTCCACAGTCATTTTACAAACCGATATGTAGGAAATGGTGTTCAAGGCGAAACGATAGGTGGAAAAAATTTGCCTTCCACCTCGAGCTCATTCATGTGCGACAAAAAATATAAGATGAAGCAGTCTACAGTCCGAAGATTGGTTTGAACAGCACAGTGCTTTACTAGGCATGGTCCTGTTTGGAGGTGGTATGCCGTTGCCTACCTTCGACCTGACTTTACCCAGACATTTATGGGTGTAACTACAGTCTAACGTGAATACCGAATCACGGAGCTACTCGACATTTTGGCCCTCTTTAGGTTACGGTAGTAACACTAAAAGTGGACCTTTGCGATCGTCTTTTGACAGCTCTAAATTTAAATGGAAATAACGGCTTAACTATTCATCTGACACGAAAATTAAATAACCGAATTTGTAGAGGAGTATATTCTCTACAACTTTGCTCTGTTGTGTTTTTTTCACATCTCGTAGCGTTTCAAAGATATTTGCAAAAATAACGGTGATTTTGGGATGTATGTCTGTCTGTCTGTCTGTACGTAACGTGTTCCCTGTTTTTAGGACGAACCGTTCAACCGATCAGCACCAAATGTTACAGACAAAATTGTAGGCCTCCAGAGACCAGAACCTCCCTTTTTCAAATTTTTCGGACAAAAAATACGGTAGTAATATCAAAAAACGTCGTTTGTAATATAATTGTAATTGCAAACGAACCGTTCATCTGACACAAAAATTGAATATCCTAATTGGTAGAGGAGAAAATTCTCTACAATTTTGTTCCCTTATGTTTTTTTCATATCTCGTATCGTTTGAGACATATTTGCAAAAGTAACGGAGATTTGACACCCTCCATTGAATTAACGAATACCAGCCGTTCGGAGATGTCACGTGACATTCTAGAACTCTCTCCGGCATTTGCGTTGCGTATTTGATGATTTTCTTATTGTAACTTACACGTTGTCATTTCAAAGCAATGGCGCACTGAAGAATTAACAAAAACACATAGTTCTTCGTACGATAATCTAGTGTCTACAAATGCCATATTAGCATCAGTTAACAATGGCCATCAATAGTATGAGACTCAACTTTTGATTGATAGCCGTAGCGTAGTGGGTAAAGCGTTGGACTCTGACGCTAAAGGTCGGTGGTTAGAAACCCGCCACTACATTTTTTTTCCTAAAAGTGTTTCAGACACTCTTATTAATTAATTTTTTATTATTTAGGTTATTATTTTGGACCAAACTTATAAAACTACAAATCAAAAGTGGGTCGTAAAACACGTCAGTGCGATTTTTTCATACCAGCAACATTCCCATAGGTGAAAGAAGTGGAAAGTGACAGATAAAAGTTCTAGGAAGAGTCGGGAATCGAACCCGCGACCTTTGGAGTCACTGAGTCTGCCTCTCTACCACTGTGATACCGAACCACGTATAAAATTAAAAAAAAAATTACCTATAACATCGAAACGTTTAGCGACTTCGGTTTAGCAGTACAGTGATAATCGCATAGCGTCCCACAAATGTCAGTGCAGCAGAAACTTGCAAAACAGTCTCCTGTGCGGTAAAACAGGGTTTCTGGAAGCGTGCAGAATCGCGAGCCATAAGTTTCTCGTGCAGTTTCCTTAACACGGCTCCAGACGCGAAGAAGTACACCGTTCGTGAGCAAGTTGGAGCCGTGTGACGTGTTTGCCGAGGCTGTAATTAGCGATAGCAGGTCGGCTAATTGGGGAGCCCACGCCGCGAAGAGCATCCCCTCTGGGGATCCCCTCCAGTAGCTGTGAGATGTCTGGGTAAGCTGTCTGCGCCGAGGCTGCTTTCAGAACGGCAAATTTTAAAGAAATATAAACGTGAAATTTAGTAAACTTGTAAGGAGTACACAGTTAATAAAAGCGATAATTCGTGCTATCGCCTAAAGTGGAGTGGTATCGATAATTAGCAGAAGAAAAACAATTTGCAACCATCTCGATCGCATGGCGGCGTTTTTATCAGCTACTAGCTTAAGACTCTGACCATAACTTGTTGGTTATGAACTGTAGGCTGAAACTGAAGAAACTACAAAAAGGTAGGAAAAAAGGAGATGGGACCTGGATAAATTGAAGGAACCTGAAGTTCTTAAGAATTTCAGAGGGTGCTTTAGGTAACAATTGACAGACACGGGGGAAAATAAAACAGTTGAGGAGGAATGGGTAAAATTGAGAGATGAAATAGTGAAGGCAGCAGAGGACAAAATAGATAGGAAGGCAAGACCTACAAAATATCCTTGGATATCACAGGAGATACTAAATTTAATCGATGAAAGGAGAAAATATTAAAATGCAGTAAATGAAACAGGCAAAATGGAGTACAGACGACTAAGAAATGAGATTGACAGGAAGTGCAAAATGGCTAAGCAGGAGTGGCTAGAAGGCAAATGCAAGGATGTAAAATAATGTATAAATAGGGGAAAAATAGATACAGCCTACAGGAAAATAAAAGAAACATTTGGAGATAAGAAAAACAGCTTTATGAATATCAAGGACTCTGATGGAAAACCAGTTCTCACCAAAGAAGGGAAAGCTGAAAGGTTGAAAGAGTACATAGAGAGGCTCTATGAAGGAAATGAACTTAGCGGCAATATTGTAGAAAGGGGAGAAGAAGTAGATGAGGGTGAAATAGGAGATACTGTACTGAGAGAAGAATTTGACAGAGCCCTGAAAGACCTAAGTCGAAACAAGGCCCCTGGAGTAGATGATATTCCCTCAGAGCTACTGAAGTCTTTGGGAGAACCAGCCATGACAAAATTGTTTCACATGGTGTGTAAGATGTATGAGACAGGTGAAGTACCCTCAGACTTTAAGAAAAATGTTATAATCCCCATTCCAAAGAAAGCAGGCGCAGTCAGTTGTGAAAACTACAGAACCATCAGTTTAATAAGTCATGGTTGCAAAATATTAACACGAATTATTTACAGAAGGGTGGAAAAGCTGGTAGAATCCGACCTCGGGAAGATCAGTTTGGATTCAGGAGAAATGTAGGAACACGGGAGGCAATACTCACTTGACGGCTTATCCTAGAAGAGATTAAGAAAAGGCAAACCTACATTTCTAGCTTTTGTCGATTTGGAGAAGGCTTTTGACAATGTTGATTTGAATAAACTCTTTCAAGTTCTGAAGCAATCAGGAGTAAAATATAGGGAGCGTAAGGTTATTTACAACTTGTACAAAAACCATACAGCGGTTGTCAGAGTTGAAGGGCTTGAAAGGGACCATTCGTTTGCGTTCTGTAGTTTTCGCTGTAGAGCGAAATATTAAAACACACACACACACACACGTAGAGTTTTATATACACCTATAACTTTCCATCCCAATATACTCCACCCTTTTATCATTATCAACCCTCAAGTAACAATGCAACCAATAAAACCATTTTCAAAGAGTAAATATAATTTTCAAAGAGTAATTATTGTTCCGAATTTCCTGTTATATTCTTCAAATTACTAAATATCTATCAGATTGCTATAAAACCGTGCCTAAAACTTTCCTCAGGTATAAATTAGTAACTACAAATA
Source organism: Locusta migratoria (assembly GCA_026315105.1). Lineage (NCBI taxonomy): Eukaryota > Metazoa > Arthropoda > Insecta > Orthoptera > Acrididae > Locusta > Locusta migratoria. The sequence continues at coordinate 91,621,085 of CM048754.1, read as the reverse complement.
TTTAAGTCTCTGCATCTTGTCGTTCGGACGTGATAAGCGTACACCGAACAGACATTCACATTTATAGATGTAGATATTTTTTGTTACATACCGGTTTCCTCATGTCACTTAACTATCAACTGTCCGCGGAGTAACGTTTGCTCATGTGATGTACCGACATTCATTCTGTGAACGCGGACCTATCTATCACAACGCTGCTGATGTGGTAAGTTATACATCTCCACACCACTGTCCATTCACGATTGTTTTTAATTCTCTAAATTTCATTTTTGGAACTTTTTGTCCCACCTCTTAACACTTGACGTTGCTTTTCATTAATTTCTCAGATTTTAATATTCATAGAATATATGACATCAACTGCGATTGGGCAAAGCTGAAAATGTGTACCCAGCCGGGATTCGAACCCGGGTCTCCTGGTTTCTAGGCAGTTGCGCTGACCCCTACACCACTGGGGACACAGTGATCACCGCACCTGCAAGGACTACCTAACCACACCTCCCGTCAGATACAAATTCCCAGATTTTATCCAGCCTAAAAGGCTGAGGATCGTGTGCTTTTACACCAACTAATGCCATCCATCTGTTCCTGACGTATGTTCACGCCCTCAATTCATTGTTTCCTGTTATTGTAGTGGATAGGTTCGTGGCGTGAAACTGATGTATGTTGTATATTTTCCCCGTTACAGTGTTTTGATGATGCGCCAAAGGTGCAAAACGCGATAAGAAGAAATAAATATGGTAATTAGAAACACAGACTACTTTTCAATTGAAAAATGATAAAAAGTATTGACAGGTAGTGTACACAACGCGAAATAACGTAAAAATTCTACGGATGCGTCGAGGACAGGATTAGGAGCAAACAAAGTCTGATGAACTTAGCTCCGGAAATGCATGGTTTCCATGCTAGAGACCATTGATTCCTTCATGATTTGTTATGTAATAATCCCCATTCCAAAGAAAGGTGTGAAAATTACAGAACCATGCCATGAACATGAACAGCAAAAATGTTCCTTTTATAAAGTTTAGATTAATGGATGAACGAAGTTTTGATGTTTGACCACTATCAGTTTCGAAAGAAACACATAGTTACTAACTGTAATACTTGTCCCCTCGTGCCATCATAGGATGGCACGAGTGAAAATAAATCAGCGGTGGATCGTGTCTTCCGTGAGGCGTACCACCCAACTGGAGAAGTTGTTAACAATATCAGCTTATTCGCAGCAGTTAGCAGCTTTCACCCGGTGAATACTAGACAGAAATCTAATCTACATTTGGCTCATACCTCCTTAACTCTTGTGCAGTATTCTGCAGCATCCATTTTCAATAACCTTGCACGAGAACTCAAGAATCTCAGAACTAACCCACGCGCTTTCAAGACTAGTTACCTCATGGCTCATTTATTTTATTCTGTCGAAGAACTCCTGGAATAATTAAAAAATTAAGCTGATTTATGTGTTTCTTTACTGATTCATTTTTACGTAGGCTTAAGATTGTCATATGTATATGACTACTTTCAGTTTCTCTATTACCACTCTTGTGTCAAAATTTTATGTACTGACTTATTGCATGACCAAGGAATCTCTCAATGACCTCTTCAATTAGGTCGTCTGGAACAGAAAACCATATTATTATTATTATTTTGGTCTGAGAATCATCCCATTACCTGACATTTTAGAACAGAGGCGATTAAATTATGTCAGTCAACAACTCGCAGAACAGAATGTAGCCAAGATTGCTTTTTTTTTTTAGTCTTTTATTTGTTCACAACCTGTTTTAATGCACTATGTCATGGTCTTCAGATCAATTGTCTACAAAATACTGGCCATTCACTTACACGGGTTAGAACAGACGTTAAAATTGCGTAAATTACTGATTGACCAGTCAATTACCTACAGTTAGGGGCATGAATAGTTCACAAATTTTAATTTTCTATTATGACGTCGTGCTATGTTTGCACATAAAGATTTTAGCGCCACTCCTAACCTATGTAAGTGAATGACCAGCATTTTGTAAACACTAGATCTGAAGATGACATAATGCATTGAAACCGGTAGTCAACAAAAAAAGGACTATATATAAAAAAAAGGAAGAAGAAAGGTATCTTGGCTACATTCCATTATGGGAGTTGTTGACTGGGTATCTTCTCCGGAGCATGTGCTCTTTCTTATTCAAAAGGCCCTAGTTTTCAGCGTGGTCAATGTGACGTCACACGGAGTATGTCATGATATGCTGCAGACGGCCACACGGAGCCGCGGCCGAATAGCCGAGCACACTAAGGCGCCTTGCTGTGTGGCGCGCGGCCGTTCGCCGTCGCAGGTTCGAGTCCTCCCTCGGGTATGGGTGTATGTGTTGTTCTCAGGATAAGTTAGTTTAAGTAGTCTGTAGCTTAGGGACCGATGACCACTTGAGTTAGGTTCCCACAACTTTATAAACATTTGAACTTTTTTTTGTCACACGGAATGCGCTCAGGCCTCGTCACCAGACTGTGTAGACCATGCAGGGAAAAATCTACAGGCGCTATGGTCCGATGTGCGAGCCTGTTCCCGGCGCGTGTTCGAATCCCCCCCTCGGGCATGGATGTTTCTGCTGTCTTTATTATAAGCTAGTTCTTAAGTAGTTTGTAAGTTTAGGGACTGATGACCCCGTAGTTAAGTTGTAACGTTTCTAATGGATTGCACACTCCTTACAAACCAATTCCAACCTTACGGACACAACCTTTTAAGAACCTTAAGTAAAAGTTTATCTCCTGACATATAATAAGTAATATACAGTTTTGATACTTTCGTAAATAACAATTACAACAATTAGGAATACGTTATACATGGTTACGGAATATACTGTTAGCATAAATTCATGTACCAATACAAATATAACAATATTACATGTTGTAATTAGTGCACAACATTATTACATATTTACCTCGTGTTTAAATAAATTAGGGCAGACCATGCTTCATATATCACTGGATCATAAATATATATTACGGTTTTGTCACTCATTTCAAATATATGTCTGATATTAAGAAATTATTTCAGAAATTAACAAAATTACTACGGCATTAAACAAATTCGTATTTATAAAAATTTAAACCACAAATTGAAATACAATAAAATTACGGTCTAAATAATAGTACACCTAAGTAATATTCTCAAAACATAATATATGTGTGCACTTGGAAATCACCAATACAGTTAATAAATTGAGTAAATTTAGGATGGATGGATGGTTTGATTTTGAAAGGGACTAAACGGCAAAGGTTATCAGACTCTTGTTCCAAGTGTAAAGAGTACAGGGATGATCGCTAAAAAGGCGTATAAAACCATGGGATAAAAAGCACCAAGCAGAGTAAATTTAATATGAATCAAAACAGAATTATTAGTTTGCATATTATGTTAAATGCAAATTTAATGAAACCTGCATATAAATGAGCATAATAGTTAAAACCGAAATGTAATGTTTTTGAACAATTTTGTATATCTGCCAACCGATTGCCCTTCACAGCATACTGGTGTAATTTGTATTTTATTCTTATGGCCAGAATGCTAATTTTTATTCTAATCGACCTGAGCAATCCGGCTCGTAATATTTTTCATGCCATATGTTTTATGTAGCTATTTTTATTCTTCTGATAAAGTTGTCCTTAGTACCAACGAAACCTAGGTCAAGAATCTGAAATTCCTCAACCTGTTGACTGGTAGACAAAATTGTTAAAAATTTGGATTACGGTTGCTGTTAATCAGCTGTTAATCAAAATTGTAAATGTAATTTTTTAATTTATATATTTTGGCCTAATTCAAAAAAATGTTTAATTAAAAACTCCGAAACAGTGTCATTAATCTTATTATGCATTTTCTGTAAATATGTTATTTCACTTTGTACTTGGTTGTGAAGCTGTGAGCAGCTCTGTAATATGCTGCTGGATTTTATTTGCATACATGCTGTAATCAAATATCTGTGTTTGAAATTAATATATAAAGTAGAATGTCCGTATGTTTGTGTGTAGCGTAGCATACAAATCTACAGTTTTGTTCCAATCTTTCCGAAATTTTGCACACGCAAGCTTCAATCCATGAGGACGGTCGCCGTAAATTTAAAAATCACGTACGATACATAGTTCACGAGACATGAGCACATAAGAAGTAACGTTCATGGAAAACCGCCCCATCACCGAATAATCTTCCATCTATTACTTCTTTACTACTAAATGTATTTCCAAGAGATTTTACAGACATACAGCCCTTATACAACTGAATATATATCTAAAAATGTCAAGAATAAATAAATAAATACCCGGGCAATGTCGGGTTTTCAGCTAGTATTTCAATAAGTTGGAAATAAAGTAGTTTCCATAAAAGTTACATCAAGTATTTCTAATTTTGTACTGTGATACTGCAACACATATTGTATCATTTAGCGGAATGCAGAAGACATCTTCAACAGGTGATGTCCATCTTCCAGAACGAAGATAAGTTAATTTTATTTGTTCCCTACCTGAAGTATTTGGTTGACGAAACTAATTCTCTGTACTTAAAGAGATCAATTTTGAGTAGCTTGAACCAATCAAGAAGAGGTGGAGCAGTTACATATTCCCGTAAGTTACTTGAATCATACAGGAATTAGTTTCATAACTACGAGTTTGAGTACTGTAGGCAGGGCGAAGTTGGGAATTTGTATCTGACGGGAGGCGTGCTTAGGTAGTCCTTGCAGGTGCGGTGATCACTGTGTCCCCAGTGGTGTAGGGATCAGCGCAACTGCCTAGAAAGCAGGAGACCCGGGTTCGAATCCCGGCTGGCTACACATTTTCAGCTTTGCCCAATCGCAGTTGATGTCATATATTCTATGAATATTGAATAACAAACTTGAACGTTGAAACTTCCTGGCACATTAAAATCGTGTGCCGGAACCGGGACTCGAACCTGTGGTCTTTGCCTTTCGCAGGCAAGCGCGTTCGGAGGAGAACTTCTGTGAAGTTTGGAAAGTAGCAGGCGAGGTACTGGCGAAAGTAAAGTTGTGACGCGGCGTTGTGAGTCGTGTCGGGATAGCTCAGTGGTAGAGCGCGAAGGTCTCAGGTTCGAGTCCCGGTTGCGGCACACAATTTTAATCTGGCAGGGAGTTTCTTACTAGCGCACACTGCGCTGCAGAGTGAAAGTTTCATTAGAATATTGATTTGGAAGATTCTGCTTGGCTTACAGTGGTAGAACTATTCCGGCCACTTATTTTTCCTTCAGTGTCGGCCAGTTCCAGACCCCGCTACAGCAGTAGTACACGCTGGAGTGGACTGCCCCCGCAGTTGCCGCCCTCCTGGTTGACGCAAGCGGCGCTCCGGCGCGAGCGGTCGTAAACTAATTCTGGCCGAGGCGCGACTACTGTCTGGCTGGCTGCGCTCTGACGGACGCCCAGGCCAACACTCCACAGCGTTTCGCAACATCGCCAACTGGGCGACTCTTCCCCGTGGATCCGACACACAGCTTCCAGCCAACTCACCCGTCTACACCGTGTATCAAAAGTATTCCAGAGACGATTTAAAGTGGTTCATGAGGTGTGCAACCATTTTTCATCAGTATCTAGTAGTGTTGGGCAATTCGGATCATTTCACTGTTTCGAGACATGCGGATCATCTGAGTCTAGTGAGTCGACTCACTGTTTCGGCACACGAAACATCTGGCGTGCCGCAGAGCCGTGCCTTCCCTGATTCGCGTGAACCGCGGCAGCTGCAGGGCGCCGCAGTGAGTCGACTCACTGCTTCGGCACTCGAAACACTTGAAGTGGCCGCTACCCCCGCTGATTCACGTGAGCCGAGAAAGCTGCAGTAGGGCGATACAGCAAATGCGAACATCTGTGGAATATCAACATGGTTTTAATACGATATTCACTAGACTTAACTGAACGGCACAGGATTTGTTTGCTACTATGATTTTACAACCGTATTAAAGCGTAAACGTTTCCTAAGTTACTCGTATTTTCATACAAACAAATATTGTAACAAAGAAAGCACAAAGCAGTAATGTTCAAATTCCAAAGTCATGAAACTTTTTCTAACCTTCAAAATTCCATAATTAAGTTTAAATAATACAAGAAAGATCATGATTCAAATGTCTACGTGCATCCAGAAATGAATAACTTTTCTAAACAGTCAATATAAACAAAATATTTAACATTTGTTCCTGAGACATATTTAATGCAATCAACAGATATTACTCCAAGTATTAACACAAGGAAACACTGTGAGACTTTAACTTTTCCCGGCGTAATGACTGTTCAAACAACTTACGGGTATGCTGCCGGGTGACGTCGTCGGCAACCGCCGATATTTCGGCAGGAGGACACCCTGCCATTCTCAAGGCACAACTGCACTCGAGGAAGCAATGTGCAAGCGTATTTAATAACTCGGTTTGCAAAGGGTACACAAGGAAGGTAACACACACAGTACAAGTCACTGCAGAGTCAACACAACCAAAGATGAGCAAACATAAAAAATATCGATAGTGACTGTTAATCAACAGGTGAGGCAGCATTAATTTTGTCCCTCTATTTTTTGACGAGAGACAGTGCCGGATTCCAAGCAGAATTTAAACAAAAACCACTATCTCTGTTTATAAGGTCGCTTGCTAGTTTAATTTTAACAGCTTCCTTAATAACACTATACCAATAGGTGGAAGTGCATGCCAGAATCTCCGTGTTGTATTACATAGGATGACCGGTGTCAAGACAGTGTTCTGCAACAGCGGATTTGTTTGGCTGTTGTAAGTGCGAGTAACGTTTATGTTCAATACACCGGTCTTCCACAGTCCTGATTGTCTGACCAATATATGACAACCCACAACTGCAAGGAATACGATATACACCTGCTTTACGCAAACCAAGATCATCCTTTACGGACCCCAACAGGTCTAAAAACACATTTCACATCATATTTCCGCAAAATACGACCAATCTTGTTGGAAATGTTTCCTGCATAAGGCAAAAAGGCCATAGATTTAGGTGCCACTTCATTACTTATAAACACAGATGGTGGTTTTTGTTTAACTTCTGCTTGGAATCCGGCACTGTCTCTCGTCAGGCACAAATGTAGCAATAATGCATAACAACGCTTAGTTCACGCGCAACTACCTCAAAACATCGAAGGACGTCAGAACTTTTCTCAGTGGTACCCAGTTTTCAAACCTCAGTTGAAGCATACCGGTAGCATAATTCAAAATCTCACGTGTCGTGTTAGGGGAACAACTTCAAACCCGCTGCACGCTGTGTCGAACTCATCCAGGCAGGCTGACAGCAAAACAGTATCTAGCGTCCGATACATGAATCACAAGATTCGTTGTTTCGAAACAGTCGGACAGTTCGCTGACTCGATTCACTGAGTCGAAACATCAACTCAGTAGCCAACTCTAGTACTCATACAGGGTGAATCACCTAACACTTTGCGCATTGAGGCGCTAAGCTGCGATGCGCGAGGCTGTTTCCCGTAGGGGGTTAGAACACACACCCCCCTCGGGCATGGATGTTTGTGCAGTCCTTAGTATTAGCTAGTTCATAAGTAGTTTGTAAGTTTAGGGACTGATGACACCGAAGTTAAGTCCCTTAAGCTTAAATATTTGAACTTTTTTTTAGCCGGCGCAGAAAATATACTTGTGTTTGTTGATGGACAGCTTTGTAGTAAACTGACGGTCACTGTAACAGTGTTAGGCAGTGTACTTAACACGGGAGTAAACACTCTTCGATGTTGTTGTTGTGATCTTCAGTCCGGAGACTGGTTTGATGCACCTCTCCACTCAAATCTATCCTGAGCAAGCCTCTTCATCTCCTCATAAGACCGGTAACCCACATCCATTTGAATCTGATTTCTGTATTTGTCTCTTGGTCTCCCTCTGCGATTTTTACCCCACACACTTCCCTCCAACGCTAAATTCACAATTTCTTCATGTCTAATAAGGTGTCCTACCAATCAATCCCTTCTTTTGGTCAAAGTATGCCAGAAATTGCTTTTCTCCCCAGTTCTGTTCAGTACCTCCTCATTAGTTACTCGATCCAACCACCTAATCGTCAGCATTCTTCTGTAGCACCACATGTCAAAAGCCTCTATCCTCTTCCTGCCCGCACTGTTTATCGTCCATGTTTCACTCCCATACAAGGCAACAATCCACACAAATGCCTTCAGAAAGGACTTCCTAAGGCTTAAATCAATATTCGATGTTAACAAATTTCTCTTTTTCCATAATGCTTTTCTACCCATTGCGATTCTCCATTCTATATCCTCTGTGCTGCGACCATCATATGTTATTTCACTGCCCAAGTAACAAAAGTCAACTACCACCTTTATTGACTCGTTACCTAATCTGATTCCTTCAGCATCGCCTGATTTTCTAAGACTGCACTCCATTACCCTTCATTTGTTCTTGATAATGTTCATTTTATATGCTCCTTTCAACACACTGTCCATTCCGTTCAATTTCTCCCTCACGTCCTTTGCTGTATCTGCAGAATTGCAATGTTATCAGCAAAACTCAGTGTTTTTATATCTTCACCGTGAACTTTAATTCCTTCTCCAAATTTCTTCTTGCTTTACTTTATAGCTTTCTTAATGTTCAAATTGAATAACATTAGGAAAAGGCTACAACCCTGTCTTACTCCCTTCCCAACTTCTACATCCCTTTCATGCCCTTCGACCCTTGTAAATGCTGTCTGGTTTTTGTAAAAGTTGTAAATAACCATCCGTTCCCTATATTTTACTCCTGCTGATTTCAGAACTTGAAAGAGTGTTTTCCAATCAACATTGTCAAAAGCTTTCTCCAAATCTACGAAAGCTAGATATGTAGGTTTGCCTTTCCTTAATCTATCTTCTAAGTTAAGCTGTAAAGTGAGGATTGCCGCCAGCGTTCTTAGATTTCTCCTGAATCCAAACTGGTGTTCCCCAAGGTCGGCTTCTACCAGTTTTTCCACCCTTCTGTAAACAATTCGTGTTAAAATTTTCCAACCATGACATATTAAACTGATGGTTCGGGAATTTTCACAACTGTCTGTACCTTCTTTCTTTGGAATGGGGATTATTACATTTTTCTTAAAGTCTGAGGGTATTCCCCTGTCCCATACATCTTACGTATCAGGTGAAATAGTTTGGTCATGGCTGGTTCTCCTAGAGACTTCAGTAGTTCTGAGGGAATCTCGTCCACTCCAGGAGCCTTGTTTCGACTTCAATCTTATCAAACATAAAATCAATGTCTGGGACATATGTTGTCACAATGTATATCAAAGATAAAAATTCTGAAGGAGTGGCTTTAAATTAAAATTTGTTCCAAGACCGGGATTCGAACCCGAGACCTCATGTTTACTAAGCAGGCGCTGTAACGACTACGCCCTCGTGAGTTAAAAAATATATCTACTGCAGGTATTGTATTAAGGACATGTCCCTCCACAAATTTTAATTCAATGCCTCTCCTTCAGATTTATTCTCTTGAATCTGGCAGTCTTGTAGGTTAGGAAACAGTATGCCATATTCTATACAAGCAGCAGTAGCAGCGTTTCCATTGCAAAACTCATACACAAATACCACATCGGCATACCAGCATGTGTAAAGTCATTGCTGCTTGTTTAAGTGGTATTAGTACCGTAGACATGACCAATAAATTACAATAGAAACTCCAATGTCAACTAAATCACGACTTCAGTACTTTAAACCCGACACTCTACTGTTTGACATTCGTCCCTAGTAACGCACTGCAACCGGTGTATCAACACACGAAACGAAAATACATTCGTCACAGTCATCCCTGTAAACTCGAAATTAGACCCATGTTGTACGGAATTTTTATTGCAGCATTTCTACACTACCACCTCCTAAAACATTTACTACTGTTCTGTTCTTTGTGTGAGGTATGCAACCATCTTGATCAGATTTTTATTTTAAACGATTCTGAAAATGCTTATAGGTTGCAGGAATAATCGCTTAGTTGTTGACAGTAGATTTTTTTTATTTTAAATACACAACGATTTTCGGGCTTAGCCCATTATCTAGTGACCTGTCATTAAAATACGTATCAACCAGTAAGGATATATACAAAATTATTTGGCATTACGTACTGATACAAGGTGCTGCTCGATAACACAGTGGTAGAGTGCCATCCTATGGATCCAAGGGTCGAGCACATTTGATGTTTATTCTTATATGGCACTACATAACAGCGGTATTTTTAAATGACAATTTTCAATGCCTGAATGCTCAGTATGTATCCAAAGATTGGTTTGAACACCAGTGCTTTACTAGGCATGGTCCTGTTTGGAGGTGGTATGCCGTTGCCTTCCTCCGACCTTCGAACTAACTAATCCAGCCAGTTATGTATTATTTTAGAAAATAAAGATTTAATGGCACATTGTCATGCAAGTAGCATGGAAGGGAGGATAGAGGTATATATAATTATTGGTTTGCATATGCATTTCACTGACACTTTACCAGATGATGGGCTAAACCCGAAACATATTGCGTTTTTAAAATAGATAATCTACTTTCAACAGCCAAGAGACTATTCCAGCAACCTATTACCATGTTTAGAATGATTTAAAAAATCCTTTATCTTGTTATATTGAATCTACATAAATGATCTGAGAGAGCCGATTGCTGATGATGATGTGTTGCAGACGAAGGTGTCGTCATTCAATAACCGGAGTAGGATGCAAGATGACCTACACGCAATTTCTACTTGTTGTGGAGAATTGTAGAAAAATGTGTGGTGGTGGTGTTGAGTAGGAGGATCACTACCGTAATGTTCCAATACAGAATTAGAAGTATGCTGCTTGACACTGTCGCATCGATGAAATATCTTGGTTTAAGAACGATTGTGGGACACCATCTTTGTCTATCGCTCAATTTTTTTCTGTTTTACTGTCCATCAATACACTTTTCGATAAATTCCAATTTATATGAACAATAATTCAGTTCCTTGAGACAAACATTGTGTCCTTATACCAAAGTTGTTACATGTAAGGAGAGGCATTGAATTAATATTTATGCTGCGGCTGGGATTCGAACCCGAGACCTCCTGCTTACGAGGCAGGCGCTTCAGACCGCTCGGGTAACACAGCGTTACGTACAAAACGACTACACGGACTGTCTCAGAGTACACCACATACTTAAATTCTGTCTCATGTTCCCTGTGAAATACGTATCAAATTGCCAGGGCTCTACTATATTGGAATAGTACCAAAGCTTGAAGACAGTACGTGTAGTCGGTTTTTTCGTAATGCCATGTTAGCTGAGCGGTCTGAAGCACCACATGGGTATCGGATTTCAGAATTATTTATACTTATGGAGTATAAAACTTATGAAGTTCCGAACCCAAATAACAACCAGCCAAAGCCATTCCACACAACTCTCAAAAATTGAGAAAATCGACTTTGAAGTTTTGCAAGTACTCGTAAGTACAAATAATTTGAACACTTGCAATATGTGTCGCTGTAGCTCAGGTGGTAGCGTCCTGACCTTACAATCCTAGTGACAATTTTTTTAATATATTTTTTCGTTGTGTTCCAGTACTTACACAATTTTAATATCTAACGGTAATTTGTATGAAAAATGTACGTGTTTTCATATATTCGTAATTTTCTATACCTTATAAAAGGTTGATAATAACGGGGGGCCGGCCGCGGTGGCCGAGGGGACTGAGGCGCTTCAGTCACGGTCTGCACGGCACTACGGTCGGGGGTTCGAATCCCCCCTCGGGCATGGATATTTGTGCCGTCCTAGTTCGTAAGTAATTCATAAGTAGTTTGTAAGTTTAGGGTCTGATGACCCCGTAGTTAAGTCCCATAAGGTTTACAAACATTTGAATTTGAATAACGGTGGTTTGAATAAAAAAAAACATAAGTTACATTTATACAATATTGGTTTCACTATCAGTTGACGACGGTAGTCTTCGATTGATCACTTTGTGAAGAGCTACAACGGTGTTCTTGGAAAGTCATTTCCATAGCTACTAATGGCTTTCCAAGCAGCTAACCCATTCAACCATCGTTTTACATGACAAGATCTTCAGCTCGTCTGCATACACGCAAACAGAAACTAACAGAACACGTGGGATTATCGACCCCAAAATGTTTTTAATAACTCAATTGAAAAGCGAAAAAAAAAATATATCTGTCTCAGTGAAATTGGAGCCATTGACTCTATCGTGAGGCCGAAACGTTAACACCTTTTATTTTCAGGTAGATCTATGGTTTGCGGTCGTTGATCCAGTTCGTTGTTGGCTCAGCTTTTTATTACAGAGCGCGCGCTCAGCCACGGTGCCGGGCAAAGTACGCAGAACATGCAGTGAAGGCTTTCACGACATCGTATAGTCTGCAAATCACACATAAGTGCCTGGCAGAGGGTTCATCGAACCACCTTTATACTATTTATCTCCCATTCCATTCTCGAATAGCGCGCGGGAGAAAGAACACCTGAATCTTTCCGTTCGAGCTCTGATTTCTCGTATTTTATTCTGATGGTCATTTCTACGTATGTAAGTGGGAGTCAACAATATATTTTCGCATTCGGAGGAGAATGTTGGCGATTGGAGTTTCGTAAGTAGCCCACGCCGCAGCTATAAGCGCCATTGTTGTAATGATTCCCATCCGCCGGCCGCGGTGGCCGAGGTGACTGAGGCGCTCCAGTCACGGTCAGCACGGCCACTACGGTCGGGGGTTCGAATCCCCCCTCGGGCATGGATATTTGTGCCGTCTTTAGTCTTAGCTAGTTCATAAGTAGTTTGTAAGCTTAGGGACTGATGACCCCGTAGTGAAGTCCCATAAGTTGTACAAACATTTGAACATTTTTGATTCCCATCCCAGATCCTGTATCATTTACGTAACGCTGTCTCCCCTGTATCGTGACAATACGAAACGAGCTGCCCTTCTTTGGACTCTTTCGATGTCCTCCGTCAAACCCACCTGATAAGGATACCACACTGGGCTGCAATACTACAAAAATGGACGGACAAGCGTAGTGTATGCAGATTCTTTTGTAGTTCTGTTGCATGTTTTAAGGGTTCTGCCAATAAAACGCAGTCTCTGGTTCGCCTTTCCAACGACATTATTTACGTGTTCTTTCCAATTTAAGTCTGAAGTGATAGTAATTACTAGGTATTTTGTGGAGTTTACGGCCTTCAGTTTTGATTCATTTATCTTGTAAACAAAGCTAAACGGATTTCTTTTACTACTCATGTGGACGACTTCACACTTCTCATTACTTAGAGTCAATTGCCAATTTTTACACCATAGTGATATCTTATTCAGATCGTTCTGCAGTTCGTATTGATCTTCAGGGAATTTTACTAGACGGTAAATGAGCATCTGCAAAAACCTAAGAGAGCTACTTAGATTTTTCCCTAAATCGTTTATGTAAATAAACAGCAGAGGACCAATAACATTACTCTGTCGAACGCCCGATATCACCTCTGTTTTAGTCGATGCCTTACCGTCGATTACTACGAACTGTTTCCTCTCTGACAGGAAATCCTCTATCCAATCGCAAATTTGGGGCGATATACCATAACCACGCAATTTGATTAAAAGGCGTTTGTGAGGTACGGTGTCAAAAGCCTTCTGGAAATCAAGAAACACGGAATCGATTTGCGAACCCTTGTCGATAGCACCCATCACTTCGTGTGGATAAAGAGCTAGTTGTGTTTCGAATGAACGATATTTTCTAAATTCGTGTTGACCTTGGGTCAATAGATCGTTCTGTTGGAGATAATTCATAATATTTGAATACAGGATATGTTCCAAAACCCTGCTGCAAATTGACGTCAATGAAATAGGCCTGTAGTTTAGTGGGTTAGTCCTACTGCCTTTCTTAAATCTAGGTATGTCCTGTGCAACTTTCCAATCTTTTGGTACAGATCCTTCTTTGAGAGAGCAGTTGTATATGGCTGTTAAGTAAGGACCTATTTCGATTGCTTCTCTGTATAGTCGTGGATAATAGTTCGTTGTTTTAGATAAAAATTCCGTTTCGGAAAACTTCACTTCATGATTTCCTGATTGGAAAACATGTTCAGCTGGAGCTGGTTTCTCAACTGGGTAAAATTGGTGTAAGGTCAGAACGCTACCACCTGAGCTACGCCGACAGATGCTTTTTGTGTCCCGACTTCGTCGCCGCTTTTGTGTCCCAGCCTTGTCGTAGGTGTCGGTGTCCGAGTGGAATGTGACCGACACAGGAATAAAGACAGCACGCTGGTGCAGGTACGGAGGGGAGCAGCCAGAAACTAGAAACACTAGAGTAAATTAGAAAGATATATATTGCACAGAATGTAACAATACTTAACTTTTACATAGTAGTGCAGAATGTTGATACATAGTTGTTAGAGGCCTGCCTAGTGCCTGTACAATAGCAAAGTCTTCAATGGTGCCTATCTGATTACGAAGGTCCTAACTCGTTGCTATCTCAGTCCGAAGTGCCAGTGAACGATGTCCTTCAGTGGTGGCCACGAGCGAAGTTGTCGCAGAGGGCGCTCGTGGCTGTCGTCGTGAGAACGCCGCGCCGTGCGTGCCTGGCGGCGCGCGGCGAAAGTAAGTGGCGCGCACTTTGTACTTGTGCGACACCACAATGCTACCATTGTTCTAATTATTGGTACTTACGTGTACTTTGCAAAACTTCAAAGTCGATTTTCTCGACAATTATTGAGAGTTGCGTCGAATGGCTTTAGCTGATTATTATTTAAGTTCTGAACTTCACGTTACGTAAATATAAAGAAATTGTGAGATCCGACACCAATGTGATCTCCTTGTCAATCAGCAGGAGGTCCCGGATTCGAATCCCGGCCACAGCACAAATTTTAATTCAATACTTTCGCTTGTATCTAATTTATGTCTCGCTGTTGCTGCTGTTCAGTGACTTGTGTGTCCCGCTGTGGCTGTCCGGTCAGTGGACGGGTTGAGAGCACCTGCTGTCTGTACCCGCCGGCTGCCCCTGTATAATGCACGCCCCGCCACTCACTCGCGCAGCCAACACTTCACCGGCATCGACCGGTCGGACGTTTACTGTCGCACCGTGCCCCCACCGTCCTCAGGAGGGGTGGGTCCAAACCCTCCAACACAGACGCCGACGAGTTTCACCAACGAATTTCCACATGTCGTGACAACTTCATCAACGGAGAGAAGTCTTCAGGCGTTAAAATGATCTCAGGCGTGCCAGAAACAGTGTTATAGTACATTTTCTTTTCACACTGTATATAAATGAGGACCCCAGAGGTCACGGAATCTAAGTGATATTTTTGAAAAAAAAAAAAAAGATGTGGCGTGATACTACTAATCTATTCGCTAATAAAGAGATCCCAGTGATTTTACTGACAGTATGTGCCATCAAGCACGATGCCCCTTGACTGCTTGGTTGTTTGTAGTTGCGCTTTGGCGCACGAGGGATCCAATATCGCTAGGACCCCTTTATCACCAAACAGTGTGATTGATTCCGCGTGTGGAAGCAGTTATCAGTGCTATTCTAAAAGCGCGTGCAAAACAATTTTTCTAAAAACGCTTGACATATATAGCAGTAGGATAAGAAATTTCGAGAGGGAATTAAAGTTCAGGGAGAAGAAATAAAAACATTGTGGTTTGCCGATGATATAGTAATCATGTCAGAGACCGCAAAGGATCTGGAAGAGCAATTGAATGCAATGGACAATGTCCTGATAAGAGGTTATAAGATAAACATCAACAAGAGTAAAACAAGGATAATGGAATGTAGCGTCAGAAAATCAGGCCATTCTGGAGGAATTAAATTAGGTGATGAGGCTATAAAAGTAGCAGACGAGTTTTGTTAGTTTTGTTACTTGAGTTGCAAGATAACTTCTGATGGCGGAAGTAAAGAAGATATAAACTGCAGAATGGCTATGGGAAGAAAAGCGTTTCTGAAGAAGCGAAACTTGTTGACATCCAATATTAGTTTAAATGTTAGGAAGTCCTTTCTGAAAAGATTTGTATGGACTGCAGCATTGTATGTAAGTGAAGCGTGGACAATGAGTTCAGATAAAAACATGATAGAAGCTTTTGAAATGTAGTGCTACAGACGAATGATAAAAATTACATGGGCAGATCACGTAACTAATGAGGAGGTGTTCAACAGAATTGGGGAGAAAAGGAATTTCTGGCATATTCTAAGAGAAGGGTTAGGTTGGTGGGACACATTCTGAGACATCAAGGAATTGTCAACTTACCATTAGAAAGAAGCTTCTGAGGTAAAAATCGTACAGGGACACCGAGGGACGAATACAGTAAGCAGATTCAAAGGGATGTAGGTTACCGAAAGTATTCTCAGATGAAGCGACTTGCACAGGACAGGGTAGCGTGTACAGCTGCATCAAACCAGTCTGCGGACTGAAGACCACAACATTTCCGCGTGTGACAAACGGGAAAGGAAGGAGCCTCCAAATAAAATTCCAGCAAACAGAATTGCAATAATCTAGGAGGGTACAAGAAAATTTCCGATATACTCTAGTCATTATAATAGAGCAAAAGCTCCAAATCGAAAGTACTTACATTGAAATTTAAGTGTGGCAATGATTTATAAGATGTATGAAATATTTTCCCACGAAGACAAAATAGTGAAATCTGAAAGTGAAAGCTTTTTTTTACAGACCTCATTCCGATACCTGTGTAACTTCTGACAGGTTGCAGAGGAAAATTGTATATAGTATGCCTGATGAAAAAAAGACAGCTGAAGTTGAAAAAGGATTCATTTCAGGAAGGCAGAAGCAGCAAAAGAAGGCAAAAGGAAATGCAGGAATTAAAGGACGACAACCATGTTGCAATATGCACTGATCTTCTAAAGATGATGCCGACACCACATGTCACGAACTTTGTGGACAAAGAATCTCAGTATTCACAACTTAACCAGTAGTACCACCCCCATGAACCACAGACATTGCCGAGGTGGGGTGGCTTGCGTGCTTTAACGATACAGATAGCCGTACCGTAAGTGCAACCACAGCGGAGGGGTATCTGTGGAGAGGCCAGACAAACGTGTGGTTCCTGAAGAGGGGCAGCAGCCTTTTCATTAGTTACAGGGGCAATAGTCTGGATGATTGACTGAGCTGGCCTTGTAACATCAGCTAATGTGGCTTTGCCACACAGCTACTGCGAACGGCTGAAAGCAAGGGGAAACTACAGCCGTTACCTTTCCCGAGGACATGCAGCTCTACTGTATGAACATATGATGATGGCATCCTCTCGGGTAAAATATTCCGGAGGTAAAATAGTCCCCCATTCGGATCTCCGGGCGGGGACTACTCAGGAGGATGTGATCATCAGGAAAGACAATACTGGCATTCTACGGATCGGAATGTTAGATCCCTTAATAGAGTAGGGAAATTAGAAAATTTAAAACGGGAAATGGATAGGTTGAAGTTAGGTATAGTGGGGATTAGTGAAGTTCGGTGGCAGGATGAACAGGATTTCTGGTCAGGTGAGTACAGGATTATAAATACAAAATCAGTTGGGGGTATCACAGGAGCAGGATTGATAATGAATAAGAAAATAGGAATGCGGGTAAACCACTAAGAGCAGCACAGTGATCGCATTATCATTGTCAAGATAGATACGAAGCCAACACCGACAACAGTAGTACAGGTTTATATGCCAACTAGCTCTGCCGATGATGAGGAGATCTAAGAAATATATGAGGAGCTAAAGGAAATTATTCAGACAGTTAAGGGACAGGAAAACTTAATTGTTATGGGAGACTGGAATTCGGTAGTAGGAAAAGGAAGAGAAGGATAAATAGTAGGTGAATATGGACTGGTCAGAAGGAATGAAAGAGGAAGTCGCCTGGTAGAATTTTGCACGGAACATGATTTAATTGTAACAAACACCTGGTTGAATAATCATCACTTGGAAGAGACCAGGAGACACCGGAAGGTATCAGATAGATTTTATAATGGTAAAACATAGATTCCGGAACCAGGTGATAAACTGCAAGACATACCCAGGGGCAGATATAGACTCTGACCATAACATGTTAGTCATGAACTGTAGTCTGAAACCGGAAAAACTGCAGAAAGGTAGGAAAATAAGGAGATGGGACCTAGGTAAATTGAAGGAACGTGAAGTTCTGGTGAATTTCAGAGGGAGATTTAGGCAACAATTGACAGAAACAGGGGGAAATAAAACAGTAGAGGAGGAATGGGTAGTGAAGGCAGCAGAGGACAAAATAGGTAGAAAGGCAAGACCTAAAAAAATCCTTGGATAACACAGGAAATACTAAATTTAATTGATGAAAGGAGAAAATATAAAAATGCAGTAAATGAAACAGACAAAATGGAGTACAGACGACTAAGAAATGAGATTGATAGGAAGTGCAAAATGGCTAAGCAGGAGTGGCTAGAAGGCAAATGCAAGGATGTAAAATAATGTATAAATAGGGGAAAAATAGATACAGCCTACAGGAAAATAAGAGAGATATTTGGGGACAAAAAATGAAATTCTACAAATATCAAGAACTCAGATGGGAAACCAGTTCTCAGCAAAGAAAGGAAAGCTGAAAGGAAGAAAAAGTACATAGAACAGCTCTACAAAGGAAATGAACTCGGAGACGATGTTGTAGGAAGGGAAGAGGAAGTAGATCAAGATGGAATAGGAGATACTATACTGAGAGATGAATTTGACAGAGCCCTGAAAGACCTAGGTCGGAACAAGGCCCCAGGAGTAGATGACATACCCTCAGAGCTACTAAAGTCTCTGGGAGAGCCAGCCATGACATAACTATTTGAACTGGTGTGTAGGATGTATGAGACAGGCGAAATACCCTCAGACTTTAATAAAACTGTAATAATCCCCATTCAAAAGAAATCAGGCGCAGACAGGTGTGTAAACTACGGAACCACCAGTTTGATAATTCATGGTTGCAAAATTTTAACACGAAATATCTACAGGAGAATGGAAAAGCTGGTAGAATCTGACCTCGGGGAAGATCACTTTGGATTCAGGAGGAACGTAGGCAATACTCACTTTACGTCTTATCTTAGAATATAGATTAAGGAAAGGCAAACCTACATTTTTAGCTTTTGTAGATTTGGAGAAAGCTTTTGACAATGTTGACTGGAATACACTCTTTCAAATTCTGAAGTCATCAGGGGTAAAATATAGGGAAAGGAGAGTTATTGACAACTTGTACAAAAGCCAGACCGCAGTTATTAGACTCGAATGGCATGAAAGGCAAGCATCAGTTGGGAAGGGAGTAAGACAGGGTTGTAGCCTTTCTCCGATGTTATTCAATTTGTACATTGAGCAGGCGGTGAAGGAAAGCAAGGAAAAATTTGGAATAGGGATTACAGGGGAAGAAATAAAAACATTGCGTTTTGCTGATGACATTGTAATTTCGTCAGAGACAGCAAAGGACCTGGAAGAGCAGTTGAATGGAATGGACAGTGTGTTTAAGAGAGCGTATAAAATGAACATTAACAAGAGCAAAACTACGTTAATGGAGTGCAGCCTAAGAAAATCAGGCGATGCTGAAGGAATTAGATTAGGTAAAGAAACAATGAAGGTGGTAGATGAGTTTTGTTACTTGGGTAGTAAAATAACATGCGATGGTCGCAGTACAGAGGATATAAAATTCAGAATGGCAATGGGAAGAAAAGCATTTTTGAAAAAGAGAAATTTGCTAACATCGAATATTAATTTAAGGGTAAGGAAGTGTTTTCTGAAGGGATTTGTGTGGAGTGTTGCCTTGTTGTTGGAGTGAAACATGGACGATAAGCAGTGCGGGCAGGAAGAGAATCGAGGCTTTTGAAATGTGGTGCTACAGAAGAATGCTGAAGATTAGGTGGGTAGATCACATAACTAATGAAGAGGTACTGAACAGAATTGGCGAGAAAAGGAATTTTTGGCATACCCTGACTAAAAGTAGGGATCGATTGGTAGGACACATTCTTAGACATCGAGGAATCGTAAATTTACCATTGGAGGGAAGTGTGTGGGGTAAAAATCGCAGAGGGAGACGAAGAGACGCATATAGTAAGCAGATTCAAGTGGATGTGGGTTGCCGTTCTTAAGAGGAGATGAAAAGGCTTGCTCAGGATAGAGTAGGGTGGAGAGCTGCATCAAACCAGTCTCCGGACTGAAGACCATAACAACAACAACAACAACAACCATGGCATCGATATTTGTGCCGTCCTTAGTATAAGGTAGTTGATAAGTAGTTTGTAAGTTTAGGGACTGATGACCCCGTAGTTAAGTCCCATAAGCTTAACAAACATTTGAAACCTTTCACTACTGAGTACTTTAATCTACCAGGCAACTGACCAATCTTAAAGGAAAAATTACAGAACACTGTTACCTGGAATTATTTTTTCTCATTTATTTCCCGATTGGCGACTTTCGTGCGCGTTTAACCAGGCAGATACGTGGACACTGGTGCAGGTACGCTTTTACGCTGCTGCGGTCCGAACTATGTGCACGGCTGGTCTCATTGGAGCCATGCCGGCGGTATCGGGTATCGAACCCCGATACGCCGGCCCGCCCGCCTGCCGGGACGTCGCCATGTGACGCCGGATGACCTGCTCCGCCGTCATAAACCTGACCACCCGCGAGCCGCACTAAAAGTCAGCGTGCGCGCTCGCCCACGCCACTCGGCGCTGACTTGTGGCCGAGGTGTCGCGTCTGTCGCCAAAGTTACGTCCCGCGGTCTCTGTGTGCCACGGCGGGACTTAAATTACACAGGATTAATGCTGGAAATTACCTGTCGCTTCTGACTCGTGACTCCGTATTTTCCAGTTGTAGCAAACTTCTCACCCTCTAGATATCGCGATAAGTTATTCGTAATATTCCGGACCCGCTGAGTCTAATATGTCATTTACAGACATTGCAAAGTATTAATTCCCAAAACGCTGCTTTTTAATAAATTATTTAATTCGAAAGGCCTTTTTCGACAATAATGTCATCGTCAGATTAACTGTAACATACATAGTTGGCATACTATCTTACCTTAGTATATATACAGGGTGTCCCAGCTATCTTGTCCAGCCAAAATATCTCTGGAACAATAACAGCTATTGGAAAACGACTTTCACCGGTATCAGTGTACGGCTGGGGCCCATGAATGTACATATTTGGAAACATACTAAAACGAAAGCAAATGTGTTTTTTAACACAAACTTATTTTTTTATTTTTATTTTTTATTTATTTATTTATTTATTTATTTATTTATTTTTATTTTATTTTATTTTTTTTTTTTTTTTTTTTTTGTAAATGGACACTCTATATTTTTTTCTTCAGCAATCCATAGCATGACAAATCACATAAATAATGGCGTTGATTGCATCGCAATATTCCAGTTACATCCCGAGATATTGCGACGAGAAGTTGAAGCTTGAAAAACCCGAAATACGCTGCAAGCGCACGTCCTGAGGCTCAGGCGTGAACCCCATGCTGCCCGTAATCGCGATGTGATTGACATGCGTAATCGCACTTCCATACTTACCAAGATGTCCGAAACGAATAATACGGTCTGCTGCCATCCTGTATTAAAGTTGTACATTCCAGCAGGTATTTATCCCATAGGCTAGGGGTGATGCGGTTCTGTAACATATCTGTGAACCGCAACGTTAGTCACAAATTTAACTTCGCTTATCGTTAATCCATTACTAATAAGGTAATGCCGTTCAACGTTAAGACTTTACTTTACTGTAGATCTAGCACAAGTGACAGTGAAACATTCACTCATAACAGTAAAATTCATGTTGATGGTTTAAGTGAAATGAGCAAGTGGACTAAAGGTTTTACAGTTGTTTAGGTAAAAGTGTTTTGATCTGGTAAGTTCAGGTAAGACATAGAAGATGAATGTAAACATGTTTAACCAATTAGTTTTATTATCACATAATTATCAATGTTATGTTTATCTAATGCGTTACATGTCAAATTCTTTCAAACAAATGTTTCTGAATATCACTGGGTAAAATGGCCCTTTGTAGAAACTTGCATTGTGATGCCAGCACTACATACTAAAGATAGCGTTCACATATCTTGCTCAAAATGATAACCATTGGCCTGCATACACAGGGTCACTCTGCAGATGAAGGATGCCCTACTTCGTGCTACTCTTTCCTCTTTGATGGCTGTACAAGCATCAATAATGCGTTGTTTCATGTCCTCTGGTGTTGTTGGTTCATGTTGGTAAACAGCATCCTTCACTGCTCCCCAAAGAAAAAAATCCAGCGGTGTAAGGTCCTGAGATCGGGCAGGCCACCTAACTGGGCCACCACGTCCAATCCACCTACCAGGGAACTTACGGTTCAGAAGTCGTCGTGCTCTTAAGTCGTCATGTGCAGGGCATCCGTCATAAGTATGGAAGTGCGATTACGCATGTCAATCACATCGCGATCACGGACAGCATGGGGTTCACGCCTGAGCCTCAGGACGTGCGCTAGCAGCGTATTTCGGATTTTTCAAGTGCCAACTTCTCGTCGCAATATCTCGGGATGTAATTGGAATATTTCGATGCAATCAACGCCATTGTTTATGTGATTTGTCATGCTATGGATTGCTGAAGAAAAAATATAGGGTGTCCATTAAAAAAAACATAAGTTTGTGTTAAAACACACATTTGCTTTCGTTTCAGAATTATTTCCAAATATGTACATTCATGGGCCCCAGCCGTACATTGATACCGGTGAAAGTCGTTTTCCAATAGCCGTTATTGTCCCTACTTACAGTAGGTCTGGGCAAATGATACTCGCGTTCGAACATGCTCGGGGTTTCCCGATACGGCACAAAACTCGAGACATTATCGAACTGTTCGAACACTCATATAGTAAATGACTCGCACTGCGTATCTGCTAACAATACGCGGGAAATTTTGAAGTTACTGGGCTATCGTTTTGCTCAGAACTAATTTCATAGGAAGTACAAGTATATGTAAAAGAAAAGAAGGGCATAACTATGTAAAACGGTTTTTTTCCCTTCTTCTTCAATAGTGCACACGTGACCTGTCTGGCATCACTGCAAGATATGATCCATCGATAAACAAAATATCTGCTACTATGACAGAACTAATGCAACACATTACTGAAGCCTAACATTCAAAGAAAAAATTTTAATCCTTCATAAGTAGAAATTACATTTAATGTGATTATAAGAGATAGGTTGCAAACGACCATTCCATCACCTGTTCATGCGGTACAGTAACAGAGAAACCTTTTAATAGGTTCCAAAATAAGACGAAAAGAGATGAAATAGGGGAAACATTAGAAATTTAATGCCCAATAAAGGAAATAAGTCATATAAAAATAAACTGTAATTGCAACCTCGGAAGCAACGTTGCACGAGCTGCTGTGTACGTAGTATCAACAGGCGTCGCTAGATAGCAGCACTAGAATTTTAAATCGGGATTACTATCGTTTACTTATAGCCTACATTAGTTACTATTTTTACATATGACCTGCACCCTAGAAGCTACTATAGTCGGAATTTAACACTTACTAAGCCCCATAGTACATTGACACCCTATCTTCGTTATAAATCGTATACCGCACAGCACCGTAACGATTTATGAATACCATCGTTGTAAATAGTACCTAATGGCATTGCTACATAGCGCCGTGATCGAATGTTCGAACATTTCCCGAGATTTCCCGAACTGTGACGTAAATTGTTCGAACAGTTCGAGTCCGATTGTGCACTGTGGTAAAGGGGGTCGAAGATATGGGAGTTGAAACTTACCGACTTCTATGAAATTCGACGTGTGGGTGTCAATATTTTGCTTTTCAGCAAAAAGTACACAACGGAGACGAACGATCTGTCTGTGCTGTTGCAGTACAAAGTCTCCCGTTGTACACCATAGCAGTTCCGCGTCGATAACTGTAAAAGTGTGGAAGATACAGTGGTTGAAAGTCTTCAGCTTATATAAAATTCAGACTGAAGACCAGCAATGACTTTTGACACTGGAATAGCAAGGAGGTTACATACAGCGAAACGTGATGCACATTCTTCAGTTATTTTTCTGCAACAAGCGTAAGCAGAAAGAAAAATAAAACTACCAAGAAAGATGCCAGTGTCTAAGAAATACATTTCGCGTTCTCGCTTCGTTTCTAAAAAAGACATAAATGGCACTGATAAGTGAATCTGTACACGATAAAACTTAAAATTTGTAGACGTTGTTTATCTTACACTGTAGGCATCAGCGATTTTTCGCTATTCCAATCTCTAATGCACTTTTGAAGCAAGAAATACAAAACTTCGGATTTAGATTTTTGATTCGAATTTTAAAAAACATATGTTTCGATATTTTTGGAAATTTAACCATTAAGAGGGTGAAATAAGGGAAATTCTTTTAAGGATGCTACTAAGACTATTTTTATCATAGAAATGCGAAAATTTGGATTTGGAACCATGGTTAGAATTTTAAGAAAAGTGTTTCGGGATGTTTTGAATTCTGCCATCAATGGTGCAATAGGGGGTGGCAAGTCATATACAAATAATTGATTAGGAAAGCATATTAAAGCGAAATCCATGAAACTTTATATTTAGATGTAGAAACAACCATTGCAGACCATCCAGTCTACGCATGCGAAGAACCAGAAATTAAGCAAGTGTATATGTATATATACAGCTGCATAAGGAGCTACAACAACAAAACGTGTGTTACATAAGAATCAAGCAGATCACATAAACAGAGATCTTACAAGGATAACAATATCTACCACTTTATGTATAAAGTACATGTTTCTGACTTACAATTATCCCGCTGTATATAAAATAGTATACCGACCTATGTATGTTACAGTTAACCTGATGACGGCATTCTCGCCGAAACAGGCCTGTCGAATTATGTAATTTATTAATAAGCAGCGTCTAGGGAATAGTTTACAATATCTCAAAGCGATAAGTTATTGTTGTGAAATACTAATAGCGTTTATTTACAGAATAATGGGAAAACTGGTAGAAGCCGACTGGGAAGATCACTTTGGATTTAGCAGAAGTGTGGAAACACGCTATGGAACAGTGTCTCTAAAGGTTGTCTTAGAAGATACTTTGTGGAAAGTCAAAGCTAGATTTATAGCGTTTATGGAGTTTGAAAAACCTTAAGACGCTGTCCATTTGATTACACTATTAAATTCTGAGTTTACAAATGGTACAAAAACCTGATAACAGTTATTCATTCAGCAACCAGTAATGGGAACCGAAATTTCCTTGTAATCTATGGCCAGTGTTCTACAATCCTTACAGTGAGCAATATGTGAAGGATACAAAAAGGAAATCTGGAAAGGCAATTAAGGCAATTAATGTTCATTTTCAAAAAACAATAATTAGTTTGCAGATTACATGGTAATTCTGTGGGAAATACGAAAGACGTTAGTAGTTGAATGAAATGGTCTTGAAAGGACATTATAAGATCAACTTAAACGAGATCAAAACAGCAGAATGGAACGAAATCGAATTAAATCAGAGGATCCTCAACTGTTTGGTTAAGGAAACTGTGACTGGGCGGCGACATGGTTTGGTTTGTGACTGGGGTGACCGTTGTGTTGACATCGCTTTATATTTGGCTTCAACTTACGACTTTTAAGCTGTAGATTACGTCTTGATTTTCACAGTTGTATTAGATGTATAAGTTCAAAATTCTGTTTGTCACCTCAGTATGAAAATTAAGTTGGTAGACATGGTACTTCTTCGCAGTTAATAACATTTATATCTTTGTTGAATTTTTCACTGTAAATATTGGTTCAGGATTTTATTTAAAACTTAAAAGATCTTTTTTTATTATTTTATTTTTATTTTATTTTATTTTATTTGTTTGAGGATGAAAATCCGTTTCTCAGGGGCTGATATTTAATAAACCAAAGAATAAAAATTCTAACCATTGAGTCCCGGTAGTTCAGATAATTTGACGCCCATCACAAAGATAATGTTGCTTGATCCTTTTCCTTTATAGAATTATTCTTTAGGAAATTTCACCTAAGTTTCTCCTGACCACTAATGTTAGATATATGCCTTCACTTTTAGAATATGCTGGGACAATATTTGGGAACTAAATACTCCAATAACTTTTTAAGGTTCATAAATTCTCTGTTCTGAAATCAATAGTTCCATTCATAACACCTTCACAGTCACTTTAGAAGTTCACAATTCGTGATTATTTTCGTCCAAGTTTGTTTGTATTAATCTCTCTCAAGAATGTTCATCAGTTATTACGGGGGGCAGAAGTTTCTAATTCTTCCGTCCTAGCCTATCCTGATCAAAGTCCAAAGATAATGTTCGCTTTCGCGTATGATAACGATATAAGAGTGTAGATTAAATGTTAGATATTTTCTCGTTTTTTTCCTATCTTGGAATGAAACCAAGCTAAGTACTGAGAGATACTTCCTCTGAAAGCTGAGCACATAGAGAGCTGAGCACATAGAGAAAGAGTAACTCAACTGCGGGTACTATTTATAATAGCAGTCTGACAAATGATCTCTGATATACGAGATGTTTTGACCTAAGTAGTCTCTGGATACTATTACTCTGAATTACGCTGATGGAATTTGAATTTAGTAAAAATTTTGAAAAATGAGAAAATTCTGCCACTTAACAAATTATTAAATTACAACGATGAAAAATGTCGGAATACCGTGATGCTAATGCTGTGATCGCGATGTAGTGTTACAAGACGAGACACGAAGTGCTAGATGTTGCCATACCTTGACAATAAAATAACGATAGATGAACGAAAGGTCGAATGCCAATTGCAAGAAAATCATTTCTGAAGAAATAAATTTGTCAACAACAAATGTATATCTAAGTATTAGTAATATATTTGTAAAGGTGTATGTCTAGAAAGTAGACTAGCACCGCAGTGAAACGTGGAAGCTTAACAGTTCAGACAAGGAGATGGTAGAAGGTTTCGACGTGTGGAGCAACAGCAGAATGCTGATCACTACACGGCTAGTTGCGTAAATAATGAGGTAATAATAAAAAGAGTTTGAGAGAATATAAAACTGTGACAACTTGACTAAAACATAGATTCGTCCTTAGGACTCACAGGGAACCAATATGGGAAATACTTAATTGATTAACGAAAGGAGGTCGGGGTAGAAATCACAGTGGCAAACCACGTCGTAAGTACAGAAAGTGCATTTAAATGGATATCGGTTGCAGTTGTTATTCCCACACCAGTGTTCGAACTGAATAATTACATAAGTTGTACGAAGCATGTCCGAAAAGTAAGTTTCCCTTTTTTATAAATAAAATTGACATAGAAGTTGCACTGCAGATTAAACAGTATATCCTCTTAGAGTTATTCAAATCAGTGAAGATTTATTTTGAAACAGTCAATATGGAGTTCCGAAATTATTACATTTGCATATCAATAGGCCAAGCGCTACTGACTTCAATGCAGGTTGTATGCCTATACATAGCGACTCGGCACAGGCGGAGGAACACATCTTGCAGTGTGGACTTTGACTTCCACTGGCTCCACCTGCAAGAAGTAGTGACCTTAGACTAGTTATTTGATGATGTTTGTATATGCGGGAATGGCTTGTTTTGTTTGGCATGAGGTTCGCCTCAAGCGCAGGCTGCCCGGAACAAGGTCGTGTTGTGTGGGTTGTCGGCACGTAAGGGATTTCTTTAAGCCGGCATAACAAGCTTAATACATCATTTAACAAACATTATTCCATAATTCGAGACGGCTGTCAACTTACCAACCTGATGTTTCTCTCTGTGGAGGAATACGAAATGTGATACACCTTCTCACATTTTATTTTATTTATTTATTATTTAACATGTCCCACTACATAGTAATATGACATGTTTGATGGTTAGATTCAGGCGGTTACATCAGGTATTTTTGCAAACACAAGTACAGTACATAAGTTGACAGGGTTTACAAAGGAACGAACGATTTTATACATGAGAAAATCGTATTTAATTACAAAAACTGTAAAAGTCTGTAGTGTATTTATGTACCAAGTCATATTTACTGACGGCCGTCCTTCTCCTTTGGCAGCTATTTTTTTTCCTGAGATGGTCCCTCCCTTTCAATAATTTGCAGCAGTGAAAAAGCACGTGGTCAATACTTTTTACAGCTCTGTTACGTGTGCACGTTCCGTCTTCAATTATTCTGAACCGCTGATAACAGGTTTTTAGTTTTCCATGACCTGTTAACATTGCTGTAAAATTCAGAGATATTGGAAGTTTCATCATTAAACGTTGTCGGATCGTAGGAAACTACGGTTTAGTGCTTCCCCCGTTTTTTGTTCTTTGCCACTTAATGTCCCATTTGTTCCTAAATTCTTCTCGAAGTTTCTTCTTTACGGCACTTGTAGGTATTTTGTTATAGCGTATTGAATCCTGCTGTCGGTGTGAATTACTGCAGTTGTATCAATATTCGAGAGACTGGTTATTAACACAAGAGCATTGAGGATGGCAAATTGTTCCGTTTGATTGTATGAGCACTCATTACACAGTTTTACCTGTATCTATCTCTTATTTACAAATATTGCTATCCCCGAACCCACTCCGTCGTCTGATTTGCTTCCATCTGTGTATACTTCAACAGCGTAGCTTTTGCTGGCGTCCTTCTCAGTTATCCTCGTAACGTCTGCCGGGTGTGCCCAGCTTCTGTACTCTAGGGTGATGTCGATTGTCTATTTGGCGTCTTTGGTTTTGACGAGGTTATAATATTTAGCTATTTCCTGTATCTTAAGTGTTATAGCCATGAGACCTGATAAAACGCAAAGTGCTTCACTGGATGTCGTTCTGTAAGCTTTGCCCATCTGTACATTGATAAACCGTTGAACTCTATTAATTTTGGTACGGTTGTATTGTCGCTCTAGTGCGTGTATCCACATCGGTGAGCCGTTGAAGCATTTTGTTATTAAGGTATATTGCGATTGTCGATGAGGCAAATTTCTTTTTCCCGGTGATAAGCATAGGTTTTGATTTTTGTTCGTTGAATTGGAGTTTATTATTACTGGCGCAAGTCGATATTAATTCTGAGCGGCAAGAGGACTCTCCCCTTTCGTTAGTACAATCAGATCGCACAGCCGTGTTTTACGGGCCTATTTAGACTTTCCTGTATTTATTTTTATTTTATGCAAACATTCCAAACAAAAATAATAAAAATATAAATAATAATGAGTTATGGAGGGTTACGCCTTATTGTGATAATATCTATGCACTCTACAGGTAATATTATCTCTGACCATGTTTTAACAATTCGCCAAAATTATTTGATATTTGAGTTTAGTTTTTTAACTTTACCTCTTGAAACAATTATTTTAATATATCATCCAAATTTTCATTATTTTGTAGCGTTAAAATATTATGACCTCTGCAGCCATGATAGTTTGTACTCTTCTTCAAGTTTACCTAGAAAGCTGCACAGTGATTGCATGGGTGCGTTCACAGGTGGCCCGGCCTGTGATAGGGTAGGATAAGCCTGTGACAGGTCTGGAATAGGAAGTGCTGGGTGGGTGGATTGTAGGGGTGGGAGTGTGAGGCGCGGCGCGGCGACTCGAGCGCACCGAGAATTTCTGGAGCTGCCCGCGCTCGAGCAGTTCTCGAGAAGAGAAGCTCGCGAGAATCGGTTGACTGCGGCAGCGCGCCTCAAGACGCCACGGGCTGAGGTTATTTGCAGCGCTCGCAACTTTTAAATGTAGGCGCTTAACACAAGAAAACCCAAGTCACCCGGCTGCCAGTGCTTTACGGAGGATGGAGATATCTGTTGTTAAGCTCCGTAGTGTGGCAAAAAATACAACAGGCGGGGTGTAACACATTTAAAATGACACATATGTAGGAGTCGAACAGAAAAGTTCACGGATAAAAAGGTGTACGCTTATATTCATACAAGTCAGACAAAATACCGAGCTATTATGTACGTATGTTATCCATTCAGACTACATTAAAAGGAAATTCGGTAAAAAGGTTGTACAGTAGCTGAAACGGTCTGCGAGGATCGGAAAACAATAATTTTTAATTTGGCTGCCATAACATCCAAAAGGCATCAAAATGATCACTATCCAAACTTTTGATCAGAATGAGGACACAACAACCAACAGTACTGTAGTTGTAAATTGTGGTGGCTGTGGTTTTAGTACCAGAGGTTTAAGCTGAAAAAAGGACGAAAGATTAGGTACATAACGCTGACTAATACTGTAAGCTCTGCGGATTTTTTCCTACAATTAGTAAATGTATGTAAGGACTTTTTGGGTGTAGCATGTTGTAGCGTTTTTCTATCATGTAAGTATAAATACATGCGGAATGCATATTGGGTTTTGGGTACCAATGAAGTTCTTGTTGCCTGTAAGATCCATGTCATAATAATAATCCTATGTAAGGGGTATATAACAGTAATAATAATAATAAGCCGTCTTCAGTCACAATACTTTCTTTTTATTCTCCGACGCGTTTCGGAGCTATAACTCCATTTTCGAGAACTTTATTACTGTATTTTTGCGCTACATCTGCTTCAGTTTTTCACCTAACGGCAGAGAACGACACAGTTGTTAGTTGCCGCAGGCGTTAATGCAGGGATCTTACAGGATGTCGAGAAAAGAGCTCCCTGATTTCAAATTAAATATCTCGAAAACAGAGCAGCAAACGGTATGTTTATTCTGAAAGCTGTAAGAAGTTTATACAGCAGTTTGAAATAATAGTTACAAAAGCTGCTAACAGATGCCGCTGTAATCGCCATACGTAAGGCCTAGTATAAATAGTGATCCGAAGCCCAGAGCCATCACTTCCACTATTGAAACCTGAAAGGAGAAGGAGATTAAAACCATGTACTCCACTGAACAACGCGTTTTTCTGGTGCTAGAGTACCACAGGTTAGAAGAGAGTCCTACGGCAACAAGATCAAGTTTTCAAGCACGATTTAATGTTGGAAAAGGACCCGATGCGAAAACCATTCCAACGCTCTTCGCAAAATTTCAACGAACAGGCAGCGTAGCTGATGATCTAGTGGGGCATGTTGGCCGCAAGAAAACCGCAGTTACGCCTGAAAATATCGCCACAATTTCTGGAATTATTGAGCGAAAACCAATGTCATCCGTCCGTAGAATTGCATCTGAGACTGGTTTGAAGCGTTCCAGCATGCAGAAAATACTGAGAAAGAGCCTACACATGTTTCCATTCAAAATTCAAACGCACCAGGCCATACCCGAACGAGCTGTACAACAAAGGGTTGCCTTTGCTAATCGGATGCTCACAATGGTTGATAGTGAAGGATTTGATGTTGGCTGCATCTGGTTTACAGATGAAGCACACTTCCACCTGAATGGATACGTGAATAAGCAGAACTGGCGATTTTGGGGTTCCAAAAAGCCATATTGGTGTGAAGCAAAACCCCTGATTCTCCTAAAGTTACTGTGTGGATTGAAGTATGCAGCGGAGGCATTATTGGCCCTTTTTTCATTCGAGAAACGGTCACTGGTGCACGTTACGTTGCAATTTTGGAACAATTTGTCGCCACACAGCAAACGTTAGAGGATCGACCAGGTACTGAATGATTTATGCAAGATGGAGCCCGACCACATCGGACCGAACAAGTGTTTCGCTTTCTTGAGGAATACTTCGGGAATCAAGTCATTGCTTTGGAATATCCCAAGTTTACTGGTGCAGGCATGGATTGGCCTCCATATTCGCCGAACTTGATTCTCTGTGGCTTTTTTTTTGTGGGGCACAGTGAAAGACATGGTCTACCCGAATCATTCTGCCATGCTGGACGAGCTTGAATCGGCGATCTCTGTGGCATGTGAATCCATTTCGGTTGAGACACTACGAAATGTGATGGCGAATTTCATTCTTCGTTTGCGCCACCTCTGTAGTGCCAATGGTGAACATTTTGAAAACATTGTGATGTGATTGTTTGCAAAAAGTGTTTTGATGTACGATTATTTCACTTACGTATGCTAATATGAGCTATACAGCGCACAGCGGCATCTGTTAGCAGCTTTTGTAACTATTATTTCAAATTGCTGTATAAACTTCTTACAGCTTTGACAATAAACATACCGTTTGCTGCATTCCTCTATCGATCTTTGTTTTCGAGATATTTAATTTTTAAATCAGGGAGCCCTTTTCTCGACACCCTGTATAATAAACATACAGTGAAGAATGTGAATTGTTACCTGCATTTGTCGTGATGAAATTATCTCCTGGTGAAATAAATAATCAAGACAGTGCAATTATTGTGACTGAAGACGGCTTTTTGTTATTATAATATACCCCTAACCTAAACGGTACAGTCAGGGACAGACCACGGCGAAATGTCGATTAATAATAATAATGTATTAATCCTATGATATTTGTCTTCAGCGAAACATTCTACCATTAATATGAATAATAGAAACAATTCAGTTCGTTTCTTGCACGTACGGAAGACGATTGCGACTGCAATGTCGCAGTGTTTCGTTGTAGAAAATGTTCAAATGTCTGTAAATCTATCGGACGAAACTGCGTGGTGATCTGTCTGTAGCTTACAAACTACTTAAACCTAGGTAAACTAACCTAAGGATAACACACACACACACACACACACACACACACACACATGCCCCAGGGAGGACTCGGACCTCCACGGCGAGCAATCGCGCGCTCCGCAGCGAGACGCTTTAGACCGCTTGGCTACTCCACCGCGGCTTCGTTGTAGAGCAGCACTGTCAACATCATGTCGAGAGTACGCGAGAATTTATCGAGAAATTGGCCCAGCGTCGCGCGTTTCTCGAGAGCGCTCATAGCGCGTCCCTAGTGGATTGGACAGGTTTTGCAGCGATTATATTTATCTGGAGACCAAACAGGTCTCTGGACACTGGGTTGTTATCTGGACACTGGGTTGCAAGTAAAGGATTTGAAACATTAACGGCTGTTGACAAAATCAGCGGTGTTGTGGTCGTGGAAGCAGCAGCGCGAGATCCGTGGCCGCGCGCGATGAAAACTTGAAGCGGCGCTGAATTATTGTGCAGCCGGCCAGCGGTGACGTCACGCAGACCGGGCTGTGCCGTGCCGGCAGTGCGGCCATGACGCTTTGATGGCGCGCCGTAGCCGTCCGTCGGCGGCGGAGCGGCGGAGCGCGCTGCATTATTGAAGGCACCAGGACAGGCCAAGCCGGGAGAGGGCGGCGGGTCCAACGGCCTCTGCTGGCGGCTAGGCCGGCACCACACCGGTGCATTAAGCGAGGCCAGCGAGAAAGACGGGCCGCGGCGCGCACGTCGTAAGGCAGTCCTAAGGCCGCTTTTACGAATGCCGGACACTTGCCACGCCGGACTTTTGCCACGCCGGGCATTTGCCACACCCGATCCTTCGCCAGGTAGTTGGATTAGTGGCCCCTCAGGCTAGGGACGACCTTCCCCGTGCTACTGCTGTTTGTTTCCAAACCTCCGTCTTCGCGTCTTACTCGATACAGACAATACGAAAGATATCTTTTTCTACGATATCTCGCCAATATGTACAGCTTCTTTTCAATATCCCGAAATCGAAATATTTATAACTTTTGGGAAACTAAAGCATTGCCGTCGTCTATGTCTAGGTGTAATTAGTTCTTCCAACAACAAATATGGATCCATTCTCGCTCCGTCTGTACGGTAGCTTTCCTGATTGAGATACAAACAGTCCATTTCCGTGGAAGGAACACGAAAGGAACGATATAAAGATAATTCGAAATGTACTTTGATCATTCCAGCGTTTGTTGTTTCAAATGTTTGTATAGCTTATGGGACTTAACTACGGGGTCATCAGTCCCTAAACTTACAAACTACTTATGAACTAGCTAAGGCTAAGGACGGCACAAATATGCATGCCCGAGGGGGATTCGAACCCCCGACCGTAGCGGCCGTGCAGACCATGACTGGAGCGCCTCAGTCCCCTCGGCCACCGCGGCCGGGGCCATTCAACTGCCATCACTGCATTTGTACATATATTAACCAGCTAAAAAATGCTCCTGCCGGAGCACAAAAGGCGAATATGTTCTCTGACACAAAGGGGGGAACCAGCTGCCTCAGTCCTCATTACGACTTCCTGCCCAAAAATTTTGGCATGCGAACATAGTCGCGCACTTTTAGCGCAGAACTTTGTAAATACTTTTGCCCCGTTACGCCGTCATAGCAATGTCAGTGTCTATACATGTCTCTGTCCGTTTGTTTGCTGTCTGCCTGTGAGATTACCGCCCAATAGAAATACTGGTAATTAATAGCATTTGATAATTAAACAGTATGAAGTTCACTGCAAACATTGACCATGCCAATGCACTAAATGTTACACAATTTTAATCTTATTAATTAAGGTAGCAATGTATGTACACAGTTGGGTGACAACATTTATAGTTAGGCCATAGGTAGAAATTCTCCACGTTGAGATTTGCTGTGTGCTTGTAGCTGACGGGAGGCCAGCGAGCAGGCCGATGTTGGTGGCTTGTTCCAACTTAGGATTTTACAGTTCGTTTCTGGTGAGGGGAGAGAGGGACAATGGCGAGTGCCAGGCACAGTGCAGTGCACAAATATTGTAATACTACTGGCATTTGAAGTAATAAGATGCAGTTAGGAACCTTTAAGGCCCTCATTACAAAATAGCCTGTTGATAAATAAACAATACATTAGCTGATATAGTCACATCTAACGTAATATATTTAATTGACAATGAAAAGTAATAAATTACCAACGAAGACAAGACAGTTACACAACTAGCATGGCAATGTTTGTTTATAAAAATAATATATTAACTATTTCTCATTTTATTTTCAATTAATCTTTTGTATTTTATCTTGAAGTATTCAGTTAAATCACTTATCTGTGGTATAAGAAATTGCACAATTATGATAAACAGTACAAAGGATGTTTATATTAATATAAAAACGTAAGAAAATATTTGTTTAATGTGTAGTGTAATTATTTTGATTTTAAGTAAAGTTTTAGAAATGTATTGGCTGAGCGCTGTACGTTGGCAAATCGGTTACAACAGCTTACATGGGGAAGTTGATGACGTAGGGGAAAAAACCCCAGCAGTTGGGTTTTGGCGCACGCGCGCGCGAGGGCAGGAAGTGAGGACTCCAGAGAGCACGTGGTGTGGCTGGCCTGGCGGGGTCGCTCTGCCTCAGTCGGCATGTGGATCTCGAGGTGGTAACTTGAGTTTTGTGTGTGGCAATCGCCACGTGTGGTTGCTCGTCGTAGACTGCACCAAGTTAAATCGAGTGCTACTGTGTGTTTGTGAATAATTAGCCAGTGCAACAAGGTGTGCATCGTATTGAATTAAAGTGACTGTGATTTGTTAATGTTACACGTGTCGTCGCATAGGCATGAACATAAACGGTGTTTGAGACAGCCACGTGGTGTGAAATCAATTCGCGACAAATATTCATTTTGTCTGGGGGCTCACGAGCTATAACTTTATTTGGTACATTTACCGACGTACAGACGCGACAGCCACAGGGTTCAAGTATTGTGAAATAAACAACATAAAGTGAACTTTCACGTGTTTTCTAAAATATTAGTTAGTACACCCCTTTCTCTCATGAACTTGAACTTATTATGAATTTGTTTTGTTAATCATATGCAGGGAAGGAAAGCTGCGAACGTGTGATATCATCCCCTAGAAAACGAGTCAAACAGTCGCAATAACAGTTCCAGTGTTTTTGCATGTTTATGAATTTGGTTCGCAGCTGGTGGTTGTGAGTTTCAAAAATTAATCTTTCCCTATTTTAAACTCTCACCCCGACCTTCACGCTCGCATGCCCCACTGCCGCTTTCTGTCTGTGTCAAACTTCCAACGTCTTCATCCCTTTCCCTCGCGATTCCTCACCGCTGTCTGTTTCTGCCACTTTCATCGTCTCTCTGTCCCACTGACGTTGTGCCACTCACTTCCTGTTCTGTTTTCAGTATCCTTTCTTTCTCACTTAGAGCCAACTTTCATTGTGTTCAATCACGATTGTCTCCTTTACACATATGTCCATGGGGATGGTTTGCTGCGGTTTGACCTGTAGACGGGAAAAGTTTAGCACGTGGGTACTGGGGAAGGACAAATTGGATAAATAGTTTCGTGCTTTAGTACTGAAGAGCCGCACGCTCATGCTTTATGTATGGTCTCCATTCGTCTCAGGTTCCCACTGTTTTCTCTTTTGCTCCAATCGC
Organism: Locusta migratoria; assembly: GCA_026315105.1. Classification (NCBI taxonomy): domain Eukaryota; kingdom Metazoa; phylum Arthropoda; class Insecta; order Orthoptera; family Acrididae; genus Locusta; species Locusta migratoria. The sequence continues at coordinate 91,585,032 of CM048754.1, read as the reverse complement.
TACTATCTTCATCTGTCTTATCTGTTGTCACTGTTCCTGATTTCCGATATTTCGTGTCGATTCCCACTGCTGTTTTCCTGCACATGCCTTTCTCCTGAATTGACATTTTTCTGTTCCATCATATATGCCTCGCTCTGCCTGTTGCACTGTCTCTGTCCTACTCACATTCGGACAAAAAAGCGCGAATATGTTCCCATGCCAAAATGTTAGTTAATAAAATGTATTGGGACAATGTTCAAAACTGTGACAGAAAATATGTTTACAAAATGGAGATAAGAGCGTCTAAGTCTGACAGGACACGAAAAGTCGACAGAGAGTTTTAAAATATTTGAAATAAGGAAATGAAGGAATATAGAATGTTATGCTTGTAACGTACACTGTTGTTCTACACTGTGTAGTTTTTGTATCTACTGAGTCGTAGAGGAAGCACCCTAGTTTTTTAAGGGAAAAACCATAATCCCCTTGATCTGCAGTACATAATAAACAAACAGCACAACTTAAGGAAATCGTAATGTGTGTACTAGCTCACAAGCTAAACTGAAATCGATAGTTGCTGTGAATTAGTATGATCAGACGTTATACTCGAATAACTTCCATACTGAAGGTCACACCGCGAAATGCGGAAGCGACCAGTGTAGTGTAGTAGGAGGGGGGGGGGAGGAAGCGGAGGAGGCGGAGACGGGCACCCGACCCTTCGGAGCAGGTAAAAGTGTGGCAAATTTCCGGCGTGGCAAGTGTCCGGACACCGCGTTTATAGCCCACTGTTGCACCGCGGCGGCGGAATCTCGGCGGTTTGGTAGTGCGCGGTAGGGCTGGGCAGACGATACTCGCGTCCGGACATGCTCGGGATTTCCCGGTACAGCAGAGAACTCGATACAGTATCCAACTGTTCCAACACTCAGGTAATAAATGAGTCGCACTGCGTATCTGCAAGCGATACGCGAGAAATTTTGAAGTTAATGGGCTATCGCTTTGCTCAGAACTAATTTCATAGGAAGTACAAGTATATGTAATAGAAAAGTAGGGCATAACTATGAAAAACAGTATTTTTTTTTTTTTACAGATTATACGTGACCTGTCTGGTATTACTGCAAGATATGATCCATTGATAAACAAAATATCTGCTACTATAGCAGAATTACTGCAACACTGAAGGCTAACATTCGAACGAGAATAAAACTGAACCTTCATAAGTAGAAATTACATTTAATGTGATTATAAGAGATACGATACGATACGATAACAACGAAATATTTTAACACCTTTTAATCGCCTTGAAAATCAAATTAAAAGAGATGAAATAGGTGAAACATTAGAAATTTAATACCCAATAACGGAAATAAGTCGCAATTAAATAAACTGTATTGGCAACCTCAGAATAAACGATGCACGAGCTGCTGTGTACGTAGTATTAACAGGCGTCGTTAGATCGCAGCACTAGAATTTTAAATCGGGATTACTATCGTTTACTTATAGTCTACATTCGTTACTATTTTTACTTATGACCTGCAGCCTAGAAGCACTTATTAATCCCCATAGTACATTGACACCCTATCTTCGTTATAAATCGGATACTGCACAGCACAGAAAAGATTAATAAATAAAACAAAAAATTAATAATAAATAATAAATGAATAATAGTAAATAATAAAACAATAAAATTAATAAATACCACCGTTGTAAATCGTAGAGATAGTATCTCGTGACATTGCTAGATAGCGTCGTGATCGAATGTTCGAACATTTCGCGATATTTCCCGAACTGTGACATAAATTGTTCGAACAGTTCGAGTCATGTTTAAACCCAGGTAAAGTGCGCGGTTTCTCATGAGGCGGCGTGGGAGCCGTTTATAGGCCTGGTTGCGGCTGCGGTAGCGGCCTCTCCGCTCGTCAGAATACCAGCGGCTGCACTTCTCTTTACACGGCGGCTGATGGGGCTGTTCATGCGGCAGTGCCGACAACTGACGTAGCACAGCTGCTCCGGTAGTGAGGGTGCTCAGAACACACTGCTACTGCGACGGCTGATTACTTGAAAAAGTCATATGTGGGCAAAATGTTCAATACACAACTATTCATCGACGAAATCAAATTACGACCATGTATTTGGGATTCGGAATCTGCAACGTTTAACCCTATCGCTACGGTGAACTTCTGCAGAAGTCGGGAGCGAATGTGCTCCACAGCCACAGGCGGTGGACTGCTGCAGCAGTTCCAAAAAAATGTTGAAATGTTTGTACAGCTTAAGGGACTTAACTAGGGGTCATCAGTCCCTAAACTTACAAACTACTTATGAACTACTTACGAACTAGGACGCCACAAATATCCATGCCCGAGGGAGGGATTCGAACCCCCGACCGTAGTGCAGCAGTTCCGCATCTCGTCATACATCGTAATGTAATGCTACTGAAATGTAACGTAAAGGAATTGTAAATAAATATTATTTACCAAGCGAAATATGCGTTTATAATAATAAAGTCCACACCCCACCAGAGCTGAATCAGAATTCAGAATTTAGAATTTACGAAAAAATTATGCAAATTATCTGAAAGAAGGAAGAAAACTGTTTCTATTCCAAATGAATTTTCCCTAATAAATATATAGTATAAAGTACAATAATTGCGATAATAGTGAGAGTGTGAAAGCAGGACAGAGTAGCGCCGTGGGGAGTGCGGAGAATGCTCCGTACAGCGGGCACGGCCGGGCGCGACTGGCGCTCGTCCACAGCGCACGGCGCCGGAGGGAAAGGGTTAAAGACAGAGATATGAAGAAGAGGAATTGGATTCAACTATGCAATATGTTCCATCCTGAATTCGACGACTCAAATCTAAAACATGTTTATGGTACCAAATATTAGTTACACTTACACCTATGTACTACATCATTGTTTTACTATGAGTGCAAGTAGTAACCCTAAGTCATATTATGTAAAATATTTTTAACAGTCAAGATTGCATAACAATTATTCTACATTTATTTTGTTCAGTTTCGATGATGTGGATCACCTCCAGACTTTCTCCGTCGGCGGAGGGTGGAGCTTGTGAAAGGACACAGCAGTTGACGGTGTAGTTACACACTGATGTACGAATATTGACATTTTATAAAACATTAGTGATCGTTGTTTTTTCAGTATATTTTACAAGATGATCAGAGTGTTCAATGCATAGTTATCAAACGCTTTCTCATTTGTGCCGCACTTTTATAAATTATTTATTGCTAGATAAAAAGAACAATTTCATAGTTCTGTGCCCTTATTTCTGTCATCGTTTGTCCTTGTTTTATCATAATGAGCAGGGCAGGGAATTTAAACTGAAACATTCACAGTTCCGTGAGCATTGCAGATTTACATGTAAATCCTATAATAATTTATTCACAATATTAAGGGAAAAACAATTTAGACCCTTCAAGGGAAAAACAATTTAGGCCCTTCAGCGGGCGCAATTTGCCAACCCCCTAGCCTGAATAATTCTTACTGTGTCACCTCACAGTTAAAGATAGCATCTCCTATGTAGAAAAGCACAGACCCTGAAATAATTCTTGGTTCACAGATATACAACTGCGAAATTTCAGCGACGGCTCATGAAAGGATTTCGTTGACATTTTTCCGTATAAATTTCGGAACACACCATCAATGTGTCTAGAGCTGTTGATAGGGTGCACGTTCCATCTCCTCGTTTTACGTTTCTTCGCTTTTCCAGCACTGCAGGGTCCATCGCGGAAGGCGAGCTCTGAGTGACTGACAGAACAGGCGGCACCACCGCCACCGCCACTGTCTACCCCCAGCAGGCAGGAGCAGCGCCCCGCGTGCTGCTCACGTTGGAGCGGAGCCTCCGCCAAACCACAGCGGTTGCCCCGCCGCGGAGGCACCGCTGGCTACAAACGCTGCCTAGGCGCGATCGCTAGCTGAGTGGCCGGCCGCTGTCAGGCAGGAGCAGCGCCCCGCGTGCTGTTCACGTTGGAGCGGAGCCTCCGCCAAACCACAGCGGTTGCCCCGCCACGGAGGCACCGCTGGCTACAAACGCTGCCTAGGCGCGATCGCTAGCTGAGTGGCCGGCCGCTGTCAGGCAGGAGCAGCGCCCCGCGTGCTGTTCACGTTGGAGCGGAGCCTCCGCCAAACCACAGCGGTTGCCCCGCCGCGGAGGCACCGCTGGCTACAAACGCTGCCTAGGCGCGATCGCTAGCTGAGTGGCCGGCCGCTGTCAGGCAGGAGCAGCGCCCCGCGTGCTGCTCACGTTGGAGCGGAGCCTCCGCCAAACCACAGCGGTTGCCCCGCTGCGGAGGCACCGCTGGCTACAAACGCTGCCTAGGCGCGATCGCTAGCTGAGTGGCCGGCCGCTGTCAGGCAGGAGCAGCGCCCCGCGTGCTGCTCACGTTGGAGCGGAGCCTCCGCCAAACCACAGCGGTAGCCCCGCCGCGGAGGCACCGCTGGCTACAAACGCTGCCAAGGCGCGATCGCTAGCTGAGTGGCCGACCGCTGTCAGGCAGGAGCAGCGCCCCGCGTGCTGTTCACGTTGGAGCGGAGCCTCCGCCAAACCACAGCGGTTGCCCCGCCGCGGAGGCACCGCTGGCTACAAACGCTGCCTAGGCGCGATCGCTAGCTGAGCGGCCGGCCGCTGTCAGGCAGGAGCAGCGCCCCGCGTGCTGCTCACGTTGGAGCGGAGCCTCCGCCAAACCACAGCGGTTGCCCCGCCGCGGAGGCACCGCTGGCTACAAACGCTGCCTAGGCGCGATCGCTAGCTGAGTGGCCGGCCGCTGTCAGGCAGGAGCAGCGCCCCGCGTGCTGTTCACGTTAGAGCGGAGCCTCCGCCAAACCACAGCGGTTGCCCCGCCGCGGAGGCACCGCTGGCTACAAACGCTGCCTAGGCGCGATCGCTAGCTGAGTGGCCGGCCGCTGTCAGGCAGGAGCAGCGCCCCGCGTGCTGTTCACGTTGGAGCGGAGCCTCCGCCAAACCACAGCGGTTGCCCCGCCGCGGAGGCACCGCTGGCTACAAACGCTGCCTAGGCGCGATCGCTAGCTGAGTGGCCGGCCGCTGTCAGGCAGGAGCAGCGCCCCGCGTGCTGTTCACGTTGGAGCGGAGCCTCCGCCAAACCACAGCGGTTGCCCCGCCGCGGAGGCACCGCTGGCTACAAACGCTGCCTAGGCGCGATCGCTAGCTGAGTGGCCGGCCGCTGTCAGGCAGGAGCAGCGCCCCGCGTGCTGTTCACGTTGGAGCGGAGCCTCCGCCAAACCACAGCGGTTGCCCCGCCGCGGAGGCACCGCTGGCTACAAACGCTGCCTAGGCGCGATCGCTAGCTGAGTGGCCGGCCGCTGTCAGGCAGGAGCAGCGCCCCGCGTGCTGTTCACGTTGGAGCGGAGCCTCCGCCAAACCACAGCGGTTGCCCCGCCGCGGAGGCACCACTGGCTACAAACGCTGCCTAGGCGCGATCGCTAGCTGAGTGGCCGGCCGCTGTCAGGCAGGAGCAGCGCCCCGCGTGCTGTTCACGTTGGAGCGGAGCCTCCGCCAAACCACAGCGGTTGCCCCGCCGCGGAGGCACCGCTGGCTACAAACGCTGCCTAGGCGCGATCGCTAGCTGAGTGGCCGGCCGCTGTCAGGCAGGAGCAGCGCCCCGCGTGCTGCTCACGTTGGAGCGGAGCCTCCGCCAAACCACAGCGGTTGCCCCGCCGCGGAGGCACCGCTGGCTACAAACGCTGCCTAGGCGCGATCGCTAGCTGAGTGGCCGGCCGCTGTCAGGCAGGAGCAGCGCCCCGCGTGCTGTTCACGTTGGAGCGGAGCCTCCGCCAAACCACAGCGGTTGCCCCGCCGCGGAGGCACCGCTGGCTACAAACGCTGCCTAGGCGCGATCGCTAGCTGAGTGGCCGGCCGCTGTCAGGCAGGAGCAGCGCCCCGCGTGCTGCTCACGTTGGAGCGGAGCCTCCGCCAAACCACAGCGGTTGCCCCGCCGCGGAGTCACCGCTGGCTACAAACGCTGCCTAGGCGTGATCGCTAGCTGAGTGGCCGGCCGCTGTCAGGCAGGAGCAGCGCCCCGCGTGCTGTTCACGTTGGAGCGGAGCCTCCGCCAAACCACAGCGGTTGCCCCGCCGCGGAGGCACCGCTGGCTACAAACGCTGCCTAGGCGCGATCGCTAGCTGAGTGGCCGGCCGCTGTCAGGCAGGAGCAGCGCCCCGCGTGCTGTTCACGTTGGAGCGGAGCCTCCGCCAAACCACAGCGGTTGCCCCGCCGCGGAGGCACCGCTGGCTACAAACGCTGCCTAGGCGCGATCGCTAGCTGAGTGGCCGGCCGCTGTCAGGCAGGAGCAGCGCCCCGCGTGCTGTTCACGTTGGAGCGGAGCCTCCGCCAAACCACAGCGGTTGCCCCGCCGCGGAGGCACCGCTGGCTACAAACGCTGCCTAGGCGCGATCGCTAGCTGAGTGGCCGGCCGCTGTCAGGCAGGAGCAGCGCCCCGCGTGCTGTTCACGTTGGAGCGGAGCCTCCGCCAAACCACAGCGGTTGCCCCGCCGCGGAGGCACCGCTGGCTACAAACGCTGCCTAGGCGCGATCGCTAGCTGAGTGGCCGGCCGCTGTCAGGCAGGAGCAGCGCCCCGCGTGCTGTTCACGTTGGAGCGGAGCCTCCGCCAAACCACAGCGGTTGCCCCGCCGCGGAGGCACCACTGGCTACAAACGCTGCCTAGGCACGATCGCTAGCTGAGTGGCCGGCCGCTGTCAGGCAGGAGCAGCGCCCCGCGTGCTGTTCACGTTGGAGCGGAGCCTCCGCCAAACCACAGCGGTTGCCCCGCCGCGGAGGCACCGCTGGCTACAAACGCTGCCTAGGCGCGATCCCTAGCTGAGTGGCCGGCCGCTGTCAGGCAGGAGCAGCGCCCCGCGTGCTGCTCACGTTGGAGCGGAGCCTCCGCCAAACCACAGCGGTTGCCCCGCCGCGGAGGCACCGCTGGCTACAAACGCTGCCTAGGCGCGATCGCTAGCTGAGTGGCCGGCCGCTGTCAGGCAGGAGCAGCGCCCCGCGTGCTGTTCACGTTGGAGCGGAGCCTCCGCCAAACCACAGCGGTTGCCCCGCCGCGGAGGCACCGCTGGCTACAAACGCTGCCTAGGCGCGATCGCTAGCTGAGTGGCCGGCCGCTGTCAGGCAGGAGCAGCGCCCCGCGTGCTGCTCACGTTGGAGCGGAGCCTCCGCCAAACCACAGCGGTTGCCCCGCCGCGGAGGCACCGCTGGCTACAAACGCTGCCTAGGCGCGATCGCTAGCTGAGTGGCCGGCCGCTGTCAGGCAGGAGCAGCGCCCCGCGTGCTGTTCACGTTGGAGCGGAGCCTCCGCCAAACCACAGCGGTTGCCCCGCCGCGGAGGCACCGCTGGCTACAAACGCTGCCTAGGCGCGATCGCTAGCTGAGTGGCCGGCCGCTGTCAGGCAGTGGGCTGCGCCCCAGCGGCCGGCCACTCAGCTAGCGATCGCGCCGGCTCACGACTGCCTTACGACGTGCGCGCCGCGGCTTGTGTTTCTCGTACTGTTCACAGAAATCTAGCAACCGCTGTCCTGTAGAATTTATTTTTCCTACCCAGAACTTGCCATTCCATAATCCTTTTTTTATCTTCGCCAGTCGATGAATTGAAATCACAGATTACAATAACGTTGTCCTCATTAACCAGTTTCATTAGGTCATCAATTTGCTCATATATTACTTCTACTTCCTTATCCTTACTATTTCTTGTTGGTAGGTAAACAGCAATCGCATACAGATCCATAGATTGAACTTTAATTTTAATTATCCAATCACTGTAGTGATATGTGTTCAACACGTTGTCCTTCCATTGTCCTCTTAAAATTATAGCGACGCCATTTCTTCCTGATCGAGCACTACCACTGTGAATGATCCTGAAATCCCCTGACATAAAATCACCATTACCACCCCATCTAGTTTCACAGATTCCTGATATGTCGAGCTGTGACTTTTCCATCGGTATCTTAACCTCTAGTTTCCCAGCTTTTAATAGGAATCTGACATTCCAATTCTCATCTGTTCTTCTATTCCTTTACTCCTTACAGCCTTGCCCAAGACATTCCCCCCCCCCCCCCGGAGATCCGAATGGGGGAATTGAAACTCCGGAAAATTTGGAATTGGAGGTAGCCACGGCGGAGGCGCCGGAGGGAAAGGGTTAAAGACAGAGATATGAAGAAGAGGAATTGGATTCAACTATGCAATATGTTCCATCCTGAATTCGACGACTCAAATCTAAAACATGTTTATGGTACCAAATATTAGTTACACTTACACCTATGTACTACATCATTGTTTTACTATGAGTGCAAGTAGTAACCCTAAGTCATATTATGTAAAATATTTTTAACAGTCAAGATTGCATAACAATTATTCTACATTTATTTTGTTCAGTTTCGATGATGTGGATCACCTCCAGACTTTCTCCGTCGGCGGAGGGTGGAGCTTGTGAAAGGACACAGCAGTTGACGGTGTAGTTACACACTGATGTACGAATATTGACATTTTATAAAACATTAGTGATCGTTGTTTTTTCAGTATATTTTACAAGATGATCAGAGTGTTCAATGCATAGTTATCAAACGCTTTCTCATTTGTGCCGCACTTTTATAAATTATTTATTGCTAGATAAAAAGAACAATTTCATAGTTCTGTGCCCTTATTTCTGTCATCGTTTGTCCTTGTTTTATCATAATGAGCAGGGCAGGGAATTTAAACTGAAACATTCACAGTTCCGTGAGCATTGCAGATTTACATGTAAATCCTATAATAATTTATTCACAATATTAAGGGAAAAACAATTTAGACCCTTCAAGGGAAAAACAATTTAGGCCCTTCAGCGGGCGCAATTTGCCAACCCCCTAGCCTGAATAATTCTTACTGTGTCACCTCACAGTTAAAGATAGCATCTCCTATGTAGAAAAGCACAGACCCTGAAATAATTCTTGGTTCACAGATATACAACTGCGAAATTTCAGCGACGGCTCATGAAAGGATTTCGTTGACATTTTTCCGTATAAATTTCGGAACACACCATCAATGTGTCTAGAGCTGTTGATAGGGTGCACGTTCCATCTCCTCGTTTTACGTTTCTTCGCTTTTCCAGCACTGCAGGGTCCATCGCGGAAGGCGAGCTCTGAGTGACTGACAGAACAGGCGGCACCACCGCCACCGCCACTGTCTACCCCCAGCAGGCAGGAGCAGCGCCCCGCGTGCTGCTCACGTTGGAGCGGAGCCTCCGCCAAACCACAGCGGTTACCCCGCCGCGGAGGCACCGCTGGCTACAAACGCTGCCTAGGCGCGATCGCTAGCTGAGTGGCCGGCCGCTGTCAGGCAGGAGCAGCGCCCCGCGTGCTGTTCACGTTGGAGCGGAGCCTCCGCCAAACCACAGCGGTTGCCCCGCCACGGAGGCACCGCTGGCTACAAACGCTGCCTAGGCGCGATCGCTAGCTGAGTGGCCGGCCGCTGTCAGGCAGGAGCAGCGCCCCGCGTGCTGTTCAAGTTGGAGCGGAGCCTCCGCCAAACCACAGCGGTTGCCCCGCCGCGGAGGCACCGCTGGCTACAAACGCTGCCTAGGCGCGATCGCTAGCTGAGTGGCCGGCCGCTGTCAGGCAGGAGCAGCGCCCCGCGTGCTGCTCACGTTGGAGCGGAGCCTCCGCCAAACCACAGCGGTTGCCCCGCTGCGGAGGCACCGCTGGCTACAAACGCTGCCTAGGCGCGATCGCTAGCTGAGTGGCCGGCCGCTGTCAGGCAGGAGCAGCGCCCCGCGTGCTGCTCACGTTGGAGCGGAGCCTCCGCCAAACCACAGCGGTAGCCCCGCCGCGGAGGCACCGCTGGCTACAAACGCTGCCAAGGCGCGATCGCTAGCTGAGTGGCCGACCGCTGTCAGGCAGGAGCAGCGCCCCGCGTGCTGTTCACGTTGGAGCGGAGCCTCCGCCAAACCACAGCGGTTGCCCCGCCGCGGAGGCACCGCTGGCTACAAACGCTGCCTAGGCGCGATCGCTAGCTGAGCGGCCGGCCGCTGTCAGGCAGGAGCAGCGCCCCGCGTGCTGCTCACGTTGGAGCGGAGCCTCCGCCAAACCACAGCGGTTGCCCCGCCGCGGAGGCACCGCTGGCTACAAACGCTGCCTAGGCGCGATCGCTAGCTGAGTGGCCGGCCGCTGTCAGGCAGGAGCAGCGCCCCGCGTGCTGTTCACGTTAGAGCGGAGCCTCCGCCAAACCACAGCGGTTGCCCCGCCGCGGAGGCACCGCTGGCTACAAACGCTGCCTAGGCGCGATCGCTAGCTGAGTGGCCGGCCGCTGTCAGGCAGGAGCAGCGCCCCGCGTGCTGTTCACGTTGGAGCGGAGCCTCCGCCAAACCACAGCGGTTGCCCCGCCGCGGAGGCACCGCTGGCTACAAACGCTGCCTAGGCGCGATCGCTAGCTGAGTGGCCGGCCGCTGTCAGGCAGGAGCAGCGCCCCGCGTGCTGTTCACGTTGGAGCGGAGCCTCCGCCAAACCACAGCGGTTGCCCCGCCGCGGAGGCACCGCTGGCTACAAACGCTGCCTAGGCGCGATCGCTAGCTGAGTGGCCGGCCGCTGTCAGGCAGGAGCAGCGCCCCGCGTGCTGTTCACGTTGGAGCGGAGCCTCCGCCAAACCACAGCGGTTGCCCCGCCGCGGAGGCACCGCTGGCTACAAACGCTGCCTAGGCGCGATCGCTAGCTGAGTGGCCGGCCGCTGTCAGGCAGGAGCAGCGCCCCGCGTGCTGTTCACGTTGGAGCGGAGCCTCCGCCAAACCACAGCGGTTGCCCCGCCGCGGAGGCACCACTGGCTACAAACGCTGCCTAGGCGCGATCGCTAGCTGAGTGGCCGGCCGCTGTCAGGCAGGAGCAGCGCCCCGCGTGCTGTTCACGTTGGAGCGGAGCCTCCGCCAAACCACAGCGGTTGCCCCGCCGCGGAGGCACCGCTGGCTACAAACGCTGCCTAGGCGCGATCGCTAGCTGAGTGGCCGGCCGCTGTCAGGCAGGAGCAGCGCCCCGCGTGCTGCTCACGTTGGAGCGGAGCCTCCGCCAAACCACAGCGGTTGCCCCGCCGCGGAGGCACCGCTGGCTACAAACGCTGCCTAGGCGCGATCGCTAGCTGAGTGGCCGGCCGCTGTCAGGCAGGAGCAGCGCCCCGCGTGCTGTTCACGTTGGAGCGGAGCCTCCGCCAAACCACAGCGGTTGCCCCGCCGCGGAGGCACCGCTGGCTACAAACGCTGCCTAGGCGCGATCGCTAGCTGAGTGGCCGGCCGCTGTCAGGCAGGAGCAGCGCCCCGCGTGCTGCTCACGTTGGAGCGGAGCCTCCGCCAAACCACAGCGGTTGCCCCGCCGCGGAGTCACCGCTGGCTACAAACGCTGCCTAGGCGTGATCGCTAGCTGAGTGGCCGGCCGCTGTCAGGCAGGAGCAGCGCCCCGCGTGCTGTTCACGTTGGAGCGGAGCCTCCGCCAAACCACAGCGGTTGCCCCGCCGCGGAGGCACCGCTGGCTACAAACGCTGCCTAGGCGCGATCGCTAGCTGAGTGGCCGGCCGCTGTCAGGCAGGAGCAGCGCCCCGCGTGCTGTTCACGTTGGAGCGGAGCCTCCGCCAAACCACAGCGGTTGCCCCGCCGCGGAGGCACCGCTGGCTACAAACGCTGCCTAGGCGCGATCGCTAGCTGAGTGGCCGGCCGCTGTCAGGCAGGAGCAGCGCCCCGCGTGCTGTTCACGTTGGAGCGGAGCCTCCGCCAAACCACAGCGGTTGCCCCGCCGCGGAGGCACCGCTGGCTACAAACGCTGCCTAGGCGCGATCGCTAGCTGAGTGGCCGGCCGCTGTCAGGCAGGAGCAGCGCCCCGCGTGCTGTTCACGTTGGAGCGGAGCCTCCGCCAAACCACAGCGGTTGCCCCGCCGCGGAGGCACCGCTGGCTACAAACGCTGCCTAGGCGCGATCGCTAGCTGAGTGGCCGGCCGCTGTCAGGCAGGAGCAGCGCCCCGCGTGCTGTTCACGTTGGAGCGGAGCCTCCGCCAAACCACAGCGGTTGCCCCGCCGCGGAGGCACCACTGGCTACAAACGCTGCCTAGGCACGATCGCTAGCTGAGTGGCCGGCCGCTGTCAGGCAGGAGCAGCGCCCCGCGTGCTGTTCACGTTGGAGCGGAGCCTCCGCCAAACCACAGCGGTTGCCCCGCCGCGGAGGCACCGCTGGCTACAAACGCTGCCTAGGCGCGATCCCAAGCTGAGTGGCCGGCCGCTGTCAGGCAGGAGCAGCGCCCCGCGTGCTGCTCACGTTGGAGCGGAGCCTCCGCCAAACCACAGCGGTTGCCCCGCCGCGGAGGCACCGCTGGCTACAAACGCTGCCTAGGCGCGATCGCTAGCTGAGTGGCCGGCCGCTGTCAGGCAGGAGCAGCGCCCCGCGTGCTGTTCACGTTGGAGCGGAGCCTCCGCCAAACCACAGCGGTTGCCCCGCCGCGGAGGCACCGCTGGCTACAAACGCTGCCTAGGCGCGATCGCTAGCTGAGTGGCCGGCCGCTGTCAGGCAGGAGCAGCGCCCCGCGTGCTGCTCACGTTGGAGCGGAGCCTCCGCCAAACCACAGCGGTTGCCCCGCCGCGGAGGCACCGCTGGCTACAAACGCTGCCTAGGCGCGATCGCTAGCTGAGTGGCCGGCCGCTGTCAGGCAGGAGCAGCGCCCCGCGTGCTGTTCACGTTGGAGCGGAGCCTCCGCCAAACCACAGCGGTTGCCCCGCCGCGGAGGCACCGCTGGCTACAAACGCTGCCTAGGCGCGATCGCTAGCTGAGTGGCCGGCCGCTGTCAGGCAGTGGGCTGCGCCCCAGCGGCCGGCCACTCAGCTAGCGATCGCGCCGGCTCACGACTGCCTTACGACGTGCGCGCCGCGGCTTGTGTTTCTCGTACTGTTCACAGAAATCTAGCAACCGCTGTCCTGTAGAATTTATTTTTCCTACCCAGAACTTGCCATTCCATAATCCTTTTTTTATCTTCGCCAGTCGATGAATTGAAATCACAGATTACAATAACGTTGTCCTCATTAACCAGTTTCATTAGGTCATCAATTTGCTCATATATTACTTCTACTTCCTTATCCTTACTATTTCTTGTTGGTAGGTAAACAGCAATCGCATACAGATCCATAGATTGAACTTTAATTTTAATTATCCAATCACTGTAGTGATATGTGTTCAACACGTTGTCCTTCCATTGTCCTCTTAAAATTATAGCGACGCCATTTCTTCCTGATCGAGCACTACCACTGTGAATGATCCTGAAATCCCCTGACATAAAATCACCATTACCACCCCATCTAGTTTCACAGATTCCTGATATGTCGAGCTGTGACTTTTCCATCGGTATCTTAACCTCTAGTTTCCCAGCTTTTAATAGGAATCTGACATTCCAATTCTCATCTGTTCTTCTATTCCTTTACTCCTTACAGCCTTGCCCAAGACATTCCCCCCCCCCCCCCCGGAGATCCGAATGGGGGAATTGAAACTCCGGAAAATTTGGAATTGGAGGTAGCCACGGCGGAGGCGCCGGAGGGAAAGGGTTAAAGACAGAGATATGAAGAAGAGGAATTGGATTCAACTATGCAATATGTTCCATCCTGAATTCGACGACTCAAATCTAAAACATGTTTATGGTACCAAATATTAGTTACACTTACACCTATGTACTACATCATTGTTTTACTATGAGTGCAAGTAGTAACCCTAAGTCATATTATGTAAAATATTTTTAACAGTCAAGATTGCATAACAATTATTCTACATTTATTTTGTTCAGTTTCGATGATGTGGATCACCTCCAGACTTTCTCCGTCGGCGGAGGGTGGAGCTTGTGAAAGGACACAGCAGTTGACGGTGTAGTTACACACTGATGTACGAATATTGACATTTTATAAAACATTAGTGATCGTTGTTTTTTCAGTATATTTTACAAGATGATCAGAGTGTTCAATGCATAGTTATCAAACGCTTTCTCATTTGTGCCGCACTTTTATAAATTATTTATTGCTAGATAAAAAGAACAATTTCATAGTTCTGTGCCCTTATTTCTGTCATCGTTTGTCCTTGTTTTATCATAATGAGCAGGGCAGGGAATTTAAACTGAAACATTCACAGTTCCGTGAGCATTGCAGATTTACATGTAAATCCTATAATAATTTATTCACAATATTAAGGGAAAAACAATTTAGACCCTTCAAGGGAAAAACAATTTAGGCCCTTCAGCGGGCGCAATTTGCCAACCCCCTAGCCTGAATAATTCTTACTGTGTCACCTCACAGTTAAAGATAGCATCTCCTATGTAGAAAAGCACAGACCCTGAAATAATTCTTGGTTCACAGATATACAACTGCGAAATTTCAGCGACGGCTCATGAAAGGATTTCGTTGACATTTTTCCGTATAAATTTCGGAACACACCATCAATGTGTCTAGAGCTGTTGATAGGGTGCACGTTCCATCTCCTCGTTTTACGTTTCTTCGCTTTTCCAGCACTGCAGGGTCCATCGCGGAAGGCGAGCTCTGAGTGACTGACAGAACAGGCGGCACCACCGCCACCGCCACTGTCTACCCCCAGCAGGCAGGAGCAGCGCCCCGCGTGCTGCTCACGTTGGAGCGGAGCCTCCGCCAAACCACAGCGGTTGCCCCGCCGCGGAGGCACCGCTGGCTACAAACGCTGCCTAGGCGCGATCGCTAGCTGAGTGGCCGGCCGCTGTCAGGCAGGAGCAGCGCCCCGCGTGCTGTTCACGTTGGAGCGGAGCCTCCGCCAAACCACAGCGGTTGCCCCGCCACGGAGGCACCGCTGGCTACAAACGCTGCCTAGGCGCGATCGCTAGCTGAGTGGCCGGCCGCTGTCAGGCAGGAGCAGCGCCCCGCGTGCTGTTCACGTTGGAGCGGAGCCTCCGCCAAACCACAGCGGTTGCCCCGCCGCGGAGGCACCGCTGGCTACAAACGCTGCCTAGGCGCGATCGCTAGCTGAGTGGCCGGCCGCTGTCAGGCAGGAGCAGCGCCCCGCGTGCTGCTCACGTTGGAGCGGAGCCTCCGCCAAACCACAGCGGTTGCCCCGCTGCGGAGGCACCGCTGGCTACAAACGCTGCCTAGGCGCGATCGCTAGCTGAGTGGCCGGCCGCTGTCAGGCAGGAGCAGCGCCCCGCGTGCTGCTCACGTTGGAGCGGAGCCTCCGCCAAACCACAGCGGTAGCCCCGCCGCGGAGGCACCGCTGGCTACAAACGCTGCCTAGGCGCGATCGCTAGCTGAGTGGCCGACCGCTGTCAGGCAGGAGCAGCGCCCCGCGTGCTGTTCACGTTGGAGCGGAGCCTCCGCCAAACCACAGCGGTTGCCCCGCCGCGGAGGCACCGCTGGCTACAAACGCTGCCTAGGCGCGATCGCTAGCTGAGCGGCCGGCCGCTGTCAGGCAGGAGCAGCGCCCCGCGTGCTGCTCACGTTGGAGCGGAGCCTCCGCCAAACCACAGCGGTTGCCCCGCCGCGGAGGCACCGCTGGCTACAAACGCTGCCTAGGCGCGATCGCTAGCTGAGTGGCCGGCCGCTGTCAGGCAGGAGCAGCGCCCCGCGTGCTGTTCACGTTAGAGCGGAGCCTCCGCCAAACCACAGCGGTTGCCCCGCCGCGGAGGCACCGCTGGCTACAAACGCTGCCTAGGCGCGATCGCTAGCTGAGTGGCCGGCCGCTGTCAGGCAGGAGCAGCGCCCCGCGTGCTGCTCACGTTGGAGCGGAGCCTCCGCCAAACCACAGCGGTAGCCCCGCCGCGGAGGCACCGCTGGCTACAAACGCTGCCTAGGCGCGATCGCTAGCTGAGTGGCCGGCCGCTGTCAGGCAGGAGCAGCGCCCCGCGTGCTGCTCACGTTGGAGCGGAGCCTCCGCCAAACCACAGCGGTTGCCCCGCCGCGGAGGCACCGCTGGCTACAAACGCTGCCTAGGCGCGATCGCTAGCTGAGTGGCCGGCCGCTGTCAGGCAGGAGCAGCGCCCCGCGTGCTGTTCACGTTGGAGCGGAGCCTCCGCCAAACCACAGCGGTTGCCCCGCCGCGGAGGCACCGCTGGCTACAAACGCTGCCTAGGCGCGATCGCTAGCTGAGTGGCCGGCCGCTGTCAGGCAGGAGCAGCGCCCCGCGTGCTGCTCACGTTGGAGCGGAGCCTCCGCCAAACCACAGCGGTTGCCCCGCCGCGGAGTCACCGCTGGCTACAAACGCTGCCTAGGCGTGATCGCTAGCTGAGTGGCCGGCCGCTGTCAGGCAGGAGCAGCGCCCCGCGTGCTGTTCACGTTGGAGCGGAGCCTCCGCCAAACCACAGCGGTTGCCCCGCCGCGGATGCACCGCTGGCTACAAACGCTGCCTAGGCGCGATCGCTAGCTGAGTGGCCGGCCGCTGTCAGGCAGGAGCAGCGCCCCGCGTGCTGTTCACGTTGGAGCGGAGCCTCCGCCAAACCACAGCGGTTGCCCCGCCGCGGAGGCACCGCTGGCTACAAACGCTGCCTAGGCGCGATCGCTAGCTGAGTGGCCGGCCGCTGTCAGGCAGGAGCAGCGCCCCGCGTGCTGTTCACGTTGGAGCGGAGCCTCCGCCAAACCACAGCGGTTGCCCCGCCGCGGAGGCACCGCTGGCTACAAACGCTGCCTAGGCGCGATCGATAGCTGAGTGGCCGGCCGCTGTCAGGCAGGAGCAGCGCCCCGCGTGCTGTTCACGTTGGAGCGGAGCCTCCGCCAAACCACAGCGGTTGCCCCGCCGCGGAGGCACCGCTGGCTACAAACGCTGCCTAGGCGCGATCGCTAGCTGAGTGGCCGGCCGCTGTCAGGCAGGAGCAGCGCCCCGCGTGCTGTTCACGTTGGAGCGGAGCCTCCGCCAAACCACAGCGGTTGCCCCGCCGCGGAGGCACCACTGGCTACAAACGCTGCCTAGGCACGATCGCTAGCTGAGTGGCCGGCCGCTGTCAGGCAGGAGCAGCGCCCCGCGTGCTGTTCACGTTGGAGCGGAGCCTCCGCCAAACCACAGCGGTTGCCCCGCCGCGGAGGCACCGCTGGCTACAAACGCTGCCTAGGCGCGATCGCTAGCTGAGTGGCCGGCCGCTGTCAGGCAGGAGCAGCGCCCCGCGTGCTGCTCACGTTGGAGCGGAGCCTCCGCCAAACCACAGCGGTTGCCCCGCCGCGGAGGCACCGCTGGCTACAAACGCTGCCTAGGCGCGATCGCTAGCTGAGTGGCCGGCCGCTGTCAGGCAGGAGCAGCGCCCCGCGTGCTGTTCACGTTGGAGCGGAGCCTCCGCCAAACCACAGCGGTTGCCCCGCCGCGGAGGCACCGCTGGCTACAAACGCTGCCTAGGCGCGATCGCTAGCTGAGTGGCCGGCCGCTGTCAGGCAGGAGCAGCGCCCCGCGTGCTGCTCACGTTGGAGCGGAGCCTCCGCCAAACCACAGCGGTTGCCCCGCCGCGGAGTCACCGCTGGCTACAAACGCTGCCTAGGCGTGATCGCTAGCTGAGTGGCCGGCCGCTGTCAGGCAGGAGCAGCGCCCCGCGTGCTGTTCACGTTGGAGCGGAGCCTCCGCCAAACCACAGCGGTTGCCCCGCCGCGGAGGCACCGCTGGCTACAAACGCTGCCTAGGCGCGATCGCTAGCTGAGTGGCCGGCCGCTGTCAGGCAGTGGGCTGCGCCCCAGCGGCCGGCCACTCAGCTAGCGATCGCGCCGGCTCACGACTGCCTTACGACGTGCGCGCCGCGGCTTGTGTTTCTCGTACTGTTCACAGAAATCTAGCAACCGCTGTCCTGTAGAATTTATTTTTCCTACCCAGAACTTGCCATTCCATAATCCTTTTTTTATCTTCGCCAGTCGATGAATTGAAATCACAGATTACAATAACGTTGTCCTCATTAACCAGTTTCATTAGGTCATCAATTTGCTCATATATTACTTCTACTTCCTTATCCTTACTATTTCTTGTTGGTAGGTAAACAGCAATCGCATACAGATCCATAGATTGAACTTTAATTTTAATTATCCAATCACTGTAGTGATATGTGTTCAACACGTTGTCCTTCCATTGTCCTCTTAAAATTATAGCGACGCCATTTCTTCCTGATCGAGCACTACCACTGTGAATGATCCTGAAATCCCCTGACATAAAATCACCATTACCACCCCATCTAGTTTCACAGATTCCTGATATGTCGAGCTGTGACTTTTCCATCGGTATCTTAACCTCTAGTTTCCCAGCTTTTAATAGGAGTCTGACATTCCAATTCTCATCTGTTCTTCTATTCCTTTACTCCTTACAGCCTTGCCCAAGACATTCCCCCCCCCCCCCCCGGAGATCCGAATGGGGGAATTGAAACTCCGGAAAATTTGGAATTGGAGGTAGCCATGGGAATTCCTGTAAGGGATCGTTAATGCAGTGGTTTCCCGTTGCCTTCTGCAGCCTCCTGCCGTTGATCCTGTTAGTGGTTCCTCCGCCTTTAGGGACAATTTCTCATTCCTGGGACAAGGGTGTGCCCCTACCTTACCCGCTCATCCGCCCCTTACTGGTCGTTGTGTAACATCTCGTTTGTATTTCAGTTTATATTTTTAATTATTTAGGGACCAGTAGTCAACTTTCGTAATGGGAAAGTTAGAATTCAAACTACAGTGAATATTAATTTAACAGTAGGTCGAAGTGATTAGGGGAGTACCAGCATGGAGGGCGAATAAGATCATAGTTATTTGTTCCGTGGGGTCGTATAAAAGCAAAATTTCCGCATTGTTAAAGTCAGTCTCATGTTTTAGCCGAATAAATCGATCAAATGTGTGTGATACGCGTTACTACACTTTATTAATGGACTTTGTACGAAAGATTTACTACCGCGTAATAGTTTTGTGATTGGTACTAACAGTATCGAAATCAGTCATTACGGTCGATACTTAACATGAATCGAATGATTGTGTGCTGGTTTAGGCGTGGATTTGACTTGATAATTATAGAAACTACATTTTGGGACTTGATCGGACTTATCTTGGATATTAGGAACATTTCATTCATATCATTACATTCAAAAGTGACTGAATATATTCGAAAAATCCAGAAAAAGTTACGTGTGTGTACATTAATTTATTTACATAATATTATCTTTGACTGAACGAACTAACGCGTGTAAACACTCGATCGGCCTGTTTCCACAGGAATTTGACGAGCAGTAATATTAAGTGCAGTACTTTCAAGTTTATGAACTACATAATATTATTCCAGAGCGTGAAATGTAATTAGAAACTTTTAATTATGCAGATCTCGCCTTTTTATGTACTGTTTGATAGATGTTAGAGTTTTGCTAGGCAACGCGCTTGTTTTCTCTGGATATAATTTATATAGAAAATTACGGATATAAGTAGTGGAGTATAATACTATTTAAATCCAAACCCATTAACTAAAAGAGGGAACAGTCAGTTAATTTCGATACCGAGAAAGCGTCTGTTGTGGTATTCCTGCCAATGGAAGCATTAATTTAAAGAAATGAACATTAGAGGCCGGGCATATCACGCTTCGTACATTGGTTTTTGTGTGGTTTAACAAGAGGAATGCCACAGTTGGCACTTGCTCCGGTTGGTCTCCTTATATCGGGAGCCATTCGGTTAACAGCCAAGTGTTGAAAAAGAAAATGAAAGACACCCTCGGAACACTGAACCTAATACCGTCGGGGTCGAAGCAGCAAGAATTGGCCAATAGAGGCCGATACGAAGGAAGAAAGCAGAGGTCTGACACAAGTAAATCGAAGCCATGTCAGACTTAGCTAAGGGCCCGTGTGGTTGCCACCCACATACTCGCAAGAAGGGAGCCCCCTGCGGGGAAATTTCACGTAATAAAATAAAAATTATGTCTTCCTATAGAAACCCTCAACCAGACAATAATTTATGGAGGCACCCTGCTCACACGCGCCATCCAAAAGGAGCATCAAGGCGGTGGCTCCCACGTGTTTTGGGGTGGCACTTTGTGGGGCCACCGTACTCACTGGTGGTCGCAGGAGGCAATCACACGATTACACGGTACACGGTGCAATAATATCGACAAAATTTCGTCTTAACGCTCGCCCTCTACGTGCAGATCGTGTGAATGCGTTCCCTCATGACAATGGCACCACAAAACTAGAGTGGCAAGCCTGTTCTCCAGCCGTGAACCCATTCGAACATCCTTTTGATACACTCAGAAGCGCATCAACGAATCTGACAGATCTACGCTGAAGCGCATTTGAGGAGTAGGACAATAGGGAACAACAGTCCGTTGATGATCTGGTGGGCAGTATACCAAGGCGAATACAAACATGTGTCATTGCAAGAGGACGTGTTCACACGAATTACAGGTACGCTGCATTCTCCAATATAAATTCGAAAATTTTCATACAAATTGTCAGTTTCTGTTTTCATGGGCAATAAAGAGACCTGCACTGTTGTATTCAGATACAGAATATCTCTACCCCATTTCTATGTAAAAAGTCCCAGTGCCGTGTTTTACGGCCCACTTTAGATTTTTAGTTTTATAAGTTTTTGCAAACATTTTGGACCAAAATAATAATACAAATAATAAGAAATTAATTAATATGAGTGTCTGAAACTCTTTTAGGGTAAAAAATATTAAGGTAGGGGCCGGTTCCGAACCACTGAACTTCAGCGGCAGAGTCCAACGCAGTGCCCACTACGCTACACCTAACAGTCAGGAGTTGTGTTCTTAAATCT
Source organism: Locusta migratoria (assembly GCA_026315105.1). Lineage (NCBI taxonomy): Eukaryota > Metazoa > Arthropoda > Insecta > Orthoptera > Acrididae > Locusta > Locusta migratoria. The sequence continues at coordinate 91,564,341 of CM048754.1, read as the reverse complement.
TATATTATACTATTGATGGCCGTTGTTAACTGATGCTGATATGGCATTTGTGGACACTAGATTATCATTTACCGTACGAAGAACGACGTGTTTTTGTTAATTCTTCAGTGCGCCATTGCTTTGAAATGGCAACGTGTAAGTTGCAATAAGAAAATCATCAAATACGCAACGCAACATGGCGTATGCCAGAGAGAGTTCTGGTCGAGGAATGTCATGTGACGTCTGCGAACGACTGTTTTTCGTTAATTCAATGGATGGTGTCAATACTCCGCTATTTTTGCAAATATCTCTCAAACGAAACGAGATATGAAAAAAACATAAGGGAACAAAGTTGTAGAGAAATTTCCCCTCTACAAATTAGTTTATTCAATTTTCTAGTCAGATGAACGGGTTATTAGCAATTAAAATTACATTACAAACGGCTTGTTTTGGTATTACTAACGTATTTCTTGTCCGAAATATTTCAAAAGCGAGGTTCTGGTCTCTGGTAGCCAATAAGTATGTTCGTAAAATTTGGTGCCGATCGGTTGAACGGTTCGACCTGAAAAGTGGGAACACTTTACAGCCCGATAGACATCGTCAAATCTACGTTTTTTTTCTTTTTTTCAAATATGTCTGCAACGATGCAAGATATGAAAAAAACATAATAGAGCATAATAACAAATTTGGTTATTCAATTTTCGTGTCAGATGAATGGTTAAGCCGTTATTTTCATTTAAATTTCGAGCTGTGAAAAGACGATCGTAAAGGCCCGCTTTTAGTGTTACTACCGTAACCTAAAGTGGGGCAAAAGGCATGAACCTCTAGAATCTTGTTGAAGTAACACAGTTTTAATGTCTGCACATCAATATTGGTATCTACCGGATGATCAAAAGTCGGTATAAATTTGAAAACTTAATAAATCACGGAATAATGTAGTTAGTCCTACGTGGTGTGGATCCCACAATACTCCAAAATAGGACGCAGTTCCAATCTGTTCAGACACTATATCCCTGCCGACACCGCAGCGGTAGGCGGCTGGAGACTATGATGCCACGCTTGAAGTTCACAGCCGCAGGGTCCGTTGGAAGGCAGAGGGCTGAGGCAGCGTCTCTCTCCCAACAACGGACGAGTTTTGGCCTAAGGGAGAGCTCCTTTAACATTCTTTTAACTTGTTTTAATTCCTTTGACTGTTCGCCAATGCAGGAACACTGGGTGCGATGGGCCATGGAGGAAAGTTTCCTTTCTAATACCATTGTTTCACAAATTATTGATGACGGAGGGGAAAGAAGAAGGATCAGGAAGGAAAGATTTGACTGTGGCTGCTTTAGGGCATTGAAATTAAACAACGGCGACAAGTGAAAATATTAGTCTGGCCGAGAATCGAACCCGGTCTTCCGTTTCGGGCCAGCGGTTGCCTTAACCACTTTTATTTATTTATTTTAGGTTTGTCGATGGTTTGCGATTGTTTTTGTTCATCTTCGTTCGTGATGAACCTAACCAAACCACTTGGCTACCCACGCTCGCCTCCCGTCCGTCTCAAATTCCCACAAGTCGCACGCTATTGCTGTGGCGCCCCAATCGTCCTTGCCCTTTTACACCCGCCATCACAGATTCCCGTGTGAGGTCGAACGTATGACCGCATCTGCCTTGGAGTAATTGAAGCTAACGCCGTCTTCGCGTGTAAATACTTATTATTACATTAGCCGGCCGCGGTGGCCGAGGGGACTGAGGCGCTCCAGTCACGGTCTGCACGGCCACTACAGCCTAACAGTGAAAGTTTCATTCTGGAAACATCCCTTAGGCTGTGGCTAAGCCATGTCTCCACCATATCCTTTCTTCCAGGAGTGCTAGTCTTGCATGGTTCGCAGGAGAGCTTCTGTGAAGTTTGGGAAGTAGGAGGCGAGGTACTGGCGGAAGTAAAGTTGTGAGGCGGCATCGTGAGTCGTGTCGGGATAGCACAGTCGGTAGTGCGCTTGCCCGCGAAAGGCAAAGGTCCCAGGTTCGAGTCCCGGTTCCGGCACACAATTTTAATCTGCCAGGAAGTTTCAAACTGTCTTTTGTTTGGCGTAGCTGTCAGTCCCCATGACCTTTATGCCGTCCTCTCACGGGACGTGGAAACGCACGTGGAGGAGGACGTGGTGCCGTTGCGGCGTGGAATTCCACAATCCACTGCCCTGCGAAGCGTGGAATGAAGGATCGGGCATGTTAGATTTTTGAACGCTATTTCGCCACTGTCAATAGACATAATCTGCATTACTGGTCTCCTGCAAATCCTATTAGGTTAGCCAGTCCTTTCAGTGTCTGTGGTATCGTGGTATGTTCTCTGCACGTTACTTTCGTCTACTTTTATGTTCCGTCAGTGGCTTCTGTAACACTACATCGCAGTCATCGCATTGGAATATCCATTTCAGTACATTTTAATTTTTATTCATTTTGTAAGGAGCAGAATTTACGTATTTTTTCAAAATTTTAAAGAAATCTGTTATATCTTTGTAAAGTCAGAATAGTTAAAGTAATAGAGTAACCGGGTCAAAACACTGCAATCACAGTTATAATTTGTCGTAAATCTATATCTATATATAAAAGGCTTGTGTGTGTACGTGCTGACACTTTTCTCCATGGTCACATACTGCCACCCACTCGTGGTTGTGGTGGTAGATGGTCCTTGGTCTAATGATGTTAGTAAGGGAGTGTGGTCGCGGTGCGTGGCAGTGGGTGAGTGTGACGAGCAAAAATTCGGAAAATATGCAATAAATACTCTTAGGAAAAGCTATATACTCTGTGACTTAAAAACTTTACGGTAAGAGTCAAAATCTGTTTATTCTCTCAATCGTCAGACAATGCGGTCCTTTCAAATGTTCAAATGTTTGTATAGCTTATGGGACTTAACTATGGGGTCATCAGTCCCTAAACTTACAAACTACTTACGAACTAGCTAACACTAAGGACGGCACAAATATCCATGCCCGAGGGGGGGGATTCGAACCCCCTACCGTAGTGGGCGGTCCTTTCAGACTTTGATAACGACGAGGAACATCAAATACGCAATTTTTTAATATATCACATGTTTCCGTCAACCGCACATTACCGAATTTGAACGGAGACACAAAACAAAGACAAAAATCCAGATAGACTCGTGGAACATTGATCACTGTCGTGGAATCGTGGTGGAAACACAGACATACATTAATGAATGAATGTCTCTTAGGCCATAAATATTGATATGCCTATGCCATTAAGCTCACTGGTCTGTGCTAACCAGTGATCTCTGATACATATAGCCGCGACACTCTCTGCTGTGAAAGGTGTTATCGTTTGACAGCTGGGTCAAGAAAAACTATGCGACGTAGTCCTACTCATATCCCGGCGGCCTCCTGTGTTGATGTTGGCAACAGATGTTGAGTAACGAGAATCATGTTGCATCGTCATAAGCCAATCGCTCGACACGCAAATATTTTGTCGTGAAATCAAGCATACAGTCTATGTGGTTCGGTCATCCTTGCAACGATTTTATATCGTTTTATTGATGTTGCCAACATAAAAACACGAGGCCGCCAGGATAGAAAGTAAAATTTTACCGAATCAGATACATCCGTTGTTGTCACATCTCATTATGACCTGCACTTTCACGCGAAACTCTTTTGTATAGAGTCTCATGATTCACACAGTTTTACAATTCATTCCAAATTCCTATTCAAGAAGATATTTGTGGAAAAAAAAAAAAAAAAAAAAAAAAAAAAAAAAAAAAAAAAAAAAAAAAAAAAAACATTGATCATAGTGTAGCTTTGTGTATTAAATACTCAGCGACATTTCTTTGCTTATTTTGGTGCGTTTCACTTTTTGTGTCAAAACCTTTATGGAGATACAACGTTTCACATACATCATTTCACATCTTGGCTAGGACAAGTGAGTTTATTGACAGAGCGATCCAACAAGGATTCTATTTTTACCGACTGGGGTCCGAAACCCTAAAAAGCCATGATACACACAGGCCCTCCTTCAACAACCGTTGCGAAGCACGGGAATATAAGCTAGTATAGTATAAACTGTAACCGCAGTAGCATTGCTCTCTCTCTGTCATTGTTTTACGATGTGTAAGGATCTCTCTGTAAGCTTCTCGCGTAATTGTCTTGCAAAATAGTCTGGAATCATGAACGGAATTATTTCGGAACTTTTTAATTCGCGTTTAAATTATTCCTACAGAAATTAAAGACTTTGATAGTTAACAATGAATGATCGAAAGGTTACGCGATTGCATAATTACATTATATATGGACTTTAATTCGGGATTAGGCTATGGAACGTAGAAAAATTCTGCCTCCCGTCGAGATAGTTAATATTCAAGGGGACATTAAAAGAAAAAACTGACAATTAATTTCATTCAGAAAGGATATAGTGTATTAAGGAACTTTATTTGCCTTTGGGAGAATATTCTGAACTTTGATTGTACCAGAGATATAATGAACAATCAATGTGAAGAAATATATTTTGAGAATTGTGTCTCAAATAACGGGCGACTTTGTTCTGTGTATGTTTTAACTGTGTGCTTTTAAGTGAAAAATATAACAGGAATTTTTGTGTCTCGTTTCCGTCGTAGGTGTCGGTGGCCGAGTAGAAAGAGACCGACACAAGAACAAAGGATGCACGCTTGTGTAGGTACGGAGGTGACCAGCCAGTGGGACAGCAGAAACTAGAAACACTAGAGTAAATTAGAACGAGATATATATTTCATGGAGTCTTGGTAATACTTAACTTTTACATAGTTCTTGACTGCATAATGCTGATACATAGTTTATATAGAGAGAGGCCTGCCTACTGATGAGTCCTAGTGCCTATCCAATAGCCAAGTCTTAAGTGGTGCTTATCTGATTTCCAACTGAACGATGCAGTTCAGTGGTGGCCACGAGCGGAGTTGCAGCAGAGGGCGCTCGTGGCTGACGTCGTAAGAACGCCGCGCCGTGCGTGCATGGCGGCGCGCGGCGAAAGTAGCAGGCGCGCACTTTATACTTGTGCGACACCACAGGAATTGTGTTTTAAAAAAGTTTTTCGAAAACCTTCTTACGTAGATAGTACCCTTTCATCAAATCCATGATATTTGAAACTTACTTTTAAATAACATCCTTGACTGTATTTGAGATAGGAATATGGAGGATTAATTTATTAACAACATTATTCAGTAAAAGAAAAAAAAACAAGGTTAAGGCCAATTAGCAAAGACCCTTTCATCAAATCCATGATATTTGAAACTTACTTTTAAATAACATCCTTGACTGTATTTGAGATAGGAATATGGAGGATTAATTTATTAACAACATTATTCAGTAAAAGAAAAAAAAAACAAGGTTAAGGCCAATTAGCAAAGACTATTTTTCACGAAAGAATTAGTAATTAACTTCTTATGTGACTTACTTCTATAAAATGAACTACCGAGACAAATAAGATAAAAGTTAAAAAAAGACTTTGAAATTTAACTAAAAGCCCTGAGAAACAGAATTCTTATGCTCAAACCTTCTAAAGAGTATTTAAAGAATTTACTAGGTTAAAAAAAAGTTATGGTTCAGTTTGTACTTACGTTAAAAACAAAAAGCCGTAACTGAATATACTAAGAATTGACAGGCTTACCAACCTAAATTACTGATGTACGACGCAACTAAAATTTTGAGAGCCTAGTAAAATCAATACATCGACGACGACGAAAGCCTTGCACATCATATAACCGTCGCCTACGATAAAATAAAATAAAAAAAAGAAGTACCCACAGTACGTCACAATTCCTTTCGCCGGCGATAGGTGGACAAACGATCGCCTGAGGAGACGTGCCCATACGACTGCAGAAGACACGCTTGTTGTTAGACTCCAATCTGCCCAAAAGAAAGGCTCAATATGCTTTCATTTATTCGGAAGACGATTGTTTTTCTATTCGCCGATGAAGGCTGAATTGATGAGAGATAGGACGGAGTGTTGAGGAGAAGGTCGCCCCAAAACTGATAAATGGAGGAAAACATGTAACTCGGGCTCATAATGTTTGCTAAAAAAATAAAAAATAAAAGAAGATGAAAAAAGAAGGCAATGGACTCGGCCAGTGTTTTGGGCAGAGGCCACCGTTCCCTGCACATACTCTGCCGTTGTGGCCTCTTTCGTGTCGCAGTTAACCGCAACGCTAAATGGCAGTTTGGTACTGCTCTGTCTCCATATTTCTAGCGACCCGGAGTACAACATTATTTACAGTAACGGCCACGAAATCGAGCGGAAACTGTACAAACTGGAAAAAAATGGCGCAACAGCCTGGAGATTTATACGTATATGCGAGAGAGAGAGAGAGAGAGATAGAGATAGAAAGAGAGAGAGAGTTGGCGCGTCTGCCAACAGGTGGAGAGGCAGACTGGCAGAGCGATAAATTCGTCGTGGTCGCTGTCAGGGCTGGGGACTGTATTTCTCCTCCTGCAGGCGGCACTGGGGCAGTATTTATAGGCGGGGGCGGTCGCCTGTCTCCGCGGCAGGGAGATTTAAGGGATGATCATTCCCGCCCTCAGCACCTCATAATTAACGGCGTCACATTAACGGATTTCTGCAATCAGCATTAAATTACCAGGTATGTCCACAGTCTGTATCTATAAATGTGAATGTCGGTGTACGTTTACACGTCTGAACCACAAGACAACATGCATTATGTTCGAATATAATTGACATTTCTCGAGACTAGGAATCTGCTCTGTAGGAATCAGCATGGGTTTGGAAAAAGGCGTTCGTGTGAAAACCCAGCTCGCGCTATTCGTCCACGAGACTCAGAGGGCCATAGACACGGGTTCTCAGGTAGATGCTGTGTTTTTCGACTTCCGCAAGGCGTTTGATACAGTTCCCCACAAACGTTTAATGAACAAAGTAAGAGCATATGGTCTATCAGACCAGTTGTGTAATTGGATTGAGGAATTCCTAGATAACAGAAAGCAGCAGGTCATTCTCAATGGAGAGAAGTCTTCCAAAGTAGGAGTGATGTCAGCTGTGCCACAGGGGAGTGTCGTGGGTCCGTTGCTGTTCACGATATATATAAATGACCTTGCGAATAACATCGGAAGTTCACTGAGGAATTTTACGGGGGATGCTGTAGTATATAGAGAGGTTGTAACAATGGAAAATTGCATTAAAATGCAGGAGGATCTGCATAGAATTGACGCATGGTGCAGGGAATAGCAACTGAATCTCAATGTAGACAAGTGTAATGTGCTGCGAATACATAGAAAGTTCCTGTATCATTTTGCTACACTATAGGTCAGCAACTGGAAGCAGTTAATTCCATAAATTATCTGGGAGTAGGCATTAGGAGTGATTTAAAATGGAACGACCATATAAAATCAGTCGTCGGTAAAGCAGATACCAGACTTAGGTTCATTGGAAGAATTCTAAGGAAATGCAGTCTGAAAACAAAGGAAGTAGGTTCCAGTACACTTGTTCGCCCACAGCTTGAATACTGCTCACCGGTGTGGGATCCATACCAGGTGGGATTGATAAAGGAAGTGGAGAAGATCCAACGGAGAGCAGCGCGCTTCGTTACAGGATCATTTGGTAATCGAGAAAGCGTTACGGAGATGATCGATAAACTCCAGTGGAAGACTCTGCAGGAGAGACGCTCTGTCGCTCGGTAGGGGCTTTTTTCGAAGTTTCGAGAACATACCTTTACCGAGGAGTCTAGCAATATATTGCTCCCTCCTACGTATATCTCTCAAAGAGATCATGAGGATAAAATCAGAGAGATTAGAACCCAGACAGAGGCATACCGACAATCCTTCGTTCCGCGAACAATACGTCACCGGAACAGGAGAGAAAATCGATAGTGGTACTCAAGGTACCCTCCGCACACATCGTCGGGTGGCTTGCGGAGTATGGTTGTAGATGTAGATGTAGACAAAAATTTGTAGTTACTCATGTACTCTGTAAGGATAAGCATACGAATAAGGAAATATAAGAATAAATAAATAGCACACTAGAGAAAGATAGCTTATCTATCATAATCAACCAACACGCGTGCGGAGCCGCAGGTTTAAGCTAGTAACTTATAAATATAGTTTAAAAAATAATTAATTCAGTTTATGAACGACCCGCTCGGTTAGCCGTGTGGTGTAACGCACCGCTTTCCGAGACGGGAAGCGTACCAGCCCCGGTTCGAATCCGCCCGGCGGATTAACGAAGGAGGTCGGAGTGCCGGCCAGCCTGGATGTGGTTTTTAGGCGGTTTTCCACATCCCCCTCGGTGAATACCGGGCTGGTCCCCAAGTCCCGCCTCAGTTACACGATTCGCAAACATTTCGTAACACTTTAAACTTCCACACACATATAACACTATATGCAGACATTGAGGTACACATGGGGTGGCGACAGGAAGGGCATCCGGCCACCCCGTAACTATTAACACGCCAAATCCGGATTAACAAGACCGACCCTGCATGTGCGGCAACATGGTCAAACAAAAAGAAGAATTCAGTTTATGAACGCAGAATTAACATATTAAGACGCATCATTAAATAAATACGCTCACACGAAACTGAGAGTGCAGATTTTTAATATTAATCATACAAGAAGTCCAATGAAACGTTCTCATAGCGGTCATATAAATTCAAATTACATTAAAATTGTTTCCACTGTAATGACTTTGCAAGCACAACTGGCCGTAATGTACTACAGTAGTTATGTGGGAGGATTATATCTCTTACCTCACATTTTGAAATAAAAACTGGTTCCAGACTAATTTGGTTTTTGGAATCATTCAGATGACATTTTCAGTAAGTATTTTCACGAAGATTCTGTTGCTTTAATGTAATTAAAGCTTAAATATGTATGAAGACTTGGTTGCGTGGTCGGAAACATTCTGTTATTGGGCGAATTGTGAAATCACAGGAAAAGATCAATATGAAGCTATGCATGTGTTATAGTAGTGTTACACAAAGTTACTAGCGTTTTAAGCACTTTTTTCTGCTAACGGTTCATGTATTTAATGACAGACAGTGAATTTACATAATTTAAGTAACCTTTGATTTTTTAATTCTTTTTCTTTTTTTCTGTATAGGCCGACTGTGAAAACTTTTCGATAGTTAATGGATATCCGGCTTCTTTGTTTTACAAAAACAACTCATTTATATTTTCTAGAAATAACAAAAAAACAGTATTTTAAGTAAAGCATCCACCCCAGGGTGCTCCCGGTTCTTTCGTGACTACATGCGTGGCGAGCACGGGGTCCCGAGATAATTCAGTCTTCCTTCTTTCTTTCCTCCCTGGACTGCATTCCTTTCATCTCCCCTCCTTTCCTATCCTCACTCCTTCCCCTCCCCACCGGGGGACTGATAACCTCAGTAGTTAGGTTCACCCCCCTCTCCCAAAGAAATAACCAGCAAAGCAAGTGAAACATACCTACATTTAAAGGTAATTGTTTGTTTGTGTCAATAAACTCACTCTGAAAATCTACATCTATCAATACACTCCGCAATCCACCGCAAAATGCGTGGCGGAGGGTAACTGTACCATTACTAGGCATTTCCATTCCTGTTCCACTTTCAAATAGAACAAGGGAAAGAGAATGTCTATACGCCTCTGTACAAGTCCTAATTTCTCTTGTCTTTGTGATCTTTACGCGAAATGTAAGCAGGCGGCAGCAAGATCGTACTACACTCAGCTTCAAATTCCGGCCCTATAAATTTCCTCAACAGAAATTCACGAAAAGAACGTCGTCTTTCCTCCAGCCATCCCCAATTGAATTGCCGGAGCATTTCCATGACACTCGCGCATTGGTCAAACCTACCAGTAACGAACCTAGCTGCTCGCCTCTGAACTGCTTCTATGTCTTCCTTTAAACTGATCTGCTGCGGGTCCCAAACACTTTAGCAATACTCAAGACGTGGTCGTACAAGCGTTTTATACGCGGTCTCCTTTACAGGTGAAGTACATCTTCCCAAAATTCTCCCAATAAACCGAAGTCGGCTCTCCACCTTACTCACAACTGTCCTTACATGTTCGTTCCATTTCATATCGCTCTGCAATGTTACGCCTAGATATTTGGAAGACGCAACTACATCAAGAAGCTCACTACCAATGCTCTATTCGAACATAATGGGATTGTTTTTACTAGTCATGTGCATCATGTTACATTTTTATACATTTAGAGCTAGGTGCCATTTTTCACACCAACTAGAAATTTCGTCTAAGTCATCCTGTATGCTATTACAGTCAATTAAAGACAATACCCTCCCATACACTTCAGCATCCTCAGCAAACAGCCGCAAATTACAAGTTACTCTGTCCATCAGATCATTTATATAGATAGAAAATAATAGCGATCCTATCACACTCCCCAGGGGCACGCCTGACGATACACTCTGATGAACACTCGCCGTCGAGAACAACGTACTGCGTTGTATTACTTCCAGCCAGCCACAAATCTGTGAACCTAATGGCTTTGCAAGTAGCCTAACCTACTCAGCCATCGTTTTAGGTGACTACAAGGTGTTCAGGTCGTCTACATACACATAAACAAAAACTGACAACTCTTGAAACTAGTGATCCAAAAATGATTTATATAACTGAATTTGAAAAGGTGAAGGGGACAGTGAAATATCTAGGGGTTACCCTAGATGAGAAACTGACATGGACCCCTCACATCAGGAATATTTGCTCCAAGGCAAAAGGTACTCTTGTGAGTACCAGGAGAGCTTGTGGCAAAAATTGGGGCCTGAGCCCGAAGGGTATGCACTGGATATACACCACAGTGATTAGACCCAAGATCACCTATGGGGCGGTCGTGTGGTGGAAGAAGGTAGAACAGCAGGTTGCTGCTAAGGAGCTTGGTAAGGTGCAGAGTCTAGCCTGCTTAGCCATAACAGGCGGAATTAGCAGCACACCAACTGATGGGATGGAAACCATGCTGGATATGCCCCCATTACACCTTTGGGTCAAGATGGAGGCGGCAGCTGGTGCCTACAGACTCAAATCTGTCAACAACTGGAACTCTTTGCGATATCCAGAATCACACACTAAAATAGTGAGTGAGGTAAATATAGGAAAGTTTGGGGAAATGCCAACCGACTATATTATAACCCCATACTGCTTCAACAAGCCTTTCAGTATAATAATTGGAAGTAGGGAGCAGTGGGAGAAAATAGTTCGACACCGTTCGGGGGATATTGTCTGGTTCACTGACGGGTCGAAATCAGACCAAGGCGTTGGGGCCGGGGTATACGGGGTGCAGCCAAGACTGGAGGGCATCTCTCTAGGGAAACTGGCCTCAGTATTCCAGGCCGAAATCACTGCCATCAGGGCATGTGTGGAGGAGAATTTGCGTCGGTGCTACAAAGACCGTAGCATCTACATCTATTCAGACAGCCAGGCAGCCCTGAGATCACTGGCAGCTCCTACAACAGCTCCGACAGCTCTAAAATTGTTGCAGAATGTCACAGGGTTCTGGTGGAGCTAGGGGAAAGCAATAGAGTAAACCTATTGTGGGTCCCTGGCCACTCGGGGATCAGTGGCAACGAACATGCCGACAGATTAGCCAGGATGGGGGCAGAGGCTCCATTTATTGGACCGGAACCTGTCCTGACAATCACCAAGGCAATGATTAAATTGGAGCTACGTAACTGGCTCAGAAGACAGCACGTAGAATATTGGACCAAAGTCCATCAACAAAAACATGGCAAGGTAATGATGCCAAAGCCTTGTTTTAAAAGAAGCTCTGCAATCCTGGGTCTGAACAGGAGAGAGATTAGACTCATGGTTGGATTGCTGACAGGCCATGGGAATTTCAAAAAACACCTACATACAATGAGAATAACAGAAGAGGACCCTAAATGTAGGATCTGTGATGACGGTGATGAAACTGCATCACATCTGATCTTCGAATGCATTGCATTGAGAGTGAAAGGCACAGAACATTTGGGACAACCAGACCCGAAGAAATTGTGTCTAATAAATAACTGGTAAAGGGACTCCTTGCACTGTTTAAGGGCATTGGTTGGCTTTACTAGACATACAGGGAGCGATACCGCACAATAAACTTAGTTTCGGTGCGGGCAGTGGCGGGTTAGACCAAGACTGTTTTGGCTTCCCTGAAAAAATCAAATCAAATCAATCAAATCGTCTTCGAAAAGCCACTTTGGAAACGCTGCATGAAAACACGACTATATGAAGAGTCTAACGTATGTTAACGTATTGTGTAAGTTATCTGTTGTAATAGAAAACAGAATACATTATTTATGTCTGCCAGCTTATTAATTCAGTATTTACTTATGCTTGTTGCGCCTAATGTAAGACCTAAAATGCGATTTCTTTCTTCGATCTACAGGAACGGTGCACTTCCGCCTATGTGCAAGTTATTGCTTGCACTAAGGTTCTACGCACTTGGCAGCACGTTATCGTACTTAGCACTTTTGCTGGTCTACATGTTCCATGGACAGCATTGAATTCATTTGTCACAATGTCGCTTCCTTTTCCTTCCGTCTTTTTTATTTAATTTCAATGTGTCCTTATATTTCTCTATTAAGGACACAAGACTCTCGCGCTAACTTCTTGTAAAATTCGAGCTTCTTTCACGTTTGTTTGCCACAGCGCCAAATAACAACTGCCTGCTAACATCTTTCCTGATAGTCAAATATTTTATTCAGACGACACTTTTAATTGTTTCTATTGCGAACATAGTCGTAATATATAGTGCCTTAACGTTTTCTCCAGATTAGCAAACGAGAGGTGTATCTGCAATGACAAACGCAATGCACTTACACATACTTCAGGATATGGTGCCTCCGCCTAAACCTTCAGAAAACTGTCACTTCAGCATTTCACCTACGAAATCGGCACTCTATCTGTAAACCAGAAGTAAAACTCAGAGAACAAACCTTGCAATACTGCAGCACACCAAAGTACCTTGGAGTAACACCCGGCAGATCCCTAACTTTCCGTCAACAGCTCTCCAACGTGGCTACTAAAGTGAAGATTCGTAATAATATCATCCAGAAGCTTGCTGGTACCTCCTGGGGTTGCAGTGCTCAAACCCTACGATCAACTGTCACTGAATACTGTTGTCCAACTTGGATCAACAGTCTTCACTCTAAAAAAAACAGATGTGCAACTCAACCAGACAATGTGACTTATCACGGGTTGCATACATAGTACTCAAACTGTTCGGCTGCCAGTCTTAAGTAACATCCAACGTCCAGTTCAACGTAGATCAGACTCTCTCCTGAAGATCTGGAGGAGCATTCAGAAGAACCCCCAGCTACCCATTCACAGCGATACATCAGCAGCAGAACACCAGCGCTTGAAGTCAAGAAAACGATCTTGGAAAACTGCACATCATCTTGATGTCACCAACTTTGACAGCTATGTAGCATGAAAAGAAATTGGGAAGAATCGTCAGTGGTCAACGGCCATCTGGTTGAAAACCCTTCAATGCGAGTTTTAGGTTTCTCACTCCTCAGACGCCAGTGGAGAATCGTAAACCGCATCCGAACAGGACAGGGGAACTGCGGATATCTACAGCACAAATGGGGCTGGGTAACATCTCCCGAGTGTGACTGTGGAGCTGCCCTACAAACGATAAACCACATTGTAGGCGAATGCCCGAAACGAGCCTCTGGGGGATCAATAAATGACATCCACCACGCATTACCTGAAGGGCTCAACTGGATCACCTGTTTGGACCTCGTTTTGAATATTGCTCAAGTGTTTGGGACCCGCAGCAGATCAGTTTAAAGAAAGACATAGTCAGTTCAGAGGCGAGCAGGTAGGTTTGTTACTGGTAGGTTCGACCAATGCGCGAGTGTCACGGAAATTCTCCGGCAACTCAATTGGGGATCGCTGGAGGAAAGACGACGTTCTTTTCGTGACTTTCTGTTGAGGAAATTTAGAGGGCCGGAATTTGAAGCTGAGTGTAGTACGATCTTGCTACCGCCTGCTTATATTTCGCGTGGTGATCACAAAGACAAGATAAGAGAAATTAGGGCTCGTACGGAGGCATATAGGCATTCTTTTTTCCTCGTTCTTACGGTGAACTGCGAAGTACGTATGATCCTGTACATATATTGTCCTTGTCATACATATCTTACAATGTATACAATTAGAACTATGTACCTGAACCAAGCTCTGTATCATCATTCGATAAATAATAAATAATGCACTTAACGAGCACATTTAACTGGACGTTAAATGCATCTCCTCGTTTACTAACGAGAAGATTAACGAGAGATGGACGAACCGGCCCTAAATGAACACGTTTATAAGTGGTCTCAGTATATATTACACGGTACTTGTGTGTGGCCGCGCCTGTGTAGTTACGTATCAGATTCAGATTATTTCTTGCGGACACCAAAATTCAAAATGTTGAAATGTTTGTAGGGCTTATGGGACTTAACTTACAAACTACTTATGAACTAGCTTATACTAAAGACGGCACAAACATTCATGCCCGAGGGGGGTGCGAACCCCCGAACGCAGTGGCCGTGCAGACTAGACTTGCGCATAATAGTTCACGATCGGGAGCGCTCACTTTAGTTCGCGGTCCTGCCGCGAACTAGTTAGTTCTTTTAGTTCGTCCGCTCGCTCCCAGTGACGGCTGAGCGGCGTGGTCTGCGCATCAGGTAGAGGGAGAAGTTCCCCCACCTAGCTGCTTCATGCGCTTGCTGCTTGAGCCGCTAACGATATCACGCAAACCGAAAGAAACAGTTTGTGAATAATTTCTCGTGTTTAAGTTTCGGCTTATCTCCATATCGTGGCATTATGGAATTTATTAGTCAGATATTGCAGAGTGCAGAATACTTGAAAGCAGAAATTTTGTAGCACTGAACTATGTAATCTAGCAGGCAGACGCTCACCTCGAAATGGCTCTCATCAGCAGAAGGCAAACACGTCATTTTTAATTCTGCTGCGCGCCCTCTCGCTATTGCCCGTCGGTCTTCGGAAAAGAATCCAACGAACTAAGAAGCGAGATACGTTTGGCATAATAGTTCGCGATCGGTAACACATGTTTTAGTTCGCGACCGGTAGCTCTCCCGTTAGTTCGCAGCACGGCCGCGAAGTAGGTCACCCTTTTTAGTTCGTCCGCTCTTTTTGGCTTTTGCTACCGCTACTAAAATAGCCCTTTATTTTGTTACTAACTAAACCCCCGCTGCTTCGCATGCGTAGGCTGGTTGGTCTCCACCAGTTGTTTCTTTTTAATCCTGATGAAGAATCCATATCTTAAGTTTCGTAGTTATAGCTTGAAATTAGAGTTAACAGCACCATACTTTTTAAAATCAATTTTGCATCTCGTATTTCACCCCCTTATTGGTGGAATTTCCAAAAATACCGAAACACTTGTCTTTTAAATTTGAACCCCGAATCCAGATCCGAAAATTTGTAGTTCTATTTCAAAATTGCCTAAATAGCAGCATATTTTCGAAAAACAACCCCTCTCCAATTTAACCCGGTTGATGGTTGAATTTCCAAAAATACCGAAACACGTATTTTTTAACGTCTAACCAACTATACAAATATTAATTTTTGCAGCTCTAGCTTCAAAACTGTATCAATAGCAACGTGTTTTCAAAAAGAATATTTGATCCTCTATTTAACCCTGTTACTTGTTGAATTTCCAAAAATACTAAAAATCATGATTTTGAACCTGATCGAGATTCCATATCCTAAGTGTCGTAGTTATAGCTTGAAATTTTAGTTAACAGCAACATATTTTTGAAAATCAATTTTTTGCGTCACCTATTTTACCCCCTTACTTGTCGAATTTCAAAAAATGCCGAAACACGTGTCTTTTAAATTCGAACCCTGAATTAAAATCCGAAATTTTGTAGTTCTAGCTTCAAAATTGCCTAAATAGCTACGTATTTTCAAAAAAACGTTTCATCCCCTATTTCACCCCCTTACGGAGGGAATATCGAAAAATCGCTTCTTTAATGACGCCTACAGAGTAAGATCAACACCCTCTACAAATTTCAGACACTTCCTTTTATATATAGAGATGACACTGCTGAATACCTTAGAAAATAAAATTTGTGGCAGTAAACTATGAAACTGCAGCTGAGCTGCATCTCAGCTCGAAATGACGGCAACTGGCAGAAGGGAATCACGCGATTCTGCGCGCTCTCGCATCCTCTCGCTACTCCCCGCTACTCCTTCGGAAAAGGAGCGGACGAATAAAGAGGCGTGGGATCTGCGAACTAGTTCGCGTAGTTCGTCTACGGGAGCGCTCTTCCGAACTAGTTCGTTCGCGGACTACACAAGACTAGTGCAGGCCGTGACCGGCGCGCCGCAGACCGCTCGGCCACCGCTTCTGCTTGCTGGCCACCGGCCACTGTCGGTTCCTGCCCCTGTATTTCTGGCCTCGCAGACATCACTTCTGCCGCAGACGTCTTTGTCGGTCCCCACGTCGGCGGTAATTGGCCCCAGTGAGTCTCTTTCCCACTGACAGCGACGATTTAGCTGCCCGCCAGCAACCGCGCCGAGAAGTAACGGCGTGCGGAAAAGCCTCGCTCTCGGACGTGCTTTCTGCCGTCGGGGCGTTCTGTTATTAGCGACGCGCGGCCCCCTCTGTGGTAATTCTGACAAATGGCCGACCCAGAATTAACCCGCGGTATTTGTTTCCCGCGGCGCGGCAGATTCCTGGAACAGAGTTTTCGTGTCTGAGCAATTCTCACCGTTCTTTGAAATCCCAACTTTTGTAATTCACTTAAGTGGTAACTTCGTTATCACGTGTATAACCTCTGGAAAGCAATGACGTCGATTCAACGTGGCGGAATGATCAGGAAAAGTAATTATGGCGTCATGAGATTTCGAGCAATAAACCGTGTTTTATTCTCTTACATTCACGTTCGTACAGCTTTACACGCCACAGATAAACCACGTGTAGTGCCTACTTTAAAATTCGAAGTCCATAATAATCGTTTTAGGACTAATCTGTCGCTCTTCTACATCTACATCCATACTCCGCAAGCCACCCGACGGTGTGTGGCGGAAAGAAAGATTGTCGGTATGCCTCTGTGTGGGCTCTAATCTTTCTGATTTTTTCATGATCTCTTCGCGAGATATACACGTAGGAGGTAGCAATATATTGCTAGACTCCTCGGTAAAGGCATTATCTCGAAACTTCCACAAAAGCTACAGACCGTCTCTCCTGCAGAGTCTTCCACTGGAGTTTATCGATCATCTCCGTAACGCTTTCTTGATTACCAAATGATCCTGTAACGAAGCGCGCTGCTCTCCGTTGGATCTTTTCTACCTCCTCTATCAACCCCACCTGGTACGGATCCCACACTGGTGAGCAGTATTCAAGCTGTGGGCGAACAAGTGTACTCTAACCTACTTCCTTTGTTTTCGGACAGCATTTCCTTAGAATTCTCCCAATGAATCTAAGTCTGGCATCTGCTTTACCGACGACTGATTTTATATGGTCGTTCCATTTTTAATCCCTCCTAATGACTAATTTATGGAATCAGCTGCTTCCAGATGCTGACCTGTTATAGCGTAGCTAAATGATAAAGGATCTTTCTTTCTGTGTATTGGCAGCACATTACACTTGTCTACATTGAGATTCAATTGCCATTCCCTGCACCATGCGTCAATTCGATACAGATACTCCTGCATTTCAATACTATTTTCCATTGTTACAACCTCTATATATACAACAGCATCATCCGCAAAAAGCCTCAGTGAACTTCCAATGTTATCCGCAAGGTCATTTATATATATCGGGAACAGCAACGGACCCACGACACTCCCCTGTGGCACCCCTGCCATCGCTCTCACTTCGGAAGTCTTCTCTCCATTGAGAATGACATGCTGCATTCTGTTATCTAGGAACTCCTCAATCCAATCACAACTGCTCTGATAGACCATATCCTCTTACTTTGTTCATTAAACGCCTTGCGGAAGTCAAGAAACACGGCATCTACCTGAGAACCCGTGTCTATGTCTCTGAGTCTGAGTCTCGTGGAAGAATAGCGCGAGCTAGGTTTCACACGATCGCCTCTTTCGAAACCCATGCCGAGTCCTACAGAGCAAATTTCTAATCTCCAGAAATGTTATTATACTCAAACATAATACAGAAATGTCATTATACTCAAACATAATACATGTTCAAAAATTCTACAACTGACCGGCGTTAGAGATACAGGCCTATAGTTCTGGACATCTGTTCGACGTCCCTTATTAAAAACGAGAATGACATGCGCCATTTTCCAATCTTCTTGGCCATACGTCCGCTCCAAGAGCCTTTTCCATTCGTTTCTGTGGCGTGCTTTGCTTGTCCATTTAGCACTGATATTCACCTTTGATGTGTTCTCCAGGATGTTATCTTGTCACCTATTTCTGGGTCTTCGTCTTGTTCCATCTATTGTCCTGTAAAACACTATTTTCGGAAGTATGTTTTCTGCCATTCATACGCCTGGACCTAACAGTTCTACCTTCTCGTTTTCAGCAGTTCAAAAAAGGTTAAACTGTTTGCAGCTGTCTTAATTCTTCATTTCTTCTTATCTTCCATTATTTTCATCATATACTGGTCAAATATATATTCTTACTACGTTTCTTTGGAACAGTTTTCCCTCGCTTTATTTTTAAAAGTAAATGTATCACACCCGTATGTTTTATAGATATAAAATTAATAAAGCAATAAATAAATAAATAACACCACCTCCAAAGTGAAGTTTAGGGGTGAAGTTTCAGCGAGCTTTCCTACCCAGACAGCAGTCAAGCAAGGGGATGGCCTCTCACGCACCCTGTTCAACTGCGTTCTGGAGAAAATCTGAGAATGGACTTCCACATTGTCACCAGAAGCACGACTGAAGCTTGGCTACAAGAAACAGAACCTCATTGTACCATGTCTAACCTTTGCTGATGATCTCACCCTTTTGGCCAACAGCATGGAGGAGGCTACTCATCAACTACAGAACCTCTGCAATCTTTCAGTAAGAAGCGGCTACAAAGTCAACAGACAGAAGACAAAGTTCATTACCATTATCAAACAGGCTTCTTCTACAATCCCACTACGAAACAATATTTTCTTGTGGTCGCTGTTTTCATCCCGTGTGCAATTTAATGGTACAGTATTGCGGGTGGTGTCATTTTATTCTTTATAAGGTAGGGATTGAGAAAAGTGATGGTGGCCATCTCAGACCCGCGACTGGTAGGGGGGAGGGGGTGGGGAAACATGGGGAGTCATCGCGCGCTTAATCCTTTCTAACTTCGCTCCTAATCATTCGATTTTAATTTTCTTTTTTAAAAAAGAGAGGTCTAACTTTGTACTACAAATTATGTTAGTAACAATTTTTACGTAAATGTAGCCGTTTTGGTTAAAATTTCAAAAAAAAAAAAAAAAATAAAAAAAAAATAAACATCTGTCATTCTGTCTCTCTGTCAATACATGTGTAGGTTTATTAAATAATAACCCATGTTTGATTATAAATCCTCATTTTACATTATACAGTCTTCTTACATGTTGGTAGTTTCGTTTCAGCTAGCAGAAAAGCGATAACATGAGTGAAAGCTTAAGGTCAATTGCAATTAGCCGATTCTCCAGCCGGAGGAAAACCAAGAAGGATCAGTGAAACATGCGTTACTTGTAATACGGTAGGAAGAGAGAAGGTGGTTCCAAATCCTGCAGAAAACGCCTACCAGAGATTCTCAGAACTAAGGCTGCGTGCACTGAATGAGTTCACTAAATTGGCCGAAATGGAAAGATTGCGGGAAACTGCTAATGAAACGTGGTTGCAAATGAAAAATTGCTGGGCTCAAAACGAAAGTGATCTCATTCTGTTCCTTAGGAGGAGATGAAGCACTTAAGATGGTAAACGGAAAAATAAGTTTGCAGTGGTATCATAGGGATCACACGAACTGCACAAGCTCTAAATAAATTGTTCTTGACAGTTCCCGAGCTGTCAAAGATTTGTTCTTGTAGTAAAGAACCAGTGAAAGTTCCAATCCATCACGATGTATCACAGACATCAGCAAATTGTTATAAAAAGAATGTTCTGGCTGTCGTCAAATGTTTAAAAAATATCATCAGTTTATTTGAATGCACGAATAATGGCTTGCTTAATATTGTGACAATGACTATTGCTATCTCTGAAGTACCGGTGACGTTTGTATGATAAATTAGGTCTGGAGAAACTTCGTACGTGATCGTTAATTTATGGTACTCTTAATATCAGGGAATCTCTTCCACAAAACAAATTGATGATTTTCGGAACAGTGGGCAAGAAAGCAAAACTTAAAACAAAACTTTGGGTAGTGGAACGTAAAGCAGATAAAAAAACTCTTCAACCGCCTCATACTTTTATGTTAATCACGTCCGGAAATCAACCTGAAGAATGCACTGGAATGTATGAACTATCTGCTGTTCCACGTTCTATGTTCGCAACTGATGGAACAATCTACTACATACAAGTTAAAAGTAGGCTAACACATCATTTAGAAAACCTTGCATCTAAAAAGACAGATTCTGAATCAGAGCCAGAAGAAATTACAACTGTGGTTACTTCAACTCAATTTGAAGAAAAGAAATAATTAGTCGCAGTTGTTGATGGAATGGCAGAGGTCCACAAACTGAAAGTTCTGCAAAATTATTTTTTCATAGTATGGCGATTTTTCTGAAATTCATGTTGTCTTTGACACATATGTAGGCAATTCTCTGAAATATGTAGTAAGAGATCGAAGACAACAAGGTAGTGTTCCTGTCATCTACAAGATAGAATCCAACACAAATATTAAAAATATTCCTTCGAAGAAACTTCTTTCTAATGATGAAAACAAGGACAGACTAAGAGACGTTTTCTGTACTGCTCTAGTGGAAAACAGCATGGATACTGGAAAAACAGTGTAGTATCCTATCGGAATCAGGCTCTTGTTACCAACCGAAGTGTCGAAGCTCTAGTAACAACGCAGAAAGAGGCCGATACGAAAATAATACAACATGCTCTTTTCGCAAGTGTGAATGGAGCAGAAACTAAAAATATTTTCTCCTGATACTGATGTCCTAGTACTAGTGACGAATTTCTACCCTCAACTCCGACAGGAGTCTCAGGAGCTAGGACACGTGAGATTTCTGTTCATATGGCATTTCAAGCGTTAGATCACAGGCGAGCTGATGCTTTGATTGGGTTGCATTCTCTATCTTGGACTGATATAACCAGATCATTTCATGGTAAAACGAAAAAAAGTTTCTTTAATACATTTATAGAAGCTGATGAAACAGTTCTTGACGCTTTGTCATCACTGGGAAAAGAAGATTTTAATGAAGAAACGATCCGAATTCTAAAAGCTTTTATATGCTCTGTATATTTAAGAAACCCGAAGATGATATCACTGAAAGAACTGGGATGGTGATTTTATACCAAAAAGCAAGTCGATGGATTATGCATGCCTCTAACACAAGTTACTTTGCGTACGGCCATAAAAAGAGCACATCTTCAAGTCCTAATATGGCGGAAATCACATATTGCCAATCCTGAACTACCTGCAGTTACTGAGGGGGGTTGGACTGTTAATGAGAAAGGAAAATACGAGCCAGTAATGTGTGGTATTCCTTTTGGACCTGAAGCTCTCAGTCGTCAAATGTTCATGTGGTCCATCAAAATGTGCTCCGTCGTGCAAATGTGCACTAAATAAACTTCCTTGCACAGACATTTGTTCCTGTTAAGCAGATCCACAAAAATGCAGTAATGTGAGCGAAGAAGAAGATTATTATGAACTATCAAATGGAACAGACTTCTGTGATGATTCTGATGTTAATCATGATGACGATGAACTTCAGGTATGGTTATCAAATACGAAGAATAAAGTAATAAGCAGACTAACTTATGGATTCACTCCAGACTGCTTTAATTATTCCGTGACAGTTAAAATATTTTCCTAAAATAATAATGAACATCTACCGAAATAATAATACCGATTGTTTTTCTTGAATGTAATTTTATATTTTGTATACAGTTTCTTTCCTTAAGTGTTATAACTATTTTCAAAATTAAAATGTGTTCTTATTTCATGCTCCTTTTATATTTTAATTTACTAACCTGGTATAAAGAATTAACATAGCCGGCCGCGGTGGCCGAGGAGACTGAGGCGCTTCAGTCACGGTCTGCACGGCCACTACGGTCGGGGGTTCGAATCCCCCCTCGGGCATGGATATTTGTGCCGTCCTTAGTTGTAGGTAGTTCATAAGTAGTTTGTAAGTTTACGGACTGATGACCCCGTAGTTAAGTCCCTTCAGCTTAACAAACATTTGAACATTTTGAATTAACATAAAATGATTTTTTGTCAAATGTAATACTTATTTCTCTAGAGGAATCCTTTTTTTGAAATTTTAGCCAAAACGGCTGCATTTACGTGAAACTTGCTAATAACATAATTTGTAGTACGCAGTTAGACCTTTTTTTTTTTTTAAAAAAAAGGAAATTAAAATCGAATTATTAGGAGAGAAGTTAGAATGGTTTAAGCGCGCGATGACTCCCCATCTTTCCCCACCCCCTCCCTCCTACCAGTCGCGGGTCTGAGATGGCCACCATCACTTTTCTCAGTCCCTACCTCATAAGGAACAAAATGACACCACCCGCAATACTGTACCATTAAACTGCATACGGGACACCACAAGAAAACCCACTACAATAATATCTGTAAAGTTCCTGCAGTCAAGTACTTGGGAGAATGGATTTCAGCAAGTGAGAGCGAAACCTTGGCCATAGACGCCAGGTGCTCCAAGTTAGAGAGAGCCTATCATTCATGTAAGAATATCTATACCTCCAAGTACCTATCCAAGAACTTAAAACTGAAGCACTACAAATCGGTAGTAGGACCCTCTGCACTCTATGCCTCCGAGTGCTTCTTGATGAATCGAAATGGCCCACTCAGGAAATTAGAACTTAAAGAGAGCGAGATCCTGAGGAGAATATTAGGACCCATCAGAGAGGAAGACGGTACTTACAGAATAAGGCACAATAACGAACTGTATGAACACCAGGAAGACATGGTCACCTGTAGAAGGAAAAGGCGACTGACCTATGGGCACATGATCCGCCTGAATCACTCGAGGCTCACCAAGAAGTTCTTCACAGTGACAAGCAGGGGAAAGGCGTCCAAAGCCAAGTGGTTCACCTCTGTTAGATCAGACTTAGAGGAACTGCAGATCTCATTACAGACGACCGAGAACCGAACGCAATACCGTCAGGCCATTCTACATGGAGTCTTCCCACTATCTCTCACTAGCAAGAAGTGTACAGGCACCGCCAGATCTAAATGGACGGATGAGAGGAAGCAGGCTCACAGCCAGACGATGAAGGCGTACTGGGCCAAGAACAAGCGGAAGATCCTAGCTGTGAGTTAAGGCGAATCTCGTGGTCCCTAGTAGGCCGAAACGAACTTAAAAAAAGTAAAGAAGGTTATTTTTTTTTAAATTTTTATTGTATGACGCAATATGTCATAAGGGGCTATATGAAATGGAGCGACTGTAGGCGCAAGGTATATGTCAGACTGAGACTCATTTGACATGTAGCCAGTCAAGAAAGGAAGTGGGTTACAAAACTGTCGTTCGTCAGTCGTTTGAGTATTGCTCATCATTGTAGGCTCCATATCACTTTGGGTCAATAGAAGACAGAGAGAAGCTCCAACGGAGAGCAGCACGCTTCGCCACGGTCTCATTCAGTAAGCGAGAATGTGACACAGAGGAGATCAGGAGACTACAGGGCAGACGCTGCGAGAGAGGAGATCTGCATGGCGGTACAGACCTCAAATGTTCAAATTTCTGTAAATCTATCGGACCAAACTGCGTGGTCATCAGTCCGTAGCTTACAAACTACTTAAACCTAGGTAAACTAACCTACGGACAAACACACACACACATGCCCCAGGGAGGACTCGAACCTCCACGGCGAGCAACCGCGCGCTCCGCAGCGAGACGCTTTAGACCGCCCGGCTACTCCACCGCGGCTGTACGGACCCTTGACGGGTTGGGAGGAGCTCACCACTTAACTGCAGAAACGACTTAATAAATATGTATTTGCAATTGTTAATATATGTACACTACATAAAAATAAAATTAAAAAGCTTACATATTTGCTTGATTTCATTCCATAACGTCACGTGGTGTGATATTTTTTTGAGTAGCTCTTCAAGTCAAGCAAACGTTTGCGGAGTCCAAAAGCGTGCAGTACCTATTATACGTGGAGTGAATTGACGGACATCCTGTAGAAGCCTCTTCAAAGAACTGTGTACAGTAACGTCGAAGTCAAATGTGCGACGAGCTACCTCACGCGCTAACCGCAATGATGACCAGCGAGAGACTGATAATGAAAACAGTCGTATTGTTCAAAAATTTTCAAATGTTTGTAGAGCTTATGGGACTTAACTACGGGGTCATCAGTCCCTAAACTTACGAACTACTTATGTACTAGCTAATACTAAGGACGGCACAAATATCCATGCCCGAGGGGGGGATTCGAACCCCCGACCGTAGTGGTCGTGCAGAACGTGACTGGCGCGCCGTAGACCGCTCGGACACCGCGGCCGACAGTCGTATTGGTGTGAGAGATTTGCGTTCTATTGAAAGATATAGATATAGAATGGAACGAGTTCGGGCACATCGATCACAACAGCATCGAGCACGGGAAAATGAAATTAATAGATTCCGCAGACGCAATGCTCCAGTGAAACTGGTACGAGGAGCATTCTCTTAAGATCCGGAAATAGATTACAGTGCCAACACAACAACCAAGTTTTCCATATTTTATCACAGTTCATACCTTCCCTGAACTTCCACGAATGTGATATGAACATTATCCTGGACATGTGTGTGTGTGTGATTTGGGCACTCTTTCAAAATGTTCAAATGTTTGTAAATCTATCGGACCAAACTGCGTGGTCATCAGTCCGTAGCTTACAAACTACTTAAACCTAGGTAAACTAACCTAAGGACAAACACACACACACACACACACACACACACACCCATGCCCCAGGGAGGACTCGAACCTCCACGGGGAGCAACCGCGCGCTCCGCAGCGAGACGCTTTAGACCGCTCGGCTACTCCACCGCGGCGGCACTCTTTCCACCCACCAAAGAGCCGACACTTAGAGTATTTGATGGTGCCTTTATAAAGGTACTGGGTTGAAAATACATACGATTTAAATTAATATGGATTATAGCAAGAGTATTAAGAGGTAATTGATCTTCGATACAGATCTATGGAACGAACAGCTAATGTAGCGTGACAAACATAGTTTGCCACACGTGTAACCGTAAAACACATGCCAGACTGAACTTTCGGTCACTTTTTGTTCTACTGAGGTGACATGTAACCACCAAGATTGGACAGTGGATTTCATGTTGCGATATAATAGTTACAACTGGCGATCAAGAAATTCTTTACGCATTGTGCATAATGTCTGTTTCTGTGGTCAGTCCAATTTATATTTGGCAAGGAAAATACCATTTCCATGGCTGCATTGTGGCAAAAGAATGCAAAAAGCTACTGGATAAATTTCACAATTTTATATGTATCAATTTATGCCCTCTCTGGTTGATGATAGCTGACCACACACAATAACAACTTGTTATGGGAATGGAAAAAGAGTTAGGGGTTTCTGCCGTTTTATCAATTTGCTACGGGGAGTTGAAACAAGGCATGAACAACCGATTGGAAATCGGATAACCGGGAGTATTGGTAATTCTAGCCTAATTTGAAGCCCGTCGACAATGATTGTGGCTGTCGTACTCTGCGAACGAACGTCCCGCATTTATAACGGTCAGCGGCGCTGCTTTCCACAGCAGCGCCAGCCATCTGTCGGCGGTATCCGGAACTACGAGGACATTTCCATGCAGCGGCCGTACTGCAGCGCCACCGTTCCAACGGACTTTTCAAATTCAAATCGTTACGTTCTTTCACCGCAAATCGTTCTATTTGTCCGACTGGAAAGGAAACAAAAATGGTGTTTTAAATTAAACCAACATATGCGAAATAAGTAAATACTGTAAAGGAAAAGTCAGACCCAGACGGAAAAAAATTTATCAGGCAGCTATTACAGCATCTTATGGAATTCAGAAGAACATAATGTCATGGACAATGTAAAGCTAATAAAATTAATAAATCACGTATGCCAATAAATATCGACACTATTGTGTTCTGACAACAAACAGCATTACACTATTTCCTTAATGAATGAATTAAAACACGAAATTAACCTTTAAAAATCAAGTATTAAACCTATGTCCTCTAAAGTTAATCTCGACTCTGCACATCCAACGCCATCAATAGTTCAAAAAGCGTTTACTTACTTTCTCTCTACAATTATAATTTTCTCCACGAGGAAATGAAAATACCTGAAATTGTTATTTAGCGTGATGCATTATATAGGCTCTTCTGTTCGTTGTTGCCTTCCTAGTTGCAGGTGTAACTTTTCCTGTTGTAATCTAGCATTCAAAGCCTTACATTCAAATAAATATATATACTTTTAGTTTTAACTATTAATGTGTCTTTACTACGTGATCCATCTCTTTATTTGACATTGTTGGTCAAAAGCAACATCAAAATTATGCTCTTTTTTGTAGTATGTTTCAATTTTCTTTCTATGATGGGCAATGATCCTTGCTAAAAGTTTAAGTTCTCATATACAGTGATACCCCACTGTGTTTTGCGAAAAATTTCTCAGTAGTGTGAAGCATACGTTACCAGTGTATAAAACGGTAAGAGAAAATTTGAAGATGAGATATTACACAAACGTGTTAACGAATTCTTATCTGAAGCTTTGAAAATGGGTTGATGTTTAGTGGAAGGAGGAGGCCTGGAGACAACTATGGAATGGAGACCCAGTCCAGAAAAAGACGAGAACACCTCCTGTGCCAGCGAATGATAAACAGTATGCCATTGTGTTCACTTACCATGGACCAGAAGGAAGGAAGGGACTTCCTGTTTATCGGTACTTGACTGGAAAAACTGGAAATTGTGTGATCGTTCAGGGCTTCGTATAAAAACGGAGTTGTTTTCAGATATTTCCATGCAAGAGTGCAACATACAAGCATTTGTACAGCCCCAGGCACATATGCGCCTACTTTTTGGGCAATGTTATTTACAGGCGGGAAACTATATCTTTAAAAAATCGTGCGAAATTGTTTACATGGGCATACACGTCTATTATAACTAACTTCGCGCCATTTTTGTGTGTGCGAAATAAAGTTTTATACCCGGGCCGCTGAAACATTGCACTTGACGTTTCGCGTTAAGGCGAGTGAAGTTGGCTACACTGCTCTCGCGACGTTGCAATTCTAGCCACTATACACACAGCAGACGAAACGGTTTTCAGTTGCATCTCGTAAATGTAAGCTATTGAGCAGTGCATATAATAATTCGCTCTCGAACTGCTACCACAAACCAGCAATTAATTAACGGCATAGAAATGTAAAAAAGAGCACAACAACGCATAAGCTTTCAATGACGGAACAGAGAAATATAGAAAATGAGCGCCGGCCGCGGTGGCCGAGGGGATTCAGGTGCTCCAGTCACGGTCCGCACGGCCACTACGATCGGGGGTTCGAATCCCCCCTCGGGCATGAATATTTGTGCCGTCCTTAGCTGTAAGTAGTTCATAAGTAGTTTGTAAGTTTAGGGACTGATGACCCCGTAGTTGAGTCCCATAGACTCTACAAACATTTGAACATTTGAGAAAATGAGCATTTGATCATGACGGATACGAAATAAACAGTAATCAAGACAGTAATGTCTCTCTGTACGTTTTATAATCAGAATGCTTTTCACTCACCAATTTACGGCGACAATGGTGCAATTACAGCCAGATCCTCATTTTCAGTGTTGTCGTCACAGCCAAAATCATCATCGTCATCACCAAGACAAATCATTAACTGTTAATGATCACTGATAATCCCTTCCATTGTCTGCGCTGCCCGAATCATTTTTCAACGTGTTCGAAATTTTTATTCCAAGATGCAGCATCAACATTAGCAACAGCTTCACGCAACAGCCTTTCTACCTCTGTTATTGTGAAAGACTCATTATTGTTCCTCGTGTAATTCTTCACGTGACTCCATACTAATTCTAGAGCGTTAAAATGGCACTTATTACATTATGACCCTGCTCTTTTGCGATTTAGTCTACGACACATGTGGTAGTAATAGGCTTATTTTGTTTAACGAGCGAATATAAATGAAGTTTTGACATTGATATATCTGCAGCAATATTTCATTCTTGTAGCCGCTGCATCATAACGCCTTTCCGATCGTCTGAAGCGAGAATGAACTTCCTGCTCAGGGCATATGCTTCGAAGTTTTCATTCATACGAAATTGAGAACTTACTCAGAGAACGTCACTAGACAAACGTCTTTCGGTGACACTATCCAATTACCTGAACTCGGAAAGTCAAATTAAATAAATTTGCTTTATAGGTATGGTCCGCCTCGAACAAACAGAATTGTTTTTAGTTTCTCCCATACAGGTTTCGCTGGCGTTGCGGCATCATCAGTGCGATGTTTATTTCATACTCTCTGTCAAATTAACAATGAAATGATTGTTACTTTTTGTACATTAAGTGTAAAAACTACAGTTAATTGAGAAACTGATATAAATCGTTTCTTATTTTTATAGGTATACTAGGCCTACATCAATACCACATTTAGTTGAGTTTATGGTTCTTTAACTCAACTTCTGTTTTGGTTTATTTTCCTGTTGCGACTGTTTCTATAAGAAAAAAGTCTATGTGTTTAAAGCAATGTACAAAAAGTAACAATCATTTCATTGTTAATTTGACACACAGTATGAAATAAACATCCCACTCATGATGCTGCAACGCCAGCGAAACATGTATGGGAGAAACTAAAAACAATTGTTTGCTCAAGGCGGATCATACCTATAAAGCCAATTTATTTGCAAGCTAACACGGAGATTGAAGCGCTTTTCAAACCTCAAGTTAAATCACTCACACTAGAACAAATCGCATCGAAAAACACGCGGTAGTCACGATTAGTGTTGTAAAGGTCGGGAATAAATCGGGAAGAAAAGGGTTTTTTTCCCAGGGAAAATTTGGAAGGGAAATTTGGTCTGGGAAATATTGGGAAAATTCAGTTTCATGCAAGTTTAAACTTATCTAGAAATTTCAGGCAGTGTTTGCAGCTATAACTCACGTGTGTAGTATATCTGTTGGTGGATGCTTTGGAAAGGAAAGGAGTGCTTTAAGCTGTTTAATACTGTGCCGTGATTGGAACTGCTTATTAAATGTGTCTGAATACAGTTACTGATAAAGAATCTGATAGTTAAGGTAAATATTTTGTCTTCTTGTGGTTTTGTGATTTGATGTTTAAAGTATTAGCTTCAAAGCGGTTGGTATGTGGCTGTGGCCGTGATAGGTCATCTTATTCAACAAGTAACAGGCTAACAGCCCTATTGTCAAGATACAAGTACGGAACTTAACTTTCTACTGGGTTACCATATAAACTTTTCCCTTTATATTTCAACCTAGGCCTACAAATAAAGTATTGATCTTTTAGAATAAAATTACACTTTTATATTACAGATTGCAAGGGTAGCCTACTGTAGCCTATATAACGGAAAAGAATTTTTAAAACTATATATAGCCTAGGTCTAAGATTTGTGTTCTCTGTAAGAAACTGAAGGGTAATACTATATTATTTTTTAATAAATTCCAAAAGCTGCTTGAATTACAATATTATTTATTATACAATAGGACCTATTTCAGTAAATTTGCCATCTTCAGGTAATCTGTGAAAATAGGCAGAAGATACGTACATCAGATGACTCTCACGTAATTTTTATCCATTTTCTGAGTGGACGATTTCTATACAGTTTTCGATGTATTTTTTGTGTTTTAGGTACAGTTGCTCATTTAGTATTTCATAGGGATGGTGAAGTGAGTGTAAATATATTTCGATTTCCTCCAAAATGCTCATAAGCTATCCTTTGGGTGTTATATACAAGGATTATTTGTTTATTGCCTCTCTGTTTTTAAGTGTTGGTAAAAAGTTGGTGGGTTATTTTCGTTTTGTCTGGCGTGCTCACGGTATCTAATACTAAAATATTGAATTTTCTTTGAATGCTTCATTTTATTGGATGTTTGTATGTTATATATCCAGATGAACAGTATCATTTTAATCCCACCAATTCGACAGAACAAAGCTGTGTACATCCAGGTTTTTTTGGTTTAAAACCAAATTAAAGAAATTAATTTTTAACCTTCACATAAGCTTTTTTCCCAATTTTCCCAAATTTCCCGGTTTATTCCCCAAAATTCCCGGTTTTTTTACAAGTCACGATACACAACGTTGTTTACGGTAGCACTGAAAAAAGCCGATAACATGGGAACTTTGACGTCACGGCACGTGACCACCGGAAGTGTTTTCCGCGCTGTGATTGGATCGTTCCTAGAGACTAGCGCCTCGCGCTTCTTGCTCTTCACTTCACTTTGTAGACGTTAAGTGCATAGTTTCAGCGGCCCGGGTATAAGCTTCCATTGTATGCTGTTAGTCCGTTGTATAGCTTTTAAGTATTTTTGACGCTTTGTCATAGTTGTAAACTGCTGTGTCATGATGTAATTATCAGTAATGTAAAAAAACAACAACAAATGAAACTTCTGACGTAATGAGACAGACCATTGTCATACAAACGATAAGCAACTTCATACCAAATTATAACAGGCAATAAGTAAAGGAGACTACCTTCAACAGTAAAGACGACAGGGAACCACTAGCTCTTCGAGTCAACGACCTCCTTCCCAAAAGGTAAAAGTAAAATAATGTAAGCAGTATAAGAAATTAGAAGCGGTAATAGAGAAAATTGAATGTTACGCCTATTGAGCTCGCCATATATATAGTTTGCTAAAGGGTAACTTTGTAGCTGAGTGGTCGGCCTAACTGCCATGTAGGTGAACTGGCTTCGATTCCCGGCCAGCTCAGACGCTATCTCCACATGGGGACTGGGTGTGGGGACGCCGCGCGTACTGGAGCGTCGCGTAGCGGGTCGCGCGGCTGTTCGCCGTCAACGGTTCGAATCCCCCCTCGGGCATGGATGTTTGTGTCGTCTTTAGTGTAAGATAGTTCATAAATAGTTTGTAAGTTTAGGGGCTGATGACCCCGTAGTTAAGTCCCATACGCTGTACAAACATTTGAACTGCGTGTGTAGTCATCACCGTTTGAACGACATGCAACTCGCGTAGGTAACCTCTTAAAGCTTTGCACCAGATGGCAGAACGAGCCAAGTACTAAGGGTTCACGACCGTCCACATACGCGCTGTCAACAGCTGCTGTTGTTGTGGTCTTCAGTCCGCAGACTGCTTTGATGCCGCTCCCCACGCTACCACAGGTTACTTTGTGACGCTACCCTGTCCTCTGCTAGTCTACATCTACATCTACATGAGATACTCTGCAAATCACATTTAAGTGCCTGGCAGAGGGTTCATCGAACCACCGTTATACTATTTTATCTTCCATTCCATTCTCAAACAGCGCGCGGGAAGAAAAAACAACTGAATCTCTCCGTTTCTGGCTCTGATTTCTCGTATTTTATTCTGATGATCATTTCTACCTATGTAAGTGGGAGTCAACAATACATTTTCGCATTCGGAGGAGACTGTTGATGATTGGAGTTTCGCAAGTAGCCCACGCCGCAGCGAAAAGCGCCGTTGTTGTAATGATTCCCACCCCAGATCCTGTATCATTTCCGTAACGCTGTCTCCCCTGTATCGTTACATTACGAAACGAGCTGCCCTTCTTTGGACTCTTTCGATGTCCTCCGGCAAACCCACCTGATAAGGATCCTACACTGGGCAGCAATACTCCAAAAAAGGACGGACAAGCGTGGAGTATGCAGTTTCTTTAGTAGTTCTGTTGCATCTTTTAAGGGTTCTGCCAATAAAACGCAGTCTCTGGTTCGTCTTTCCCACGACATTATCTACGTGTTCTTTCCAGTTTAAGTCTGAAGTAATAGTAATTCCTAGGTATTCTGTGGAGCTTACGGCCTTCACTTTTGATTGATTGATTTATCATATAAACTAAGTTTAACGGATTTCTTTTCGTACTAATGTGGACGACTTCACACTTCTCATTATTTAGAGTCAACTGCCAATTTTTACACCACAGTAATATCTTATTCAGATCGTTTTGCAGTTGATTTTGAACTTCAGATGATTTTACTTGATGGTAACTGACGGCGTCATCTGCAGACAACCTTAGGGTTTTCAGTCAAATTTCGAGAAAGAGTTTCGTTTTGATAAGTATCGTAGGCATCTCGCATTGAAGTCCTCGCTAAATTTCGAGCTTTTGTGTAGGATCGCCAATCCTGGGGATTTTGTGTTCGTTTAAATTTAGTATGCCTTTTCCGTTGCTTTTGCAACAGTGTCCTGACCTGTTTTATGTACGAAAGAGGATCACCTTTTATTAATTTATTTGGTATAAAACTGTCAATTGCTGTCGATACCACTTCTTTGAATTTGAGCCACATCTGGTCTACACCTACGTTTAGTGTTAGAAACGAGTGGAAGCTATCTTTCAAGAAGCAATGTATTTTATTTCTATCTGATTGCCGGAACAAATATACGTTTCGTTTATTTTTGGTAACTTTGGGACTTTCGATATTCAATCTCGCAACGACAGCTCTGTGTTCACTAATACCTGTATCCGTTTTGATGCTCGTTATGAGCTCAGGATTGTTCGTTGCTAAGAGATCAAGAGTGTTTTCACATCCATTTACAATTCTAGCTGGCTCATGAACTAATTGTTCGAAGTAATTCTCAGAGAATGCGTTGAGTACAGTTTCAAACGATGTTTTATGCGTACCTCCTGATTTGAAAATATAATTTCGCCAACAGATTCAGGGTAAGTTAAAATCTCCGCCTACTATTATCGTATGAGTCGGATACGTTTTTGTAATTTCACTCAGGTTTTCTTTGAACCTTTCTGCTATTGTATCGTCAGAGTCGGGAGGCCGGTAAAAGGAGCCAATTATTAACTTCTTACGATTTTCAGGTACGACCCCTACCCATAATAACTCACAGGAACTATCAACTTCAACTTCGCTACACGAAAGACTACTTTTGACAGCGACAAACACGCCTCCACCTATTTTGTTTAATCTATCCTTTCTGAAAACAGATCTTTTGCAAAAACTTCTGCTGAACTTATTTCCGGCTTGAGCCAACTTTCACTACCTACAATGATATGTGATTCGGTGCTTTCTATTAACGCTTGGAGTTCAGGTACTTTCCCGACACAGCTACGACAATTTATAACTGTTACCGACAGTTCCTAGATCTGCATTTCTCCTGTGATCCACCTGCACCCTTTGAGATTGCCCGTTTTGTTTTTCCCCGAAGCTCTCTATCCTAAAAAACCGCCCAGTCCACGCCACACAGCCTCCGCTACCAGTGTAGCGGCTTCCTGCGTATAATGGATTCCAGACCTATTCAGCGGAACCCGGAAACCCACCACCCGATGGCGCAAGTCAAGGAATCTGCAGCCTACACGGTCGCAGAACCGTCTGAGCCTCTGATTCAGACCCTTCACTCGGCTCTGTACCAGAGGTCCACAGTCGGTCCTGTCAACTATGCTGCAGATGGTGAGCTCCGCTTTCATCTTGCAAGCAAGACTGGCAGTCTTTACCACTTCTGATAGCCGCTCGAAACCTGAGAGGATCTTTTCAGATCCGAAACGACACACATCATTGGTACCGACGTGAGCCACCACCTGCAGCTGGCTGCACCCCGTACCCTACATGGCATCCGGAGGAACGGTTCCACATCTGGAATGACTCCACCCGGTATGCACACGGAGTGCACGTTGGCCTTCTTCCCCTCCTTGGCAGCCATCTCTCTAAGGGGCTCCATCACCCGCTTAACGTGAGAGCTCCCAACTACAAGTAAACCCACCCTCTGTGAAAGCCAGGATCTTGCAGGCTTCAAACCCTTCGACAATAATAACTGTCGCCTGGTTTTTGTACAAGTTGAATATAACTCTTCGCTCCCTATATTTTACCCCTGTTACCTTCAGAATTTGTAAGAGTGTATTCCAGTCAATATTGTCAAAAGCTTTCTCGAAATCTACAAATGAGGAAACGTAGGTTTGCCTTCCCTTAACCGATCTTCTAAGGTAAGACGTATTGTATTGCCTCCCTTGTTCCTACACTTCTCCTAAATCGAAAATGATCTTCCCCAAGGTTCCATTCTACCAGTTTTTCCATTCGTGTGGAAAAACATTCGTGATGGTGTTCAGGGCCGGATTTAGACTTGAAAAGGCCCTAAATTATTTGAGATATGGGGCCCTTTAGATATCTAGATATTGTATGTTAGTGCCAAATATGATTTTATATACCTAAAGGTTTTGACATATAATTATAGATATAGAAATAATGTTTAACTTAAAATATCTTTATTCATCACAAACTTTATATAAACCGCGTAATTTGTCATTTTCTATGCACATGAGACCGAGGGAAAATTATTTTGTCCTGAGGCATTGTTGTACTAAATTCATTTTTTATCCTCGCCAGTGGAGAAAAAGATCTTTCTCCAGAGCAATTGTAACCATCACACCAAGAAACTATCTCAAAACTGCTTCTACATTAGGGAATGCTGTTTGGACATGATCGTCAAATATAACCCTATACAGATCCGACTGCGTTAGACTATCATGTTCCGCTGAACCATTGGCTTGACTATGTCTGTCATATTGGTGAAAATGCCTGACTTCTCCTACAAGATTCATGTCCACATCTGCAGGAAATGTTTGGCATAAAGCAGTAACTCCATCAATCTCTTCATCTGTTGTTTCTAATTCTGATAATAATGACTACTTCTTTGCAGATTCATTGTATACTGAGGCATTCTGTGCCAGACTTCACTCTAATGCATCCATCGCAGGTATAAATGTTTTGATTCTGAACTTATCTCTTGCCTCAAGCTTCTCTGAAGCATCCTATTCGTCCATTGATATGGCTTCTTCTATATCTGCTTTTCTGCAAAATTCTACCAAGCGACTTCCTCTTTCAGTCCTTTTCCCCAGTCCATATCGACCTACGATTCACTGGCAATGCGAATACAAAAATAACAATACCCTCTCACGTTTTCACATTAGTTTGAATATACGACAATTGTGTATATCTCAAATGCTCGCTACGAAAATTTTTGGGGCCCCCAAGAGAATGGGGCTCTAAGCTATAGCTTGCCTAGCTTATATGTAAATTCTGCACTGATAGTGTTTTGAAACCGTGTCTTATTAAACAGAGTGTTGCCTAATTTTCATATTTGTCTGCACTTCCTTTCTTTGGATTTGTAATTTTTATATTCTTCTTGAGGGTACTTCCCCTGCCTCATACATGTTGCATAGCGGGTGGAAAAATTTCTTCCTGACTGGCTCTACTAACGATAATAGCAGTTCAGACGGAACATCATCTACTCCAGGGGCCTTGTTACTACTCAAATCTTTATGTGCTCTGGTTGGAAGCATGCCTGAATAACCTAATTGGTTATGGGAGGACGTTGATGAAAAACACACACTCTTATAAAAATGCACCAAATCCACAGTTTTGGAGATGTGGCAATGAAATTTTGTACCACGCTTTACATGAAATTAACAGAGTAACATAAAATCATTTGATTATATATATTTTTAATGAAATTTGAAGTTTTATTTTCAAAAAATAGTACATGTACCTTTTTCTCAGAAAGTATTCGAAAGATTTCTACAAAAAGTCTTTGCTTCATCTCTCTATATGTTGTAAGATGCTCTCACGAGGTTTTTGGAAGAGGTCAAATAGGAGAATTTTCATATTTTTTTAAATTATAAGACCACAAGTACAATTTTAAATTGATGCAAAATTCCAAGCACTTTGCCCCATATCTCAGCTTTCAATCAGAATTTCAAAATTTCCTCTTGAGACAAAGTATATAAGGTTTACGGAAGTATGTGTACAAAATTTCATATTTCGAGCATTCATAGAGTCCGAGGGAAAGGTATAAAAACTTTAAAAAACAAACTTTTCAGAAAACTCAATTTACAGTTCAATCTAACTCTTTTCCTTATGTCACATCCTCAGAAGAAGCCACATTTGTCCTCTGGGTCGTCTTTCGCTTCAAGGGTCCTCTTCTGGTTTCTTGTTGTCTCTCTTCTCTTCTTTACCAGGTCTTTAACTGACCTTTCAGATGCAGAGACGCGCTCTAAATCCATTTTTCTCAAGATGTCTTGAGTAAAATTTCCTATCTTGAAGCCCATTCTAATACCTTCATCCTCCCGACTTTCCCATTATTAACTGCGTCGTAAGTTGCAGTTCTGACAACTGTAACAGATGCAACTGTGGTTTTAGGGCATCGTTTCCATGTGAGTGAATTTAGAGACTCATTTGGATTCTGGGTTTTGCCATGAACACACTTTTTGAGAGATGCAGGATCGGCCAGAAACCGAGATTCATCAGAGTAGTATGCACCATTCACCTCACCAATTTTTCGCTCGGAGCTGCTAAGAGACGAATTCACATTTTCAGCAGATGTTCTTACTTCGAACGTAGCCTCATTGCAGGTTTGTCGTTGTTTGTCAGGTCTTCTATTCATTAACTTGTTCTAACGCATTTTATCCAGTTTTTATACACACTTTGTGATCGTGGCATAACTGAATGAAGAAAGAATCGAACATCTGTATATATCTCCGTTAGTATCACAAGGCAAAAATAGAATTGCTTCGTCATAAACGATGCACCTATTTTGTTATTGTTTATAAGATATGGAACAGAGTCAAATATGATCTATAAAACCGAAGATTATGTATCACGGCCTTCTAGATGTATCACGAACCTGTTTGGTTGAAAGTGATACCCAGAATCGTCGTTCACTGAGTGGCGTGGGCGTGGCACGGAGACAGCGTCACACGTTTGATGAATTTTCAGGCACTTAGCGATTTCAACATTGAAACTTTGGGAACTTATTGTCCACGAGTTATACTAACAAATAAAAAATAAATCGAAAGTTAACATTTTTGGTCAATTTCATCAACGTTTCCCCTGAAGGCGACCGCTGGCCTAAAGCGGGGATTCCTGTTTCGAAACCCGGTCCAGCACAAATTTTCACCTTCGCTGTTGAACTTATTTCAATGTCGTAAAACGGTCAAAATGTGTAAATATTTCGAATTCGGGTTTTACTTTCACCTATTTAGAGCAATCCTCGCCTAATGCTCCCCCCTGAAACTCTCAAGCACCTCCTTTTCTTTCATTTTGTCCAGGTTCCATCTCCTTAATTTTCTATCTCTTTGAAGCCTCTTTAAGTTTTAATCTACAGTTCATAACCAATACGTTATGGTCAGAGTCTATATCTGCCGCTTGATATGTCTTACAGTTTAAACCTGGTTTCTAAACTTATGTGTTACCATTATAAAGCCACTCTGATAGCTTCCAGTCTCCTGGTCCCTTCCACGAATACAACCCCCCCCCCTCCCCCCCCCCCCCCCGAAGAGTACGTGCGTGGCAAGCTCGGGGCCCCGAGCCGAGCTAATGCAGTCTTCCTTCCTTCCTTCTTTACTTCCCGGACTGCATTTCCTTTCCCCCCTCCCCTCCTTTCCTATCCTCACTCCTTCCCCTCCCCACCGGGGGACTGATAACCTCAGTAGTTTAGTCCCCCTATCCTAACCAAACAACCCATAAAATCCACCAATACAATCTTCTTTCATGATGATTAAACCTAGTGTTTCTGATGATTAGATTGTCCTCCTGTTTCATTCCTAATCACCCAGTCCATTTTCACCTACTACATAACCCCCTCTTCCATTTACTACTGGTTCCATTTCCCCATCACCATTAAGTTTTCGTCTCCATTAACCCTACGTTACTAACATCCGGGTTTAACGCTCGATACTGACACTCGCCTTTCAGGGTTTTTTGAACTTTTGTTACTAACATCCGTCAATTATGCGAGAGTGATTCCAAACCAACTTTCTACCCGTGTATACTTGTTCATCAATTGCTCCTCAAAACATCACAGCTCACTGACAATTTTAACGTAGCCGACATTTCGACGGATGTTACTAAGCTAGGGTTAACTCTCTGAATTTCTTTCATAGCTTTATACCTTTGTACGACATCCTCATAATCGGCCGAGCTAGTTGCCATATAAACTTTTAGTACTGTGGTCGGTGTTGGCTTCGTATCTATCTTGACTACGAAAATGCGATCACTGCGCTGTTCATAGTAGTTTACCCGCATTCCTAATTTCTTTTTCATCATTATACCTACACCAGTAACACCCCCAACTGGTTACCTGACCAGAAACCCTGTTCATCCTGCCACCGAACTTCACTAATCCCCACCATATCTAGCTTTAACCCATCCATTTCTCTTTTCAATTATTCTAACTTGCCTACCCAATTGAGGGATAAAACATTCCACGCTCCGATCCGTAGAATGCCATTATTGTCTTTCCTGATGACAACATCCTCCTGAGTAGTCCCCGCCCGGAGATCCGGAGGGGGGAGTATTTTACCTCCGCAATATTTTACCCCAGAGGATGCCATCATATTTTCATACAGTAGAGCTGCATGTCCTCGGGAAAAGTAACGGCTGTAGTTTCCCCTTGCTTTCAGCCGTTCGCAGTAACTGCATGGCAAGGCCACATTAGCTGATGTTACAAGGCCAGCTCAGTCAATCATCCAGACTGTTGCCCCTGTAACTACTGAAAAGGCTGCTGCCCCTCTACAGGAACCACACGTTTGTCTGGCCTCTCCACAGATACCCCTCCACTGTGGTTGCACCTGCGGTACGGCTATCTGCATCGTTGAGGCACGCAAGCCACCCCACCTCGGCAATGTCTGTGGTTCACGCTGCAGTATTGTTACTACAAATGCAAACGCTATACACGAGGAAAACAAGCGTAGGATATAGAGCACGCCACTGGAATTTATTGACTAGTACTTTCGACCCTAGTGTGGTTCATCTTCAAGTCTACCCCACTCCGAATTGTGAAGAGGATAGCTGCCTTCTCGTGCCATGTTTACCTACAGATAAAAATTGTACAAGACCGTATAGTCTCATAGTGTAATTCTTAAACCGTTGAGTAACAATTTCCGCGTGAGATAGTTTCTTGCTTTGTGACATTTGTAATCCAGTTTCCCAAGTACGAAGAAAGAAAATCCAAGACGGCTCCTCAAGGTAAAACTGAAGAATTTGTTCGTACATATATCACGGAAGTAT
This sequence comes from Locusta migratoria, assembly GCA_026315105.1. NCBI lineage: Eukaryota > Metazoa > Arthropoda > Insecta > Orthoptera > Acrididae > Locusta > Locusta migratoria. The sequence goes on along the minus strand of CM048754.1, from coordinate 91,525,169 downwards.
GATCTGAACACTTCGTTTGGAAAATTGTGGTTGAAGCCTGCTGCGTTCTTTGGTCGTAATTCTGTTTTTTCCTTCTGTGTCATCTTACCGTAATTAAGCAGAACAGATTTTCTACAATGGAACATATGCAACAGAAAATATTGTTGCGTGTTACCTTGTGACACGGCAACACAGTGACCAAAGCCACTTTTAATTCAACTGTGTTTACAACATGTGTTGTAATGTAATGATTCACTTTTTTCTTGTCGTTTGTACTCTTGTAATTATTATGTAATTGTTATCTTTTATTGAATTGACCTGTTATTCTGTCTGCGTGTAAAAACTGATTCTGTGACGAAGTAGACACGCTGGTTTAACAAGGGTTTAGCTGTTGTATAGTATCATCTGCGAGTAGGGCGTGTTATCACTGGCTGCGCGTAGGCACGCATCGATATATACACTCCTAGCCATTAAAATTGCTACACCACGAAGATGACGTGCTACAAACGCGAAATTAACTGACAGGAAGAAGATGCAGTGATATTCAAATGATTAGCTTTTCAGAGCATCGACACAAGGTTGGCGCCGGTGGCGACACCTACAGCGTGCTGACATGAGGAAAGTATACGACCGATTTCTCATACACGAACAGCAGTTGACCGACGTTGACTGGTGAAGCCTTGTTGTGATGCCTCGTGTAAGGAGGAGAAATGCGTACCATCACGTTTCCGACTTTGATAAAGGTCGCATTGTAGCCTATCGCGATTGCGGTTTATCGTATCGCGACATTGCCGCTCGCGTTGGTCGCGATCCAATGACTGTTAGCAGAATATGGAATCGGTGGGTTCAGGAGGGCCATACGGAACGCCGTGGTGAATCCCAACGGCCTCGTATCACTAGCAGTCGAGATGACAGGCATCTTATCCGCATGGCTGTAACGGATCGTGCAGCCACGTCTCGATCCCTGAGTCAACAGATGGGGACGTTTGCAGGGCAACAACCATCTGCACTAACAGTTCGACGACGTTTGCTGCAGTATGGACTATCAGCTCGGAGACCATAGCTCCGTTTACCCTGCATCATAGACAGGAGCGCCTTCTATAGTATACGCAACGACGAACCTGGGTGCACGAATAGCAAAACGTCATGTTTTCGGATGAATCCAGGTTCTGTATACAGCATCATGACGGTCGCATCCGTGTTTGGTGACATCGCAGTGAACGCACATTGGAAGCGTGTATTCGTGATCGCCACACTGGCGTATCACCCGGCGTGATGGTATGGGGTGCCATTGGTTACACGTTGCGGTCATCTCTTGTTCGCATCGACGGCACTTTGAACAGTGGCCGTTACATTTCAGATGTGTTTCGACCCGTGGCTCTACCCTTCATTGAGTCCCTACGAAACCCTACATTTCAGCAGGATAATGCACGTAAGCATGTTGCAGTTCCTGTAAGGGCCTTTTTGGATACGGAAAATGTTCGACTGCTGCCCTGGCCAGCACATTCTCCAGATCTCTCACCAATTGAAAACGTCTGGTCAATGGTGGTCGAGCAACTGGCTCGTCACCATACGCCAGTCACTACTCTTGATGAATTGTGGTATCGTGTTGAAGCTGCATGGGCATCTGTAACTGTACACGCCATCCAAGCTCTGTTTCACTCAATGCCCAGGTGCCTCAAGGCCGTTACTACGGCCAGAGGTGGTTGTACTGGGTACTGATTTCTCAGGATCTATGCATCTGAATTGCATGAAAATGTAATCACATGGCAGTGCTAGTATAATATATTTGTCCAATGAATACCCGTTTATCATCTGCATTTCTTCTTGGTGTAGCAATTTTAATGTCCAGTAGCGTATGTTTGTGGTATCGGCACAGCTTGAGTAAATAGCAAGTACGGAAAAAGAGGAACGCTGTTGGAGCAAACTTGTAATAATTTTTCGTCGCTAAGGAGAGCCTGTGATCGCCAATTATAATGTGCCAACAGTCAACGTCAGCAGCACCACACGGCACACAAAAAATATGATCCAGCCAATTAACCACCGTAGTGAAGACTTTAAATTTTGAACCTGTGTTAAAGACTTCATTATCCACTGTCATTGTCATCACAGGTTCCTTCCTTATCCATTGTTTTACCGAAGATGTATTCAAGATTTTTGAAAACTAATAATTAATCTGATTGATTGTGCCAGTTGAACAATAAGTAACTTATTCAGGACAGTGTCACCAAATTCAGTTAACAATGTCATTTTCACAAACCTGACGAAAGTGCTAAAATAATTGCTAAAGGCAAAATATCTGTTCAAATCTATTAAACAAATATCATTGAATTTTATTTTGTACAGAAAAATTTGCCAGTAAGCGACAATTACTGTAACTAGAGATTGTTTGTAATTAATGTTCCATGACAGTGAATTGATCATGCTCAGAGAACTTGTTTCATGCTCGAAGCAAGATAGAGTTTAACTAGATTATTGCTTAAGCCACCTCTCATACTAGCAAACGACTAACGGCTTATGTATACTTTTTACCAGCTGAAGCTGCACATGGTATGCATTACGGTGAGATGTGCAAATTTTTATTGGTCGTTGAAATTGCCTTGCCACTGCATGAATTTTATTGTGCTGTGTTTTCAGCTTCCATGTTGATTCTCTATTTGACTGCATAGTGCAGCATAAGTGTCTTTTGAAACCGGATTTGCCACACATATTCCGATTCCTTCCCTTCGCAGTTTTTCATAATTTGTTTTCGAATCACTAGTAAACATATATTTTCCAATAAATTATTCTGCTCGTGCATAGAGCTGGCGTCCGTAATATCATTTATTCATTTTCTCGGTTTGTTCTGCATTTTGCTTGAACATTAATTTGTATTCCAAATTTTATTTTCTGATTATAGATCTTTGATGTAGCAGCATTTACCAACGTTCTGGTTATAACCTTCACTACATTATCGGCCTCATTAACGATAGCCTTTTCAAATAATTAGAATCATTAGGTACACGGATCAGTATTCTAATTATTTCATATTAACCGGTGGTATAGTGGTGAGTTGGTTATAATTTCTTAACCAGTAAGAGAAAACGTAAATTAAAATTGGGGTATCAGCTACGGAAAATAAGTACAATACCTTTGGTCTTTACATCTGGAAGCCAACTTCCGTTCCAGGTATCAAATTTAAGTCACGTTACTATACTAGCGAAGCAGTTAACACTCTAAACAAACTGAGCGCCGTAGGGGCAAGTAGCGCGTGATAACAGGAGATGTTCCGCGCAAAATTCTTGTTCTCCACACTCCACAGATTATTATTATTATATTTGTTAAGCTTGAAGGACTTAACAGTGGGGTCATCAGTCCCTAAACTAACAAACTACTTATGAACTAACTTATACTAAAGCCGGCACAAACATCCATGCCCTAGGGGGATTCGAACCCCCGACGAGGAGCGGCCTCGCGCATCATTGCATAGTGTCTCAATGCAATCTACAGATATCTACAAACTATGACTACTATAACAGACTGCGTATAAAGTCATTCTCGATCCAACATGAAGGCATAAAGCCGCTTTCGTCATTACTGAAAATGAGAAGTAGAGCTAACAATTAGTTTTTCTCAATTATGGCTGAAATCAAAAGTGTTTTGAACATGGGATACTCTGCAAATCACATATAAGTGCCTGGCAGAGGGTTCATCGAACCACCATTATACTTTTTATCTCCCGTTCCATTCTCGAATAGCGCGTTGGAAGAAAGAACACATGAATCTCTCTGTTCGAGCTCTGATTTCTTGTATTTTATTCTGATGATTATTTCTACCTATGTAAGTGGGAGTCAACAATATATTTTCGCATTCGGAGGAGAATGTTGGCGATTGGAGTTTCGCAAGTAGCCCACGCCGCAGCGAAAAGCGCCGTTGTTGTAATGATTCCCATCCCAGATCCTGTATCATTTCCGTAACGCTGTCTCCCCTGTATCGTGACAATACGAAACGAGCTGCCGTTCTTTGGACTCTTTCGATGTCCTCCGTTAAACTCACCCGATAAGGATCCCACACTCGGCTGCAATACTCCAAAAATGGACGGACAAGCGTAGTGTATTCAGTTCCTTTTGTAGTTCTCTTGCATGTTTTAAGGGTTCTGCCAATAAAACGCAGTCTCTGGTTCGCCTTTCCCACGATATTATCTACGTGTTCTTTCCAATTTAAGTCTGAAGTAATAGTAATTCCTAGGTATTTTGTGGAGTTTACGGCCTTCACTTTTGATTCATTTATCTTCTAAACAAAGTTTAACGGATTTCTTTTCGTACTCATGTGGACGACTTCACACTTCTCATTATTTAGAGTCAATTGCCAATTTTTACACCATACTGATATCTTATTCAATAAACGGACTTCTCGTGTGACTGTTACACATTTAGTAATAGAGGTAACGTTATTTCTCCTAAGTACTTAATATTAATGCGATGGTTAGTGTTTTAACGTGTGCCGATAGATAGCGTCTTCCGCAGAAGAAGAAGACGGAATACCAGTATCACAGGCAGCATGGACGTTCTTTTTACTCTGAAATTTCCTGTTTTTAACCCTAAAAATCTAAAATGTTTCCGAGAGGAATTTTCGAAAACTGGACAGACGCCTTTTTTTCGTTGCACAGCAGATTCATTATGAAAGTGCGAAAATAAAAAACTTTGAACTAAATGTCTGCTGTACCTAATTGCAATCTATCAAGTTTAAAAAAATCGATAGTTTGAACGCACGAAAGCACCCCAGTGCCTATGCCCCACGTAAGATAATGGTTTTGGCCCTAATCAAAACAAAAAGCTTAGTTGATTCTTGCTTTTAAAAATTTCCATGTGGTAAATTAAATCTTAGAACAAATACTGGGATAAGCCTCGTCATCCACAGAATTTCTGTTTTCATGAATTTCAGCAAAAGACACGAGTAACATTAAAAAAATCAAAAGGAAAAAAATGGTTCCATGCAGCATTGCTTATGTTATCAGCCAAATAACTCAGTTATATTATCCCGGGGTGGACCGGGTATTTACTTATTCCTGCCTTGGGTTAGTACTTGTCCTATCCTTTCTCTCTCTGTCCATCTCCTTTTTCTAAAAACATGTCCTATTTATCATAGAATAAATAAGAAATAAGTCTGTCTTCCATAATGTACAAAATTATATGTTCATGATTCAAACAAAGAAAGATAGTAATAAAAATACAAATAACATATAAAATTCGTACGATATCATACTTATTGAGTTATATGTTGTACAATTGTATACTTTTTAAGATATATATTGTATTCCTGCTGCATATATGTAAAAATCTATTGCGAGTACAATAAATTAGTAATAAAGAAGTAATAGATTAAAACTTTGTTCTTGTTGAGACGGTTTTCCATGTGCGGTTTTATGTGCTCATATCTTATAAACTACGTATCGTACTGTGATACACATTCAGCTATATGTGTGTAGGACTATACTGTCTCTAAAATTTCCTGCGGCTACAATTTGTATTGTAGAAATTATAAATTGCACGCCTAATGGAGAATGGAGAGCGGAAAAGTGGTAAGCGAGAAACTTTTTTCCTTTCATAATTTTGCGATGGTTGTCAGCGCAACTCCTATTGTTTATGACATATCTTCTGAACCATGTGTCGTCGTATGTGGTTATTACTATTTCAGAAATGGTACCTCACGGTAAGGAATATGTGTACCAAATTTGATTGAAATCGGTCCAGTGGTTTAGGAGGAAATGTGCAACATTGTCGCGTAATGCCGCAGTTTTTCTCGCAGCTCATTGTATATGACGTCACATATCGTGAACTGTGTGGTGTAGTGATCCTTACACTTACGGCGACCGTCCTCGTGAGCAAAATTTCATAAAGACTGGAACGAAACAGTTGGTAGTAAAGATGTAGTAAATTACAACTTCGTGCTTTTTAGGTCGAATTTTCATGCATTTCATTGTCTTCGACGTCATAGCACCTGAACCATATCTCATACGACACCATTGCGAAGGTACGTCCAATGGTGTAAATGTAAAATCCACAAAATAAGTCGCGAATAGAGTTAGTAGGAAATACGTAATAAATCGAAACGTCGTACGCGATGAAGCGGTTTTTCATGAACCTAGTTGTTTGTAACTCCATATCTCGTGAACTGTGTGGCGTACTATGATAAAATTCGTACGTTCATCCTATGTGTGTATACTGTCTGTAACACTTCTCGTGAATACAATTAAGAGTAGGAGTAATAAATTGCAACGTCATGTGAAATGCCGTAATTTTACTGAATAAACGCCGAAAAAGTAATAAGTGACAAACTTTCTTCCATTCATCATTTTGCTGGGATTGTCAGCGATAAAAAGTTTCCTAAGGGTTTGAATTTATGTTTAAAGTTTGTTGCAAGTCGCTAAGTGCTCTCCTTCTCAAATAGTGGATTGATAAATTCACACTATCACGTGCCTCAAGACAGTGACGTTTTCATTGTTTATGACGTCATATCTCCCGAACTATCGGCCCTATCGCAAAATCCTTTCTTAGCTGACGTCTTCTACCTATAGATTACAGTCCTGTCAAATGTCTGCTTCATGGGTGAAGTAGGTTTCGAGATTTCATGTTTACTGAGTAAGTGTCCTTTCGCTTTTATATGGATAGAGATGTATGTAGGTGTACAGGGCAGGAGCATTTTAGGTATTCTAAGAGGGCGGCAAAATTCAATGCAACAAAGGTGATATACGAACCTACTTACGATAGTTCAGAAATCTGAAAGCTTGAAATCATGATTATAGTACTGACAAAATTTCATGAAATTAGTTTACCACGAGAATCAAATGTGTATTGGCACAAAATTATGCCCTTCTTACTTAAACTGAGATAAAAATGCCTACATTATTTTAAGTATTAAGTGTGCTATTATTGTTTGAAAGTACTTCGTTCATACAGTTGCTTATTGGGTGAAAATGAAGTTTCCTAAGTGACGTTTTTAATAAAAGTATTATCACTCAGAAAAGGCAATAGGAAAACAAATTACTGTAACATTAGCCTAACTAATCGCTGTCCAAATGTTAGAAACTTCAGCGCAAATTCAATTTCTAATGTCAAAGGTGAATTGTGGGTTGTGGCCACTTTGGGAGAACGCTACGTGTGACCGAGAGTTTAAAGTTCTGTATAGACACTGCTGTCGGCAATTAAGAAACCGTTCTCACCATACCGACTCTTTCTATGTCTTATAAAACTGAAATGTGGCAGCAAATAATCAACGGAGAATGTGCGGCTTCGTGTATCGTGCTAACGGCTCGAAACCACGAACTCTAAATAATCTAATCTGTTTTTCAGATGTTTCTTTTGTCTGTCGCCGCGTAGCCGAGATCAAGTTTTTTCAGGGCAAATGAAATAAGTGTCATAAAAATTCAGGTGAAAAACTAGCCCACCAACTTGACAGTCATTATTTTTAATGCATTCCATCCACGGAGACTGAAATAAGCCTTTAATTCCAGTTATTCTGTAACATGTGCAATATTAATTGTATTAGATTACCATTTATTTAAGATTCCTTATTTGAAGACTCATATAATTAGTGCGAGTAGCATTCAGGTACTTTATTTTCCTGTTGTGTGGTGTCATTGCTGTTGTGTTATGCAGGATTCTGAACTTGACACATTAAAATGTTGAAACTGATAGCCAATTAAAATATCGATAATTTTACGACTGAAGGTGTCCCATGCCTTCAACTGGAAGCTACATGTTTGACGAAAGACTATGGCGCAAGGATTGTATCCAGTAGTCGTCTTAGGTTCTCCTTATACTTGACGAAGGGATTTCCTCATCAATGTAGAAGGTGCAGTACGTCGCTGGAGCACAACGTTCAACTTTGTCGCGAACATTCGACTTCCACGTAGTCGAACGAAACTGGTTTGAGACATCAAAATTACACCAGGGACTGACTGATTACACCATCTCGGTCTCAGTGCTCACTGTGGAGGATACATTCGAATGTGATCCGATGTTCGAACCGTCTAACCAGTGGCGCATCCAGGATTTGATTCTGGAGGGGAGGGGGGGGGGGCAATAAAAAAAATACAGTGGAACCCCTGTAATCCGACCTCGGATGGTCCGTCCCTCCGGTTAGTCCGACCACGCTTCACGCTCGCGATCCTGTGCCGACTTGTCGCTGAGTGGTCGCCTGTCTGCTTTATTCCGTGTTCCCTACAGTACTTATTACATTTTTTGTGTGTACAGTTTCAGATTCAAACGTAAACACGTAACTCTTTCACTAAATGAAAATTTAGTAGTGCTACAAAGAATGGAGAAGGAGAATCGCTCTGAAAAAATTGCAAAGGAACTGAATGAATTAAGGATTGGAGGAAGAGTCGGAAAGACATTGAATCCTATACAGTTACGATTGACGTGAAAAAAAAAATCTGAAGAATCGCAAAACATTAAAAAAGCCTAAACTTGAACTGATCGATAACAGACTGTGGATGTGGTTTTGTAAAGGAAGAACGAAAGGAACTCCAACATCCGGGCCAATTCTCAAAGAAAAAGCGATAGTTTTGCACAGAAAACTGGAAGCCGAAAGTAAATTTCTTGCCAGTAAAGGCTGGATTGATACTTGGAAAATTCGTCATGGTGTCTGATTTGTTTCTACTTTAAGTACAGTACAGTACTGTAATTTGTTTGACGTTTCTCCTTTTAAAACAATACATATTATAGTGTGTGTAGTCGTTTTTTAGTTAATATATCGTTTAACACTGTGCAGAAAACATCTTTTTATATTATTGTAGACGTCTCTTAATTCTTAAATCGTTTAATGTTTTGTACTAAATGTCTTTTTATATTTTTATGATAAGTATTAGATATTTCGGGTAATCCGACCTATTTTTCGTTCCGACCATGGTCCCGGTCCCGGAGGTAACGGATTACTGGGATTCTGCTGTAAAGCCTATTGAATTTATTAATCTATGACTTATTTTTACACTTTTTATCATTTAACCTATTATACTACGAAAACAATGTACAAGAAATAAAATGAGTAGGCTCACGTTAATTTGAAATTAGAAGAGGAGCAACGTGGTGGAAATGTATATAATCAGCTCGTAAAATAATTGAGCAGCTTCTATATTACTAGCCAAAGAGAAAAGTCTTTACCGTTTAATTAACATGAGACTATGTGTAAAAACTGAACTTAAATAACACTATTGTTATTGTTCATAAGATTCCACTGGGTGGCGCTGCTGCCCTGCTAAGCAGCGGGTCGCCGCTTATGAAAGATCGGCTCGTAACTTCAGCATAGCAGTGACAACAGCGGCAGCAGCAAAGCTGGTCTCGGCGGCGTTAGAACCGCTCACAGTAACCATTGTCACGTTCACTTGTGCTTGGCAAGCTTATTACATATCTACTATTTCAAAATTCTGGAGCCAACCTGTTTAGAAAATAGTAAATGAAAAAAAATAAAAAAATAATAATAATAAAATTTAAAAAATCTTTGGGAAGTAGGAGGAGGGCAGCTTCAGCCCCATTACCCCGCCCCCCTCCCTCGTGGCTGCGCCACTGCGTCTAACCGTACATCACTGGTCATCGAGTCGTTGTAGAATCGCTACCCAGGAAGACCGCTTTACAAAAATGTTCAAATGTTCGTAGAGCTTATGGGACTTAACTACGGGGTCATCAGTCCCTAAACTTACAAACTACTTATCAACTACCTTATACTAAGGACGGCACAAATATCCATACCCGAGGGGGATTCGAACCCACGATCGTAGCGGCCATGCAGACTGTCACTGGCGCGCCGCAGACCGCTCGGCCACTGCGGCCGGCAGACCGCTCTACAACCCATAGATGTGTGTAACAGCAATCGTGAAATTCCCTGTGTATGTGTTACTTTCTAAAACACTGAAATCATCAGGAAACTGTTAGAGAGAGTAACATAACTACGAAATGAACAGTTTGCACAGACTCACTGTCAACCAACGTCACGGAAGGAAGGAGGACTCACCTGGAACAGAAGGAAGAAGATAACAACATTAACATCAGCCATCGTTGGTAACACTGCGCGTGCAAACACACACACACACACACACACACACACACACAGAATGACTTGGTAATGAGTAACAGTGCTACAAACAACAGTGCTATCAGAATATAAATAAATAAACAAAGAAGTGTGTTAGTCTTAGACATACCGTAAAACGGGGTGATATCGGACAGTTTTGAGATTATTTTCACTATAACTGTCGTAGGCTTTGTCAGAGTTCATTTTTTTTCCAGGGAAGTTCAAAAAATGTTCAAATGTTTGTTAAACTTATGGGACTTAACTACGTGGTCATCAGTCCCTAAACTTACAAACTACTTATGAACTACTTACGAACTAGGACGGCACAAATATTCATACCCGAGGGGGGATTCGAACCCCCGACCGTAGAGGTCACGCAAGTTGTCGGGTATATGTATAATCAATAAAATATCGTAGAAACAGAACAACATGTGCATCTACTTTTGACCGAGACAGACAAAGTGTCGGAAATCACTCCATGGAGTGGGACGATTTCGGACACATGTGTATTTTCAATCTCTGCCCGGTGTTTCGATGTGTATGGGGTGATTTTGGACACAAATTTACTTTCTGTTATTCTACTTTTTTTCTCACTGATTCTAGTGACTTAACATATTTGAAGGACGTTCATAATTAAAATAAGGGATAAGGACTGAGATAAGGAATTTTATTTATTAAACGCTTTTCTAAATATTAATTTGTCAAACTGAATATCTCGAACTGTTTTCTTTAAAATTTCCGGGTCATAATTACATCAATCTTGAACACCTTTCTTACTTTTATACGTTCTCGGCATTGTCCGAAATCACCTCACAAAGTACACAATTTTGAATAAACCTCCGTTATTTTGAAACTTTACACAAAACTCGTGACAAACTGATACAAAACTTCCCACAGTGCCGCAGCCTACTGATCTCTTCGGCAACTGACGCTACAATACTTTTCCACCAGTCGCAACAACAGAAAGTTTCCGCTCCATAACACAGCGAGAACTTTTCGACAATAAGATTGTCCGATGATTATTCCCTTGTAAACAATCGATCCAAACGCGGGAGCGCGGAACCCGGGAATAACAGTCTCGTGCATAAAAAAAGGCAGCACGCGGAGGTGGAAATTAGACCTAATTCGTTGCTATGCAGCGGGAAACAGAAAATGAACCATATCGTCCCATAAAAAAAAAAAAAGTTCAAAAGTCTGTAAATCTATCGGACCAAACTGCGTGGTCATCAGTCCGTAGCTTACAAACTACTTAAACCTAGGTAAACTAACCTACGGACAAACACACACACCCATGCCCCAGGGAGGACTCGAACCTCCACGGCGAGCAACCGCGCGCTCCGCAGCGAGGCGCTTTAGACCGCTCGGCTACTCCACCGCGGCGCCTCAGTCTCCTCGGCCACCGCGACCGGCTATCGTCCCATAGCACCCCGTTTGACGGTAATGTAGCTTATAGCGGTGTAGCGATTAGTAAGGTTGGTATTAATAAATGTGACTGAAAAATGTGTATTTTGAAATGAAAACTTTATTGTGTACGGAGCAAAGATTTACAGATATCTGAGATAACAAAACTGAAAATAAATAAATCAAATCAAGTCAAATGTTTGTATAGCTTATGGGACTTAACTACAGGGTCATCAGTCCCTAAACTTACAAACTACTTATGAACTAAGACTAAGGACGCCACAAATATCCATGCCCGAAGGGGGATTCGAACCCCCGACCGTAGTGACCGTGGAGACCGTGACTGGAGCGCTTCAGTCCCCTCAGCCACCGCAGCCGGCGAAAATAAATAACCCGGAAGCCATAATCACGAAACATAATACTAAAATAGCTGTATCTTCCTGAACAGGTTAAAACGTCCAACCATAACCTCACTGACACCCACAATGCAAAACATAACCAAACAGTAATGAACCAGTAACTGTAAAATGCACCCGATGATGGCAGCTTGCTGCCGAAACGCGTCGTGATAATAAAAAAAAAGTAATTGCTGCAGTATAAATTATTTCAAAAACTATTCACTGTTTGTAGAAGTGATTACAAGCCTTATACCCAGAACACTCAAATGAAAAAAAATTGTATTTGTAGACACATTCAAATGTTATTTCTAAGCTGAAACATGGATAGTCCACAATTATTTATAATGTCACTCGTAAGACAATTGCGTGTGAAAATGTCTAGATACATAGCCTTATTAAAGGACAGCGGGACGACCCCACGGTCCCGCACATGAAAGTTTCCTAGTTCCAAAATGCTTTAACAGCATCCATTCTTCATTATTACTTAAGCTAATTCACGAGTGAAAAACTTTATGAAAAAGAGCAGTGGAAGATTCAGGAAACAATATGAGGCTTCAAGTCCTGTGATCCAGAGTATATGCTGAGGTAATGCTTTTAGGTGGAAATCAACAGCCGTGTTGCTTCCATCAGCAGGAGATCAACGAGATATTTTACATCAAAGCCAATAAGATGACATTTTTACTGAGTACAGCAACGACTAACTTACAATAAAATATAGTGATTTTTTTCTAAAAGCCCTTCCATTTTATCCCATATAGTAGGTATTGCTGTAATTAATCTTTAACTACTAGATACAAATGAGGAATTTTTTCGCCAGAGACTCTCAGATAACGAAAGAATGGTCGCTGAAAGTATTGTGCCCAGTGGACACTAAGAACCAACACTAACTTCGTGGACTGTGCGATTACTAAAAACGCCGGGACAAACTAAAGAACCACAGAAAAAATACATTAAGCGAAAACGTTTTTCTTCGTCGCATAATGGTGGAGGAGGGGGGTTGCTGCGACAAAAATTTCGTAAAGGTTTGCATATGTAAATTTTGTTGGAAGGCATTGTATATTTCTATTTGCGAGTATTAGACGGACGAAGTTCCAATATTTGAACCGCGGCGGATTAGCCGTGCGCACTGGGGCGCCGTGTTGCGGTGCGCGCTGCCGTTCGCAGTTGGTGGTTCGAGTCCCCACTCGGGCGTGGCTGTCTGTGTTATCCTTAGGTTATTTTACCATAGTGTAAGTAGTTTGCAAGCGAGGGTCTAATAACCATGCAATTAATTGCCATAGATTTACAAACATAGGAACAGAACGCCATGCATATCAGGACGGATGTCCAGTTCGTAATTATAATACTTGTCTTACTACGAGGGTTGGAATAGTGACAGCACTGCTGTGGAGACACTACACAATGGAATCTACTATTGTCGATGACAGAACACGTTGTTGACATACCTGCCTTACCTCCGAGCAAATGGACTCGCCCGTCACGTCACCGGAGTATGCACAATTGAAGGGAAACACAGTCACTTATGAGCGAGCGGTCTAACGTAACGGTGCCTCTGTATTTTCGAAACAGGAACAACGGAGTTGGATCAAGACTGAATGTGCCAGAGGTCGTACAGCACGGCAGTGTCATCAGGGTCTTCAAGAGGCGTGCGGGGAGTCGGCATTGCTGCACAGAACAGTGGCTCGTTGGGTAAAAGCCTTCAACGGAGGTCGGCAAACTGTGGCAGACATGCATCGGGCAGGTCGTCCTAGCTTCTCTGAAGAAGTGCGTACTGCTGCTGGTGTTAGTGGACAGTGTTGGACGACAGATGATTCGTGAGCTCGCCGACCAAAGCGGATTAGCTCATACGACTGTGCTTCGCATCCTGAAACAACGCTTGAGCATGCGGAAAATTGCTTCTGGATGGGTACCGCATGAAGTGACGGAAATGCAGAGATGAATACGTCACGACGCTGCTCAGACGCACTTGGAGTGCAATGAACGCGAAGGAGAGGTTTACTTACGCCGTATTGGAACATTGGATGAGACGTGGGCCACATCGTACGAGACAAAAGTGAAACGCTAATCCAACAAATGGCGGCGTTATGGGTCACCGCGAAAGTCGAAATAGCGTCAGAGCACCAGTATGATAAAAGTTGTGGTGATTCTCATGTATGACTGTGATGGTCTTATTCTAGCGCATTACGTTTCTCCACGCCAGATCGTTAATGCACAGTATTACTGTTCGTTTGTGGAGCATCACCTGCGAAGGCTTTGCGAAAGAAGCGGCAACACTTTCTGCGCAACCCAGCCGTCATTTTGCACGACAATGCGTGGGCGCATACAGCGCAAGCTGTGGCTGCCCTTTTCGGTAGGTAGGACTGGGAAGTACTGTACTAACCGCCATATTCCCCGAAGTCATTGTGACTTTGATCTTATTCCGAAGATGAAGGAACCACTTCGTGGCATTCGCATCTCAACTGTTACAGAGATTTGACAAGCAGTTGACCGCTCCATTCGCACCATCAACAGAACAGGCTCTGACAACGATGTACTATGCCTTCCACATTGCTGGCAACGGGTTCTACACACCGTTGGTGACAGCTTTGAAGGGCAGTAACAGGTGCAATCATGTAAGCTTTTGTATCTGTTGTCAATAAATAGTTGCCACTATTTATGTACCAACCCTCGTACGTTGTAGTTCGAGTAATATTTTATCTTGTAATAACAATATTAATTATAGAACTTATAATTTTAAAATTAGGTCAGTAACTAAGCAGAAAATTCAAAACGAAAGCAGACAGATAGGACACGTGCAATAGAGTCCGAGGCAGACGGGCACCCAGAAACTGATTTTACGTATCCTGGACGGATGTATGCGGACACAACAGGTGTCGGTGTGGTACCACGTGAAAATATTTCTCGGCAGCCTGGTGACGGTGATCTACCTGTCCGCGTAGATCCGTGGCTTTCGGGACGTCACAGTGGGACTCGTGCTGGTGTTTATTTTTTCTCCTCTTCTTTTTCCTCCAGCTGTCACAGTGTTTGGCAGAGCTGGGAGGTTTCCAGAGCGGCGTGTAGCAGGCAGGCTATTAATAGCCGCCGCTTCAGGAGGGGCGTGAGGGGAAGCGGGAGGCATTCAGAGGCGACCTTTCCAGGCAGCGCTGTTTCTTGCTGCACACGGAAATCGCCCACGTGGACAGAATTCGTAACAGAAGCTTTGAGGCTCCATACGGCAAACCGTAATAAAAGGGAACCCTCGTAGAATTGGAATTGATAATATCAGCGAGACAAGACCAAAAACATCAATATAACATACTAGCTGTAAACCCGGCGTTCCCTCGGTGTTTATTTATGGTACACTCTCGTAGTCCACACCCCCCTCTCCCCCTCCTCTCTCTCTCTCTCTCTCTCTCTCTCTCTCTCTCTCTCTCTGCATCCACCTCTTTCTCTCCCATTTCTCTGTTCGTTTCTACCTTTCCCTCCCTAGGCAAAGTTTTTTGCAAGGTACTCTCTGTCATGTACCTTACGAACATTTATGTACCCAGTGATCTTCCTCTTGGTTTAAATCTCATGTGTGCAAAAATTCATAAAGATTGGAGCGAAACTATGCATTCTGTAAAAATTCGTAAGTTAAGTACGCTCCACCATAAACCGAACGAAAACTTATACACACAATCACATTCCGCTTAAGTTGAGTGTGCAAAATTTCATCAACATCGGAACAAAACTATAGATTTCTATGCAATAGAAACTCAGAGTCACATTGAGAAACGCACTTTGATCTTCTCGAATATTCCAGTTTTATTTCATACATTCCTTGTTCTGAGTAAAATGAAAACAACAAAAAAAGGATTTGTAAAATTGGTCGAGCCGTTTCAAGTTATGGCGCGACCAAGGTATTTAGGGATCAATTTTTATGTTACAAAGTACTCTCCCCCATGCACCGTGTGAAACTTAAGATAGACGGTGACGTTCCTCTTGTTTTGAAGGTCAAGCGTGCAAAATTTCGTGGAGATCGGAACTGTAGATTTCGTCAGTCTGCAGGAGAAGTATGCTCCGCCATGCACCTATCACAAAATACTTTCTTAGCTGGCGTTTCATACCTATAAACTACATTCCTGCCAAATATCAGCTTCATAGGTGAAGTAGTTTTCGAGATTTCGTGTTTAGTCAGTGAGTGAGTGAGTGTCCTTTCGCTTTTATATAGATAAATTTTAGATGCAAGACAGTTAAGGAAGACTTGGTGACAAACATAAATAGTAACATGCAAATCTGTAATGCTAACTTTGTTTGATACAAGGTAATGCCTGATGTGACAGTGTTACGGCATCTAAGGAGAATTGTTGTGAGAGGTAGACGTCTTTTTGTTTCATCATTTGGGGGGAGGGGATATCAGTTATTAAACGCTTCATAAACGTCCGAAATTACATGCAAACTTTGTTGCAGGTCCGTAACTACTCCCATTTTCCAATAATAGACGCATAAATCTGGATATTCTCACTCGGTGGCCTCTCATTATTTATGACGTCATATCTCCTGAGTTATGTGACGTGCTATTTTGCTTTTAGGCGAGGAACCTTCTTGGGTGTACGGTGAACAGTTCACGAAAGTTTCATTGCAATCGAATGAATGGTTTCTGAAGACATAGAAGACATACAGACAAACTTTCATATTTGTATATATAGATAAAATAACTACATCAAAGTAACAATTGAAATATTAACTGTCATGCACTATATAGTTGTTCCACAACAATATTTGTTTTGTTGTGAACTAGTTTTCGGCTTCTTAGGACAGCTTCAGTCAACTTAGAACTGCATATTATTCACATCACAACAGCTGCTGTGTTTGGAGTACAAATATTTTACAAAGATATGTGTCAGTCGTAGACTATGTAACCTTTAAGTATTTTATAGCAAATAGAGAATCTCAACCAATTAAAGCAAAACTGTAACTAAGAAATGACTATAAATTAATTTTCAATAAATATACTGAAACAAACATACTGCACAATGAGTGTACCAGTAAGTACAGTTGTATATTAAATTAACTTGTATATGCGAAGAAAAGTAGGAGGGGAACAGGTTAGAGCCAGCCGCGGTGGCCGAGGGGACTGCAGCGCGCCAGTCACGGTCTGCACGGCTACTACGGTCGGAGGTTCGAATCCCCCCTCGGGCAAGGATATTTGTGCCGTCCTTAGTATTAGCTAGTTCATAAGTAGTTTGTACGTTTAGGGACTAATAACCCCGTAGTTAAGTCCCATAAGCTGTACAAACATTTGAACAGGTTAGTGAGGAAGACATAAAAATGAAATTTGCATGGGGGACAAATAATTATGTTTGGAATATGTAAATATGGAACAAAAGAACATATTAAAGTTTATAACCTATGTTAAAATTCGCTGGTTTTCACAAGAATGGCGACAGTTGCACAAGGCAGGAAAAACATTGAAATGTAGGTAAGAGATATTACACAATTAGATATAATCCTGCTACCATGCTTGTTAAAATTGTGTAATGTCTTTCACCGACATTGCAATTTTTTCCCTCCTTGTGCTGCTCTCACCATTCTTGTGAAAACCAGTAAATTATGATATAGGCTATATACTTTAATATCCTCCTATGTTCCATATTTAGAAATTCCAAACATATGTAATTGTCCCCCACCCACATTTCATTTTCTATGTCTTCCTCCCGCACCTGTCCCCCCCCCCTCCCCAAATCTTACTTTGACTCGTATACGTAAGTTAATGTAATATGCAATTGTACTTACTGGTACACTCATACACTCACTGGGCCATATATTTACTGAAAATTATAGCTATTTCTTAGTTACAGTTTTGCTTTAATTGGTTGAGCGTCTCTGTTCGAAAAAAATCGCACTGACGTGTTTTCGGCCCACTTTATATTTGTAGTTTTATAATTTTTTGCAAACATTTTGGACAAAAATAATAATCTAAATAATAAAAAATTAATTTATAAGAGTGTCTGAAACGCTTTTAGGAAAAAAAATTAGGTAGTGATGTCTCTCTAATCCTACTACGCTACGGATAATAGTTAAGAGTTGCGTTCTTTAAATTCGTACTATTGATGGCCGTTGTTACCTGATGCTAATATGGCATTTGTAGACACTAGATTATCGTTTATCGTACGAAAAACGACTTGTTTTTGTTAATTCTTCAGTGCGCCATTGCTTTGAAATGACAACGTGTAAGTTACAATAAGAAAATCATCAAAAACGCAACGCAAGATGGCGTATGCCACAGAGAGTTCTGGGCGAGGAATATCACGTGACATCTGCGAACGGCTGGTTTTCGTTAATTCAATGGAGGGTGTCAAAAATCCGTTATTTTTGCAAATATCTTTCAAACTATACGAGATATGAAAAAAAAAAAAATATAAGGGAACAAAGTTGTAGAGAATTTTCCCTTCCACAAACTCGTTTATTCAATTTTCGCGTCAGATGAACAGTTTATTTCTAGTTAAAATTACATTAAAAACGGCTTCTTTTGTTATTACTAACGTATTTCTTGTCCGAAATATTTCAAAAAGCGAGGTTCTGGTCTCTAGCATACAATTATGTATGTAAAATTTGGTGCCGATCGGTTGAACGGTTCGACCTAAGAAGGGGGAACACGTTACGGACAGACAGACATCGTCAAATCGCCGTTATTTTTGCAAATATCTCTGCAACGATGCAAGATATGAAGAAAACATAATAGAGCGAAGTTGTAGAGAATTTTCCCCTCTACCAATTACGTTATTCAATTTTCGTCTGAGATGAACGGTTCGTTTGCAATTACAATTATATTACAAACGGCTTCTTTTTTGGTATTACTACCGTATTTTTTGTCCGAAAAATTTGAAAAACGGAGGTTCTGGTCTCTGGCGGCCTACAACCATGTCTGTAAAATTTGGTGCTGATCGGTTGAACGGTTCGCCTTAAAAACAGGGAACACGTTACGGAAAGACACAGCAACGATGAAAAAACATAAAAGAACAAAGTTGTAGAGAATTTTCTCCTCTATAAATTCGTTTATTAAATTTTCGTGTCAGATGAATAGTTAAGCCGTTATTTTCATTTAAATTTCGAGCTGTCAAAAGACGATCGCAAAGGCTCACTTTTAGTGTTACTACCGTAACCTAAAGTGGGCCAAAAATAGTGAAATGTGGCATAGTGTATGACTGACACATATCGTTGTAAAATCTTTGTTCTCAAAACACAGCAGCTGGTGCGATACGGACAACCTGCAGTACTAAGTTGTCCGAATGTGGCCTAAGAAGGCGAAAGCTAGTTTGCAAAAAAATATTATTGGAAAGAAATATACAGCTTATCACAATTATTTAGTACGTCTATGTTCCATCAAGAACCGGCGGAAGACTCCATAAATATAATAGAAATATTTTTCGTTTTGACACGCTGTTGTCGTCTGCATCCTCGTATTGTTCATCCAGAGCCGATGGTTGACATGAAAATCCTGTTAACAATGTACCAGATTCGATGCTGGCAGCTTAGATCTGACGCAACTGGTCAAAAAATTGAGAAGGTAAATCGATCTTTGGCAACCTTTTCATTTTTGCAATTTTTGATGAATTGGAACCTAGTTCCTCCACTCCGTGGCCTCTTACAGGAACAGTAATTCAGATAAATGAAATACGTGCTTACATTGCAGTTAATTTTTTCCCCATAAGATGTTTCACGCTCGTGGCGCATCCTCCCATCCTGCTATAACCTAATCTCAACATACGCCACGGAGCATGGAACGCATCATTGAAAAATAAAGTTTTTAACTACAACAGAAACACTCATTGAACTAAGGTAAACTGACTTACACTAAGCACAACCCCCCCCCCCCCCCCACACACACACACCAATGCCTGAGGGAGCGCTCTAACCTCTGGCGGGAGCAGCGCGTATGTTATGTCTAACAGAATGCGCATCGTCTTCAAATATAACCGTGGCTCGTCTTGATAGAGATCGCGTCTCGTGATCATGTGGACTGCACAGTATTCTTCACGTCTGTGATTCGAGTTAGCAGTGCTATGATCTAGCAGATAGAGCGCATATTTAGGAAAAGTGATACGAGACTTATCTGGGACAGTAACGAACAGCAAGGAAACTAGTACGGAAATTGTTAATGCTTCTGCCACACAACGCCACACTGACTACATATATGTCAATTTTTGGACAATTAGAAACTAGCATTTTACACAGTTTTCAAGTTTACACTTTTATAGTATGACGTTCATAATTATACAAAATTCAAGTGTTCAAATGTTTATAAATCGAAGGGACATAACTGCTGTGGTCGTCAGTCCCTACACATACAAACTACTATAACTTATGCTACGGACAACACACTTACGCGTGCCAGAGGGAGGACTTGAACCTCCGGCTGCGAGCAACGGGCCGTTCACCGCTGCCATAATTCTATACTTCGTTGTTTTATACATCCAGTTTTTTTTAACATTGCGCAATTTTTAAGTATCTATCTCATTATACTTTTATCACGGTACTTTTTTTGTTTCTACACTATAAGCCAATAATTGTTGCCCACTTTTAATATTCTAAAAAAAGTGAAAATACTTTCATGTACTCACTGGATGACCCGGTGAACTTCGTATCACCTCTTAATATATACCATATTAATTTAAATCATATATATTTTAGACCCGATAGCTTTATAAAGGCATCATCAGATAGTATAAGTATCGGATCGATAGTGGGCGCAAAGCGTGGGCAAATCACGCACACATATACGTAATAATGTACATGTCTCGTTCGTGGAAGTTCAGGGAAGGTTTAAACTGTGGTAAAATATGGGAAAATTGCGAGCAAAATTTAGATTTAAAACAGTTAAAATAATGACTTGCTTGTTGCGTTGGGTTCGTTCAGAAATATACTTTGAAACAGAAGTTCGCTTTACACGATCTGAACCTGTCTATGAACTGTGAAAGATAAAAATTAATTTCTGTTCTTTAGTCTCGCTAAAACTCGAGAACGGCTGAACCGATTTGACTATAAATCATTACATAATCCACTGAATCTATTGTGATGAAATCTAGTGTGCAGATAGCTTGAGCGCTGAAGGATCGGATAAGATACTTTAGAAAGTGTGTAATTCAAAATATTTTTTGATTTGAAATATATGAAGCGAAATATCGAACAATAATTATTAGTCTCTGGAAAAGCTATTTACTATTTGACTTCTTAACTTTTTTCCGAAGTTATAATCAAGTTTTAAAAATGTATTGTCCCTTGTGTAAAAAGTGGATAGAACGGCAGAATAACAGAAGCACTTGTCCTAGTTGCACAAAAAATTTGTCAAGATGCGACGAATATTTAACAATAATAGCTGATACCTTCAAGTTTTGCATCAAATGTAGTCACAATTTGAACTGAATAATACGAATTATTAGGACTAAGGAACAAAAAAATCTAGCGAAACAAATACTGTTATTAAAACGAAAGTACATCTCAACAATGTCAGCATCACCATCTGAGGGAATAACATTTTCAGCACTTAATTTAACTGCCGAAGAACTAAAGGATTTGCATGAGTTAGGAAAAAGTCATGAGCACAACGTCGGCAATATTCTGGCTCAACCAGAGTCACCGACGCCTCCCGTCATCCGTCAAGTCCTGGCCAGCCAAGTCAAGACATCATCAGCAAGCCGGGTTTGATTAATTATTATTTATATGTTGCTGATTCAAGTATCAGTTGCGCTAATTTGTGAAAATGTTTCTTACCGCAAAGAGTGATTAATATAGTCTATAATAAAAACTACTTGAACTGTATCAAAATGAAATTTATTTCAGACATATGTATATTAGTAACAACATATATACACATTACACATATACACATTAAGTAATTTAACTCTTAAATGGTTTAAATTTTGTTTGGTTATGGAAGAAAAGTTGCTATCAATTAAAAATTAATACAATATTTTTGTCTATATTAAAAACAACAAAGTTATCATCATCTTATTGGCCGAAAGACGTCCACTGCTGTATATACATAGTAGATGGTTATACAGTTAATTAATTTAAAGCTTTGTTATAAACTATATTTTTTGTCGTTATAAATATGTAAAGATGATGGTTTTCCGATGCGCGAACACGTAATGTATAACTGTCTATGCGCGAAGCAGGAAACTGCAAGTTGATTCCTCAAACTTACAACGATTGGGTTTACTATTTATTGATGGTCATTGCAAAAGCACGGGAAATTGTAAACGCTTAAGAGCGAAAGGCAAATCCGTTGGACTCATCGGTATACGCGGGATGAAGACATCCTCTCCTTTGTATTTTCCCTTGATGATCTTGGCTTTGATGACGTTATTCATTAGCTTCTTCACAGCCAGTCTTATGTTACGCAGCAAGATGACAACTGAGCCTACTTTTGTCGGCCGCGGTGGCCGAGGGGACTGAGGGGCTTCAGTCATGGTCTGCACAGCCACTACGGTCGGGGGTTCGAATCCCCCCTCGGGCATGGATATTTGCGCCGTCCTAGTTTGTAAGTAGTTCACAAGTAGTTCGTAAGTTTAGGGACTGATGACCCCGTAGTTAAGTCCCATAAGTTCTATAAGCATTTGAACATTTGATCCTACGTTCAATTACAGTGAATTTAAAAATTCTGTGGGATAGTTGACTACGTTATCCCGGTTTGTAGCTGTGTCAACTGATTTGTAAGGTAACAAATCTCTTGGAAGGAAAATCTTAATTGTCGCATTGAGATCATCGACGTCTTTGTTTTTTGCCGCCAATATTGCGCGTTCACACAGCCAATTATGGTCGTTATATTGTTGTGTTATATCAGGAAAAACACGCCGAATAAGCTCCTCTTTAGAGTCTGTGAAGTGACAGAAATCTGTGGGAAATGTTACTAATCCGGTCGAGTTGTCAACTGCGACCTTACCATTTCCAATATCTAGCTGCTTCGAAAACACAATCGTAGTTTGATCTTATTTTATCGCAATCAGACGAATGATATTGATATCCCATTGAAAAAAGATCTTTCAGTTTCTCACGAATTTTCAAATTTTCCGGTAGATTTTTCCAGAAAAATTATTTCATACAAACCTTTTCTGTCAAGACGTACTCTAGTGATGCTGTTACAACCATGTGGTAATTGATTTTTATTCATAGAAAAAAAATCGCTTTCGGTTTTTCCTAAATTTACCTACTTTCCAGGCGACTTTTACAAACTTTTATTTGTGAGTACCTACCTCTTTCTTTCAACATGAAATGTACAAAATTTTATCGCAATTGGACGAACGGTATTGATAGCTCACTGGGAAAAGCTATTTCAGTTTTTCCCGATTTTCCTCTTTTTCGGACAACTTTTCCATATTTTATCGCCGTTTAAACCTTCCCTGGACTTACACGGAAATTTCAAGACTAAAATTTCCCAAACGGTTCACCGTTCTCGAGTTTTAGTGAGACTAACGAACAGCAGGTCATTTTTATATATACACAGTGTTTGCAAGTTCCCCTACCTGTACCGCCCCTTACATCTTGCTACCTCAATCTGAACCCGATGTATATTAAACCGGTAAATGCACTCATACAGCGCAGTACTTATCGCAAAATAGACGAGACGGGTTTTAGGCGGAATTATGACGTGAACTTCTTCAATTATATACAACTATTTTAAACGTAAATTATAGTCATTCCACTATCAAATTATAGTAAAAATGGCAGTACATATTTAGTTGTTTATTATATTTTAGAATCCGAAGATCATCCAGAAGGATGAAAACATTTTAATGTAATAAACCATTCGTAACAGTTCGCTGATAATCAGGTAATACATTTTATTTTATGATGCTTAGATAGCCGTGGTGGAGTAGCCGGGCGGTCCAAGGCGCCTCGCTGTGGAGCGCGCGGTTGCTCACCGTCGGAGGTTCGAGTCCTCCCTGGGGCATGGGTGTGTGTGTTTTCATTAGGTTAGTTTACCTTAGTTTAAGTAGTATGTAAGCTACGGACTGATGACCACGCAGTTTGGTCCGATAGATTTACAAACATTTGAACATTTTATTTTATGACCCTTGTACACAGTGATAGGAACAAGACATTCGCAGCATTATCAGAATCAAATATTATTAATTCAAATAACAAGGCAGCCTGGATCGCAATTTTTTTTTTGTTCACTGGTAACCGCTTTCGGTCACTTACATGACCTTCATCAGCCCACAAATGTAATGTTGGCCAGCAGTTGTTTACAGCTGGAGTTGCCTGAAGATTTATTGTTGAGTTAATGTTTGTAAATCTATCGGACCAAACTGCGTGGTCATCAGTCCGTAGCTTACAAACTACTTAAACCTAGGTAAACTAACCTACGGACAAACAGACACACCCATGCCCCAGGGAGGACTCGAACCTCCACGGCGAGCAACCGCGCGCCTCGCAGCGAGGCGCTTTAGACCGCTCGGCTACTCCACCGCGGCTCTCAACGTTAAATTTTTAGGAAACTCCAGTATAGCATTCAGTATAGTATCTCCTATTTCATCTTCATGCATTTCCTCTTCCCTTCCTACAATATTGACGAGTTCATTTCGTTTGTAGAGCTCCTCAGTATACTCCTCCCACCTTTCAGATTTCCCCTCGTGGTTTTCCATTCAGTGACATGTTGAAATTGACCTGCACTCGCAGGTAGTAGACAGTATGAGACTTGCGGAAGTTTGGGCTTCTCCGCGCGCGGGTGATGTAATGGTTAACACAACCACTCGAGAAACTCGGGAAATTCTCGTTTGAATCCCGGTCCTGAGAAAATTTTCATGTCAGTAACAAAATATACAGCTGATGTTAATATATGCAATTGAGATTACATTAATTCTTATATTATTCTCCGCAATGTTCGTTCCTTTCGACAAACATGTACAGGCGATGGACAAAAATAATACGGTACTGGCCATTAAAATTGCTACACCAAGAAGAAATGCAGATGATAAACGGGTATTCATTGGACAAATATATTATACTAGAACTGACACGTGATTACATTTTCACGCAATTTGGGTGCATAGATCCTGATAAATCAGTACCCGGAACAACCACCTCTGGCCGTAATAACGGCCTTGATACGCCTGGGCATTGAGTCAAACAGAGCTTGGATGGCGTGTACAGGTACAGATGCCCATGCAGATTCAACACGATACCACAGTTCATCAAGAGTAGTGACTGGCGTATTGTGACGAGCCAGTTGCTCGGCCACCATTGACCAGACGATGCTGTAAACAGAACCTGTATTCATCCAAAAAAAAAATACGTTTTACCATTCGTGCACCCAGGTTCGTCATCTCGACTGCTAGTGATACGAAGCCGTTCGGATCCAGCACGGCGTTCCGTATTGCCCTCCTGAACCCACCGTTTCCATATTCTGCTAACAGTCATTGGATCGCGTCAACGCGAGCAGCAATGTCTCGAAACGATAAACCGCAATCGCGATAGGCTACAAACCGACCTTTATCAAAGTCGGAAATGTGATGGTACGCATTTCTCCTCCTTACACGAGGCATCACAACGTTTCACCAGGCAACGCCGGTCAACCTCTGTTTGTGTGTGAGAAATCGTATGGAAACTTTCCTCATGTCAGCACGTTGTAGGCGTCGTCATCGGCGCCTACCTTGTGTGAATATTCTGAAAAGCTAATCATTTGTATATCACAGATTCTTTTTCCTGTCGGTTAAATTTCGCGTCTGTAGCACGTCATCTTCGTGGTGTAGCAATTTTAATCGCAAAGTGTGTATGAAGACTTGGTTCTCTGTGAGGAAGTAACCAATAAAAACGTATTTAAGACATACAGGCGGAGAAGAAGGCTTCAAACCTGTATTATTTGTGTGACATTTTGCTAGCCAACATTCGGTCCTGCACAATGTCTTTATCCTCAGAATTCTTAAGTGTATTCTCATCAATGCTATTTTCCTACCAGTTGTATAGTATTGTTTGGAATAGGTGAAGGTTTTATTAAACCCGTATTAACACAACTGTGTGGCTGCTATTTATTCTAAAAATGTGTACATTGTACCGTTGCAGAACAGGGGCCATGTTCAAGATTTTCAATAGTTTTAAAATAGTGTCATTGCAGTGCTCGGTGTTGTTCACAAAGAAAGTGAACCACACATTCGTGTGCAATTATACGAAGTGTGACGATAAAGTAATTAGACTGATGTGAAAAAAAAATGTTGCTTACGGTTTTAGTCAAGTTTAGTGTTGTCTCCTTCAAAGTAGATCCCTTCTGATAGCACACACTTTTCCAGCGGTTCTGCCACTGATGGTAACATTTCTGGAACTCATCTTCTGTAATATCTTCCAAGACCCTCGTCACAGTTTTTGGACATCTTTTGTTGTTTGAAAATGGTGTCCCTTGACCGCAGTTTTGACTCTTGGAAGTAAAATGTCGCACGGCTGTGGTAGTAGGGAAAGGTTTTGAGGTTAAAAATTGTTGTTCTTACAGAGCAGTATGGGATGACAAATTATCGTGATGCAGAATCCAATCTTAACGAAGTCTTTCTACCATTTCTTTGTGGTAATACTGATTAACTGTTTGTACAGGAGGCACCCACTCTTTAGGAACAATTTCCTAGGAAGCAAAGTAGTACACAAGCAGGCATTTCACTTTGGACTTTGACATGCGCGCCGTTTTTGGTCTGGGTGATCCCTTTGAGCACCACTGCGAACTTTGGCGTTTTGTCTCACGATCGTACTGCATCTTTCAACAAATAATACAATACCTTGAGACAACATTGTCTCGTTATATCAAAGGTATTAAACATAAGGAGAGGTATTGAATTAAAATTTGTGCTGCGACCAGGATTGTTCCCACTCGCGTTCTTTGCTGGGGTGCTATTCCAACGTAGGAGAGCCCTGGTAATTCGATACGCATTTCAGAGGGAACATGAGGCAAAATTAAAGTATTTGAAGTGGAGGGAGACGTGCTTTATGACAGTCCGTGTAGTTGCTGTTAGCTGACTGGTCTAAAGCGTCTACCTAGTAAGTAGGAGGTCCTGGGTTCCAATCCCGGCCACAGCACAAATTCAATGCTTCTCATTATGTTTAAAACCATCTTTCATCACCACTGATAACATGGCTCAAAAATTCTGGATTATTTCCGTTTGGTCTAGCAGATCGGCTGCCACTTTCTTCCTTGTTTCTCGCTGTTGTGGTGTGAGATTTTTGGGGACCATTTTTGCACAAATCTTTCCTATTCCAAGATATTCAGTTATTAGCGTTTCTCTATTGATGTTGTTCTTCTGCAATCATTTTTCACGGATAATCTTCTATCAGATGGAACAAGTTCCTGCACCCTGGCCAAGTTGACATCCGTCCATGAGGTTGATGGTCGTAAATTGTGGCCTTCATCTTCAACATTCGTTCTGCCTTCACTAAACATTTTATGCCAACGAAACACTTGAGCTCTTGACGTAACCTCACCTCCAAAAGCCTCCTGAATCTTACTGTAATTTGTTGTTCCGTTTTCACCAATTTAACGCAAAAAGAAATGGCATGCAGTTTGCGCAATATTATGCGGTTCCATTTCCGCTACGAGAGACATAAACACGTGTTAACTTGTTACAGCACAACTCACGACTGAGCAGTAGCATCGATGTGCCACTTGGACTAGAAGCAGCTTATAGACTGAGGTCAAAGGTATTGTGCCTATGCAACCCTGCAGGCTTGCCACATCTTACAAAGAAAAACAGTCTCACTTTATTGTCACACATCGTAGGTGAAGAATTATTGCTCACAGTACCCGAAGAATTAGCTAACGCCAATAACGAATCCAGAGGTAAAACATCCCCTCAATCGGATCTTCGGGAGGGTAGTACATAGAGGCTAACTGAAAGTATAGCGACAACGAAAAAGTAAAGGAAAGAGGAAAAGCTGAGAATTGGTACATGGAACGTTCGCAGCCTGTTACAATCTGGCAAATAGAAGAATGCAAAAAAAGAGATGAAGCACAACAATCTAGATATTCTTGGAATGTGCGAGGTGAGATGGGGAGGCAAAGGCGAGCTACAGAGCGATGATTGCAACTATTTTATTCAGGAGAGGTAAAAAGCGGAATGAATGGAGTAGCTATCTTGGTAAAGAAGAAGGTTAAAAACATGATAATGAAGGTGGAGTACATTAATAGCAGATTGACGATGCTGAGGTTGAAATGTCACAAGAAAGATGTAGTTCTGGTACAGGCCTACATGCCTACCAGCCAACACAGTGATGATGAGACTGAAGAATGCTACAGCAGAATTGAATCACTGAAAAGAAAAAGGCCTGCATCATAGTAATTGGAGATTGGAACGCGGTGGTTGGCGAAGGGAAAGACGTAGATGTGGTTGGAAAGTTTGGTTTGGGAAAGAGAAACGAAATAGTCGCGAGAATGGTCAGATTTTGTAAGGAAAACGCATTCGTAGTTGAAAACACACTTTTTGAAGGTCACAAAAGAAGAAGGTACACATGAAAATCGAACATAGACAATAACAGATACCAGATCGATTACATACTAATACAGAGTAGATTCCGGACCTGCATGAGGAATGCCAAAGCTTATGCTGGAGCCTATATTAATTCCGACCACAACTTGGTTGTAGCGGATGTGCAGGTTAGATTGAAAAGAATGTTGGTTGGTAAATTGAAAGAAAAATTTAACTTGGATGCTCTAAAGGAACAAGGGACAAACAAAAAGCTTGAAGAAGAGTTCCGAGATAAGTGGATCATTAGAGAAAAGACAGAGACCATAAATGACCAGTGGTACCAGTTCAGAGACACCCTGAAAGAAAACAGTAGAGAAGTTGTTGGTGGTGAAATTAGGGTTACCAGACGTCCTCTTTTACCCGGAAATGTCCTTTTTTGGACCCTAAAAATGGTCCGGGCGGGTTTGTAACAAAACGGGGAAGTGTCCTCTTTTTTGCGTCGTGCACCTGCTTCAACTTGAAAGTGCGTAAATATAACTCCCTAAAATGTCACAATCACTAACTAACTCTAGAGAATTTAACCTTTCTTGAAACAATGTTTTATTATTATTATTATTTATTTTCTCGTTTCTGTGCCGCGCTGCTCTGTACTCAAGCTACTTCGGAACAATTGAAATAATTGGCTTGGCAATTGTCGCGGAATACGAGCTTCGAGGAGGCGACCAATTATAAACATATGTCTGCAACAATGCGAGACAGTGCAATACACATAGTATAATATGAAACTCTCCCCTCCTATCTCTAGTCAGAGTGTTCTGTTACACCCAAAAATAAGACGTTCAGTCTGTCGTGCTGGGACTCAGCAGTTCTGTGTGTTGTCTGTCAACCACACTTATGACTTTAAGATCAAAAGCTAGTGCAATGTTCGTTATACATAAATCCTTGTTCAAAACTTTATAGAAATAAGGTCTGATGCTACAGTCACCATTTGCCTGTTTAGGACCAAAGAGATGTAACTACATAAACAGTGTTTTGAAAAAACCGATTTAAAGCTTTTGTCCTAAAAACTAAGTAGTTTTTAATAATTGCGAGCCTTTGTACGATAAATCAACTTTTTATTTCATCATTGCTTTTTTCACCTAAGCCTCACATATCCCATTCACTCACTAGAATCTAGATGCTAATCATGTTTATAGTCACGTCGGTATGATCCGAAATGGGAACATAGCTATAGCAAGGATCGCTTCGATGGAATGAAATGAGCGTATGGCTGGCTTTCTTGGCCGGGAGATCCCTTGCGTGACGCCGCGTGGGCGACTTACGTGCTAATGATGATGAGATGATGATGATTAGGACAACATGCAACACCCAGTCCTCTGCCGGGAATCGAACCCGGGCCCACTGCGTGGTAGTCAGCGACGCTTCCACTGAGCTACGGAGGCGGACATCGCTTCGATAATTTTTACAGTTACTATATTTGGGACGATTTTACAGTCAGCAGTACTATCGTTTCCGTAAATGATGAATCTTAAAAACTCTCAGATGAAAACAGCTGTGATCGGAAAAGTATAAGTATGGAAAATGTTCAGCACTTAAGACGATAATTACAAGTGGTGAAGTGATGAAATATTAGGGCTTCACTGCTACTGTAGTCCTGTAATTCGTTCTACGGGTCTCAACATTTCATGCTTCTTAATTTGTAAGAAGATGAACAAATTTCCTAAGATGCGTAAGATGTGTTAGAAACAAGACTGTAATAATACAGTAGAGACATCACTAGTACTTGTCAATACGAGAAAGAGAAAGAGAGAGTGAGAGAGGGAGGTTATTTTATGAATCTAGAGATGTCCTATTTTCTGCAGACGGACATCTGGTAACCCTAGGTGAAGTGGAAGCGGAGAAGGAAACCATGGGTTACTAACAACATGATCTTGAAGATGGCAGAAAGGAGAAAATGGAAATACGAACTGATGAAAAAAAAAGTGTTAATATCGTCATTTAGAGACTCAGTACTTGCATGCTATAGTTTCAAGCTTTCGCTTTCCTGTGACGTCTGTTCGTCAATCCCCCCCTCCGTCACAAGCCATATTCTGCAGTTGTGTCGCTCGTCCCTGAAGTTGGCGGCGTGTCGCGGCAAGTTGTCTTGTAAGTTGGCCGCCTGCCATCTTCGCGTCGTTAGGGCTGTCAGATCCCGCCAAGCTCGGCCGGATATCCTCTCCGCGCGCGGCCCAGCCCCAACTTTCAAAAAGCACTTAGCGGCCGGTGCGGCGTCTCGGCGCATTCACGTCTTCTACCCGGCAGGGAGAGCGATGGCTCGTCCCTGCCAACACACACAGTGGAGAATTTGTGGAATACATTACGGGACGCTACCGTCAGCTGCGAGTAAAATTGGGCCACTTTCCCATCGCGTTCGAAGAGTCATCAGTCTACCCACAGTTGTGGTAGAGAGACTATTGAAATTCCCTAATCCACCAAAATTAAACGAAAAATATATGTTTATTAGCCGTCATTGTCCGTATGGTGAGCGATCCTAAAATATATTTTAAATGACGACTTCAGTGAGAAGACAAAGACATAGGTTACTCATTTACTAATTTCGGCAAGCTATGTTGCCATTAGCAAATGATCAAACGTTACTTCATCAAACTATTAAAATACTTATTACGAAATACAAGACATCTATCGATATTGCTGTTCGCTAGTCTCGCTAAAACTCGAGAACGGCTGAACCGATTTGGCTAATTTTAATCTTGAAATATTCGTGTAAGTTGTGGGAAGGTTTAAAGAGTGATAAAATATGGAAACGTTGTCCGGAAGAGAGGAAAATTGGGAAAACCTAAAACAGCTTTTTCCAGTGAGCTATCAATACCGTTCGTCCATCTGCGATAAAATTTTGTACATTTCATGTTGAAAGCAACAGGAGGGTTCGCATCAAATAAAAGTTTGGGGAAGTCGCCCGGAAAGTAGGAAAATTTAAGAAAAACCGAAAGCGATTTGTTCTAGGAATAAAATGTTCCAATGTTTGTTAACCTTATGGGTCTTAACTGAGGGGTCATCATCCCTAAACTTACAAACTATTTATGAATTACCTAATACTAAAGACAACATACACATCCATGCCCGAGGGAGGATTCGAACCTGCGACGCGGGAAGCGCTCCAGACCGCTCGACTCCGAGTAAAAATCAGTAGCTATATGGTTGTAAGAGCATTGCTTGACTACGACTTGACAGTACAAGGTTTGTATGAAATAAATTTGATGGAAAAGCTACCGCAAAATTTGGGAATAACTAAAAGTGCATTTTTCAATGTGTTTTTGATTGAATTCAGCACTATAACTGACTATTCGCACGACGGAGAGAGGTAAATCTTTGGTTGTTTTGCTCATTATGGTATTGGAAAAGCTTTCACTAAAAAATAGAGACAGTTAAAAAGGAAAGCCGCAAAATTCGAACCAAGTTCCTTTTTCAATGTGTTTCTAGATGTACTTATAATTATAAGTTGATAACCATTCGATTGCGATAAAATTTTGATAATTTCACGTTCAACGAAAGACGAACATTCTTGTTGTTGTTGTGGTCTTCAGTCCGGAGACTGGTTTGATGCAGCTCTCCAGAATACCCTATCCTGAGCAAGCCTCTTTAAGTCCACATAAGAACGGCAACCTACATCTGTCTGAATCTGCTTACTGTATCCATCTCTTGGTCTTCCTCTGCAGTTTTTACCCCACACACTTCCCTCCAACACTAAATTCACAATTCCTTGATGTCTAAGAATGTGCCCTACCAATCTATCCCTTCTTTTAGTCAAGATATCCTAGAAATTCCTTTTCTCCCCAATTCTGTTAAGTACCTACTCATTTGAGTTACGCGATCCACCCACCAAATCTTCAGCATTCTTCTGTAGCACCAAATTTTAAAAGCCTCAAACATCTTCCTGTCCGCACTGTTTACCGTCCATGTTTCACTCCCATACAAGGCAACACTCCATACAAATGCCTTCAGAAAGGACTTCCTTAGGCTTCAATTAATATTCGACGTTAACAGATTTCTCTTTTTCAAAAACGCTTTTCTACCCATTGCCATTCTTCATTTTATATCCTCTGTACTGCGACCATCTTTTGTTATTTTACTGCCCAAGTAACAAAACTCATCTACCTCCTTTATTGCTTAGTTACCTAATCTAATTCCTTCAGCATCACCTGATTTTCTTACACTGCACTCCATTACCCTAGTTTTGCTCTTGTTAATGTTCATTTTATATGCACCTTTCAGCACATTGTACACTCCATTCAATTGCTCTTCCAGGTCCTTTGCTGTATCTGACATCATTACTATGTCGTCGGCAAAACGCGATGTTTTTATTTCTTCCCCCTGAACTTTCATTCCTTCACCAAATTTCTCTTGCTTTCCTTTATAGCTTGCTCGATGTACAAATTGAATAACATTGGAGAAAGGCTACAACCCTGTCTTACTCCCTTCCCAGCCACTGCATCCCTTTCCTGCCCTTCAACTCTGACAACCGCTGTCTGGTTTTTGTACAAGTTGTAAATAACCTTACGCTCCCTATATTTTACTCCTGCTTGCTTCAGAACTTGGAAGAGTTTATTCCAATCAACATTGTCGAAAGCCTTCTCCAAATCTACAAAAGCTAAAAATGTAGGTTTCCCTTTTCTTAATCTATCTTCTAGGATTAGCCGTAAAGTGAGTATTGCCTCCCGAGTTCCTACATTTCTTCTGAGCCCAAACTGATCTTCCCCGAGGTCGGATTCTACCAGCATTTCCATCCTTCTGTAAATAATTTGTGTTAATATTTCGTGTTAATATTTTGCAATCATGACTTGTTAAACTGATGGTTTTGTAGTTTTCACACCTGACTGCACCTGCTTTCTTTGGAATGGGAATTATAACATTTTTCTTAAAGTCTGAGGGTACTTCACATGTCTCATATATCTTACACACCAGGTGAAATAGTTTTATCATGGCTGGTTCTCCCAAAGACTTCAGTAGTTCCGAGGGAATATCATCTACTCCAGGGGCCTTGTTTCGACTTAGGTCTTTCAGTGCTCTGTCAAATTCATCTCTCAGTATAGTGTCTCCTATTTCATCCTCATCTACTTCTTCTCCCCTTCCTACAATATTGCCTGTAAGTTAATTTCCTTCGTAGAGCCTCTATATATACTCTTTCCACCTTTCAGCTTTCCCTTCTTTGCTGAGAACTGGCTTTCCATCCACGTTCTTGATATTCATAGAGCTGTTTTTCTTATCTCCAAATATCTCTTTTGTTTACCGTAGGCAGTATCTATTTTCCCCTATTTATACATTCTTGCGATTGGATTCATGATTTCCTATCAGAAAGGACACAGTACGTTGGTAATTGAAGATAAGTCATCCAGTAGAACAGAAGTGACATCTGGCCTGCCCCGGGGAAGTGCTATAGGTTTCCTACTCTTCTTTATCTTTATAAACGATTTATTAGACAATCTGAATATCTCTCTTGGTCTGTTCGCGGATGATGTGTCATTTATCGGTTATGAAAGTCACCAGGAGATCAGAAACAACTGCAAAATAATTTAGATAGCTGCAAGGTGGAAATAATAGCAATTGACCCTTAATAAAGTGTGGGGTGAGCCATATGATCACTAAAAGAAATCCGTGAAATTTCATTTACACCGTATTTGAGTCAAATCTATGGGCCTTAAACTCCACTAAATACCTATATATCACTATTAAGAACAACTTGAAGAAAAAAAACTTAGAAAATATCGTGGGGAAAGGCAAACCAAAGGTACGTTGCCTTGGCACAACACTTAGAAGACGCAAAAGTTCTACTAAAGAAACCGCCTACACTGTACTTCTGCGCCGTATTTTTATTGCTGCGCATTATGGGATCGCCACCAAGTAGAACTGACACACGATAATAGAGAAAGTACAGAGAAGGGCAGCTCGTTTCGTATTATCGCGATAAAAGAGAGTGGCGCAGAAATGATGCAAGAGTTGGTGGTATAAATCATTTTAAGAAAAAGGCGTTATTTGTTGCAGTGAGATGAATTTTGAGAAATTCCTTTCACCAACTTTCTCTCCCAAATGCGATTTTTTTAGCACCCACCTACAAGGAAGAAATCATCACAGCAATAAAATACTTTATCCCGCACGCTATTATGGAATGAAACGATAGCGAAATGTTGTGGAAGCTGTTCGATTAACCGTGTGCCAGGCGCTTAGATTTTATTCAAATGTTCAAATGTTAGTAAATCTATCGGACCAAACTGCGGGTCATCAGTCCGTAGCTTACAAACTACTTAAACCTAGGTAAACTAACCTAACGACAACACACACACCGATGCCCCAGGGAGGACTCTAACCTCCACGGCGAGCAACCGCGCGCTCCGCAGCGAGACGCTTTAGACCGCTCGGCTACTCCACCGCGCAACTGACAGTAAGTCATCGAGTAAAACAGAAGTGATATCTGGCATTCCCCAGGGAAGCGTTATAGGTCCCCTACTCTTCCTCGTGTTTATAAACGATTTAGGAGACAATCTGAATAGCTCCCTTAGACTGTTCGCAGATGATGATGTCGGTTAGTGAAGTCAACAGAGGATCAAAAGCAACTGCAAAGCGATTTAGTCAAAATTTCTACATGGTGCGAAAATTGGCAAATGGCACTAAATAAAGAAACGTATGAAGCAATACACATGATCACTAAAAGAAATCCGCTGAACTTCAATTACGCGATAAATCAGTCAAACCTTGAGGTCTTAAATTCTACCAAATACATAGGAGTTACAATTACGAACAATTTAGACTGAAGGGAACACGCAGAAAATATTGTGGGGAAGGCGAACCAAAGATTACGTTTCATTGGCAGAACGCTTCGAAGATGCACCAGCTCCACCAAAGAGACTGCCTTCATCACACTTGTACGTCCTCTCATGGAGTACTGTTGCCCAGTGTGGGACCCTCACCAGGTGGGACTGACGAAAGATATTGATAAGGTTCACGTTACCGGGAGGATAGCGTCATGGAAATGTTGCACGAATTGGGGTGGAAATCATTAAAAGGAAGACATTATTCATTGCGGCGTGATCTGTTTGCAGCCGGCCGCGGTGGCCGAGGGGACTGAGGCGCTCCAGTCACGGTCTGCACGGCCACTACGGTCGGGGGTTTGAATCCCCCCTCGGGCATGGATATTTGTGTCGTCCTTAGTATTAAGTAGTTCATAGGTAAATGCAAACGTAGGCTTCCGCGGCTGTTGTCACTATCAATAAAATTCTTCTGGGTATGAAACCGCGTCGTCATTTTATAAATTCCACCGACGTTTCGGCCGCTGTTGCAGGCGGCCTTCATCAGGGTCTGTGTCTGACGACAGCAACAGCCGCCTGCAACAGCGGCCGAAACGTCGGTGGAATTTATAAAATGACGACGCGGTTTCATACCCAGAAGAATTTTATTGATAGTTCATATGTAGTTTGTAAGTTTAGGGACTGATGGCCACGTAGTCGAGTCCCATAAGCTCTACAAATATTTGAACATTTTTTAAAATCTGTTTGCTGTTTCAATCGCCGACTTTTACTTATGAATGTGAAAATATTTTGCTAGCACCCTCCTACTTAAGGAGACATGACCATCCCAATAAAATAAGAGAAAACAGATCGAAAACGGAACGAATTAGGTGTTCTTTCTTCCCGCACGCTATTAGAAAATGGAACGCTAGAGAAAAAGTTATGAAAGTGGTGAATAAACTCTCTGTCAGGCACTTAAATGTGATTTGCAGAGTATCTATGTAGAGAGAGAGAGAGAGAGAGAGAGAGAGAGAGAGAGAGAGAGAGAGAGAGAGAGAGGGAGAGAGAGAAAGACGAAGGGGGAGAGACAGATAGAGAGAGAGGGAACATCGATCGAGGCAATCGATTTACGACTTCAAAAGAATGAATTCTAAGACTGTGTGTTCTGTCGTAAGTTTGGAGTGTAAATTTTGTGTGTGTATATACATGAGCGCCATACAGCCCTTCGACTGTGCTACGCCAGTGTTTCGGTCGTCAGAGCTGCCCTGCATCTGATTGTTCAACATGTCAACATGACTGAGTACGTCAACCGGACGGTTGCGTTAAGGACGCGTTCCGCTTCGGTCTACGGCCGCCCGTCTTCTGCTGCTTGACAGCGGTTTCTGCACCCACACAGGCCACGTCGCTCGACGTGCTGATTTATTCTGCAGGCGTTGCTTCAGCTCTCCAGACGGCGGCAGCGTACAAAACCGGGCAGCCGCGTTAACGCCCACTCTATTACGTGCGTGCATAAAGTCTCCCGTGGCGAACGGATTAGTTTCGAGAATGCCGACAATGCACTTCTCGCGAGGCGGCATCCATTCTTCACGTTTGCACTCCTCTTCTTTCTCCACTTTCCGCCTCCCCCGCCCATCCGTCCTCCCTTCTCTCTCTCTCTCCCGTGTTATCAGAAATTAATGCTCCGCGCTGCAGAGAAATAAAGTATTCGCCAACGGCATCCAAAATGAATGCAGTCTCCCAGGGCAAACGGCAGCGCAGTTGCGAAGTCTGTGCTCACTGTTGCGGCGATGTTGGTGAGGCGGTCTTCGTGCACTTGAACAGAAACTTCAGTAATTTGATAGTAGGCTACCTATTAAAACTAATAAGTACTCATCTTTGGGCGTTGGAGCGACTACAGTAATTCCACATCGATGAAGCTTAGGTTCCAGGCACTGACAATTGAGGGGTATAGTTCCAAAAGTCGACATCTGACATTTTGCTCGAAAATGAGCTACCGCCATTTTCTGTTTCTCTGTCTTGAAATCTTACATCTTATAAAATACGCTTGTATGTGTGTATGTTTATATGTATGTATGTTCCACATCTCCTCCTAATACACCGATAGCAACAAAGCCTGGTACACATGTTCTTTAATACCAGGCAACAATCGCTGTCGGTTTAAGAATCACGTACTACATGATTCAGGAGATATAACGTCATGGACAGTAGGAATCGCAAAAAACTGCTACATAATGCGCTGAGACTTTATAAATACATTGTATGACAATAACAGTACTTGGCGACTTGCAACAAACTTTAAACACAATTTCAAACCTTTATTAAACTTTTTCTCACAGACTACCACATCAAAATAACAAAAGGAAAAAAGTTTCTCGCTTACTTCTTTTCTGCTGTTTATGGGGCAAAAATATGGCATTCGGTATAACGTTACAGTTTATAATTTCTACACTAACAATTGTACTCGCAGGAAAATTTGCACACAGAATACACACTTAAAGGTGAATATACGTTCGAAATTTTATCACAGTACGACATGTAGTTCATGAGATATGAGGACGTAAAGAATAACGTTAATGGAAAACCGCTCCATCTAGCGTCACGTTTTAACCTATTACTTCTTTACTACTAACCACATTCGCAACAGATTTTACCGACATACAGCACTTATACAAGTGAGTATATTCTTACAAAATTTTGCAATTGTACAACATATCTATACTAACAATAAATTTGTAAATGTAGCCCTGTCGCTGTTCGCTTCAATCTTCAAAACTACTGGACGAATTTTGATGCGGTTTTCATAGGTAACATGAGCGAAGATGGGCTCAGGAACTAGGCATGATTTCATCAAAATAGAATCACGAAGTGTTTTCATAGACCGTTGAGACTGTCTGTTCATCTATTAGAAACCACTCCTACTTTACAAATTCGCATGGGGTAACTTCAGCGTACCTTGGGACACCATATAGAATTAGTTTAATAAAAATCGCATCACAGAAAGAAGAACATAACAATCTAACGTTTTTCATCGACAACCGTCATGTCTTATCTTTCTCTTTCGTCTCCAAAACAAATAGACGAATTTTCAGGGGTTTTTCGCAGGAAACGTGAGGGTTACAGAAACGCTTCATTTCACAAAATCAGATCAGGAAAACTAATATACCACAATTTAAACATATCTCTCAAAGTAGTCGCCTCCAACAGATGCCTGCATCATCAAAAAGGAAAAAAAAAAACTGCGTGACGTTGAGCGAATATTTGGCAAACATTTTGGACATGGCTGCAGACAAATGGAATCCTTGGCGTACTACAAGAAAATAATAGATCGTCTTTATGAGGAGGAAAATGTGCATCCAGATCAAGAATGTGTTACTTGTGAACTGCAGGAAGATGAACACCATCTGAGAATATAAAATAATATTGCGTAACCTGTTATTAACTAATGTGAAACAAGAAAAGAGCTTAAACTGAGGTAACTGAAATATGTTATAAAATGTTTTTATGTACAGCATTTTGAACAAAATAAACGTTCTTAACTAAAATGGGACAAATGGCGTTATTGTAAGTTCCAAAGCGCGACATTTTCACTTTTGTTAGTTCCAAAAGGCGACATATTCAAAAATTAGTTCCAAAACTCGACATCTCCATACTTAAGATCCTTATTATTCATGAAATAGGTAATTTATCTTATTCACACTTATGTAACTTTTACTTGGAGTTATTTATAATGACAATAGAATATAAATTCATTCTATATGAGAACTGTAAACAGTGAAAACAGTTTTCTTAGTTTTTCTCAGAATGACTTAGGAAGCAGATGTCGACTTTTGGAACTATACACCTCAATTCTTGGCGGTTCTCTCGAGAATTTCGAGTGTTTGTAGCGAAGAGTTTAGGACACTGCCCGTGAGCTCTGTACTAAACAGGAGTGTCTACTCAAACTTTGCATCGGAATGCGTGACGGCCTTAGATAAGACCGCCATTTTGAGTCGCGACATCAGTTTAGTTGTTAGCATAACGTACGACTGTACGCCGATTCTTACCTCTTTTAGCGAAAGCGCTGCGGTGGAGTAGCCGAGCGGCCGAAGGCGCCTCGCTACGTAGCGCGCAGTTGCTCGCCGTCGGAGGTTCGAATCCTCCCTGGGGCATGTGTGTGTGTGTGTGTGTGTGTGTGTGTGTGTGTGTGTATTGTCCTTCGGTTAGTTTACCTAGGTTTAAGTAGTTTGAAAGCTTCAGACTGATGACCAAGCAGTTTGGTCCGATAGATTTACAATTTATTTATTTATTTTTTATTATTTTTTATTTTATCTTTTTTTTGTGTGTGGTTGAAAATTGCGTTGCATACGGATGCTCTAATCTAGTGTATTTGAGTCTTTTCGAATATGGGAATCCCTTTATAAGTAAAAATACTCTCACCACCCCTTTCCGAATAAAACTGTTCTGGGCGAACCCGCCCCCTTCCGTCATGAACGGTAACGGTACTATAATATCTCAAAGGAAACGTATTTTATCTTCTTTCTTTCGTTCAGCTTTCATTTAAATTGTTGGACGAATTTATTTGGGTATTTTCCGCTGTTGAGGCAAGACTCACGTGCAGATTATACTCATTAAGAAAGGCCCAGCTGTGGAGACAATGTGTAAAGAAGTACACCTTTTACTCGAAATTCTCCGAGTTAATTATTGTATAAGGTTTTTACCTATCGATTGGTTCCTGAAAACAGCTTTTCAGACTTTGCGTTTATTGATCATTAACACCCCGTATTATAAAACAGTCCATAATGGATAATACTGAACCACTGATTATTTTATGGTGCAAGTAGTTCCTCCCGTGATTTCGACGCATGCGAGCAAGATTTTGCGACCCCTTGGGGGTCGAATGTGTGATCGTGTTCCATTTTGTGTTACTCATTACTCTCAAGTGTTTCTCCGCCATTAATATTGCCTGTTTGTATGTCAATT
The DNA here is from genome assembly GCA_026315105.1 of Locusta migratoria. Taxonomy (NCBI): domain Eukaryota; kingdom Metazoa; phylum Arthropoda; class Insecta; order Orthoptera; family Acrididae; genus Locusta; species Locusta migratoria. Next base: position 91,485,203 of record CM048754.1, on the reverse strand, counting down.
ATTTTATTATTTTACTAATGATCAATGCCTCTTGTTTATATTGGTTTGTGAGGCGTGCCCATGGGGCTAAGTATCAAGTGTGCCCAGAGATACTAACGCGCAGTCTTAGCACTCATTATTTAGTTGCTTAATACCTTTGACGTCACCCGTCACTTCATGTATGTTGTGGCGTAAAGTCAGCGCCACACGCCAGACGCACGAAAACGAACGTGAAGAAGGCAGCGGATGACCGGCAGCCAATCACGCGCCGGCGCCGCGCATCCTGGAGGGAGCGAACTAGAAGCGCGCCCTCTACAAGCGGCTGCATCTAGGCCGACATACGTCTGGGCGAGCCGTCTGAACTCGACTCCCAACTAGGCAGCCACTAGGAATCAGTGCAGCTAGCATCATACAAGAAGACGGCACCGCGAGAAGAGACATACTTTATAGAAGTTGAGTATTGTAAAAAGTTCAGTAAATAAAACTTGTATAGCTCTTTTAGCTGTCGACGCATCCTGATAGACCTCTCCGGAAAGAAGGGCCAGGAACGACAAAACAGAGGCTGATCAAGACGACAAAAGAATGCAAATCACAAACATTCGACTTCTCTTAAAGAAATCATTTAATACTATAATATTACCATATCATATGTCAATTTGTGCCGTACAGCAGTACGTGTCGTGTCTTAAATGTTACAGTCTCAGATATCATCAGATCATTTAATATCCGATATAATGTGAAAGGTTACAATTTAATAAGCTGTATGCAACATGCTCCATTCAACTCTTGCGCAACATCTCAATACTTGTCAGAGATGTCACAGACTGCCGGAGGGGATAAGTCGATGGTGCACAGTTAGTGACAGCATCTGTGACGAAAATTACCGCACTGTTTCGCGAGTCATTGGTTTTGTGTCCCAGCCTCGTCGCCGCTTTTGTGTCCCGTTTCCGTCGTAGGTGTCGGTGGCCGAGTAGAAAGACCGACACAGGAATAAAGGATGCACGCTTGTGCAGGTAGGAGGTGACCAGCCAGTGGGACAGCAGAAACTAGAAACACTAGAGTAAATTAGAACGAGATCTATATTTCTTAGACTTAGTAATACGTAACTTTTACATAGCTCAGTACTGCAGAATGCTCATACATAGTTGAGCTAGAGGCCTGCCTAGTGCCTGTCCGATAGCCAAGTCTTCACTGGTGCCTATCTGATTCCGAAGTGTTCGCAGGTTCCTATCTCAGTCCCAAGTGAACGATGTCGTTCAGTGGTGGCCACGAGCGAAGTTGCAGCAGAGGGCGCTCGTGGCGGACGTCGTAAGAACGCCGCGCCGTGCGTGCATGGCGGCGCGCGGCGAAAGTAGGTGACGCGCACTTTGGACTTGTGCGACACCACAATTGGCAACAATATTCTCGACAATCAGGGCCGTCAGTGCATATAGACAAACTAGGCAATTGCCTAGGGAGCTCGAATTCGGGGGGGGGGGGGGGGGGGGGCAAATCTATCGGCGCTACCAACCCACGTGCACCTCGCGGTGCGGTTTACTTCTTTGCTGTTATGCCGCTGTTCCAGCAGCGATAGCAGCGATTAATTCTCGGTTACTACACACAGGAAGAACAATTGGCAAGAGACAAGATGCAAGTCACTGTTGCGTGACTGTTGCTAGTAAGCGTTTAATGAATAGAAGAGTAGCTGTTGGCAGCTAATCATCCCCTGATCAAAGCTGGCGATACTGCAATAAATTCAGTTGACGAGAGATTTCATCAGATTAACAACTTAAATAGCGTCTTTGGCTGTCTGTACAACATACATGATGTACAAAATAAAACTCCCAAAGCTGTGCTTGAAGAATGTGTTAATTTGGAAGAGTCCCTAACTCAATAAGACTCTAAAGATATTGATGCTACTGATCTATGCAATGTATTACAAGCCATTGCTAGCAGAGTACTCAATAACTCTGGGTCACAGGTCGTTCTGAGTTATATTTGTAAAAATTGACTTATAGACATTGTATCTAATTTAGTTATTGCACTAAGAGTGTTGCTTACTCTTACTGTGCCTGTAGCCAGTGTTGAGCGCAGATTGTCCCTCGCATTTAATTACAGGTGTCTAACATTTTGTACATATATTTAAAAACTGTCTATTTGAAGGGACGATGTCTCGCCACAAAGTTTTAATTATGGACACCTTCCCTCCGAATACACAGTTTTAAAGAAATTTATATGAATTTTTCAAGCCTGGAATTAAATGAGATGGAATTAGCATAATTAGATTACATATAAAGTCTTTTAATGATTTGACGTTCGTAGACAAAGACCACGCACTAACAGTGCTTAAGTTCTGACAGTTCTCATTCATATGTAAACAGATAACACCTGAGGATGCAGTTGTAAATTGCGAAACCAGCCGTGTGTTCTTCGGCAAAGGAATTTAACAGTCGCTGCGGACCTGTTCTTTGATATATGTGAATTACATTTTCTTCAAAATAAAAAGCCAAGCCGGCCGCGGTGGCCGAGGAGACTAAGGCGCTCCAGTCACGGTCTGCAAGGCCACTGCGGTCGGGGGTTCGAATCCCCCCTCGGGCATGGATATTTGTGCCGTCCTAGTTCGTAAGTAGTTCATAAGTAGTTTGTAAGTTTAGGGACTGATAACCCCGTAGTTAAGTCCCATAGACTATACAAACATTTGAACATTTTTTTGAAAAAGCCAAGATCGCACATTAATAATTTGTTAAATGACGACCGGTTTCGGTGCACTGTCACCATCATCTGGTCTCGTATGTGTTATAAGCTGGTCATCTTATTAAAAAATTGGGTATAAAATAACAAGTGCAACATTGCCCTTAGCCGCTACATAAAAATACACAAGTTACAAACATGACAGCTTACAAAATACTCGAGTTGTGTAATTTTATATAGTGACTAAGTGCAATGTTACCCTTGTTATTTTATACCCAATTTTTTAACAAGATGACCAGCTTAGAACACATACGAGACCAGATGATGGTGACAGTGCACCGAAACCGGTCGTCATTTAACAAATTATTAATGTGCGATCTTGGCTTTTCATTTTGAAACTATAAAACGATCAGATCGCCTCCAAGCCGGACTATGTCAGGTAATCTTGAATAATATTTAATGTTAAAATTACTACGTTCCTTGTGTAACATTCATTATGAATGTAATAGATCATATATTGTTTTATAATATACTATGTTAATGATGAACAAGCGTAATGTGTGAAAATTGTGTTTAGGAACCAATATATAGATAAAAGAACTTTATACAATAAGTAATTCTGATCAATTCGAGAAGAAAAAAAGATCTACTTGTTTACAAATTCTCTATACAGTGGGACGATTCTTAATGAGCATAATTCGCTTCCGAGTCTTGCCTGAAATGCGAAACATCCGTTAAGCAAAACATATTTTTTGTCGGAAAAACATAAAATAGTATAATGTGTTCCATTACGAAAAATACACAGAAATTTACGTCCAACAATTTAAAAGAAAGCTTAATCAAAAGAAAGAAGGTGAAATTTGTATCCTTTGCGATAATATGGTATTGCTACGGTTCGCTAGTAGGAGTGGGTCGCCATCTTACATACGAGGCGCGTCCAGAAAGTAAGTTCCGTTTGATAATACAATGAAATTGTACACAGATACAGAAGAAATTTTTATTGCACAAAATTCTACAACTCTTAAACTACTTTTCCACAAAACCGCCGAAATTTTGCAAGCATTTGTCATAGCGTGCCACCAGGTTTTGTATATCTTCTTCGTAGAAATCTGCCACCTGTGTCTTCAACTAGTTGGAAACAATTTCTTTCAGCTCGTCGTCATTCGTGAAGTGATGACCGCCAAGGAAAGACTTGAGATGTAAGAACAGATGAAAGTCAGGGCTGTACGGAGGATTTCAAACACGTCCCAGCCAAATCCCTGTAGGAGGTTTTTCGTCACATTTGCAGTGTGTGGTCGTGCGTTGTCTTGAAGCAAAACAACACCTTTTGACAGCAGTCCCCGGAGCTTATTCTGAAGTGAACGGCGCAATTTCCGAAGTGGCTCGCAATAAGCATCTGCTTTGATTGTTTGACCACGCAGTAAGAAGTCAATGAGTAGGATGCCTTTCCAGTCCCAGAACACTTTGCACATCATTTTCCGAGGTGTCATGATTTGCTTCGGCTTTACCTTTGGTGGAGATGAAGTGTGCCTCCATTCCATTGATTGACGCTTACCCTCAGGGGTGTCGTAAGAAACCCACGTTTCATCTCCTGTGACTATCCGTCTCAGAAATTCTTCGCAGCATAACGGGTCAATAACTCAAGTGCACTACCCATCCGTTGTATTTTGTGTTGCTTAGTGAGAATCTTTGGTACCCAACGTGAGCAAAGTTTACGGAATTTCAGTTGTTTGATAACAATTTAATGCATCAGTGATCGTGAAATTTGGGGCAAGTCCATAGCGAGAGCACTAATTGTAAACCTACGGTTTTCCTGGATCTTGTCATCAATCGCGTGAAACAGTTCTTCTGTAACCAAAGGTGGACGCCCACTTCGTTCTTCGTCGTGCACATCACTACGCCCGCCATTGAACTGTCGGACCCATCTGCATTGCATTGCATTATATTCGTTTTGCTCTTGTTAATGTTCATTTTATACACGCTGTCCATTCCATTCAGCTGTTCTTCCAGGTCCTTTGCTGTCTCTGACATAATTACAATGTCATAAGCAAAACGCAATGTTTTTATTTCTTCGCCCTGAACTTTAATCCCTATTCCAAATTTTTCCTTGCTTTCCTCACCGCCATCTCGATGTACAAATTGAATACCATCGGAGAAAGGTTACCACCCTGTCGTAGTCCCTTCCCAACTAATGCTTTCCTTTCATGCCCTTCGAGTCTAATAACTGCGTTCTGGCGTTTGTACAAGTTGTAAATAACTCTCCTTTCCCTGTATTTTACCCCTGCTGACTTCAGAATTTGAAAGAGTTTGTTTTAATCAACATTGTCAAAAACCTTCTCGAAATCTACAAAAGTTAAAAAGTAGGTTTACCTTTTCCTTAATCTATCATCTAAGATAAGCCTCCCTGGTTCCTACGTTCCTCCTGAATCCAAACTGATCTTCCCCGAGGTCAGCTTCTACCAGCTTTTCCATTCTCCTGTAGATAATTCGTGTTAAATTTTTTATCAAACTGTTGGTTCTGTAATTTTTACACCTGTCTGCGCCTGTTTTCTTTGGAATGGGGATTATTACATTTTTCTTAAATGTCTGAGGGTATTTCGTCTGTCTCGTAGCGGTACCTAACTTTAACTGTAATGGCAACACCAAGCAAAAAGGAAAGTGTCATTACAACATTCAGCTTCACTTCCATTTTCCCCCAACTTTTTTGTCTTTCCACTAACGGTGCGAAGTATCCGCACGCGTTCTCTAGCAATGTTTTTACTTGGAAGGTGGTCGCGCACCGATTTACGAACATTTGAAGTTTGCTGCTCCAAGCGATCGCCTGTAGCGCAGTGACGTCACACGTCACCGCGGAGCGTGCACAGTGGGACGCTAACTCGCGACGCCCTCGCACGTGCGTGTATAAATAGCAGCCGAGCCGTGCGTGCGGAAGGGGGGGGAGGGGTCGCTAAATGCGTGTCACACGCGGCCGCATGGAAGCCTTCTACACTGGCTGCAGTCTCCACGCTTTTGGACGCAATGCACCAGGCCAGCTTCAAGCAGTCGATTCACAACAAAGTCGATTCTTCTTCTTAGCGTGTCGATGACAACCACTCGAATAAAACTGAATTGAACAGCAAGGTGCATCGCTGCTGGGCTTCCTGATGTCACGATGCCTGAGGAGTTGGTGAAGAGTGGACTGGAGTAGTCGGTTCATCGTCTCCGCAGCCCCACAGACACAGGATCATTTTCTAGGATGGCCTACGGCTGTGTGTCTGAGGAAGGACTGCATTAATATTATATCAAGGTTTTAATTTTCCTTATTTGCCAAAAAACAATACGCGGACAGAAATCCAAAGATATTCCTCTGCAATCGATATGCAACTTCCTACATGTAAAGTAGACGTCCTTGACAAGGTATGACGTCACCTAAAGTGAAATCCCGGAATGCATCCACTTGTAATACTAGATTGGATGCATTGCACCAATAACCAAATATAATAATGTCCCTGTTCCTCTTACCAATTGTAATAAGTCTAGTTTATTGTTTAATGTTACATTGTATAGGTGGGCGTCACGTACGAAGGAACATGATTATACGGATCCGTTTCTGGTGAACAATTGGTCCAAAATACGGTTTATTGGAAAGTATTTTGAGCAGAGGCCCCATTTTAACTCAGATTGCGCTGACGTCCTTCCAGAAGGACAAGAACGGCAGCTTACTTTTTATTCTTATCTGTAAGAATTCGTGTACAGTGTCATATTTTATTTCTTTGACTCGCCTGCTTCCATTACAAATCAATTTTAGCTTGTCGATTGTAAAGTGGTTGGATACAGCTGCAAAGATGAGTTTCATACAGAAGATACTGAAGACTTCCTTATAGTTGGGTTTATATTTCCTTAAATTTCTTCAATTTGTAATACATTTATATGTATATATTTTATTAAACGTAAGGAGAGGCATAGAATATTTTATGATGATAATGGGGTCATTTTAACATAAATAGGCGTGTGCATAGATACCTTCAACTTATCCGTAATAAGCACGAAAAAAGTGGCAAATCTGTGCGCGATGTATTTCCTTGTTTTACTTCCTTAGCAAAATATGAAACAAAGTAAAAAAGAAAAGAAAATGGAGAAAAATCTGAGCCTATGCTCCGTGCGACGGGACGTTACACCGTCATCTCCCTTCCGTTATCATGTTTCCCTCAGAATTTCGGTCTATTTTACATTGTTGAATGCCTTTTCCAGGTTGCCAAATCCTATGAGCATGTCTTAAACAACTTTCAGTATTGCTACCATTATCATACACATTGCAGGGACTGCGTTTCTAGCACCTTCGCTGTTCCTATATTCAAACTCGGCGATCTTATGCGTAACGGATGGAGGATGTAACATATTTCCCATCACGCATGGCAGGTATAGCGGTCCGTCAGCACCTTGGAAATTATTTAATGAAATAATCGTACAGAATTTGTATAAACCGATGTTGAAATTTGAAATGCTCTACTGTGGTATTGTTTGTATCAGAATGGTTTTCAAAGCAAGGTTTTTCGTGTAATAGAACCTCCTTGATCATTGTCAAGTAGTGTTAAAGTATTCCGTGTACCGTAGAGATCATGATACTTGTTCTCTTCAAGCTCTTAAAGCGATAATTTCTGTCTTGTGAATTATAATTACTGAAAATATAATTGAAGAATACTTAAAAGTTACGCATTCTTACTTCAAGTAGTGGAAATTTACCTTATGGTCTATTAAAAAAATAGTAGCTGTGAGTTTCTTTAGTTCCACGAAGTCAATAATTTTCGATTGTGACACATCTACATACATACTCCGCAATCCACCGTAAGGTGAGTGGTGGGGTGTACACTGTACCACTACTAGGCATTTCCTTTCCCATTCCACTCCCAAATAGAACGAGGAAAAAAAAGAATGCCTATACGCCCCTGCTCAAATGGTCAAATGCTTGTAAGAGTTTATGGGACTTAACTAGGGGTCATCAGTCCCTAAACTTACAAACTACTTATGAGCTAGCTAAGACTAAGGACGGCACAAATATCCATGCCCAACGGGGGATTCGGACCCCAGACCGTAGTGGCCGTGCAGACTGTGACTGGCGCGCCGCAGACCGTGTACACGTAGATACGTTCGTAGGAAAAGTGAACCACAGACTGCGTTTTATTGGCAGAACCCTTAAATGATGCAACAGAACTATAAAGAGACTGGATACACTACACTTATCCGTCTTTTTTTTTTTTAGTATTTCTGAAAAAAAGTTTGTAAAACTTATGGGACTTAACTGCGAGGTCATCAGTCCCTAAACTTACAAACTACTTATAAACTACCTTATACTAAAGACAGAACAAATATCCATGCCCGAGGAGGGATTCGAACCCCTGACGGGGAACGGCCTCGCACGTCGTAGCATAGCGCCTCAATGCGCTCGGCCGTCCCACCACGGCTCGTAATTTGTGTATTCCTTCTTCTGTCATCCAACTTTCATATAAATATATTTGTTAATATCAAAAAGGAACAACATCCTGATGTTCTGCAAAACTTAATTATTGGTCACAAACCGGCTTTCGGATGTTCCTTTTTGATATTATTATCATGTTCTGTCAAGTAGTGACGGAAAAATCAATTAATATTATTTGTTGTTTACATATATTAATAAAAATGAATTGCCGCATGTATGAAAGCACATAACATGAGAAGGGCTTCACCAATCTGGCTGATCATTTTTTTCCTGTTCTTAATTATCAGGACAAGGTTTGTATGAAAGACAATGTTTGGAAAATATGCCGGAAAATATCAGAATTTGAGAATAACAAAGTACGATCCCAGCTCGGATCATTTTCTAGATCGTCCAACAATCAGCTTATTCATTGGCTACTCGCCTAGCGACCAAATATGCTGTAACGGAGCGAAAGAGGTTCGAATAAAGAGAGATGGCGGTATGCACACAAGGTTAAAAGAGCCGGACAGATTTAACACGAAACGTGTCTCTAAAAGTCCCTCCATATTACTCTTATCTCTATGGTGTTATCTATGGCTATCATATCTTTGGACCGTTGCAAACATAGAATTGATATCAGTTCGTGGTATTTTTGAGTATTATTACCAGATTGAGTACAGATCGTGGTTTATTTTCTTAGAACAATGCATCCATTGCGGCGTAACATACATTTCTTCAACTTTACGCATGATTAATCTATTAAGAGGTACATGTTTCCTTCATTAACTGATAGGTCGTGTTCAATTTTAAATCTGCGACACACACCTAGCGGGCAATATTGGCAACAGTCGTTGATTGCCTTTTGGGTGACGTCGCTGTTAGCCAATCGGGTGATAGTATACAACATGACATTTTGCCGATTTCTTACCAGTACTACGTCTTTCGTTCATGGAAACACGATTGATTGTTCTTTTGGTCATACGTGATTAGCATTTGTAAGACTATTTCTGTAAGGAAGTCCATTTCACTCTTATACACCAAAAACATCATCGTCTTCACTAATGTGTCCGAAACTAAATTATTATGCTGATTATCAAAATAATTATTGTTTGCTATGAAGAGAAAACAACTGTCGCCATCTAAAATTTCACTGGCTATCTCAAGCTTTGCCACGACTGGAAGGCTTCATTCCCAGGATCCAACAACTGTTGCCAGCATAGTTATACCAATCATGTGTGAAGAAGCTGATGAACAATGTGACTGAAGCAACGATTATCACAGGACAATTCAAAGGAGATGATGTACTGATTGCAAGAATACCACTGCTTCCAACAAACTTGCCGTTCCAATGTAAGCGTCTCCAGTTCCCCGTTCGCCTTGCATAATAATGCGCAAGGCCTGAATCGCCATGTTTTTCACATGGGCCGTTGTACATGACGTGTTCCAGAGTTGGTAAACAATCTGTGCTGTTCATTTTCTTTCCGGGCGGAAAGACAAAAAATATCGTTCTTCAACAAGCGTTATAATGAACGCAACACAAAGCCTCTGGAAAAGTTGTTTTTTTTTTCCATTCCACTTATTGCGTATCAGTTAATTGTTTTGTTTCATATGGAATTTCTATCATTAAAGAATGATCATGCTCAATTATTTTGTTTTCAATTCAAAAACTCAAAATATACAAATGTCTTATGAAAAGCACTTCTATTCTGCTCGATGCGAGAAAAACATGCTAAGCTGGGCTGTAAAAAAGTACGGTTTCGTTTTCCTTTTCCCAGTCCCTTTAACATAAAACGTGAAAATTATTTTGATGCCTGCATTTATAATCATACCTGTTCGTAGAAAACAACCATTAAAAGTACTGCCATTAAAGCTACTAACCTCACAGATAGAACACCTCGAAAGGTCTGTGTAATACCCAGTTTCCAACTGATTTACCCATCCATTTTGACTTCTATTGCCAATCAGGATCCGGATTGCAATAACAATAAATAAGATCAGAGAGAGAGGGGATGAGAAGATAGAGAATGGGGGAATGAAATTGGATTTATAAAGGGGGGATTATGTAGACGAATAGAGGGAGCAGGAGATGGATGTGGTATGGGATGATTCTTTTTTTTTTTTTTTTTTTTTTTTTTTTTTTTTTTTTTTTTTTGTGGTTTCAGGGCGCACAACTTCTACGGTCATTAGCGCCCAGACAAGAACTTAGATTCACTAGATGTAAAAATAAAAAAAATAAAAATAAAATTTGGTGACTGTCAGAAAATCAAGAAGAGGCTAAAAACGAAAGATAAAAGACAAAAGGATTAAATATCCTTCGATAAGTTGGCCAAGTTGATAAAACGCAAAACTCGATCAGCTGCTCGTGTGTCATCAGCTAAAATGTCCTCCAGTGTAGACGGAAAGTGAAGGGCTACACGGAGATGATTAAAATTTACGGAAGACAATAAAACGTGTCGCACCGTCAGCAATTCACCGCAGGAGCACAGCGGTGCAGAGTCGGCGGTTAGCAAATGACGGTGACTGAAACGACAGTGACCGATCCGCAACCGGGCCAGGATGACCTCCTCTCGCCGAGAGGGGCGTGAGGTGGGTCTCCAAGCGGTCGGGATCGGTTTGACAGTTCGCAATTTATTGTTGTACAGTGAAAGCCACGCACTGTGCCATGACGACACGATACTCCGGCGAAGAGCCCGTTGAACATCGTCCGGTGGGATGCAAAAGGTAGCCATGCGAGGCAAAAGAGCTGCGGACTTGGCTGCTATGTCGGCGGCCTCATTCCCGGGCACACCCACATGGCCAGAGACCCACAGGAAAGAAACGTGACAGCTGTCATCTGCTAGCAACTGGAGGGAGCGTTGGATCCGATACACGAGAGGGTGGTTCGAGAAAGGGTCCTTAAGACTCTGCAGGGCACTGAGGGAGTCAGAACATATGGCATAGAAAGGTTGGCGGTGGCGGCAGGTATACAAAACGGCCTGGTGGAGGGCAAAAAGCTCAGCCGTGAAGTTCGAGCACCGGTCAGGGAGCTTTTATTGGAAACGGTTGTCCCCGACGACGAAGGCAGATCCGACACCGGCAGTGCTCTTGGAACCATCTGTGTAAATAAATATGGCATTATCGAACCGCGAACGGAGTTCGACAAGCCTCGAGCGGTATACCAAATCCGGAGTGCTCTCCTTGGGGAGCGAACTAAGTTCAAGGTGAGTGTGTGTGAACCTGGGCCTGATGCCACGGTGGCAATGGGCTTTCGCTCAACCGAAGGGTGGAAGGAAGGGTAAAATCGAGCCGCTGTAGTAGGCGGCGAAACCGAACTCCAGGTGGAAGGAAGGCAATCGCAGACAACTGATATTGGCGATCGAGCGAGTCGTCAAAAAATAATCGGTAAGATGGATGGTTGGGCATCGACCGCAGGCGGCATGCGTACCGACACAAGAGTATGTCACGCCGAGTGGTCAAGGGTAATACAGCAGCCTCGGCATACAGACTCTCAACAGGGCTAGTATAAAATGCACCGGTCGCAAGACGTAAACCCCGATGGTGGATAGAGTTGAGACGGCGGAGAATCGACGGCCGTGCAGAAGAGTATACAAGGCTTCCGTAGTCGAGCTTCGACTGAACAATGGCCTGGTAAAGGTGAAGCAGGACGGTACGATCCGCTCCCCATGACGTGCCACTGAGGACACGAAGAACGTTAAGGGATCGGGCACAACGGGCAGCCAGGTAGGACACGTGTGTGGACCAGCAAAGTTTACGATCCAACATGAGTCCCAAGAATTTCGTAGTCTCCACGAAAGGGAGAGCAACAGGGCCGAGACGTAGAGAAGGTGGAAGAAATTCCTTGTATCTCCAGAAGTTGATACACACAGTTTTCTCAGTGGAGAATCTGAAGCCGTTTGCGATGCTCCAGGAATATAGACGGTCAAGACAGCATTGAAGTGGTATGGGATGAGAAGGAGCGGTGTGAAGATATGGAGAGGAGGAGGAGATGAAATAAAGGAGGTAGGAAGGGACAGACATAGGAGAAGAATAGATTAGGGTGTATATCCAACACATATTAGCTACTGCGAAGTGTTCCCGGGTTTGATATACACTCGTAGCCAATAAAATTGCTACACCACGAAGATGACGTGCTACAGACGCGAAATTTAACCGACTGGAAGAAGATGCTGTGATATGCAAATCATTAGCTTCTCAGAGTATTCACACGAGGTTGACGCCGGTGGCGACACCTAAAACGTGCTGACATGAGAAAAGTTTCCAACCGATTTCTCATACACAAACAGCAGTTGACCGACGTTACCTGGCGAAACGTTGTTCAGATGCATCGTCTGAGGAGGAGAAATGCTTAACATCACGTTTCCGACTTTGATAAAGGTCGGACTGTAGCCTATCGCAATTGCTATTTATTGTATCACGACATTGCTGCTCGCGTTGGTCGCGATCAAATAACTGTTAGCAGAATATGGAATCGGTGGATTCAGGAGGGCAATACGGAACGCCGTGTTGGATCCCAACGGCCTCGTATAACTAGCAGTCGAGATGACAGGCATCTTATCCGCATGGCTGTAACGGATCGTGCAACCACGTTCCAATCCCTGAGTCAACAGGTGGGTAAGTTTGCAAGAGAACAACCATCTGCACGAACAGTTCGACGACGTTTGCAGCAGCATGGACTATCAGCTCGGAGACCGCGGCTGCAGTTATCCTTGACGCTGCATCACAGACAGGAGCGCCAGCGATGGTGTACCAACGACGAACCTGGGTACACGAATGGCAAAAGTCATGTCTTCGGATGAATCCAGGTTCTGTTTACAGAATCATAATGGTCGCATCCGTGTTTGGCGACATCGCGGTGAACGCACATTGGAAGCGTGTATTCGTCATCGCCATACTGGCCTATCACCCGGCGTGACGGTATGGGGTGCCATTGGTTACACGTCTCGGTCACCTCTTGTTCGCATCGACGGCACTTTGAACAGCGGCCGTTACATTTCAGATGTGTTACGATCCGTGGCTCTACCGTTCATTCGATCCCTGCGAAACCCTACTAAAGGTCCTGTACGGGCCTTCCTGGATACGGAAAATGTTCGACTGCTGCCCTGGCCAGCACATTCTCCAGATCTCTCACCAATTGAAAACGTCTGGTCAATGGTGGCCGAGCAACTGGCTCGTCACAATACGCCAGTCACTACTCTTGATGAACTGCGGTATCGCGTTGAAGCTGCATGGGTATCTGTACCTGTACACGCCATCCAAGCTCTGTTTCTACATGTACATACATACTCCGCAATCCATCGTAAGGTGTCTAGCGGAGGGTACACTGTACCACTACTAGGCATTTCCTTTCCTATTCCACTCCCAAATAGAACGAGGAAAGAAGAGAATGCCTATATGCTTCCGTACGAGCCCTAATTTCCCTTATCTTGTCTTTGCGATCACAACGCGAAATATAACTAGGCGTCAGCAAGATCGTACTATACTCAGCTTCAAATTCCGGCCCTCTAAATTTCCTCAACAGAAATTCACGAAAAGAATCCAGCGATCCCCAATTGACTTGCCGGAGCATTTCCGTGACACTTGCACATTGGTCGAACCTACCAGTAACGAACCTAGCTGCTCGTCTCTGAACTGCTTCTATGTCTTCCTTTAAACTGATCTGCTGCGGGTCCCAAATACTTCTGCAATACTCAAGACGTCGTCGTATAAGCGTTTTATACGCGGTCTCCTTTACAAATGAAGTACATCTTCCGAAAATTCTCCCAATAAACCGAAGTTGGCTGTCCACCTTACACATAACTGTCCTCACAAGTTCGTTCCATTTCATGTTGCTCTGCAATGTTACGCCTACATATTTGAACGACGCGGCAGCGTCAAGAGTCAATGTTCAAATGTTTGTATAGCTTATGGGACTTAACTACGGGGTCATCAGTCCCTAAACTTGCAAACTACTTATGAACTAGCTTATACTAAAGACGGCACAAATATCCATCCCGAGGGGGGATTCGAACCCCCGACAGTAGTGGCCGTGCAGACCGTGACTGGAGCGCCTCAGTACCCTCGGCCACCGCGGCCGGCCAAGACTCAATGCTCAGGCGTATCAAGGCCGTTATTACGGTCAGAGGTGGTTGTTCTGGGTAGTGATTTCTCAGGATCTATGCACCCAAATTGCGTGAAAATGCAATCATATGTCAGTTCTAGTGTAACATATTTGTCCAATGAATACCCGTTTATCATCCGCATTTATTCTTGGTGTAGCAATTTTAATGGCCAGTAGTATATATATAATGCGCGAAGATCGTAGAGCAGTATTTATTTCACATTACCAATTCCGACACAACTTTGCTGTCATCTTTAGATCTGCAACTCTACATTTTTAAAAATAGCCTCTCTTCACACATAATTTACAACAGCACAATTGAATCGTGTTCTGCCTTGATTTACAAGAATTTACATCTGCTTGTCACTATCAAAATATATAGTTGCAGTAAGCGTTGGCTGGTGCGTTTTTTTTGTTTTTTTTTTCTTTTCCTTTTTCATTTTTTTTTTTTAATGTACACAGACGTTCACTAACTTCCTGTACCATTGATGTTTGTCAGAATGGCCATTATTTGTCAGCGAGACGACAAATTATCAAGGTACAGGGTGTGTGGCTCCAGTTTTGGATTGGGCACAACACAACCGGTGAGTCAATGATGCAAAATAACATACGGGGCCAACGAGAAAGACAGCCGTGGTATGCACGTTACGACACACCAGACATGGCTAGAGACAGTAGGCTGTGTCCCAGCGGCCAGCCAGTCAGCCAGCGATAATGTTGTCTCAGCGTTCTCTGATGTGTCGTGACGTACGCGCCATGACCAGTATTTCTCGTTGGACTCTATAATGTACGACTACCGGTGGTAAGATGTGATAGAACGGATTGCGTAATGTGGAAGTAAAGTGGGACTAAATGAGTTGGAGCAGGGGATGTTTAGTAGTATGATGTTAACAAATTTATTTTGTTTTAATTTGATTTTTTCCTTCATGCAGTTCATTTATTTTAATTAGGTTGATAATTCCTCCTAACTGGAAAGTTATTGAGTGATATTGAACGGAAACCGCATCAGCTGTGAGGTACTTGTTTACTGAACCAACTAGGTTCGTGGCATTAGAGCCACATTATCAGGGTTATGTGTATACAAAGAAGAGCAAAAACCGCTAACTGTCCCATTATGGCAATTTACATTTGCACTATGGGCAAGAAAGCTGTAGGTGAAAAGTACTCATAAATTGTTTCAAAAGTCACGAAGAAAAAGTTCAAATAATTTTTGAGTACTTTGTCACCTACAGTTTTCTTTCCTATAGCGCAAATGTAAATTACCATAACGCGACTGTGAGCGGCTTTTGCTTTTCTTTCTATACAGATACCCCTGATGATGTGGCTCTGAGGCCACGAAACTAGTTCGTTAAATAAACAAGTACGTTACACCTGAAACGGTTTCCATTCGATATGACCCAAGTCTTCAGCTGCAGTTGTCTACAATGCATAATTTGTTCTAAAGTAATTATAATTTGTAATTGTAATTCTATCAATTACCTTTTGAAAAAGTAATTTGTAAATGTAATCATATATATTATTTCTCGTGGTGTACCCACAGAAAAACACCGATATCTCTCGTATTACTTATCCAAAGTTAATGATTGAGTTATCATTTTCAAGGTTTTGTTCTTCACTAATGACGAAAAATACACAGATCGTCCATAAGATTTAGGGAATGCAGCCGCGTAAAATTCATTCTTCCGCTGATATTTCGGTCGCGTACCTTCCGGCCATCTTCAGAGTGAGTCGAAGACTGTCGACGAGGTGCCGGGCGCGGCCTTATAAGCCTGATCGCGGTGGCAATGCGCGTGCGCGTCACAGATGCTGGTTTAGGCTACTGCATATCCAAGTACTCACACGCGTGCGCCCCCCGTGGCGGGAGCGCTCCGGTGTTCACTTATCGATATATGCTCGGCGGCGGCAACACCTTCACGTCTTCTCTGTGATTTCAATACTCCAAGTGCAGGGTTCCAAGCTTTGTTTAAATTGAAACCTTTATCTCTGTTTAATAATTTGTTGGCCAGTCTAATTTCAACAGCTTCCTTAAATATAGCATCCCAAAACGATTATATGGGTGTCAGACTCATCACTAAAGTTCATGGAATGATCAGTTTCTATGCAATGTTCAGTCACAGCTGACTTGTCTGGCTGTAATAGGCGAGTACATTTTCTGTGTTCAAACATATCTCGTGGACAGGGCGTGATGTCTGGCCTATATATGAATTATCACAATTTCCGCTTGGGATCTAGTACACACCTGACTTGCGAAGCAACAAATTATCCTTTACTGACCCGAATAAGGCTGCGATCTTCACAGATGGCTGGAAGATAACCTTAACACGATGTTTGTCGATAATGCGGCTTATCTTTAACGAAAGATCGCCCACGTAAGGTAGGAAGGCTCTTGATCTGTAACTATTATTTTCGTCTTTTTCTTCCACGTCTCGTGATTGCATTATTGGACTCACATCGAATGCTCTGCGAATCTGTTGCTGTGAATATCAAATCCTTTGAAAATGCTCTTCAGGTGTGTGAGCTTTTCCTGCAAGTTGTCATCGTCTGATATACAATGTGCTCTGTGCACCAATGTCTTAAGGACCCCTGCGGTTTGTGAGGGATGATGGCAGCTACTGGCATGTAAGTACAGATTCGTATGTCCTAATGTACCATCAGCTTTTCGACGAACAAGTACATACAAAAAAGGGAAGCAGCCATCTTTTTCCATTTCCATAGTAAATTTGATATTAGCGTGGATGGAGTTCAGATGGTCAAGAAATCGAAGTAACTCATCTTTCCCGTGAGGCCATACTATAAACGTCTCATCCACGTATCTCCAGAAGACCGTTGGTTTAAAACTTGCCGAGTCAGAGCCTTGTCCTCGAAGTCTTCCATGAAGAAATTCGCTACCAGAGGGGACAGGGGACTTTCCATAGCAACTCCGTCAATCTTCTCATAAGTCACCATTAAACATTCTCTTTCTCTAATTGGCCAACATTTTGACAAGGATATCACTGCCTTATTTGAACATGTACTGACGTCATCTTATTTCCAGTTTAATGGTGACTTTTATGAGCAGATTGACGGAGTTGCTATGGGTAGCCCCATATCCCCCCTGATACCGAATTTCTTCATGGCAGACTTCGAGGACAAGGTTCTGGACTCGGCAACTTTCAAACCAACAGTCTTCTGGAGATACGTGGATGACACGTTTATAGTATGGCCTCACGGGAAGGATGCGTTACATGGATTTCTTGACCATCTGAACTCCATCCACGCTAATATCAAATTTACTATGGAAATGTCGAAAGATGGCTGCCTACCTGTTTTGAATGTATTCGTTCCACGACAAGCTGATGGTACATTAGGACATGTACTCTATCGAAAACCAACCCGTACGAATCTGTATTTACATGCCAGTAGCTGCCATCATCCCTCACAAACTGCAGGGTTCCTTAAGACATTGGTGTACATAGCAAATTGTATATTAGACGATGACAACATGTAGGAAGAGCTCACAACCTAAAGAGCACTGTTGACCAAAAACAGCTTGCGTTTCTGATCGAGACTCGATTAGCCATAAAGAAACGTAAAACATTGACGTTTTCATTGGTATCGGTTCACAGGGCCAATGTCCGAACCCAGAAATGAATGGTTAACTTTAGCATTGAGTCAGGATCTGCATGAAGTTCAGATTGTTGCTGACAGGTAACCACTAAAGGTATATAATACAGTGCAACTCAAAGGTGACAATATGAATCGTTAACTAAGCACGATCACACGTCAGTTATTAAATTCAGAAACAGCGCTATATTTCAACTTGGAACGACGATACAATTGACTTCTTTCCCGGTAGGGACTCAAACCCGGCTATATTCGCTATATATATACACGCAAAGAGATTAGACAGTTACTGTTTTCTAACAAATTTGCGAGATGTGGACATGTTCCGCTACAAGTAGCGCAAACTGCGGCGGATTAGTCGTTCGCAATGGGACGCAGAGCTTCGGTGCGCGCGATCCTTCCCCGTCGGAGGTTCAAAGCGCCCTTCAGGAATGAGTGTTTGTGTTGTCCTTAGCTTAGTTTACCTTAGTTTAAGTAGTTTGTAAGGTACGGACTAATGACCTAGCAGTTGAGTCCAACAGATTTACAAACATTTCCAAACATTTTTGGTTGAGCGTGGCTTTGGGACCGGGGCCTGTATTAGCCGTGGCTTGCGAGCTACGTGCAGGCCGGTCAACCACAGCTGGTGCCGAGGCGAGGCTTGGCGGAAACCAGACAGCTGGCGGTCGCAGCGGCGGCCAACAGCCCCGAGCACTGCGCAAAGCGGGGCTCTCACGTAAATACAGAATGTTTACTTCCTGGCTTTATAGTAAGAGCGATAAGCAAAAGTACAAATCAGGCCGTCTCACTGCGAGCAATCAATTCGAGACAGAGTTGTCGCTTTTACTGAAGAGAAGCTGGTCCGATGATGTGCAGATTATATGTTGAGATGCATTATGGAATGAACAAATAATGAGGGACTCCAAGTAAATTATTTGGCCTTTATTTTTTTATATTTTTTTAAATCTTCTAAGTGAGAGAATATGGATCATCTCTTGGCAAGTGAAATAAAATATGAGTTTCTTTTTCCTTTGAGCTGCCTATAAATTGAAGTTTTTTAAAATATACAGTTCTTTTATTATCCCGTTTTATTATAAATTTATATACCTAGAGACAGTTTTCCGTGTCATTATGTGAAAGACATTGAGTGGAAGGAAAAGTATTGAATTAAAGTTAAGTATGGATGTCTGAGTTCGATTCCCGCCCGTGGCACAAATTTTAATTCTGTGCTTCTTATTTCACTCAATACCCTATTTTTATTTCATTTACACCCAGCCTCCATGCATACAGAGTAATCAGTTTAGATGAAAGCTACGGTTGCTCGCCGTCGGAGGTTCGAGTCCTCCCTGGGGCATGGTTTTGTGTGTGTGTGTGTGTGTGTTGTCCATAGGTTAGTTTACCTTAGTTTAAGTAGTTTGTAAGATACGGACTGATGACCACGCAGTTTGGTCCGATAGATTTACAAACTTTTTTTATGGACGCCGTTATAGTAATTTATGTTATTTCAAATACTCTTTCTCCTTCACTCCATCCATTAATAGACCCTCCGTCCTTCACAATATATGCAAACGATATAGCGCATTTTTCGTTGTTAATTTCTCCTCCAATCTCTCTCTCTCTCTCTCTCTCTCTCTCTCTCTCTCTCTCTCTCTCTCTCTCTCTCTCTCTCTCTCACTCACACACACACACACACACACACACACACACACACATACCTCCCTTACATTATAACCTCAGTTGCCCTTTTGGTCTATTCCCTCAAAACGCTGTAAAACAACACTGTCTATTTTAATGTCTGGTTTCTTTACTGTCCATCGGTCCTCTCTATGAAGCAGTTTTCTTTTATATCTCCGATAATCCATGCTTCGTTCTGTAACACATTCGTTGCTTTTCTCTCGGCCCTAAAGCAAACTGTCATATATGTCTAAGTAAGAAGTAGTTTGGAAGCATTTCACTCTTATTTTACAGTTCTTCACTCCTATTCATTCTTAGACACCGCCCTCTCTCCTACTACCACTCCCTTGATATATTTATTTTTATCTGCATCTACGTGCTTCTTGTCACAATTTTGTGCTTGGCAGTTTATTTATTTTTTTATCTTTGTTTATTTTTTATTTTTTTAATTGCTGTCGTAATTTCTCTGCCGTTGGCTCTCGAAAAGCACGTGGATATAATTGAGAACTGAAATTTACCGTGCAAGCACCGATGTCTCCATTGAAATGGCCATCATTCCGATAAATCCCAAAATCCAACCTTTGAAATGGCAGAGACTGAAGTTCTCCCCCATCATTCCCAGTTGGATATTATGCTTAGCATCGCATTTTCCATGCGACGTTGTATCAGAATCCTCAATTCTGTTTTTTAACCTCAATATGACTATTGAAGGTAACAACATCATGAAGAATAATTGCTCAACACACTCGCCTGTTATCGGATACCTTGTCATTGACCGTACTAGTAAAACACAAGAAACCTCCTTCATCGAAGTTTGTTTGTGTTCCTGAACGTGGTGAATAATAGATGTCAAAACGAAGTTACTTTCCCAATTTCAGAATCCTCTTTTCTAATGGATAATCGACGCTCCTCAACTTTAAAAATGCTTAATATTCAAGTTATCGTGGCAAAAACTACCCAAAAATCTTAATTAAAATGACCCCATAGTTAAATAAGCTTATAGCAAAATGCCATACCAAATCGTAATGTAGTATAATATCAAAAAAATCCGCGATAAGGCGCCTCAGACTACGTGGCCATTCCCTGCGGCCAAGAATGTCTTACCTTCAAATGTTCAAATGTTTGTATAGTCTATGGGACTTAACAACTAGCCCATCAGTCCCTAAACTTACAAACTACTTACGAACTAGGACGGCACAAATATCCATGCCCGAGGGGGGATTCGAACCCCCGACGGGAGTGGCCGTGTAGACCGTGACTGGAGCGTCTCAGTCTCCTCGGCCACCGCGGCCGGCAATGTCTTACCTACATCTACACTTACATACATACTCCGCAATTCACCGTAAGGTGCGTGGCAGAGGGTACACTGTACCACTACTAGCCATTTCCTTTCCTATTCCACTCCCAAACTGAACGAGGAAAAAACGAATGCCTATATGCCTCCGTACGAGCCCTAATTTCTCTTATCTTGTCTTTGTGATCTTTACGCGAAATGTAAGAAGGCGGCAGCAAGATCGTACTACACTCAGCTTCAAATTCCGGACCTCTAAATTTACTTAACAGAAATTCACGAAAAGAACGTCGTCTTTCTTCCAGCGATCCCCAATTGAGTTGCCGGAGTATTTCCGTGACACTCGCGCATTGGTCGAACCTACCAGTAACAAATCTAGCTGCTCGTCTCTGAACCGCCTCTGTCTTCCTTTAAACTGATCTGCTGCGGGTACCAAACACTTGAGCAATACTCAAGACATGGCCGTACAAGCGTTTTATACGCGGTCTCCTTTACAGATGAAGTACATCTTCCCAAAATTATCCCAATAAACCGAAGTCTGCTGTCCGCCTTACTCACAACTGTCCTTACATGCTCGTTCCATTTCATATCGCTCTGCAATGTTACGCCTAGATATTTGAACGACGCAACAGCATCAAGAAGCTCATACTAATGCTGTATTCGAACATTATGGGATTGCTTTTTCTACTCATGTGCATCATCTTACATTTTTCTAAATTGAGAGCCAGCTGCCATTCTTCGCACCAACCAGAAATTTTGTCTAAGTCATCCTGTATGCTATTACAGTCACTTACAGACGACACCCTCCCATACACCACAGCATCATCAGCAAACAGCCGCAAATTACAACTTAGTCTGTCCATCAAATCATTTATATAGATAGAAAATAATAGCGGTCCTATCACACTCCCCTGGGGCACGCCTGACGACACACTCGTCTCTGATGAACACTCGCCGTCGAGAACAACGTACTGCGTTCTATTACTTAGGAAGTCTTCCAGTCAGTCACAAATCTGTGAACCTATTCCATAAGCTCGTATCTTCGTTAGCAGTCTGCAGTGTGGCACCGCGTCGAACGCCTTTTTGAAGTCGAGAAAAACACAATCCGCTGTTGCCCTTCATCAATGGGTCGCAAGATGTCAGGTGAGAAAGGGCAAGCTGAGTTTCACATGAACTATGTTTCCTAAACCAGTGCTGATTCATGTAAAGCTTTTCCGTTTCAAGAAAATATACTATATTCGAACTAAGAATATGCTCCAAAATACTACATGAAACTGAAGTCAACGATATTGGCCTCTAATTGTGTGGTTCAGTACTCTTTCCTTTCTTATAAACGGGAGTCACCTGCGCTTTTTTCCAATCACTAGGAACTTTGCGCTGAATTAAAGATTCGCGATAAATGCAAGTTAAGAAGGGGGCCAACGCCGCAGAATAGTCTTTGTAAAACCGAACTGGTATTCCATCCGGACCAGCAGACTTTTTCGTATTTAGCTCTCTCAGCTACTTCTCTACGCCAAAAATACCTATTGTTATGTCCCCCATTTCGGAATTGGTACGTTGATCAAATGATGGTACATTTGTGCGGTCCTCCTGCGTGAAAGATTTCTTAAAGGTTAAATTTAGAACCTCAGCTTTCCGTTTGCTTTCTTCTATTACTGCTCCGGAATGATCAACGAGTGACTGGACAGTGGGCTTTGACCCGCTTATCGATTTTACATATGACCAGAATTTTTTCGAGTTCTCGGAAAGATCTTTTGGTAAGGTATGGCTGTGATAATTATTGTATGCTTCGCGCATCGATCTTTTTATAGACGCACTAATCTCTACTAGCTTTTGCCTGTCATCATCATTTGCGTGTTCTTTTTTGAATCGAGAGTGCAACAGCCTTTGCTTTCTCAGCAGCTTTCTAACATTATTATTATAACACGGTGGATCTTTTCCATACTTAATCGTCTTTACTGGCACATATTTCTCTAACCCTTTATTAACAATGCACTTAAATTTAGTCCACAATTCCTCTACATCCATAGTCCCGGAATTAAACGATGCCCATTCATTTTCTAAGTGCGATCGTAACATTTGCTTATCGGCTCTTCCCAACAAAAACACGGTCCTAGCCTTCTTGATTGGTTTATGAACTTTGGTCACCATCGACGCTATGACGATATCATGATCACTAATTCCTGTCTCTACACAGACATCGTTAATAAGGTCAGGCCTGTTTGTGGCTATAAGGTCTAGAATATTTCCATTGCGCGTGGGTTGCCGGTTTAACTGCTCAAGACAGTTTTCGGAGAATGTGTCCAAAAGTAGCTCGCAAGACTGCTTGTCTGTACCGCCTGGAATGTAACTAGCGAGGTCCCAATCTATACTCTTAAGTTTGAAGTCACCTCCGACTAATATTACATGGCCCGGATACCTATGCACTACCTGGTGTAGACTTTCCTTGAATGATTCTAAAACTGCTACAGCAGCACTGGAGGGCCGGTAAAAACACCCAACTATTAACTTTACTTCTTTTACACCTGTTATGCGTGCCCAGATAACTTCACAGTTACTTTCAACCTCGATCTCAGTAGAAACAATATCTTTATCCACAGCGATGAACACTCCTCCTCCAGTTGTATCCGATCTATCTTTCCGATACACATTCCACACTTCGCTAAATATTTCTGACAGACACCTCTGAGCTCTTTTACTAGTCGTACCGTCTAATGAGTACTCCATTATGACAAAACATTATGCTAACACATCTGTAATTCGCTGGAGGCCAGGGTGAGGTTAACTTGTAATAGCTAGGGTATGGGTCCGATTCCCGCTGGGGGTAACAGTTTTTAACGGCCACAAAATTCCATCTGCACCTCCAGTAACGCTAAGTAAAGAACGCAGGACTCTGCCTTGTTTCAAATCAACATTGCACATGTCCATGCGCTACTAAGCTAAACAAAGTCTTGGCAAAATACCTAACCCCTCCACGTCTCTACGAACGGTGTGATCCCTACTAGTGGACGACAATGTGATAGTTGACGCCTCATCTTGTAAGGTCAAGAGTGACGGTATGTGCGGGGTTGGAGTCCCCGGAAGAAACAATATCAGCAGTATTCAGTATACAATAGCAAATAGTGCCGGGTTCGAGTTCCTGCCGGGGAAAAAATTAATTGTATCGTCGTGTCAGGTGCTATTATAGCGCTATTAGTGAACATATTTAATATCTGACATCTGATTGTGCTTAGTTAACAAATCATCAATATACTGCATTCTATTCCACAACTTCATGATGTATAACATCTGTGAATTGCACTATGTTACATATCTTCAGCGGTTACCTCTCAGCAACAATATGAGCTTCATGAAATTCCTGGTGCAGTGCTAAGATTATCATTTACTTCTGGGTTCAGATAACGGTCTTGGAAAACCGATACTAATGAAAACGTCAGTGTTTTACGTCTATTTATGCCTAGAGATCACGCACTTAAACGTTGCCCCTGAGCGGAGAATGTAGGAAGCTGAAGGTTCTATTCATCTTGTAGCGCATCGGATGTTAGAACAAGCCCCGCCTCTTTCTCCCAGCGCCGCCAGGTTACGGCGTATAGATTACAGGTTTTAAAAGAAACGACATGCAAGGGGTTAAGGCGTCAGAAATGGAACACGAAGTATCACTTTAATGTTTGAGTAATAGAAAACTGGAACGTATATCTACGAAATATCAATATTTTGAAGAATCTTATTAATCGCAACGCTTTCTGCCTCTTTTTATTGTTGTAACTGAATAACAATCAGAATAACTTTCTTCATACCACTTTTTTTTCAAAGAAGTCGTCAGGCTATGTGGACTTATTTTAGCAAATAAGAAAGTGGAAGACAATAATCGAAACCAAGCACAAATCAGCAATAAATTGACGAGGTCTACAGTATACAATGCTGTTACGAGGTAAGGTTGGTAGAGAGCATAAACATTCTGTAGACACACGAACTCAGCTGACTTCTGCCGATCAGAGAGCGGCCACGAAAAAAAGTGCGTGTCCTGTAAACGCATCTCGATCAGGCACAAAAATGTTCAAATGTTTGTTAAGCTTATGGGACTTAACTATGGGGTCATCAGTCCCTAAACTTACAAACTACTTATGAACTAACTAAGACTAAGGACGGCACAAATATCAATGTCCGAGGGGGGGATTCGAACCCCCGACCGTAGTGGCCGTGCAGACCGTAACTGGAGCGCCTCAGTCCCCTCGGCCACCGCGGCCGGCTCGATCAGGCACACAACTGTTGTTTGCGTTCAAATTCAGATCATTAGACAAGTGTGATAACGTATCTGACTTTTGACTTAATGCAACGACATTTAATTTACAAGTGTTACTGTCTCATCTCTAATGACGTGTATTCTAATATTTGTTGTACGAAAGTATTAGTTTGTACCTTGCCTGAATGCCATAAGGAGATACAGGAGACTTACTTAGTACCTATTGTGCATAGGTAATAACTGTGATTTGACGACCTGTGACACAGCTACGCCATGTTGGTTGCATAGCGTCAGGGACGGCCTCCACTTTGGAATTCAGGGGTGATCTACTTTTTTTGCTGTCAAGTGTACGTATTTTTACAAGTAATGGTAATGGAATACAGATACTCTTTTTTTAGTGTTTTTCGCAACATTGACCAGAGTACATTTATTGGTGGTGCCATGTGCACGTGATACTCTGCATTTCGCGCGATTGATAAAACTTCACCCGCAGATGGACGACGACCGCCTGTGTGTCATGGGTGACAGCAAGTCCGCCGCACTTTCACCATCAATCGCGGCCTGACAGACACACCTGCCACGACTTGCTGCCGACTGCGACACACAGTTTTATTTCGGTCCTGCTGTCCCTCAGGACAAAGCTACAAATTAAACGGCGGGCCGCATTGTGCGCGGCTTTGTGCGAAGCGCGAGGCAGACAGCCGCGACTGAATTGGAACGTGCGATTAATCACAGCCGTATCGACGCCGCCTGCCGCTGACACGCGAGACTGGCGCGGGTGACGCGGCGACGGAAAACAGCGGAGCCCCAGAGGACGCGGTGGAGGCGCCGCGCTGCGAGTGACTATAGGCCGCCTCACGTAGGAAGGCCGCCCAGTTTTCAGCCGTTCTGTGCATCCCCCTCCATTACCGCACTGCCAACCAGTGGCGGCTGGTTCTTCAAATGCCATATGCGACGCTGTTTCGCCACCCCGGGTATTCATTGGACAAATATATTATACTAGAACTGACATGTCATTATATTCTCACGCAATTTGGGTGCATAGATCATGAGATAACGGCCTTGATACGCCTGGGCATTGTGTCAAACGAGCTTGAATAGCGTGCACAGCTACACATGCCCAAGCAGCTTCAACCCGATACCCAGAGACTTCAGTAGTTCGGATGGAATATCATGTACTCCAGGAGCTTTTCAATAGATAATGTGTGTCAAAACCATACCTCCATCATGTGCTCACCGTCTCGTACTTTAACCAACGTTCCAACTGTAGGTATTCAAACAGTAATCTGCCCGTTCAGCTCAGCTGTTGACATTTTCTTATACTGACCTCAATGAACGTATTTAGCAGAACTGAATCCTCCATTCCTGTTCTCCGAAATAATAGGTTATCCACGCCAGTAAACCTCATCCGCGTGCCAGATAGGAGCTGCTCCACGTGCCGAAAGTGCAATTTCTAGCACTAATAGTACACTACTGACCATTAAAATTGCTACACCAAGAAGAAATCCATACGACAAATGGTTATTCATTGGACAAATATATTATTCTAGAACTGACATGTGATTACATTTCCACGCAATTCGGGTGCATAGATCCTAAGAAATCAGTACCCAGAACAACCACCTCTGGCCGTAATAACGGCCTTGATACGCCTGGGCATTGAGTCAAACAGAGCTTGGATGGCGTTTACAGTTACAGAGGCCCAAGCAGCTTCAACACGATACCACAGTTCATCAAGAGTAGTGACTGGCATATTGTGACGAGTCACTTGCTCGGCCACCATTAACCAGAAGTTTTCAATTGGTGAGAGATCTGGAGAATGTGCTGGCCAGGACAGCAGTCGAACATTTTCCGTATCCAGAAAGGCTCGTATAGGACCTGCAACATGTGGTCGTGCATTATCCTGTAGGGTTTGACAGGGATCGAATGAAGTGAAGGGTAGACCCACGGGTCGTAACACATCTGAAGTGTAACGGCCACTGTTCAAAGTGCCGTCGATGCGAACAAGAGGTGACCGAGACGTGTAACCAATGGCACCCCATACCATCACGCCGGGTGATACGCCAGTGTGGCGATGATGAATACACACTTCCAATGTGCGCTCACCGCTATGTCGCCAAACACGGATACGACCAACATGATTCTGTAAACAGAACCTGGATTCATCCGAAGACATGACTTTTGCCATTCGTGTACCCAGGTTCGTCGTTGGTACACCATCGCTGGCGCTCCTGTCTGTGATGCAGCGTCAAGGATAACTGCAGCCGCGGTCTCCGAGCTGATAGTCCATGCTGCTGCAAACGTCAAATGTTCAAATGCTTGTATAGTCTATGGGACTTCACTACGGGGTCGTCGGTCCCTAAACTTACAAACTACTTATGAACTAACTAAGCACGGCACAAATATCCATGTCCGAAGGGGGATTCGAACCCCCGACCGTAGTGGCCGTGCAGACCGTGAATGAAGCGTCTCAGTCTCCGCGGCTACCGCGGCCGGCGCTGCAAACGTCGTCGAACTGTTCGTGCAGATGGTTGTTATCTTGCAACCGTCCCCATATGTTGACTCAGGGATCGAGACGTGACTGCACGATCCGTCTGATGTCTGTCATCTCGACTGCTAGCGATACGAGGTCGTTGGGATCCTGCACGGCGTTCCGTATTGCCCTCCTTAACCCAGCGATTCCATATTCTGCTAACAGTCATTGCATCGCGACCAACGCGAGTAGCAATGTCGCGATCGATATACCGAATTCGCGATAGGCTACAAACCGACCTTTATCAAAGTCGGAAACGAGATGGTACGTATTTCTCCTCCTTACACGAGGCATCGCAACAACGTTTTACCAATCAACGCCGGTCAACTGCTGTTTGTGTATGAGAAATCCGTTGGAAACTTCCCTCATTTCAGCACGTTGTAGGTGTCGCCACCGGCGCCACCCTTGTGTGAATGCTCTGGAAAGCTAATCATTTGCGTATCACAGCATCTTCTTCCTGTCGGTTAACTTTCGGGTCTGTAGCACGTCATCTTCGTGGTGTAGCAATTTTAATGGCCAGTACTGTATTTATTTAAGAAAATGTTCAAATCTTTGTTAAGCTTAACGGACTTAAATGCGGGGTCATCACTTCTTAAAATCACTACTTAAGAACTAACTTATACTAAAGACAACAGAAACTTCAATGCCCGAGGGAGGATTCGAACCGGCCGGCCGCGGTGGCTGATGGGACTAAGGCGCTCCAGTCACGGTCTGCACGGCCACTACGGTCGGGGGTTCGAATCCCCCCTCGGGCATGGATATTTGTGCCGTCCTAGTTCGTAAGTAGTTTGTAAGTTTAGGGACTGATAACCCCGTAGTTAAGTCCCATAGATTATACAAACAAACAGGATTCGAACCTCAGACCTTGGAGGCCGCGCGATCCGCAACGTGGCTCTCCACACCGCTCAGCTACTCCCGCGCGGCTTATTTAATTATTTACTTTTTTCATGACGAGAAATTTGTAATGATCATCCATCTCTGAGCGGGAATTGCATCATAGATGATGCGACCTTCCTATTGGTACTCACCAATAAGAATTGGGCAATACATAACTCAGGGTAGTAAAAGGTTTGTGGCTCGTTGTCTCTGTACATAGGGGTGAGTTACGTATGTCAGCTTCTATGCCCTAAACAGCTACCCAAACTTTTTAAACAAGATCAATAATTAATCTGTAATTTAGCCAGTCTATTAATCTGCAGATGGTGACGCGAAAACTTATATTTAAATAAACATAAATTAAAGTCTGAATAACCATTAAAATGGATTCTAAGATAATGTTTAGAAGAGATTTACTAACGAAGTAATTTTTATATAATTGCAGCTCATTACTCTTTTTGGACATGAAAATGCGTAGGTGGTCCTCATTTATAGATCGGTAAATAACTAAATATTTCCCCAACGATTGTTCATGAGAGCCACAATAACTATCACACGCACTTGAGACTAAAAGTTCCAAATAATCACTCGTAAATTAATGAAGTCCATCGAACATTGCAGTTCCAAATTAATTCTCGATTAATTACATTACTTGTTATAAAACACAGTTTGTGATCATCCAACTACACCATTGCTGAATTATCACAGTTCCACAGCCCTCCTACCGTCCATAGTTCACTTTTCTACCAGTCACAGACCCATAAATTTTCTATGTCCACACATGCCTGTCTCTTCAAATCACAAGTTCGTATCGCGGCTTCAGACCGCCTAGCGTCACGACCTTTCACCACCACGTCCAAGTTACGAGTCCCTTCCCAAGCGTTCGAAAGCGTGCTCTCCCTGCTCCCAAAATTGTATCCTTCCGCGCATCCTAACGCCTCATCTTTAAAATACAATTTCCCTTCCAAAATATTATACATTCGAATATCACAGAATTAAATTCTTCGACCACTTCCCTACAAATGTTGTTTACATTTAACAAACAAATTTTTGTTTAACAATACTGATATCTGCTGAGACTGCAGCTCATTGCTCAGGTAGCTACTAAGCTTGGCGTCTCACTGTTCAAATATACTGCCGCCGCCGAAATATAGGTACACAATTAATATTTAATTTATCATGGCTTTTTATACAAATATATTCAATTCTCCTCCACAAATACTTGTAATTGTTTGCAGTGGAATCTATGTTCTGACACAAGAATATTATTACCTCAACGAAAAGCAGAACAAGGGAGTAAAACAAAGTTTATTGAAAGAATACGGAAATAACGTGGTACGTCTTTTAAGGTAGGTAGCGTGGTGCAATACTGTCCATTTGCTTCTTAAACTTTTACAGATAATCGCTACGTATCACTAATTGGAAATATAAGTCTTATAATAATATTGTTATATTACTGAAATTTGTCGGCTTTTTAACTGTTATGGGTATTGAAATTGCAATTACGGCGATTGATTAGCACAAGTCTCCTGAATCCATTCATATATTTACCGTATGATCATTCCCTAATTTTATATGGATTTTTAGAATAATGTGTGCTGGAATCTGGGAGAGCCGCCCACGCTCAGCCAAGAGCGTTGTTTCCGGTTTCCGAGCAGATTAGGAAAATCCTAACAACCTGTATCCCATCCACTAGGTCCAAACTGTTAGCTGGCCGGCTGGGGAACCCAACAGCCTGGCAAAACTTGCTTTTCACATGAAAACAATCAGCATCTCCCTTTATCTATAATGTCACGAATGTAAGAGCACTGATGGTCAGTAGACAATGTGTGCCTTATGGAAGTTTGCATCGGTCCCGGCAGCGTGCACGGATAATCAAATTATTGATGTCAAGCTCTCACAAAAACTGGGAAATCCGTGTTGGTTCCTGGTCTGGCACGTATCATCATGCGCCACCAATATATTGTACAGCTGGTAGTGATACTTATTGACAATTGCGAACTCACTTCTTGTATCATTGGCAGCTGCAATCACGGCAGTGTCCCGTTTCTCAGACGTGCATGCGGACGTTTGCACTGATCACACGGATAAACACAGATACTGCACTTCTTAAAACTAGCCCCATCCAACTCAAAAATATGCCAAAAAAATTTAAGTACTACGATACGCAAGCACATAAGGACAAGAAAGGAATGTAACAATGTAATGATGACAAGAGAATAAAGCTAAATACGCGATGTTGGGATTTATTTCCATCTGCTTGCATTACTGAACCATACGATACCACTGTTGCATAATAATAGATATGAATGTAGTTAGTCTATTATCATTTTCTTTTCCAAAACTTTTATATTCCTTGTTTTTAACATGACTATCTGAAGCTCTTTTCTATTATTTGATATCATAAAAGTTTGATTAATTAGTAAAGATTAATTGGTTCGTGCAAGAGGCATATTGTTACCGTTCAGATAGTATGATAATTAGTATTTCCGATAAAACTAAGTAAATTCTCGTATCATAATATTAAAGTAGGTATTATTGTGTTTCACAATGTTAGGAAAGTTTTTGTATAATTTTTTGTATAATTACCGTTAATTACGACAATATTGTTGACAACCTTTTTGAATTATATTTGATATGAAACACAATTAAGGTAACTGATATTTATATATCAATTTACTCAGTATTATTTACGCTATCTTTTACTATAGTCAGTTCCATGTAATTGTGTTCCTGTCCATTTCAATTAATGTAAATAATTAACAATACGTAATTTTCAGTTTCATTGTTTGGATGATATAAATATGATGCTTTCGCGCCAAGTAATTGAGTATTGTTTCATCGTCGATCTGAACCATAATCCAAGCGAGTAGGGAGTCTTATTTCTCGACGTATCTGAGATACAACCCACGTCACACTGAACTTTAATTTTGAACAATTAAGTCAAGTTCTTCAGTGTTAGTCGTGTGGAAAGTGTTTCCACCGTTAGGATTAAAAGCTACATTATTCCGTAGCACACTGTACACCTCGGTCTTAAATATTCCACACACGAACTGTGTAAATTAGTGTTAATGACGTGTGGAATGTACGTACTGCGTTGTGAATGAGTCTTGTACGCTGGCCATAAAGAGGGGCAATTGGGCACTAATAATGAATTAAAATACCAAAAGAACTAATTCTACGTGTCGCCTACGTCATTTGTAGTGGACTAGTTTTGCTCCGTGAAATTTCAGAGTAACGATCTACGAGAACGTCAAGAACCAACCACTTACGACCCGGTGCGTTATAGGAGCATTATGTATTTGCATTATCCCTGCGCAGGTTGTACAGCAGCGCAAATACTGTACAGAAGATAAGTTGTGTTGGCTGGCAAAGCACGGAACGAAGTCTCTAAGGTGCTACTGGTGCGAACTGTGCCTTTACTCCCTTTCTGAGACGACGACGACAACAACAAAATATCAGTTGATTCTACCGTAAAATGAAAGCAGCCCAACCGAGCGAGAGAGAACGCTGCTACGAGCGTAGTGGCGTATGATGAACTAATTACCGTGCCAATTAACGTCCACCGTCAATAACTTCATTTACTCCCCTCTGAACCGACAAATTGCTTCAACAGCGACCCGTAGGAGGACAAAGGCCCTCAGGGTAGCAGCGAGAGCGAGGTTTCTTTTGCCTCAGAAGCGACCTTATTATTCAGAGAAATGCATGGTTTCCCTCTTTTTCTTTTGCATTTAACATGCAACAGTTAGTACACAATGAAAAGTTACTTAACATAGTGAGTAGTCATTACATAGCCTTCTTCGAAACGCGTGCTATCGTTTGGAAAATTACAAACAACACTGCTCTCACTGTTTCGAAACAAAAGTGCATAAAGTCTTCACTTTCACACTCCACATTCCAATAGCAGGACGTATGTTTGATTGAGGAATTTATAAAACACAAATACAAGAACTAGTTAAAAAGTGAAGTCAACTACTGTTTTCCTCTGAAATGACTTTAGTGACAGACATTGACTTCTTTAACTGTCTGATGTTGGCAGTGGCATCTCCCCCGGCTCGTCGTTCAAAGAAATTTTGGCACCTCGGTTTGCTCCCCCCCCCCCCTTTAGATATATTTCCATTAAAAGATATGCAGAGTGTCTTACCTCGGCTTGTTTGCGTTTGCTTCAACTCGAGCTGAGTCATCGGCTTACCAAGCTTCTTTATTTCACACTTTTGTTCCAACCTTAAAGCTGAATAATTTCTTTCTAAAACATACTGATCGTTGTTAAACTTTTTATAATGAACACAAAGAACATATGAACATGCACAGGAACACTAAAAGTCCGTAACTGGTTCATTACACTGTGTAGTGACAAACGAAATGAATATGTTACGATGAAGAGAAAAGCTACCTTCTGGCCACGTGACACTGTAAGCAGCACCCCGTCTTAACCTCACGCATGTGCAAAGACTGCTCTCCCTACATCATTTCAAAGAGCTACATATTTGTTACAACGAAGAGTATAAACGTCATTTTCCCTCAAAATCGCGACGCATTGGCTAAAACGTCCAAGGACATGTGGCAAGTAACAATACAAAAGTCATTGTTGTCCCGTATCTGTTAAAAAGAATGTTGGGTTTAAAAAATGCCTACAGTAGGTCTCGAACCCACTACCTTCGTCGGACCAACGCCATGCAGCTAATCATATGGCTACTCTTGCTAGATGGAGAATAGTGATCTTATGAAGGCTTTTACAGCGGATGCGTGTTTAATGAACGGGATATTTTACGAAATATGACGTGTTTTTGATTAATTGTCATTGCGCCGAAAACAAATTTGAAGGGCAGATGTTGCCTTAATGGACGATTTGGTGATGTGCAAGTCAAGGTGCGCGGTAGCTCCATTGTCTTGCTTCGACACCATTCGTGCATAACCGCCACAGCTGGAGTAGCCAGGAGCTGGTGTCCCTACC
Source organism: Locusta migratoria (assembly GCA_026315105.1). NCBI lineage: Eukaryota > Metazoa > Arthropoda > Insecta > Orthoptera > Acrididae > Locusta > Locusta migratoria. Next base: position 91,451,870 of record CM048754.1, on the reverse strand, counting down.
AGCTCCAACGCCAGTGTTAGAAGCGTCGTTTCCCCTCGCCCCTCCCTGCCGCGGGAGCGCCCAAATGCTGCCTCCAGGGGGTTCAGCAGAGAATCTGAACCTCAGCCGCGCTTGCGCATTGTAATGCTGCGGCCACTGCCACCTATATTAAGCGACCGCGCTACGACACGTATACGTGCTGTCTCCGCGACGTAAAACGTTTCTCATACGATAAAAATACTTTAAAAAATGTTCATGTAAGATAGAATATCTACATAAATACTGTGCAAGTCACAATGAAGTGCATGGCAGGGGGTTCATCGAACGAAACAAAGAATGATGGTTTAAAAACACGTTTTACTTTAAAGATGAATCTGAAACATTGAATTAAAATTTGTGATGCGACTGGGAATCGAACACAGACCTCTATGCTTACTAGGCAGACGTCTTATCACTAGACCACAGCATCACTAGCGAGTAAGGCGTTCAGAATAGTATAAGCACGATTTCCTTCACGTCACAAACTTTAATTCAGCTTCTGTGTTTCAAAGATAATTGCCACTACTGCCAAGGCTCTCCATGCAGCGGAATAGCATCTCGGCAATGGACATATTGGAACATTCCTGTTTAAGGTGATACAAATATCAATACAAATACAAATATACAATCCCTGAGACGGATTTTCGTCTGGAATATGTCAATGACATTAATGATAAATCTGAAGCATTGAATTAAAATTGTATTTACATTTATATTTATATCACCTTAAACAGGAATGCTCCAATATGTCCCTTGCCGAGATGCTATTCCGCTGCATGGAGAGCCTTGGCAGTAGTGGCAATGTTCTATGGAACACAGAAGACGAATTAAAGTTTGCGACGTGGAGGAAATTCTGCTTAAACTATTCCGAGGCGCATTAATGGCTAGTGATGCGGTGGTCTAGCAGTAAGACGTCTGCCTAGTAAGCATGAATGTCCGCGTTCGATACCCGGTCGCATCACAAATTTTAATTGATTGCTTCAGATTTATCATTAATGTCGTTGACATATTCGAGACGAAAATCCGTCTCATGGATTGCATATTTATATTCACATTGATACTTTTTATTTTATTTACTGTTTTTTCGAGACGAGCTTTTTTTCGGGTATTCACTGAACCAGTCAACACATAGCACGCGCCGCCCCTGGTGACAGATGCAGTATAGTCGCCTTGTCCAGTGTCCAGAAGGCGTCGGACGCCATCTTTGCGTTTATTTCTATGTCCCGTATTGACCGCCGTATGGCATCGATTATCTTGTCTCTGGTGTCGTACCGAAACCCACGCAGTGGTTTCTTCACTTTGTCGAAGGTAGCTTAATCAAAGCGGCTCGTGTCGGGTGAGTACGTGGATGTTCCAGAATTTCCGATTCCGTTGGTTGCTATTCTCATAAGTTAACATGTGCCCCTCTCTGCGCTTCAAAGTTGACTGCTTCTGTCCCATTTCCATCGTCTATGTTCACGGCAAACGTGCTTCAGCCTAATCGTGGCAAACTCATTGTGTAAGCCGCGGTCACTTGTTCCTCAACGCGTCGTCCACAGCCATCAGAAAGTCATTAGTGCTGGAGTGATTAATTTTAAACGGCGGAGTCCATTGTTCCGTCCCCTGGACATTGCTTGTCAGCGCCACAAAACAGTAAATTACTCTCCTAACGAGTCCCTTGGCGATCGAAGTTCTCTGATGTCGAACTAAGCAGCAAATGATATCAACACGCACTCGATGTGTAGCAGTCAGCCATTTTTTCGGTTGTTCTAATTTCTTCTCCCCTCGCCCTACACCGAGTATAGATGGGGTTGTAGATGGGGGTTAAGGGGAGCTGTTGTCAGCGGTAGAAGCATACCCGATCTTCGAAAAATATATTTTTATACCGTAGCTTATAATTTAGATACTATAATAATACTGCATCCCCTTCACTGTATTCAACGTGACGGTTCGAAACAAACTGAAGTTCCGGATACCAGTCTGTGCCATGTTAAAGACCAGTTCATAAAGATATTTAATATATAGATGGTAATTGGTAATCCTTGGACAGTGCACAGTGTGTTGTGAATTTATAATATTCATTAAGGAAGACAATTCCACAAGAGTAACTAGTTTCCTTGGCTAGAGCTGTGATAAACAAATTTAATCATCAGATTTTGAGCTGTGGCGAAACTAAAACTCCTTTCAAACATTATATGACGTATATAAATGTACCTGCCATCATTAAATACTGTAATTAGCATTTTCGTGGCGATTTTCTACAGCTAAATATAATTAGGTCGTGAAGTTTCCAGAGCATTGTATTCGCTTATTTTGTGACCGAGGACTTGTGGAAAGTGCAAATTGTAATAGGAAGCTTTAGTCAGCTCAAAGACATTATGAACGGTATGTTGCTTGGTCATTTTAATTTGTGACAGTAAATAACGAAACATATCAAGTGACAATGTTACCTGTTTCCGTATTTCAGAGGATTGTGAACATTTGTGAATAATCCGATTGAATCATTTTGTATATATCCTTTTGAAGATTATTAGTTTGTATTGCTATCACTTTATATCCTGTTGTTTATTGCATTAAGTTTTGTGATTTGTATTATTGACATACGTAATTGTATGCTTTGTACAAAGAACTGCAGAAAAGAGAGCCACATTGAATGTTTGTTATTAGTCGATATTTTATTATGTAAAATTTCATTGGTTTGTTTAACATTTGTCATAATATTTCAAATTTGGTAATTGTTAATGACAGTTGTAATCTATAGACTTATTGTCAGCAAAACTATAAATACAGGCGCCTCAGCGACATCAGTCAGTCCAGTTTGAGTAGTGTTTTGAGCTGTACATTTGCACGACATCTTTGCTGGATGAAGTTGCTAACGAGCAGTTTATATTGTGTGTGAGATTTTGTTATTCCATTGTGTATAATAAAATGGTACATAAAACACCAATGTTTTTGTTTAGAACTACTTGAGTTTCTACAAGCCTGTATCTAGTAAATTGCATTTGGTTGATCAAATTTACTTAAACCCCGATGAGTATCCTTGCAGTTACTATAATTCAATATTGGCTTTAAGATAGCATTTTTTGGCACTGTTATCATTTAGTTTGTCAATGGCCTATTTGCTCAGATCATGTAATAATGTCACAATCCCCAACAAGAGAGAGGGCTTTTACAAGGGTTTTTAAAATTTTTGAAAGCTGAAATTATGGTGTTCATGTTGGTGCGTGCAAGGCGATTAATTCATGCATAAAACAAAGTGAAAATTGAAACTGACGATAGACTTCTTGAAAACGGTTGTCCGTATTGTAAAGACTGAAAAGAGACACTTTCATATCTACTATAATCTGGAAGTAAAATGTTTTCGAGAAGGAAGGTCATTGTGCTGCGACAGTGATTACGAGTATTGTTTGATGATATTTGATGTAGATGAGATGGGAGGGCTGATAATGGGATATGTAAATTTTAAAAGGAAGGGGGTTGATGGATAGGAAGAATGTAAACTATGAGTCTTTTGACTCACCGATAGAGACGTGGCTTCACGAATGTTCAAATGTTTGTCAAGCTTATGGGACTTAACTACGGGGTCATCAGTCTCTAAACTTACAAACTACTTATGAACTACTTACGAACTAGGACGGCAACACATATCCATGCCCGAGGGGGGATTCGAACCCCCGACAGTAGTGGCCGTGCAGACCGTGACTGGAGCGCCTCAGTCCCCTCGGCCACCGCGGCCGGCCGTGGCTTAACGATTCATTAGAGCCATGCGAACAAGATTCCTGTCATCCCGACTGCTACTGATACTAGGCCGTGGGATCCAGCACGTCTCGCTTCAGAGCGCGCGGTTACTCGCCGTGAAGGTCCGAGTCCTCCCTGGGGCATGGCTGTGTGTGTTTGTCCGTAGGTTGGGTTACCTAGGTTTAAGTAGTTCGTAAGCTACGGACTGATGACCGCGCAGTTTGGGCCGATAGATTTACAAATATTTGAACATTTGATCCAGCACGGCGTTCCGTATTGCCCTCCTGAACCCACCTATTCCATATTGTGCTAACAGTCATTGGATCGCGAGCAACGCTAGCACCAATGTCGCGACACGATAAACCGCAATCGCGATAGGCTAAAATCCGACCTTTATCAAAATCGGAAACGTGATGGTACGCATTTCTACTCCTTACACGAGGCATCACAACAACGTTTCACCATGCAACGCCGGTCAACTGCTGTTTGTGTATGAGAAATCGGTTGGAAACTTTCCTCATGTCAGCACGTTGTAGGTGTCGCCACCGGCGCCAACCTTATGTGAATATCACACCATGGACTTTCTGTCGGTTAAATTTCGCGTCTGTAGCACATCTTCGTGGTTCAGCAATTTTAATGACCAGGAGTGTAAATCTTGGACTATTCTGTTGAACTTGCTAGCTGTTTGAAATCTGTTTGCATAAAGTGACATTGCTTTCAAACCTGTTATTAAATTAAGTGACCGCAAATCGTGTGAACTACATTTCTGTGATTAGGAGAAATAACGCTACAGATATAAGGCTACTAAATAACGAGAGGTAAAACTTGCTCTTCAACCCATAAGAAGTAAAGTCTAAGCACAAGTAGGAGTGAGCTTGTGCGAGAAGGGGGAAAATCTAGGAAACAAAATATTATCAACATAAAAACTGATTTCAAAAATTAACTGCCTGTGGGTATTCAAATAAATCATTATGGAGAGTTAAGTGACCGTGCCCAGTCGGGATTCGAAGGCGGGTCTCCGTCTTTATAGGCAGTCTGTGCCACTAAACAGACTGATCGTGTGACCGCGCGCATCCTGTCACACGCAGATTCTCAACTTATTCGCACACGCTTGACGTAGGATCCCTATGCACTATCTCTCCACTCCCCCCCCCCCCCCTCCACCTGTACAGGAAAATCACACATAAATTTGTCAAGTTTTGTGGTGATCAGTGAAACACTGTCGACGTTCATTCCAAGGTATCCTTTTACTTCCACCATACTCTGACTTGCTGTTTATAGAAACCCTCTCCAGGAAAATGTCTTATGTGCTAAAAGTTTCTAATACTTACTAAACGTTGCCGGACTGTTGAAAGGTTTTAATATTTGTGGTTTTCAGCCATCATACTCAGATTTGAGAATCGCTTCTGTACAGCAGGTTAGAACCAGCACCCGAGCAACCGACAGATGGTACAGGTAATGTGAGAAGCATAATAGGTGCTACCAGTAGGTTCGGTTCCCTTGGGAAGGAATGTGGAAAAGATTCCAGAGTTGCCTGTACCTCTCTCGCTGATGTATAACCATAGTCTAATATACTGTGCGACACTCACTGCTATGGAAGTAGTTACCAAAGTGACAGTTGCAACGGCACTAGTGCTCCTAGTGGTGAGCTAGTCGCGGGAGTGAACTTTGTCTCTAATTATTTGTATATGTTATTAAGGAAATAGTTGGTATAATTTTTGAGTTACAAGCATTGGTAAAATACCAACAGGCATACATAATACGAAAATTAATGTAAAAGCAGCTGAACGTAACTGATTCAGTGGTATAAGGAAAAACTTCGTCATGAACCAATACTTACGAATATGTGTCTATTTGCAGCTTATTCTACTGAAAGTAAGTAGAACATGACCGTAAGAGTAAGATAAATATCTATTATAGCCTGTTCTTACTACGACAAGGAGTTTTGACACCTATCAGTTCGGTATGGAGTCTAATGTTCGCACATTTTTAAGCATTACTCGTCTTTCTTCTAAGCACACATTCTTTTGAGTGTGATTACTTTAGTTTAAAAAGACAATGTCTTGAAGATTCTTGCTCTTTGTGGTTCAGCAGTAGCAACAATAGTGGAATTAGGTTGTTCTGTGTTGACATCAGTTAGATTGCTTTTTTCGTTTTCTTGCAAAATGTGTGAGGTTTTTCCTTCGGCTACAGTTGTGGTGGCTGACTTGGTATATTAAATACTGTAGTTGTTGCGTTTTATATTCGTTTACTACTTCCCACCCTTATAGATTTTACTGGAATTGTAGTGAGGAAACGTTAACGTTCTTGAGTGGAAAAGGGGCATATTTCTCCCAAAGGGCAAGTCTTCTGGTGTTTCCTAATCAATTTTTTTATTTTTAATAGTAAATGAAATTATCCAGTAAAAGCCTGTAGGTTACGAGATGATTGTAAATAAACTGTGCTGCAATGTACCGTTTCGTACCTTATCAGGGATCTTAGGAACCTGAGAAAGACAAAGGTGGAGTAATTTTTCAGTTATTACCTACTTTATGACACTACATATGTTCCCCAATGTAAAAATTATGTTAAAATCAACATAAGCGATACTATTCACACTAATAAAAAAACGTATTCAGAAATGTATCTTTCCGACCGCTTGGAGCGCTGCTGTCGCAGTGTATACAAAGATCTGCAGGAATTTCGTTACTGTTTATTTTAGACTCTAGTATAAGGCGGTCGCCCGCAAAAATGCTATCATATTTACGTTAATATTTAATGAAAAAATTGCTGAACACGGGTAAAATTCTGAGTAGGGTACCCCTCAATGTTAAGCTATATTATAATAAAATGAAATGTATAAAAACTGTTTGTAAATAAAACCAAAATACTAAGAAAAAGAAAGACGATGCGCTTCGGCCATGTTTTAACGCCAGCCACAAAGAGGGAAGCGAATGTGGACCGCGCTGCCGCAGTTCAGTTGAGATCCTGGGTTCAGAGGGCGAACACGAAATCGTTCACATTTGGGGATAGTGTACGGTCACAGTAGATTAACATTTTATTTAATAGTTATGAACTTCAGTGTAATGACAAGGAGCAATACTGTTCATTATGTGCAGTTTGCTAATTTTTTACGGTTATGTCTAATAAATTAGCTCGCATCTCATCGTCTTTAGCTCATCATTTAATACAAAACTACACAAACCAGTTGAAATGTTTGTAATCCTAAGGGACTCGACCACTTAGGTTCAGTCCCTAGGCTTAAAAACTAATTAAACTGAGGACGACAAATTCACCAAAGTCCGATGGAGGACTCAAACGTTCGTCGAGGAGCGGCCGCGCGCACTGCAGCGAGCCGCCTTGGTGCGCTAGGCTATTCCGCCGCGGCACCAAACAGTTCCCAGCCAACTGCAGCCTCAAGAGCAAGAACTGACCATCTGGTTGGTTGGTTGATTGATGAGTGGATGGGACCAAACAGCTAGGGCATCAGTCACACGACCTCTGTGTGGAGAGTACAAGCCAGAATGTGGTCAGCTAGGACCGTAACGAGAGTAAAATACAGGAACTAAAAAGGGGGGGGGGATCAAGGAGAACAGGACTAAAAGCAATAGAAAATGCAGGATTCTGCGAGGAATGTCGCGACAGATCTAGAATCCCCGTTGATTAACGACAAGAAGATACAGGAGAACAGTGTATGCTCCTAAATGAGAAGCGTAAAAATGTAAAAGAGGGAACAACGTGAATTAAAACCAAGTTCAAAGGAGAAATGGAAATTTTCAGGGGGAGGGGAGGGGAGAGCTCCAAACCCTGGTGCTCGCAGGGAGGGCCACAAGCCCACCCATCCTGTTCAAATATCAGAGATAAAATCTTATAGCCGAGAATAAAAACCACTTTCACGGATAAATCCAAGGACTCTCATCCGCCAAAACCGAGGGCAACGAGTGCGGAATTCCGTGTTTAGCACGGAGTGCCGAGAGGAGCGGACATTCCACTAGGATATGAGCCACAGATTGTAGGGCCCCACAACCACAATGTGGGGAAGGCTCACTGCGCAAAGTAAAACCATGGGTCATCGTGGAGTGACCGATGCGGAGACGCCAAAGGACAGTGGATTCCTTTTGAGAAGGGCGTAAGGAAGAACTCCAAGCTGCAGTGGTCGACTTGATGGAGCGTAGATTACTAGTCAGAACAGTAGCCTGCCAGTTGGTGTTCCAGTCCCATAAGAGTAGCGATCTCATCTGAAAACTAACGATCTGCGTGCTGCTTTCTGAGCTAGGGCAGTTCTGGAAGAAGACGACAGGCTCGGCAAATGTTTCCCGAAACATCCTTTGGTGCAATCCGTACAGGAGTCTCTTTCCAGGCTTGTTCGCTCTGGTCGCTCGGTGGTCTTTGTTTGGACCCCAGGCCACATCGGCATTCCTGGAAACGAACGTGTGGATCAGCTGGCTAAGCAGGCTACTTCCTCCAGTCCATTGGCTATTGGTCTTCCAGAGAGCGATCTCCGACTGGAGTTCCATCGGAAGATCCGTAGCCTGTGGGACTACGAGTGGACTAACTCTGCTCACCCCAACAAGCTTCGAGCAGTGAAGCTCTCTACGGCCGCATGGAAGTCCTCACTGCGGTCGTCTCGTAGGGAATCTATTGTTCTCTGCCGCCTACGAATCGGCCACACATGGCTGACGCATGGCCACCTTCTTCGGCGGGAGGAAGCACCACAGTGTGACTGTGGCGCCCCCTTGACAGTGGTCCACATCCTGGTGGACTGTCCACTTTTAATTGTTTTGCGACAATCTTTTAATCTCCCAGATGCGCTTCCTTTTATGTTAGGAGACGATGCTGCTATGGTCGATCGTGTTTTAGGTTTTATTCGTGCAACTGGCTTTTATGGGTCTATTTAGTGGTGGGGCCTATAAGCCCGCCCTGTCGGGCTTCACCCCCTCCAGAACAATAGGCCACTGTCATTTTACGGTTTATGACTTGTTTTTTAACTACGGATTTTAAAGTGTGCAGAGTGGCTGGCTCATCCTGTATTATTTTGTGATCAGCCAGCCACACGCTTCTGCAGCCTTGTTTTAGTGTTCTGTCTATTTTGTCCACTCCTGTCTTGTCCATTGTTCTGTCATCATTTTACGATTGACTGTCGCTCTGTACCTGGAGCATCCTGGACTTAGAGTAGTATGCGACGAAAAGGAAACTTTTAACAGTTCACTCCTAGCTGGGAACAGGGGACTGATAACCCAGCAGTTGAGTCCCCTTTAAACATCATCAACAACAATCAACAACGAAGACGACAGGTTGGTGAAATAAGTCTTAGAAATGATGCACGGTACTCAGGGCGATAGCAGCAACTAGGCGCCTCGCGTGTTCCGTAGTCTCATTACAACCGAGAACGGGTTCACGGTGTCTATGGTAATATCGAGGTGGTTCAATTATAGGAAAATTAAGAGGAGAATAGATAGGGAAGTTCACCTACGGTGAAAGTAGGAAGAACCAAACAGCTAACTTTCGCAATTCTAGAAAAGAGTCAAAGTTCAACCCCAACTGTACCTAAATCATATTTTATTTTTATTATGCCCTCTTCGTTTCATCATTAACTAAGCAAAGTTTGTTGAAGATAGAAATAAAGCTGCAGATTTGTATGAATAGAAAACACACAAGGTACCGTTTTCATTTGTAAATAAGGAAGATAAGATTTAAAGTCACTACTTCAAACTTAATGTTCGCGGACCTGATTATATACCAGTTAGGTTCCTTTCAGAGTAAGCTGATGCAATAGTCCCATACTTATATATACAACCGCTCGCTCAGCGAACTTTCCGCACCCAAAGACTGAAGAGTTATTCAGGACACTCCAATATTCAAGAAAGTCAATAGGAGCGGTCCGCAAAATTACAGGCCTATATCATTGTCGCCAGTTTTCAGCAGGATTTTAGAACATATACCGGTTGATCAAAAAGTCAGTATAAATTTGAAAACTTAATAAATCACGGAATAACGTAGATAGAGAGGTAAAAACTGACACACATGCTTGGGATGACATAGGGTTTTATTAGAACAAAACAGAAAAAAAAGAAAAAAAAGTATTGCTATACGCGTGAAAGATCTCTTGCGCGCGTCGTTTGGTGATGATCGTATGCTCAGCCGCCACTTTCTTCATGCTTGGCCTCCCAGGTCCCCAGAGCACAGTTCGTGCGATTATTGGCTTTGGGCTTACCTGAAGTCGCAACATCTCTAGGGATGCTGAAAGACAACATCCGACACCAATGCCTCACCATAACTCCGGACATGCTTTACAGTGCTGTTCACAACATTATTCCTCGACTACAGCTATTGTTGAGAAATGATGATGAACATATTGAGCATTTCCTGCAAAGAACTTCATCTTTGCTTTGTCTTATTTTGTTAAGCTAATTATTGTCTTTCTCATCAGAGGAGGAGCCATCTGTCGGACATTTTTTGAACTTTTTTAAAAAATAAAACCACATGTCATTCTAAACATGTGTGTCAATTTTAACTTGTCTATCTATATTATTCCGTGATTTATTAAGTTTTCAAATTTATACCAACTTTTTGATCATTCGGTACTTTCCTCAAATATTATGAACTACTTCGAAGAGAACGAGCTATTGCCCCATTGTCAACACGGATTTAGAAAGTATCGTTCTTACATGATGTGATGAGTGCTATCGACAAGGGATGTCAAATCGATGAGACTTTCTGGCTATTAGTCTGTAGGCTTACAAACTATTTGAACTAAGTTAATCTTACCTAAGGACAACAAATACACCCTTGCCCTAGAGAGGACTGGAACCTCCGACGGCGAGCAACCGCGCGCTCCGCAGCGAGGCGCTTTAGATCGCTCTTCCACTCCAACGCGGATGAAAAGAGTCAACCTGTATTCTATAATTGTGGAATCCAATAAGTGTTCTCCACACTAGGAGCAGATGAACGTATTTTTGAGATGGTACCGATGTTATTCACATCTGTCATCACCAGTGAAGTTGTCAATGTATGGTGGACACACTGACCACGTAACAAGTAATTAATAATTTTAAAAAAAGTTTCAAATATTATTTAAATGGCTCCTGTTCTGGATACGCGATCTTTTTAATATTCAAATTGCTACAGTAGTATGACAAGATTTCTAAAATTGCTCTTTATTTGTTTTGACGACAAGTTTTGGTACGCTGAAGTACAACCTTCTGCTCTGGTAACAGGATAGATTCATGAATGCTCTAACAAGGAGACCACATAGGTATCGGATTTTAGAATTTTTGGATATTGATGGTATGTGAAGTTCAGAGCTCAAATAACTATTAGCCAAAACCATTCGACGCAACTCTAATAAATTATCGAGAAAATCGACTTTTAAGTTTTGCAAGTACATATAAGTACCAATAATTTGAACAATTGAAGTATACATTGGTGCAGCTTATGTGGTAGCGTTCTAGCATAGGGTCGTTGGTTCGAATCCCTCCGTGACGGTTTTTCATTTCTTTTTTCGTTGTGTTCGTATACTTAAACAATTTTAATAAGTAATGGAAATTTTTACGAAAAATGCAAGTATGTTTGCTTACTTGTAATTTTCTATATTGTAAAAAGGTTGTTAATAATGATGATTTCAATAAAAAACGTTAGTTACAATTTTTACATATTTTAATTATTATTATAGTGTTAGTTGTGAAGAGCTAAGACGCTGTTTTATGTAAAGTCATCGCCATAGCTACTAATAGCTTTCCAAGCAGCTAACCCGCTCGACCATCGTTTCAGGTGATAAGGTGTTCAACTCATCTACATAGACATGAACGAAAAATTTCACAGCACGTGGAATTAGAGAGCCCAAAATGTTTTAATGACTGGATTTGAAATAGCGTAAACTTGTTCACATCGTCCATGTATTTACTCCTCGCAGATGAGTTCGATTGGCTTATTGATTGTTGTTTTCTCTTCTTTTTTAAATTTAAATCATCATTATTGACAACCTTCTATGAAATATAGACAATTGCGAATATAGAAAAATACGTGCGTTGGATATAAAAATTAGCTTTGAGGTTTGATTCCATTTTCAGGATGGTGCTCAATGACCACACAATGATGAACACACCAGATGTATTGAGCAGCATTGGCCGTTAATGTTTTATTTAAAACCACAGTGCCCTTCAAACAAGCATTATGAGATGGTCACTATGTTGAAATCGATCTGTGGTTTTAAATAAAACATTAACGGCCAATGCTGCTCAATACATCTGGTATGTTCATAAAAATTAGCATTAGTTCTGAAAATGGTGTAAGTATTGGAAAACAACGAGAAAAAAACTAACAGCAGGATTCGAACCACTGACTCTCTGGTTGTGAGGCCAGAAACTACAGTTATTTTAATTACTGGTACTTATAGGTAATTGCAAAATTTGAATGTTGCTTTTCTGGAGAATTTTTGAGAGTTGATTCGAATGGATGTGACTGACTGTTATTTAAGTTCTGTCCTTCACGTAGCATAAATATGAAAAAATTCTAAAATGATGCACATGTGGTCGCTTCGTAAGACATAAGACCGCGTGATGGCGCCTCAGCGTGTCCAAATCGATTGTCAAAACAAATATTTTTTGTTTTGCGATTTCTGCACAATATGAATTAGAATTTAAACTGTATATGTTCCGCAGCTTTTATTTCAGCTCTGCGGGACCACAGGTTGGCAACCGCTGGTCTACATTCCAGTAATGCACGCTATGCCGGTTAACGCTACCCTGGAGATATGACCTTGTAGTTTAGTGCCCTCAAAATTTTAACAACAACAATAATGGAACCCCCGTTTCGTGAATGTAGACTCACCGCAAAATACTACCCCGTTAGAGAAATTCGGTGTCGTTTTTGTGGACATCGCGAGATCGCGGTATAATTGACGAAAGCTTATCCGTGGTTTGCGGTGCAGAGCTGCTGGTACAGCTACTACTGAAACACGTTTGCTTCATTTCGTTTCTGAACGGTGCCATCAGACAAAGACGTTCAGAACCTCTGAAAAGAACGAACGAGAACGAATTTATCTGCAAACACTCGGCATACAAGGGAAGAGCGGCCCACATATTTCTCCTACATTCACCGTAAATCAGCATCAATTTTTTCTGAGTTTCCAAGCCGGCCGCAGTGGTCGAACGGTCTGCGGCGAGCCAGTCAAGAATCCTCACGGCCGCTACGGTCTGGGGTTCGAATCCTTCTCGGGCATGGATGTTTGTGTCGTATTTGGTATAAGCTAGTTCATAAGTAGTTTCTAAGTTTAGGGACTGATGACCCCGCAGTTGGGTCCCTAAAGCTTAACAAACATTTGAGCACATTAATGATAAATCTGAAGCATTGAATGAAAATTTGTGATGCGACCGGAAATCGAACCCGGACCTTCATGCTTACTAGGCAGAAGTCTTACCGCAAGACCATCGCATCACATGCGATTAAGGAGTCTCGGAATGAACACAATTTCAACTTGGTGCGAAAATTGGCAATTGACACTAAATAAAGAGAAGTGTGAAGTAATACACATGACCACGAAAAGAAATCCGCTGAACTTCAATTACACGATAAATCAGTCAAATCTTAAGGTCGTAAATTCTACCAAATACCTAGGAGTTATAATTACGAACAACTTTGACTGGAGAGAACACACAGAAAATATTGTGGGGAAGGCGAACCAAAGGTTACGTTTCATTGGCAGAACACTTCGAAGATGCACCAGCTCCACCAAAGAGACTGCCTACATCACACTTGTGCGTCCTGGAGTATTGTTGCCCCTTGTGGGACCCTCACCAGGTGGGACAGCCGGAAGACATTGAGAAGGTTCAGAGAAGGGAAACTCGTTTTGTTTTATCACGTTACGGGGGGAAAGCGTCACGGAAATGTTTCACGAATTGGGGTGGAAATAATTAAAACAAAGACGTTATTCACTGCGGCGTGATGATCTGTTTGCGAAGTTTCAATCACCAACTTTTACTTATGAATGTGAAAATATTTTGCTAGCACCCACCTACTTAGGGAGACATGACCATCCCAATAAAATAAGAGAAATCAGATCGAAAACGGAAGGATTCAGGTGTTCTTTCTTCCCGCGCGCTATTAGAGAATGGAACGGCAGGGAAAAGTTATGAAAGTGGTTAATGAACCCTCTGCCAGGCACTTAAATGTGATTTGCAGAGTATCTATGTAGATGTAGATGTAGATGAATAGTCTAAGTACGACTTCCCTCCACGTCACAAACTTTAATTCAGCTTCTGTGTTCCATAGAACATTGCCACTACTGCCAAGGCTCTCCATGCAGCGGAATAGCACCGCGGCAATGGACATATTAGAACACAGAAGCTGAATTAAAGTTTGTGACGTGAAGGAAATCGTTCTTACACTATTTCTAGATGCCTTAAACGCTAGTTAAGCGGTGGTCTAGCGGTAAGACGTCTGCTTAGTAAGCATGGAGATCCGGGCTCGATTCCCGGTCGCATCACAAATTTTAATTCATTGCTTCAGATTTATCATTATGTGTTTGACATATTCGAGACGAAAATCCGTCTCAGGGATTGAATATTTATATTTGAGCATTTGAATTTAAGGTTTCAAAACCCGCCCGTCTGTTATACAAATTCTAGGCATCTCTGAAGGCAGTAGACACTACACAACTGCTGTGCTTGTTTTCCGTTTTATGTGTGTACAATACTTGATCTCCGGTCGCATTGTACTGCCAGCTACGAAACATCGCAGTTCGTTACGCGGCCACTGTGGTGCGTCGAGTTGTTCCCTGTTCCATATGTGTGAGGAATAGAACGTTGCGAGTGGGGGTTTCCGATTACGAGTGATGAAATACTGACTGTACTATCATAGCAGCGAGCAATTGGGGTCACACGTGCCATTATAGATATTCAAGGGGCACTGGGTAGCGTCCTGTGAATCACGATTTGGATACCATTTCGTTCCTCCTATTACAGTGGTAACTGTAGCGAATCGAAAGAAATACTTCATACGTATAGATCGATGCATTTATACGCGATGACAGCGTAAGGTTCATCTACATCACTGCAGATGCTGCAATAACGTATCTCGTACGGGTATCCGCAATGGCGCGTATAAGAGGCCGTGGTCGAAGGGACTGTTACGTCCTTGCAGAGCCGCAGTGCAGCTGAAGTCGTTTCTTTTCTTGCTCATTCTTCTTTGTTTCTCTTCTTAACAAAATATTAACAAATGCTTCAGACAATAGGTACGCATTTAGGCAAAAAATCATCCTTGTGCCAACAACTGTACAGTATTTTTTATTTATCGCAGATATTAATTTGTAGGAGAGGCACTGAATTAAAATTTGTGCCATGGCCGGGACTCGAACCCGGGATCTCCTTGTTACGAGGCAGGCCGTATACCAATTTTGGCTCACTTTAGGGCACGGTAGTAACACTAAAAGTGCGTCTTTGTGATCGTCTTTTGACAGCTCGAAATCTAAATGAAAATAACGGCATAACCATTTATCCGACACGAAAATTGAATAACCGAATTTCTAGAGGAGAAAATTCTCTACAACTTTTCTCTCATATTTTTTTCATATCTCGTGTCGTTTCAGAGATATGTGCAAAAATAAGGGCGATTTTGGGATGTCTGTCTGTCTGTCTGTCTGTCCGTAACGTGTTCCCAGCTTTTAAGATGAACCTTCAACACATCAACACCAAATTTTACAGACATAATTGTAGGTCGCGAGAGACGAGAACCTCCCTTTTTCAAATTTTTCGGACAAAAAAACGCTAGTAATATAAAAAAGCCGTTTGTAATATAATTGTAATTGCAAACGAACCGTTCATCCTACACGAAAATTGAATAACCTAATTGGTAAAGGGGAAATTCTCTACAATATCGTTCTATTATATTTTTTTCATATCTTGCATCGTTGCAGAGATATTTGCAGAAATAACGGCGATTTGACGATGTCTGTCTGTCTGTCTGTAACGTGTTTCCACTTTTTAGGTCGAATCGTTCAACCGATTGGCACCAAATTTTACAGACATAATTATTGGCTACCAGAGACCAGAACCTCGCTTTTTGAAATATTTCTGACAAGAAATACGTCAGTAATACCCCAAAAAATGCCGTTTGTAATGTAATTTTAATTGTAAATAAGCCGTTCATCTGAAGCAAAAATTGAATAAACTTAGCTCCCTTATGTTTTTTTCATATCTCGTATCGTTGGAGAGATATTTGCAACAATAACGGTGTTTTGACACCCTCTATTGAATTAACGGAAACCAGCCGTTCGCAGATGTCACGTGACATTCCTCGCCCAGAACTCTCTCTGGCATACGCCATCTTGCGTTGCGTATTTGATGATTTTCTTATTGTAACTTAAACGTTGTCATTTCAAAGCAATGGGACACCGAAGAATTAACACAAACACGTCGTTCTTCGTACGATAAATGGTTATCTAGTGTCTACAAATGCCATATTAGCATCAGTTAACAACGGTTATCAATAGTATGAGGTTAATGAACGAAACTGCTAACTGTAGCGTAGTAGGCAATGCGTTGGACTGTGACGCTGGAGGTCAGTGGCTCGAAACCCGCCAGTACCTAAAAAATATTTTATTATTTTGGTCCAAAGTGTTTGCAAAACTTATAAAACTACAAACCTAAAGTGGGTCTTAAAACATGTCAGTGCGATTTTTTTTCTGTCATTTCGTTTTGCTCGATGGGTAGTTCTGTTCCTTGCGGACGCTGATAATGTTTGTTCGTTACTGTTCGACGAGTTCTTCGTTCAGCTTTTTTCATTACAAGGGCGCTGAGCCACGGCGCCCGGCAACTACTAGGCCACCATTACTTCATGCCGGCCGCGATGGCCGAGGGGACTGAGGCGCTCCAGTCACCGCCTTCACGGCCACTACGGTCGGGGTTTCGAATCCCCCCTCGGGCATGGATATTTGTGCCGTCCTTAGTATAAGGTAGTTGATAAGTAGCTTGTAAGTTTAGAGACTGATGACCCCGTAGTTAAGTTCCATAAGCTTAACAAACATTTGAACATTACTTCATGGATTGGTGACTCCTCCGGCTTTCTTAAGGCACGTATTACTCCGCAAGACAACAATTCTGCCTCATGTCCCCTTATGGATTTCCGGAAGGCTTTTGATACTGTACCCCACAAGCGGCTTCTAATGAAATTGCGTGCTTATGGAATATCTTCCCAATTGTGCGATTGGATTCACGATTTCCTATCAGAAAGGACACAGTTCGTTGTAATTGACGGTAAGTCATCCAGTAAAACTGAAGTGATATCTGGCGTTCCACAGGGAAACGTTATAGGTCCCCTATTCTTCCTCGTGTTTATAAACGATTTAGGAGACAATCTGAATAGCTCCCTTAGATTGTTCGCGGATGATACTGTCGTTTATCGGTTAGTAAAGTCAACAGAGGATCAAAAGCAATTGCAAAGCGATTTAGACAAAATTTCTGCATGGTGCGAAAATTGGCAATTGCCACTAAATAAAGAAAAGTGTGAAGTAATACACATTACCACTAAAAGAAATCCGCTAAACTTCAATTACGCGATAAATCAGTCAAACCTTACGGTCGTAAATTCTACCATATACCTAGGGTTACAATTACGAACAACTTTGGCTGGAGAGAACACAGAAAATATTGTGGGGAAGGCGAATCAAAGGTTACGTTTCATTGGCAGAACGCTTCGAAGATGCTCCAGCTCCACCAAAGAGACTGCCTACATCACACTTGTGCGTCCTCTCCTGTTGCCCCTTGTGGGACCCTCACCAGGTCGGACTGACGGAAGATATTGAGAAGGTTCAGAGAAGGGCAGCTCGTTTTGTTTTATGACGTTACGGGGGGGGGGGGGGGGGAGGAAGCGTCACGGAAATGTTGCACGAATTGGGGTGGAAATCATTAAAAGAAAGACGTTATTCATTGCGGCGTGATCTGTTTGCGAAGTTTCAATCACCGAGTTTTACTTATGAATGTGAAAATATTTTGCTAGCACCCACCTACTTATGGAGACATGACTATCCCAAAAAGATAAGAGAAATCAGATCGAAAACGGAACGATTTAGGTGTTCTTTCTTCCCGCGCGCTATTAGAGAATGGAACGCTAGAGAAAAGTTATGAAAGTGGTTAATGAACCCTCTGCCAGGCACTTAAATGTGATTTGCCGAGTACCTATGTAGATATGTAAATACATATTGCAACGTATCCCGAATAAATTAAATAAATAAAATTTTATAGTAGAAAGTTGAAAGGTATCTGGAATAGATTAATGTTTAATGGAAATTTATCAGCGTTACGTACTTGCAAAACTGCCTAGAAAGCAGGAGACCTGGGTTGGAATCCCAGCTGGGTACACATTTTAATGCTTTGCCCATTCTCAGTTGATGTCATATATTCTGTGAGCCGGCCGCGGTGGCCGAGGTGACTGAGGCGCTCTAGTCATGGTCTGCACGGCCACTATGGGCGGGGGTTCGAATCCCCCCTCGGGCATGGATATTTGTGCCGTCCTTAGTCTTAGCTAGTTCATAAGTAGTTTGTAAGCTTAGAGACTGATGACCCCGTAGTCAATTTCCATAAGTTTTACAAGCATTTGAACATATTCTGTGAATATGAAATTGCACCGGAGTTTGGGTTGGTACTTTGTCGATATACAATATTTGGCACCGATCTGTGTGACATCTGCAGGTTTGGGTATTAGCGGTGTATTTAAGTTTGTGTGTGTGTGTGTGAGAGAGAGAGAGAGAGAGAGAGAGAGAGAGAGAGAGAGAGAGAGAGAGAGAGAGAGAGAGAGAGAGAAGGAAGGAAGGAAGAGCGAGTCCTTTTTTCGGCTGAGACTAGTACCTGACGGGAACATTCTGCAGAGTTCCTCAGGAATGCAACCGGAACCCTGAGGAACGGGTGGCGAGCGGAGTAGGGGCAGAAGGGTAGCACGAGGGGGGGGGGGTGGGAGACTGCTGGAGATTCCAGCCCTGTGTCCAGCTGGAATGCCTCGCCTTCCAGGAACGCCGCACCCTCGAGCCTCGGATACCTGGCGCTGCCGTCGATACAGCCGCGGAGATATGCTAGCGGTGACTTAGAGCAGGGGCAATCGCATTACCACTGTGCGTACTTGACCACGAATTACTATCAGATCTACTATCGTGGGGACATCAGTGACCCCAAAATTGTTTATTATTTCGATTTACTTTGATCAAATTTTTATTGTAACTATTTTACTAAAATTTAAAAAAAAGTTTTAATATTTGTTAAGCTTATGGGACAACTGCGGGGTCATCAGTCCCTAAACTTACGAACTACTTTATATTAAAGACAGCACAAACATCGATGCCTGACGGGGATGGGGAACGGCGTCGCGCATCGGAGCGTAGCACTTCATGCATTCGGCCACTCCACCGTGGCTATACAAATTTATTTCAACCTCTGTACAACTGATGTGATCAAAAAATGACGTATAAAAAAGCTATACAATAGTCTAAAACTTGTTTGTTTTAATGTCTACATTTTTTTTCAATTCTCCAACATATCTAGTCACTGGTCTCTCAGTTTCAGTGTCTGTCACGTTTAACCAGGAAATCTCTAGAACTGGTTGACAGGTTCGCTCTAGCTCTCGACAACCACCAATGAGAGATGTAGACACGTTTCTACTACAGAACTTTGACTTCATGACACAATTGCGTACACAGTGGAATGATTTTGCTGAACCAAACCTTGTATGTGCGTTCACTGGAGCAAATCTATCCTCAGATTCAGAGCTACCCAGAAAGGACTGGGGAAAAGTGCACAGAGTCCGGACAAGCAACGGAAGATGTGCTGACACCTTATATACACGAGGTTACAAAAAGGTACGGCCAAACTTTGAGGAAACATTCCTCACACACAAAGGAAGAAAATTTGTTATGTGGACATGTGTCCGGAAACGCTTAATTTCCATGTTCGAGCTCATTTTATTACTTCTCTTGAAATCACATTAATCATGGAATGGAAACACACAGAAACAGAACGTACCAGCGTGACGTCAAACACTTCGTTACAGGAAATGTTCAAAATGTCCTCAGTTAGATAGGATACATGCATCCATTGTGCCATTATTCAGATACTAGGCAGTTACGGCCTCCTGAGAGTACAGCTTTTAACCATTCGCGCGCTCGGGTTGTTCCTCACTCGGCTCGCTTCAGTGCGGAAGCTTAATGTCCGAACGCGAAGTGCTGTGCAATGAAGGGACAATAGTGAGTCACCCGAAATGTGCAATTTGAAGAGCTACGGAAGTGGAGGAGGAAATAATATTACAAAATGAAACATATGTACTGTCACTCTTTCAAGTTTATTCCACTTCAATAGCGACAGCTTTACATATAACAAAATGATGTGGATAAAAGGTATTGAAAATTCAAATACGGTACACTGCTTGTTGAAAAACCGTCTCATTCGTTTCCAATGCAGTTGTGACGCGCTGTATAAAACGCAAGCGGCTCGTTGCATATATTTTTCTATTACGGAGACGGAGATTTAAAATCATCATATCAAATTTCACCATCACTGGCGACCTCAATTCCACTCCCAAGCTCCGTTGAAGCAATGAAAGTGCTCGACGAATCTGACGGTGGTGAAATGGCAGCGTCGTTATCGTCGACGTCATCCTCTTGTACATCTGCACCGAACGTCAACCCGCTATTTTCTTCTATACCCAGCACGTGTTAATCAGTGCACTTGTCTATGATATCGACAACGCAGTTGATATATATAAGGAAAGGCATAAAGAAAGCGCCATGTATATTTTTTTACCGTGTATAGTTTGTCTTTAACTGCAAATGATTACGCTCACCTGTGACGACTTTAAAGTGCACTAATTCTTTGACATTTAATTGTTGTAGATTACTCATCTTTCCATGACGCTCCATGACGTGTCGCACGACAGCCTGTGGGATAACTGACATCGTGAACACAAACCTGTTACCAGACTCTGCTCACAGTGCTAATCGTTCGGGCATTAAGCGACCGCAGTGAAGCGGACCGAGTTAGGAACAACCCGAGCGCGCGAATGTTTAAAAGCTGTAGCTGGAAAAGGCCGAACTGCGTAGTATCTCAATAATGGCCCACATTTTCACGTGATATCCGTTTCTGGAATTGATATCTAGCTCCTGCATTGTTTTTATCAAGAAAATACGAGGTCGAGTTGAAAAAGATGTTCCCTTGTGAGGGTATTTCCCCTGTCTCATACATTTTGCATTCCAGGTGGAACGATTTGTTCATTTACTGGTATTTACGCAAAATTAATTGCAGTTGCTTCCTGATCCCCATAACTAGGCTTAATGTTCTTTCTACTTTCCGTATGCGTAGACTTCAGTTATAAGAGGAAGTAACTTGCGTGAATGAATTTGCCGTAAAAGAGACGGAAAATTTTCGCTGTTAGTAGCACAGCTTGTGCGATAGTAAGTGCGCAGGGCGGGTGTCTGTTGTATGGTAATTCGCGGCACGCGTGTGAGGCGCCACGCTTTGTTCCTAGTAGGGGGCAGGGAGAGGGAGGACTCGGTATCAATTGCGGCCGGGGCAGAGCGAGCCAGAGCGCATGCGCGGGTCGTTGGCCACGTCCACTGCGCGCGCCTGGGGGGTAGGCAGCCCACACGGCGTGGCTGCGCCGCGGGCGAGCCTACACGCGACTGCCGCGGGGCGCCGCCAAGCCGATCTCCGCGAGTGACAGCTTCCCACTGCCGACTGCCCGAAAACATATTTACAGTACTGATACGGCACGTGAGTTCATTTGGTAGCTTAGACTATAAGAGGAGGCAGGTGATATATAAATGTTTTTGACATCTCGTTTAATCAACATCGGGTGACCGAGCGTTACTCGGTAAATTTTTCTGTAAAACAATGGTACATAGTGTTACTACTAAGTTTTTGAGGTTATATTTTCTCATCCCGAAAAACACGATGTTTGTACCTATATTTCACCCTGCAGCCAAAACTACACATCGCAAACGAATAGAGTTTGTATTTAAAATAAATTGATTTCCAATCCATGGTGTACAGCAGCAATCAGAATAAATATTCCTTCAAACATCCCAGAAAAATAGAAACACCGCAATAACAACTTACGGTATCACACCATGGAGAGCGCATTGTAAGCTTTGTTTACCATTTATACTGTCTTCTTAACATAAAATAAGCCCATGTACCATTATAACCGTTTAATTCCGCCTTGTAATTTTGTGTAAATTCTGCCACGCAGATAATCTGAAGATGCCCTGCTAAAGGGCGAAACGCGTCATTATATAATAAAAAAAATTGCAATCAAGACGGTTTGAAGGAATAAGTATTTATATTTGGTAGCAGGTATCAGTCTCCCATAGTGCACTATGGTGGTAGAGGGCTGCTAACGCTAAGTGGGTGGAACATGTGGGAAATTTGCCAACTAATATAGAATTCTACGTGTGAGTGTCAATATTTTGCTCTTCAGCAGAAACTACGCCATGGAGACGAACGATATCTCTGTGTTGTGGTACAAAGTCTCCCGTTGTACACCATAGCAGTTCCGTGTCGATAGCTATAAGAGGTTGGAAGATATAGCGGTTGAAGGACGTCAGCTTATATAAAATTCGGACGAAGACCAGCGATGACTTTTGACGCTGTAATAGCAGAAAGATTATATACAGCGAAACGTGATGTACATTCATCAGTTGCTTTTCTACAATAATCATACGAATAAAGAAAAAATGTGCATATTGCAGTTTGAAAAGTAAAACTACCAAAGCATAAGAAAGAAATTTCGCGTTCTCAATCCGTTTCTAAAAGACACAAAACGGCGATGAAAAGTGAATCTACGGACGACAGAAACTTGAAATTTATAGCCGTTTTTTATCTTACACTGTAGGCATCAGCGATTTTTCGATGTTCCCATCCCTAAGAGGGTGAAATAGCGGATGAATTTTTTTTAAAAAAGAAATACTTTCCTTTTCAGTTAATTTTGAAGCAAGAAATACAAAACTTCGGATTTAGATTTTTAATTGGAATTTTGAAAACACGTGTTTCGATAGTTTTGGAAAATCAACCATTAAACGTGTGAAATAAGGGAAAATATTTTAGGGTTGCTACTAACACTATTTTGATGCTAGAAACGCCAAAATTTGGATTTGTAATCACGGTTTGAATTTTTTTTTAAATGTGTTTCGGGATGTTTTGAATTCTGTCATAATGGTGCAATAGGGGTGGCAAGTTGTATCAAAGTACTTGATTAGAGAAGCGCTTTAAAAGCTAATTCTATCTTCAAAAAATCAATGTAAATACAAAATTTCACTGAAATCGTTAGAGTCTTTTCCGAGACAGATTATATACATACTAGCTGAAAACCCGGCGTTGCCCGGGTATTTATTTATTTATTCCTGCCATTTTTCAGGTATATTAGTCATTTGTAGAAGGGCTGAATGTCTGTAAAATCTCTTGGGAAAACAATTAGTTGTAAAGAAGTAATGCAGTAGATTAAAACATGATGTGTGATAGTGCCGTTTTCCAGGAACGTTACTGTTTATGTTCTCATATTTCATGAACTAGGTGTCGTACTGTGATACAATTTAGAAGATGCATTCGACTATATACGCATATACTGTCTGTAAAATTTCTTGCGGCTACAATTTGTAGTGTAGAAATTATAAATTGTAACGTCATACTGAATGTCGAAGTTTTACTCCATAAATAGCTAAAAAGTAGTAAGCGAGAAACCTTTTTCCTTTCATCATTTTGCTATAGTTGTCAGCGAGAAAAAGTTTAATGAAGGTTTGAAATCATGTATAAAGTTTGTTGCAAGTCGCTAAGTACTGTCATTCTCATATAGCGTATTTCTAAAGTCTCGGATAATCATGTGGCAGTTTTTTTGCGATTCTTATTGTTTATGACGTAATATCTTTTGAACCATGTGCCATATGTGATTCTTAACCATGCAGCAATTGTTACCTCACGGTAACCAAACTTGGTTGAAATCGGTCCGTTGGTTGAGGAGAAAATGAGCAGCATTGTCGTTAAATGCAGCAGTTTTTCGCGCATCTCATTGTTTATGACGTCATATCTCGTGAACTATCGTACGTGATTCTTACACTTACGGCGACCGTCCTCATGGATTGAAAGTCAAATGTACAAAATTTCATAAAGATTGGAACAAATCTGTTGATTTGTATGCTACACATACACACAAACAGACAAACATACGGACACACTGCTTTATATATAAATATATATAAAAATATGTAGAATAATTGTTTGTTTAAAGAAATCCGTTAAAATTTGTTTACATGATAAATCAATTAAGCGTGAAGGCCTAGGAATTACTATTACTTCAGACTTAAATTGGAAAGAACACGTAGATAATGTCGTGGGAAAGGCGAACGAGAGTCTGAGTTTTATTGGCAGAACCCTTAAAAGATGCAACAGAACTACAAAAGAAACTGCATACACTACGCTTGTCCGTCCATTTTTGGAGTATTGCAGCCCAGTGTGGGATCCTTATCAGGTGGGTTTGACGGAGGACATCGAAAGAGTCTAAAGAAGGGCAGCTCGTTTCGTATTGTCACGATACAGGGGAGACAACGTCACGGAAATGATACAGGATCTGGGATGGAAATCATTACAACAACGGCGCTTATCGCTGCGGCGTAGGCTACTTACGAAACTACAATCGCCGACATTCTCCTCCGAATGCGAAAATATATTATTGACTCCCACTTACATAGGTAGAAATGATGATCAGAATAAAATACGAGAAATCAGAGCCCGAACGGAGGGATTCAGGTGTTCATTCTTCCCGCGCGCTATTCGAGAATGGAATGGGAGGTAAAATAGTATAACGGTGGTTCGATGAACCCTCTGCCAGGCACATAAATTTGATTTCCAGAGTATCGCATGTAGATGTAGATGTAAGATTTGATTAATACTTTCTGGAAACTATGCAAGCATCTACCAGTGGGTCACGGTGCGACGCCGTATATGAGTTAAACACTGTGTAATGATTGAAGAACAAATAGTATACATTAGAGGCATGTTGCATAGTGAATTTCTCAAGAATCAGTTTTGGGACCATTACCATACGCGGTTTATTTAAATGACCAACAAAGCTAGCAACTCTTCGCAAGTCTAATATGTATTGTTACTGATGTGAACCTTATCTCTTCTGTTCATCTCCCCTCTCTATTTATGTATTTCCTCCACCATCTTCATCGATTTCCTCTTCTTCCCCTCTCAAGGCCTGTCGATCATCTTCACTCACTGCACATTTCTTGTCTCACACACTACCCTTCTTCTCCATCTTCTGTGTGTCTATATTCTCCCTACCTTTCCTTATATCAATTTCATTCTCCCTTCTCTGTCGATCTCCTCGTCCCTCTTTCTCTGATCTTCTTGATTGATATTGCAAACTGAACATTGATGAGAAAATACGTCAAAATTAAAAGATCAATCGGATGATATCATTAGTACACGGGGTATTAGAGACCTTTAGAGCTGCTGCATTTGTGCGGATAGTAGCTTCTATAGCCATATTTCGTTTGTTTTTAATCTATAAAGTGAACCATAAACAAAAGTCTGCTCCTACATCCCCTTGTTTCTCCTTCTTCGTTCCTTCTGATATAAACAATGGTACGTGAGATTGAGAGTAACATTTACTACATTATATATTTATTCGAGTCTTTGTCTTTCCTTGTTCTGTTAAAGTCAATTACATGTTATTCTTGTTTTTCTTTACTTCTATTTCATCAAGAAAGTGCACTCTGACAGCCAACGCGGATCTTTTTCGGATCTTTCTCGCGAGTTAGACATACTGTTACCACGCTTATTCTTTCTTCTTTTTTTGTCATCACGTGATGTTAGTTTACGTTAATTATATGCTGTCTCGTATTAAAGGTTTTTTTCTCGATTTCTGTATGACGATAAATATTTAAAACGAGTCTCCTACTTCACTTCACAAACTACATAATTAATTACTGGCACGGTATTGCTCAAAGCGGAGGCTTGCCTGGACAGGGCATATGCCTCCAAAAATGTACCAGAATGTCAAAATAAATATTAAATGTTGTTACATAATAATTTCGGTCATGTCATGAGTAAAACATTTTATAATTAGACTGCATCCTCCTGTCCTCCATCTCCACACTCCACATCATCTCCCCCTCTTCTGAATGACGCCTTCCTATCAGCTGTTACAGCTCTCCCCTTCTTCCTACTCCTATTAGGGCCCCCTCACCCCGTCCTACCTTCCCCATCCCTTATCTGGTCCTTCCGGTCTCCCCCCCCCCCTATCCTTTCCCATACGTGTCCATGTTTCGCATGTATTATCTCTAGGCTGAAGAGCGGCACTTAGTCCCGCTGTCGGCCCGCCTGTACCCTTAATTGGAATAAAAAGAAAAAAAAATGGACTTTGCTCAGTTCCGAGTGATTGTGCAGCAATCCCATGTGCACATGGCGGCTAGTTCTTCACAGGCAGCAAAGGACACGAGAAGCTACGTTCAGCCAAAGCACTTAGAGGGAACTGTGCTGTAATGCAGACGCACTCATTTCCCCTTTATTCCTGGATTGTGATGGAAATTAATGCAGGGTAAATCTTACCGCGCCACTTCTGCAGATATTCGCGCGCTCGTCCAGGCCCTCTCAAGCCTGATGTGTATGCCACCCGTCGTCCTCTACAGCCGAGCAGAGTTGCGTGCAAACGTTTTGTAGGCGCTAGTGTTCCTCCCAGCCATACGTGATTGGTAACACCACATTAGCTGATTTCAAAGGGGCTTGTAACGTCCCACCTGAAGGCTTAATATTTATATTAGACTCACCATTGGAATGGAAATCTATTATTTTGTTTTTCGTTTTTGCACTAACAAGAGGAGGCCGCCAATTGTGAAATTCAGATTCGATTCATACTGCGCATAATGAAAGCTCATGGCCAGTCGTGTAATTTGGCAAAGCACCAAGATGCACTTCTCAGCTGTTGTCGAGAAAATCGACAGTTAAAAAATGCCGTTGCGGTGAAATACTCTCTACGATTAGTAATATTGTACAGAGTCGTGGCGTAGCGGTAAGCGCTCGGGTTGGTAGTCCGAAGGTCGCCAGATCGAATCTCGCGGCATGCAACTTTTTTTTATTATTTGATTTTTTTGTAAAACAAGATGATAGTTATCATAGAAATATGGAAAGCAGAAAACAACACGGCATTGAGCACATCTGATAAACGATGCGTTTTTACAAGAACAATTGTTTTTTAGAATGAAACTTTCACTCTGCAGCAGAGTGTGCGCTGATATGAAACTTCCTGGCAGATTAAAATTGTGTGCCGGAACAGGGACTCGTACCTGGGACCTTTGCCTTTCGCGGGCAAGCGCACTACTGACTGTGCTATCCCGACACGACTCACGATGCCGCCTCACAACTTTACTTCCGCCAGTACCTCGCCTCCTACTTTCCAAACTTCACAGAAGCTCTCCTACGAAACTTGCAAGACTAGCACTCCTGGAAGAAAGGATATGGTGGAGACATGGCTTAGCCACAGCCTAAGGGATGTTTCCAGAATGAAACTTTCACTCTGCAGCGGAGTATGCGCTGATATGAAACTTCCTGGCAGATTAAAATTGTGTGCCGGAACCGGGACACGAACCTGGGACCTTTGCCTTTCGCGGGCAAGCGCACTACAGACTGTACTATCCCGACACGACTCACGATGCCGCCTCACAACTTTACTTCCGCCAGTACCTCGCCTCCTACTTTCTAAACTTCACAGAAGCTCTCCTACGAAACTTGCAAGACTAGCACTCCTGGAAGAAAGGATATGGTGGAGACATGGCTTAGCCACAGCCTAAGGGATGTTTCCAGAATGAAACTTTCACTCTGCAGCGGAGTATGCGCTGATATGAAACTTCCTGGCAGATTAAAATTGTGTGCCGGAACCGGGACACGAACCTGGGACCTTTGCCTTTCGCGGGCAAGCGCACTACAGACTGTGCTATCCCGACACGACTCACGATGCCGCCTCACAACTTTACTTCCGCCAGTACCTCGCCTCCTACTTTCATATCAGCGCACACTCCGCTGCAGAGTGAAAGTTTCATTCTGGAGACATCCCTTAGGCTGTGGCTAAGCCAAGTCTCCACCATATCCTTTCTTCCAGGAGTGCTAGTCTTGCAAGTTTCGCAGGAGAACTGTGAAGTTTGGAAAGTAGGAGGCGAGGTACTGGCGGAAGTAAAGTTGTGAGGTGGCATCGTGAGTCGTGTCGGGATAGCACAGTCTACCGGTAGTGCGCTTGCCCGTGAAAGGCAAAGGTCCCAGGTTCGAGCCCCGGATCCGGCACACAATTTTAATCTGCCAGAAAGTTTCATACATACACACAGTTACAATATACACCAGGTCAGGAAACATCACAGGCTAGAGTGGCAGTATATGAAATATTAGTCTGTTTCCTCATTTAGACATCTGTTAAGATTATAGACTTAGTCCAAATAAAGACAGAAAAGTGTTTTGGAGAAGCGACGGGAAGACAGGGCTGAAACCAATTTAGTTTCAAATTGTTCCGAGGTGCAAGATTACTTCAGGCTTTAGAAAGTATGTAGGATAGAGTGACTTCGGTACATGTTGGGATGTACTGAAACGTTCGCAAAAGACAGCGTCATAAACGTTTCGTTACAGAATATTGTAGAACTATAAAATGTTTACCGATCCATGTGATGACTCATACGGCAACCAGCAAAATTTCATTTTGAAATAAGTCACCTTCGTTGCATTTTATTAATAACCATTACATAACTTCGAACATAGACAGTCAAAAGCAGCAACTGTATCAGCCTAATTTACTGTGAAGAAACTGAATTATCGAAAGTTGAACTTAATTTACCTTTCGAACACCTCTATGGGCGTCTCCATCAATACTAGAACATGAGACATTTACACATGTAGCTAATTGTGCTCATGTTCTACAAAGTTAGTTATAAACATACTAGGTAGTTAAGAAACACCTGTCTGAACACTTAAATGTAGTGTCCGGCCGCTTTTCGTGGTCAAAGTGGCATCAGATTAAGAGGAGTTTCGCCCCAATAGCATGGCTTCATCAAATTATTAGTGTGAAAAGTGTTAACACAAAAATTACTCCAGGGTCAAAACATTGTGTTATATTTGTCATGCAAATAATCTGATGACGTTGAAGTTTTCTTTTGAAAGAGGAATTGTCCGTAAAGTGACTCGAACACACCTAATTGTTCCAGCCTCTTCCACACATCCAACCTCTAACAAAAATGCTTTCTTTTCCTCAACAATCCGCAGAGCTCTATCTGTTCCTCTTTCTAGCCCTATCTGTTCCACTTCGTAAAGAAAACTTCAACAGAGAAATTACCCTCATCAGAACTGTAGCTGTCAATAATGGTTAAGAAGCTCCATTGATCGACGAAATCCTCGACAAAAATTGCAAAAGACGCACTACTTTGGGCTCTCTCACGAGTACACCAGAAGAAACTAAAACGTTCTTTACGATTATGTTTCTAGGTTCTGTGTCATATCGTGTTCGAAAATTACTTCGGAACAAATGCGATTCGCCTTTTCCACAAATAATAATTCGAGAAAAAAATGTTATCTATATTTTCAAGCCAATTACTGACCATTTGCAAAATTCTGGTGTTTATAAACTTTCCTATGCTACATGTCATGCCTACGACATTGGACAAACAGGACGATTTTTATCAGTTCGTTGTGAAGAACACTTTTTGAGGAAGAATGGTTCCTGTCCCCCTAATTCTTCTTTATCAGACCATTTACTAATCATAGGGCATTTTCCCGATATCATTGAAAACCTAGAGATTTTGCACATAGAAACGAAGGGCCGGAAGCTGCATATTTGGCAGAAACTACAAATTTTGAAACATTCGTCCTTGAATGACAGACTTTCTTAATGAACAGTTACAGCTTAGTCGTAAAAGTTTCTTTTTAGTTGTTTGTTGATTGCAAAAACGGGAGGACGGCAACATCAAGGTAGCGCTCTCAAGAACAAAATCGTAAAGGATACTTATGGAAGCAAACAAATGATTACTTTTTGCGTATTTTTTATTGTGGTAGTCATGCTGAGGCTCTGACATTTCGTAGTATCTGATATTTTTGTTGTGAACCTAAAGATATCTTCCTAGAAGGTGTTCAGGACTGGTAGCTATACAGTACTCTCGTTAATTCGATGTGAACGGCCGGGATCACATCGAACTATCGAAATTTATGCGTAAAAAAGATGAAAATCGACCTTCAAAAGAAAACGCGTGTAAGAAAGTATGACTTTTTTAAAACAATGTTTTTAAATAGTCAGTTACATTGGCAGCCTTAGGTTTTGAAGTCTTTTCAGTATTTACTTCACGTTATAGGCCTAATGGTGGAATCTGTGAAGATGGAATATACCTGCAGTTGTTTTCTGTCTTCCTTACAACTGTGATCACCAATTACAATATCCCCTTAATTACTTTTTTATTTTTACTTATTTTTTTCCCTTTTTCCTAACTTCATTATTTTTTCCCTTTTTCCTAACTTCATTATTTTTTTCCCTTTTTCCTAACTTCATTATTTTTTCCCTTTTTCCTAACTTTATTATTTTCTCCCTTTTTCCTTTTTTCCCCTTTTTCCTAACTTTATTCTTTTTCCTCTTTTTTTTCCTGACTTTCCTCTTTCCCTTTTTTTCTAACTTTATTTGTCCTTTTTCATATTTTTATTGTTCCTTATTATTCTTATAATTTCAAGTCCCCCCACTCCCTCCTTACACTCCTCTACACCTCCTTTTCATCGTTTCGCGCCTCTTCCCTTCACTGTATTCATCGCCACAATTGAAATTCGCGCCTTTAAAATCCCTCATGCAATGTGGAACTTTCCATCCCCACCTTTACCCAGCATCCTTCGCCCTCAACTCCCCACACACTCGCTGTCTATTTGCTTTTATCGCTGGAGTGGCCGTACATGTTACTTGTGTGTGTTTAATTGACTGACTGATTGCGTGAATGTATGAGTTTATTTTTCTGACAAAGGCCATGGCCGAAAATGAAAGTTATGTGAATGTGATTATCTATTTTCCTGTCTGTCAGCAACTCAGCGAGCCTCTTTACGGTGAGTTGTTACCTATCCTCCATTATTGATATTCCTTTAGTTTTTCCTTTTCAGGTAGAAAATATCACAATGAGGAGAAAAGAATCCAATTTGGAAGTACTTTAATAAAAGTGCCGTCGATTTGTCTCATCCTGTCCGCCTTCCATCTACTACGGAGTCCTGATTAGGCTTACACACACTCTTGAAAAATGTGGAAAAATTAGTGATTTGTGGTGTAATGCAAATATACAGAAATTTTAACATAATAACGCAATTTTCGGTTTCGCCCAAATGTAGAAGAGGAGCTGAATATTTGGCCACAAATCGTGAAACAGAAATAGTGAAAGCGCGCCGTGGAAGCAGCCACAGCTGCTCCTGTCTATAGCGGCTAAGCCGGACGCTGTTTGCCGGCGTGGGGCGCCGATGCTCCGGCTATCGACGGGCCGCGATCCGCAGACAAAACATGTCGGCCGCCACGATCTGCTTGCGCAGTCGGCCCTGGATTATCATCTGGTACTGTCAGCAGATAATGTCCGACAGTGTTTGCGTGTGGCACGGGCAGGCAAGCGCAGCCAAGCGGGTGTATTGACCGCACTGGAGTTATCGCGTGTGGTACACAGCCGAACGGCGTTTGCGTGCGTTTGTAGCAGCGAATGCCGGTAATGATAATAAACCCTCTCACCGCTCCTCTTCAACATAGTGCTCGAGAAAGTCATCAAGGATTGGGAGAAGGAGCTGAAAACACAAGGGCACTGGCAGTCAGTGCGACTTGGGCGACCGAAGGACAAGCTAGAGGTTGGCTGTCTAGCCCTCGCGGATGATCTGGCACTACTCACGGATAAAGAAACTACAGCAATCAGACACATACAAATACTCAAAGAGTGCGCGGAAAAAGTAGGGTTACAAACCTCCTTTCAAAAAACTGAGTTCTTCTGCACGAAGCTAAACATATCGAATTTGAACACAAGTATGGCAATATTAACAGGGTTGCACACTAAGTTCCTAGGTGAAGTGATCGAACCTACAGGAAAAAATTGCGTAGAATACCAGAGTATTGTAAATGAAGAGAGCTTTATACAAATCGAAGGATATCTATAATAAGAAATTTCTTTCCACCTTCACCAAAATTCGTCACTACAACACCCTAATCAAACCAGATGTGCTATATGCCAGTAGACACTGATGCTAAACACAAAGACCGACCTTGAGAACATCCTCACACAGGAAAGAAAAATCATTAGGAAAATTATTGGCCCAAAAATTACAGACGAAGGCTATAGACTTCACTCCAGCGATACGACAGAGAAGTTCTCTACATCGTAGCGGACATTAAAAAGAGGCGACTAATATTTTATGGAAACATCAGCAGACTTCCACAGATCAGACTCACCAACAGAATCCTCAGGTACATTCAGGGCCTCAAGAGCACTACACCCTGGATGATACAAGTCAAAACTGAGCTGGAAAGGGCACATATAAATTCAGAAGATAGTATAGACAAAGTCGTTTTTAGACACAAAGTGATGTCAGAGAAAACAGTACCTAAGCCCAACGACCAAAGTGGTCTGAAGATAGTAAGAGAGCCTTTAGTGAAAAAATGAAGGAATACTCGAAGAGCAAATAATCATGAATGTTTCGTGTGGTCTGATAAAAAGCCTGTAACGTGTGTAATAATAATAATAATAATAATAATAATAATAAAAACAAAGAATTTCACAGGTTATCCAACTGATTTAGGTACCGATCAACTACGAACAGCCTTGAAATTCATCATCAGCGTCATCATCATCATCATCATTAACATCGTCATCATCATCATTAACATCGTCATCAACATCGTCATCGTCTTCTTTTTCTTCTTCATATATAAAGCAGAGTGTCCGTGTGTTTGTTTGTGGCATACAAATCTACAGTTTTGTTCCAATCTTTATGAAATTTTGTACACGTGAGCTTCAATCCACGAAGGCGGTCGCCGTAAGTGCAAGAATCACGTACAATACATAGTTCATGATATATGAAGTCATACCGAGGGGACTGAGGCGCGTCAGTCACGGTCTGCATGGCCACTACGGTCAGGGGTTCGAATCCCCCCTCGGGCATGAATATTTGTGCCGTGCTTAGTGTTAGCTAGTTCATAAGTAGTTTGTAAGTTTAGGGACTGATGACCACGTAGTTAAGTCCCATAAACTATACAAACATTTGAACGTTTGAATTATGAAGTCATAAACAATAGGAATCGCAAAAAAAAAAAAAAAAAAAAAAAAAAAAAAAAAAAAAAAAAAAATCTACCACTTCGTGTGATGAGATTTTATTCACACACTGTATGAGAATGGCAGTATTTAGCGACTATCAAGACACATTAAGCAATTAAGCATAATTTCAAACCCTTACTACACTGTTTCTCGCTGAGAACCACAGCAAAATGGTGAAACGAAATAATTTTCCCTTTTACTACTTTTCTGCTGTTTGTTGTTGGTTTTTGGAAGGGACTAAACAGCGACGGTTATCAGTCCCTTGTTCCACTCATAGAGATACAACATTTTGTTAAGCGTTTCTAAGTAAATGCGTTAACAAGTCAAAGTTTAAAACTCACAGGCAAATATAAAGAAAGGTTGCAAGTAAAAACGAAGAAGGGATAAAAGAGCGGAAACAGTAAAAGAGTGTTTTTGCTGGGTGATCACAGAAATATAACGAACACATCCAACCACTCGGGGACACTTTAAAACCACCTACTTAAAAGACTTAGGCAGGTGGAGGACAGAGCAATGACAGACACACACAGACTTTAAATGGACTTGTAAAGTCCACACTCACGCATAACATTTAAAACAGAGTCAACCTTGGAGGTATTGTCAGCTAATGCTAGCTGCAAAGTGTCAGGGAGATTAAAATATCGTCGTGCTGCGGCTAAATTGTGGCATTCAATTAAGATGTGGGCGACTGTCAAAGGCGCACCACATCGACACTGAGGAGGGTCCTCGCGACGCAGGAGGTGACCATGCGTGAGCCAAGTATGGCCTATACGGAGTCGGCAAAGGACAACCGACTCCCTGCGAGAAGGCCTCAGGGACTTCTTCCATGCAGCGGTAGACGGCTTGACAGCACGGAGCTTATTTGGTTCAGTCGAGTCTGTCCATTCAGAATTCCAAACCCCAAGGACCTTGCGGTTCATCTGGGTTTGGAGGTCGGCGACTGGGAGGCCAATATCCAGGGACCACATAGTGGTGGCCTGCTTGGCCAGCTGATCAACGCGTCCATTGCCCGGCATTTCTGCTGTTTCAGGAGTAAAGCTGCGGCATTCGGTATGGCGCTAGAATTTATAATTTCCCCACTACAAATTGTAGCCGCAGAAATTTTATAGACAGTATACACACATACAGCTGAATGTACCTTCGAAATTGTATCACAGTATAAGTTTTTGAAGACATATGAGCACATAAACAGTAACGTTCATAGAAAACTGCCCCATCACGCACTAGGTTTTAATCTATTACTAACAGTACTCGTAGTATTTCCTTTGATTTAGATGCCAGTTTCTTATTTCATTTTGATAAATCTACGATTTTTACCCACACGCTTCTTTCTAATGCTAAGTTGACGATTCCTTGAGTCTCAGAATGTGTCGCAACAACCTATCTTCTCTTAGTCAGGATATGCCACAAACTCCTTTTCTCCCCAATTTTGTAGAGCACCTCCACATAGGTACGTGATCTACCCATCTTCATCATTCGTCTGAAAGACTAATTGTGCAAGACTAATTGTTCGCTAATGACTATTACAATGCGAAAAATATACAAAAATAGATTAGTTACATATTTTTTGAACCTCGTAATAACTGATGCCCTGAAAATATTATTGTAGAAGCTTACATAAAGCAAAAGTGGCACAAACTTTCGTAATTGTCAGAAAAACTACAACATAAGGAGGCGCGCGGTGTATGGAGTACCCTACTACTGTCGTCGGGGAAGGAGAGGGCAAAACAGACTGACACATACCCGAATGACATACTCAGTACCCTAGAGCGCCCACTAACAAGGAGACCACGTGGTTGGCAGTTTTATACGAAATAAATTAATAAAAGAAGGCGGTACACAAAACAGCTCAGGACACGGATTCAAAAGCAACACTCATATATATTCTCTGTGCAAATAAATGTCAAAATCCGTAACTTGATAAAGATCTCGCACGATAACACAATATTATAAGTTACGTGATCTCGTTACAATAATATCGAATAGTACAGCATAACAGAATGTGGTATGTATTATTTCTTTTACATCTGTATAAAACAAGTAGGCAGCATTGTACTAAATGTTATGAAAACTTATGTATTGATGACTTAAGTCGAAATGAGCTTGTAGTGTAACTAATACGAATTAAGAATATACAGTGTTGAAATTATATAATTGTTATTATTAAAATGTCGATGTACGACGTCACTAACACTGTGGGCCCTGCAGATAATAAGTAATTTACACTTTAATTGAAATACTTTTTAAAGAAGATCAGCCTAGATCACATTAAAAACAAGTTGTTTTATTTCATAACTAATTTCAGCAAAGCTTGTTGTGAAACAAACTTGTGTTTAACGTGATCTAGGCTGAGATTGTTTAAGAAGTATATCAATTAAAACAATTCTAAGATCACTCTCTTACCGGCAATATGTCGACTTTTAGTAATTTACACTTTACAAGCAAGGATGAGTGCGTAACACGATCACGTTTCCTTAAATTTGTTTTTCATTTTTTTTCGTAACAAATGTCTGTAAATCTGAGAGACTCAACTACTGCGTAATTTGCAAGCCTTTGTGCACGGCGGTGTTCCCGTCGATATAGATCGAACGTCTTAGTATCGTAGCATAGCAGACAATCAGGTGTCACTTTATGCCGACCAATAAGATTGCGTGTTTCACGCGAAGTAGATTTCACGTAGTATTTACGAGAGTAATTAATGCATTAATTAAACACTTTATGAGCACTAAATAATAGAATTTTAATGTGTTAAACGCTGTTGCGAGTGAAACCTGTTGGTGTACGTTTAATATAGCGCACATTTCATAATGAATATGGAATGTTCGATATAGTGTTTCTGAACCGGAGATTCGGGCGCTATGCGCCATCACGCACTAAAAAAATAATAAAAAAAGCTACTTCTTTAACCTATACCTAACGTTCTTAAGGCTACGCTACAGATCACTTTTTTTAAGTTAGGTTAGGTATAGGTTAAACAAGAATTTTCTTTTTTAGTACGTGAGGGCGCGTAGCGGCCGAATCTCCGGTTCAGAAATACTATATCGAACTATCGTTCGATACTACGACGTTCGATATATATCGACGGGAACACCGCCGTGCACAGAGGCTTGCAAATTACCCAACTACTGTGGTTATCAGTTCCTAGGCTCACAAACTACTTAAACTAACCTAACAACACCACACACACACACACACACACACACACACACACACACACACACACAGAGCCTTGTTCAGAGGAAATCAAGCGGCGATCATTTTGATCCCGCAACGCGTTCCAAAGCTGTAGCTACAGCTTCTTCGGGTTCCTTCGGTAGGGGTCGGCGTTCTTCGTGGGCTGCAGGTGCTACCGTAGTGCTACGTCACTCCCGCGATTTCAGTGACAATCTGACAGCGATTCGCCTGGCTGCGTGGCTCATTCGAATAGCGCGGGGCACACAGGACGAACATCGGGCATCTTCGGAAGTCATCGGGTCGCCTTCGGTTCACCCGCTTAGACTCACCGTACGGCGTGGGACGATACGAACTGTGTTCCTAACAGCTGGGTGTGCAATTAAAAAGGGGCGAGGAGAAAAAACAATGAACCGATCCCACTACTTGGTCTTGGAACGCGAACGCGTGACAATCGACAGACGAGAAATGTTGAAATATGTATCGCTTCCGTGAATTTAAATATTAAAAATAACAAATGTGCGTTAAATCACATTGAAGTAGGTAATACACAATCATCAAATCATAATGGGTCACTGTTACACGGTAATTCTATCCTTACATACCAACTGTTTTAAATTATTTTCTGAAGTATTTTGAAAATTTCCAACTCCTGACAACGCGAATAATAATCCTCAGTTTCATGCAGTGGCGAAACTATGGGGGAATGGGGGGATAGAACCGCCCCCCCCCCTCTCCAGAACCCTAAAAAAACAGCAATCTGGTCAAGGTAAAGATTAGAAACTCGGGGTGTTTTCATTGGATGGGAGTGAATTAATCTTCAACAGGAGTGGTAGATGGTTGTCTGGAAACTGACTAAAATTTTGCTCATCAAGCAAAACTATCCCCCCGCCCCCAAAGGCAAGTCCTAGTTACGCCACTGGTTTCATGTACCAAATAAACTTTTCATGAGACACTAGTAAGGCAGAACTCTGGAAAGAAGGTGTAAATGAAAATGTAAGTTTTGTCAGTAAATGACAACCAAAAAAGCCAATATCTAAACTCAGAAATAAAATCGGAATTAAATACTTTGCAAGAAAGCACATAATGTGTGAATAAATTATTACGTTTCTGTCGATCAGAGTACGTTATTATTCAGGAACGAACTGTATGTGAAATGCAAAACTCATCTAAATATGAGTGTTGGCAAAATTTAATCCACTTATGATGCCTAGCCTACTAGTAAGAGTCACTTCGCATCTTACGTAATATTAAAGTCTGTTGTTACACAGAGAATAAAGTACAAGGATTTCTTTATAAATGCGCGTTAAAATATATTAATGTCGTACATCTTTCGGTGTGGCGTTTGGGAATACTATCTCTTTGACAGCTATGGAAGTTAGGTTCATGAAATTTCGTAAAACACTTCACATATTGAGTCCTGGCCTTGAAATGACAGAACTAATTAGATGGATACAAAAGCGGTACAACGACAATTGTTAACAGAAGGTAGCCCACACATACCGGTAATATATTAGTAATGTAAGCGAGACGAAATATCTGACAAATTTCAACGTTAGAATCAGCTCTACAAATTAGGAGTTGTTCACTGTCACGAAAATGTGAGTGCATAGATTGGTAAAGAAATTCTAATATCGCCATTCATTAAGTAGACTATTCGGAAGGCTTACCTTTCGATGAAACGCCTTTTCTGCCGCAGAAACATCGATCTAGCCGGAGAAACAGGATGGCAGCGCACGCGACCGGGAAGGTTAGTCGTTTCGAACCGCACCCTCCAAACGGAAGCCGGCAACTAGGGCGGGATTTCCCGATACAGCAGAGAACTCGATACAGTATCGAACTGTTCGAACACTCAGATAATAAATGACTGGCGCTGCGTATCTGCCAACGATACGCGGGAAATGTTGAAGTTAGCGGGCTGTCGCTTTGCTCACAACTAATTTCATAGGACGTACAAATATATGTAAAGTAAAAGAAGGGCAACACTATGAACATACTGTATATTTTGTTTGAAACAGTGCATACGTGACGTGTCTGATGTCACTGCAAGATATGATCCATTGATAAACAAAAATCTGCTACTAGAACAGAACTACTGGACCTCATTACTGACGGCTAACATTCAAAGGAAAAAAAAATGACTCCTTCTTAAGTAGAAATTACGTTTACTGTGATTATAAGAGATAGGTTGGAAATGACTATTCCATTTCCTGTTCATACGGCACAGTTACAAAAGAATGTTACCACCTTTTAATAGCTTTGAAAACAAGATTAAAAGAGATGAAATCGGGAAAACATTAGAAATTTAATACCCAGTAACGGAAATAAAATTAACTGATTGCGACCTTTGAGTAGACGGTGCACGAGATGCTGTGTACGTAGTATAAACAGGCGACGCTAGATCGCAGCACTAGAATTTTAAATCGGGATTGCTATCGTTTACTTATAGCCTATATTCGCTACTATTTTTACTTATGACCTGCATCCTAGGAGCCACTATAGTCGAAATTTCACACTTATCAATCCCTATATTATATGAATGACACCCTATGTTAGTTATAAATCGTATACTGCAGGGCACAGGAAAGATTTATGAATATCATCGTTGTAAATCGTAGAGATAGTACCTCCTGACATTGCTAGAAAGCGTCGTGATCGAATGTTCGAACATATCCCGAGGTTTCCCGAACTGTGACGTAAATTGTTCGAACAGTTCGAGTCATGTTGAAACCCAGCTCTAGCGTCAACTGAGGCACGTGGAATGCATGCTCACGTCAAATGACATCACAGCTACCGCCTGGCTAATACGCTCACAACTTAGGGCCCCATTACACTTACAACATGTCTGTGCAGACCAGTGACCTCAATTATTAACACTGGGTACACAACTTTAGTGGTTTGGATCTGTGACAATCGTGACGCTCTATTATGGCTGTGTTGACAGCTCCGTAGGTATAGGTCGTGTTGTTGTTTTGATCCTTGTGTCCTCTGAAAATAAGTTGTGAAAAACTGATTACTTTAATAAATACAGGATGATGAAGTTAGTGTCGCTTATGGTTTTACGGAAGTCAAAGGAAATGAAATAGAGTTCAGAACCATATGTGAGTTATATTTTTCTTCATAACTAGTGTTTCTATCACATTTCAATAAATGAATAAATTACACTGCTATAGACGGTATTTCTAGTGTTCAGTTTTATATTTGCCTTTTGTCTATACTAATTTCCGTTTGAGCTTACGGATTGAATATACACTCTATGTGGAAAATCATGCTTATATCATACGCTTCGAATCTGCCGTCATTACACTTTATTTAGTTGTCTACAACAGTATAATTTATTCGTTAATTCCAAAGTGGGAGAAACACTAGTTCTGAATCAATATATAACTCAAGTATACGATTTCCACGACTCGTGTCTTTTCCTACTGCTTCAATGCAGGAGTTCGGTTAATTACATGTCTCTAATATTTTGTAAATATTACTCATATTTTCAGAACAGATAGTGCCCGTTGTATACGAGTTAGTTTCTACGTAAGCAACTAGTAGAAACTATTACAAATTTCAGAATGTGTAATACACAGTACTAACTCCAGATTATCTTTGAGCTCACTGGTGCAGACTAGTTTTGCAACGACCGTGTGCGCATTGTTTCGTTGCATTTACACGTTCCGACCGTTGGTACACCTTTGCCCAGTGTTGAGTTGTTCTGTCCATGGTAAAAAGGCTATGGGCAAACTAAATATACTTATAAAACAATACTGCTGTCCTCAGCAGGTTTGACTTCGAAGGCAACTAAACACAGCACTTATACTGAAAGCACGTTTATTAAGAACTCAACATACACGCAGCACTGACTGCCTCTCAGGCAGAGTGCTCTGCTACTTATACACAGACAGAATTTACCAGAAATTAGAAGAACAGTTAACATAAGAAACAAGTAGAATTTACAAGTGAACATAAGAAAGATGTAGAACCTTCTGGAATTGTAAATTACAAAGAAATAAATTTTTTTGCCAGTGGGCGGGATTGAACCGGCGACCTTCTGCTCCGCAGTCCGTGAGCTATCCCCTGTGTCACGCCGGCAGTCGGCGGCAATATTGGAAGAAAAGAAAAGAACCAGGCCACAATGTAAAAAGTGGGTCAAGAACTGGCTGTTAAAACGTTTATCACTTTCACACATTAATCTTTTAAAAGAGCTAAAATTCGATAAATATGACTGGTTCAATTATTTACGAATGGATGACGAAACATTTTTTGTGCTTTTACAACACGTCACACCACACATAAAGAGACATGACAGTGTGATGAGAAAGTTAATAAGTGCTTATGAGAGACTTTTAGTGAGATTTCGGTTTGTATCTAAAGGCAGAAGTTACGCTAACCTTAAATTTTCTGCTGCGGTGTCATCATTATCACTATCTCACGTCATTCCAGGAACATGCTGTGCTATAAGGCAGCAATATTTGAAGGTGAGAATAGAAGTTAGTCACAATTCCTTATGCATTTATTTATTTATTACAACCATTTCTCTATTTACATTTGGATCGACTTATTTCGGTTTTGCTATTAATGCTTGATATGCTGCACGTTTTTTATTTCTGTCACAATAGTCCCTGCTTTTAATCTTCCATATGGCTGAAAATGACTTGTAAAGCTCAATGAATGTCGTTAAAAACTCTCTTGAGTACGTTCAAGAATCGTGACTCTCTTCTGAAACATCACTCATATGGTTACGTTAGCCTCCTCACTGTCACAACAACAACAATACTACACTGTACGCTGGCTACAGCTGCAGTTGACTGTGCAATTCGTCTGAGATATCGTTTACACGCTCCGACTTGTCTGAGTGGCACCTGAGTGATTTCAAACCGTGCCAGACTTTGCGCAGACCGGACGCCGACCAGTAGCGCTGTCGATGAGTGATTCACACGCTCCGACATGTCTGCGCAAACAACGTCTGTACAGACAATTCTGCGTACATGTCGTAGCGTGTAAAGGCGTCCTTACAGTGACCTACATGAGCGACGGAAACAGCAGACTGTCGCCAAGTCGTACGCGTTGATTGATGGCTTCGACAGTACGTTGCAGTTGCCGGGCAATCTGATGAATTGCTAGCACTATGGTGCCTGGTTGGGAATTAGTAATCTAGTTATTCAGCTTCGTTGTGTTATTTCGTTACATTTCTTTTTTATCACGTACAACAATGATGCTACATTAGAAATTATTGTTATGGCACTAGTTACTTTTAAAAGATAACCTGAAAATAGTATCACATTAAGAAGTATTAGACATTTAAAAATACTAAGGATTTGCAACTATTAGCATTTTTAAGTTCGTGTTGTAGAAGAACGTATTTTTTCTGTTTCTCGCAGTAGTCACGATACGTTGGCGTCTATATGACGATTTTGAGATATTTATGAAACACTCGTACGCTTTATTAAAGTTCAACTTCTGAAAAAAAGAGAAAATATTGAGCATTCAATTCAATGTACATATTGCAACTTCACTCAAGTTCTTCCCATCTTGAAACGTTTTCGTTGAGATGCTGTCTCGTCTGTTTGCTGCCTGTTCTGTACAAATTTTGTAATTGAAGACAAGAGGAGAAGAATGGGCTAGTCCAAAGTACGTATGAAAGGGGGAAAAAGTTTCGTAAATGTGACTGGAAAAATGCATCAAATTATTTTTCCTTAATGTTTTAAACGACTCCAAAGAGAAGTAACCAGTTAAGGTTTTTGATCAGTCAAGGCCTTTATATAGTAACTGTACATAAGAACAATCTACATTAACAAAAATGTAAATAATTTGGGTGTGCAAAGCCGTTAAATTCCTAATTTCTTGACCTTCCGTTTAAACATTTTTCCAGAACGTTGAAATTCTAATAAAGAAAAGTTTTTATATATCTCTTTCTTTAATGAAAAATACATAACCTACGTCATATGTAACTTTCTTTACCTTTCCTCATTATGAAATATGCAAAAATTCGTATATGATATATATTAAAAATTAGGTATATAAAAACATGTGGGTATTCCAGGGCAACGTGTAAAATACTGAGGGCCTTTCGTCATGAATTTTCGAATATTTGGGATTAGGAACGGCTACATTTTCTAAGTAAGTAGAAATATAAATGTTCGTATGTTCAAAATTTAAAATGTCCAAAAGGTCTCGACAGATTACGTTGAAATATTGATACAATGTTGCATTCGAATTAGCACATGTTTTATAGTATCCACTGGAACACTTTCTGGTATACCTTTCATCGTTTACGTATATAAAAATCCCGAGTCACGACGTTTTGCCACGATGAACTCCAAAACCACTCAGTTGATCTTAATGAAATTTTGCACGGTGTGCGATTTGGCCGCTGTGGAGTAGCCGAGAGGTTTCCCTGGTCAGGGGGCTAAACGCCCTCTGTAATAAAAGAGCTGAGCCAAATATTCAACGAACCATCAAAAACGAACCAAACCATCGACCGCAGAGCAGAGATCTACCTGAAGAACAAAAACGTCTAAGGCGCCTCGCAGCGGAACGCGCAGTTGCTCGCCGTCGGAGGTTCGAGTCCTCCCTGGGGCATGGGTGTGTGTATGTGTGTGTGTGT
The DNA here is from genome assembly GCA_026315105.1 of Locusta migratoria. Taxonomy (NCBI): domain Eukaryota; kingdom Metazoa; phylum Arthropoda; class Insecta; order Orthoptera; family Acrididae; genus Locusta; species Locusta migratoria. The sequence continues at coordinate 91,409,073 of CM048754.1, read as the reverse complement.
GTGTGTGTGTGTGTGTGTGTTTTGTCCTTGGTTCGTTTACCTTAGTTTAAGTAGTTTGTAAGCTAAGGACTGATGACCACACAGTTTGGTCCGATAGATTTATAAACATTTGAACATTTTTTGTGTCATTTGGTCCAACTTAAAAGATGGGATAGTTTTTGTCTCAATTAATAACCACAACTTTATTTTTATTCCATATTAAATGTTTTATGTAGGTTTGTTAAGTATCCAATAACTGGCGGTTTTCTCTATCTTGAACCTTGGGCTAGTGGAGGCGACCTTAGTTTTGACCTAGTCTTCACCTGTCCAAGATGTGATGAGTCGTCAAAAAGCACACGCTGTTCGGACTGCAACAGCAGGTCTCCATTTCCCGGTTGGATAACTGAGAGTAGGCCAGACACACGTTAGGAACCGAAGTCGAGTTCAGTCCAAAGACTTATACCAGGTCACTGAGCCATGCGAAATTATTTTTACTTTTTATTTACGACGTTTACTTGATGATTCACTTTCACTTTATTTCACATTACACATTTTTCCAAATTTTCATAAGGCATAATCATGCCTAGGGATTACCCCGCGGCTGAGCACTCAGCTGGTGACGTCACGCGAGCTACCTGTCACCTGTCGCAGTCTCTGCGGTTTGTCGGTTTGTCAATGTCTCGGTAAGTTTCGGTTAAGATTTCAACTTGTCGTTAGGGAAGAATTGTGTTTCTCAATGTTTCGTTATCAGTTAACCTGAGGTTAAAACACCTCAATCTGGTCGTTAAGTTAACGAGTAAAATTCTGCTCGTTACACGACCAACGACCAGATAAATGAGTATCTGTATGAAAATGGCAGGATTCCAAAGCGCTAAAATACAGAAATATAATCACGTGATAAGACCAATTTATCGAACAAAATAACAGAAGCACTTCATGTATCAAAAACTAGTGTGGAAAGCAGCAGCTTTATTGGAAAATTTTATCGTCTTAATTCTCGCCCCATGCATGTCAGGTAGCGAGTAGATGAGTTTGATATATTGCATATATGCAACATAACCTTAAAATTATTGTTGCGATATCAAAATACAAACTTACGGGTAACGACTAGTTAAGTTGAAATCGGTATGATGAAAAAGAGATTTGCTTGACAATTAAGACTGTGTCAATATTTTGGACGATCCAGAGGTCATTGCCCCTATAAGACGTCCTAGACGTATTTATATTCGCCCAAATAATTTTGAATGCTGGTATGATGCAGAATTTGTTACGCGATTTCGTTTTCGAAAAGCCACTTTGGAAACACTGCATGAAAAACTCCACGACCATCTGAAGAGTCCAACAGATAGTTTTTTATTTAAGTTATCTGTCTCAATAGAGAACAATACATTATTTGCGACTGCATGCTGTTAACTCAGTATGTACTTATACTTGTTGCGCATAGTGTAAGGTCTAAAATGTGATTTCGTCCTCCGATCTACAGGAACAGTGCACTTCCGCCTATGTGCAAGTTATTGCTTGCACTAAGGTACTACGCACTTAGAAGTACGTTATCGTAATAGGCTCTAAGCATTTTTGCTTTCCTACATGTACCATGGACAGAATTGCATTCATTTGCCATGCGACTATGTCGCTTCCTTTTCCTTCCATGTCGTAGCGTCGGTTTTTTTACATTCCAGTAGGTGCTTATATTTTTCTATTAAGGACACAAAATTCTCGCACAAACTTTTTGTAAAAGTGGAGCTTCTAACACGTTTGTTCTCCATAGCGTCAAATAACAACTATCTGCTAACCTCTTCCTTACAGTTGAATAAGGGGAACAGCTGTTTATTCAGACGACACTTTCATTTGTTTCTATTGTGGGTAGGAGTCGTTACTGGCTGACGTACGGACCTGAAGGTAGTTCAGAATGGCGCTTTGACTGCTCAAAGGTACTGGGACGAGATCCTTAGACCTTTGGTTGTCCCCTACGCTGGTTCCACAGGACATGGGTGTTTTTTTTTTTTTTTTTTTTTTTTTTTTTTCTTCTCGTGGACGCTCGTCCGACAGAGCTACACTGAAGGACAACATGCTTGAAGCTGAGGGAATTGAACAAATAGATGGCCTTTTTGTTCGCAAGACTTAAACCCGATTGAGCATGTCTGCGATGCACTTGGCAGACGCATTGCAACCCGACCAGCAACTTCGTCGACGGTTGCAGACCCGGATATTGTACTCATACTCATGGAAGAATGGTCAAATATCCCGCAACAAGAGCTTTATAACCTGATACTGTCCATGTCACAGAGGTGATCACATCCAATATTAGAGAGCAACGACTTTTTCACTTTTACGTTAGCCCTATGAAGGGCATATAAACTATAAGTGTAGACTTGGGACAGCAAAATATTGTACTGTATTTGTAGTATCCTGCGATACCGCAAGTCCTAGAGGGAAACCGCACCACCATATATATCGCACCTTCTCGTTTTCTCGATGTTAGCAAACGAGGGGTGTACCTAGCAATGACAAACGCAATGCACTTAACGAGCACATTTAACTGGACGTTAAAGGCATATTCTCGTTTAGGGCCGGTTCGTCCATCTCTGGTTAATCTTCTCGTTAGTAAACGAGAAGATGCCTCTAACGTCCAGTTAAATGTGCTCGTTAAGTGCATTGCGTTTGTCATTGCCAGGTACACCTCTCATTTGCTAACCTGGAGAAAACGAGAAGGTACGATATATTTCGACTAGGTTGGCAATAGAAACCTTATTTTACTCTCAGGGAAGAGGTTAGCAGATAGTTGTTAATTGGCGTTATGGACAACAAACGTAAAAGAAGCTCGAATTTTATACGAAGTTAGTGCGAGTGTGTTGTGTTCCCAATAGAGAAATATTAGGGTGCATTCGAATGTAAAAGAAACGGACGCTACGACATGGAAGGAGAAAAAAAAAAAAAACCCAATGATCGCGTGTGGCAAATGAATTCATGTTTTCCACGGAAAATGTAGGATAGTAAAACTGCTTAGGGCTTAGTACCATAACTGTTCATGTACATCGGATGAAGGAATCACATTTTAGGCCTCACACTAGGCGCAACGAGCATAAGTAAATACTTGGTAAAATTTTACGACGCTTCTCGCTGGGCTCCAGTGCTTATGTTGGCAACAGATGAACAATGAAGTGTAGAATTGCGTTAATATTTTTCACGAACAACAGAGTAAATGTTACTTCTGCTCGTTTCACTCGCAGCAAAATTAATACTGCACCTACTCTATGGTTGTGCAGGTTCTTGTATATACCCTTATCCGTTCAGAAAAAAATAATTTTTGTTTTAATTGAAGTTGCCACAGAAAACATTTACTGGTCGTCTGAGTTGCCGTCATTACCATTGGTGCCAAAATAACCACTGCAGCCGGCGAGAAGCGTGGTACAATTTAACCTATCTGTAGGACTCTTGAGATGGTCGTGGAGTTTTTCATGTAGCGTTTCCATGACGAAATCGCGTAACAAATTCTGCATCATCTCAGCATTGAAAGTGATTTGGGCGAACACAAATACGTCTAGGTCGCATTATAGGAGCAATGGCCTCTAGATTGTCTAAAATATTGACATCGTCTTCATTGTCAACCATTCCAACCATTTTCATCTTACTGATTCTCACTGAACTAGTCGTTACCCATAAGTTTGTATTTTGATATCGCAACAATAATTGTTGTTGTTGTTTGTTAAGCTTATGGGACTTAACTACGGGGTCATCAGTCCCTAAACTTACAAACTACTTATGAACTACTTACGAACTAGGACGGCACAAATATCCATGCCCGAGGGGGGATTCGAACCCCCGACCGTAGTGGCCGTGCTGACCGTGACTGGAGCGCCTTAGTCACCTCGGCCACCGCGGCCGGCAACAATAATTTTACGGTCATATTGCGTATCTGCAATATATGACTCATCTGCTAGCTACTGACATGGATGAGGCGAGAAATATGACGATAAAACATTTTCAGTGAAGCTGCTTTCCATACATGTAGTGCTTCTGTTATTTCGTTCGATAAATCGGTCTTATCACGTGAGTATATTGCGGTATTTTAGCGCTTTGGAATCTTTCTATTTTCCTGCAGATTCTCACTTAACTGATGGCCGTGTAACGAGCAGAATTCTACTCGTTAACTTCACGGGCACTTGAGGTCTTTTAACGTCTGGTTAACTCATAACGGAACATTGACAAACGCAGTTCTCCGCTAACGACAAGTTAAAATCTTAACCGGAAGTTAACGAGACATTGACAAACCGGCCCTTACTGACGAAAATATTAACGAGAGATGGACGAACCGGCCCTGTATCCATCCGCTAGGCAGCGGTGAGACGCCTCTCGGGAATCTAGGAGTGGCGAAGCGTTGAGTGGGTGTGTTCCTAGGATAGCGCTACGGCTAGGTGGACGGCCTCGGCAGCTGGCCTGGGCCGTTGCCATGGCGACCGGCGGGGGGCGTGCCCTCTGACCTTACAGGGAGGGTCAGACGCGCGGCCATCGATACACGCGCCGCAAACGTCACGGGAGAGAGCCTCCTAACAGCCTCATCTCTGCACGCCGGTAGCCACTGCGGCCCAGTCACAGCTGGAAAAAAGACGCTGTCATGTTGTCGGTACTTGCCAGTATACGTTTTGGAAGATTATACGCACACGATCAGTCAATGAGGCTTACGATATTTTGTACTTAGCCCGTAGCACTGTCATCTATGGTAAGCGAGTCATTTTAAGCGCTTTATGAAAACCGAGCGCGGTGGCTCAGTGGTAAGACACTAAACTCGTAGTCCGGAAGACGGTGGATCAAATCCACCTCCGACTATTTAGATTTAGGTTCAAACCCAATTAGATTTGCCAGGAGAATGTCAGGATGGTTCCTTTGACAGGGCACGGCTGATTTCGTTCCCTACCTTTACCCAAACAATCCGAACTCGATACTGTTTCCTTTCCCTTTCTACCGATATACCGGACTAGCTGCAAGCCCGGCGTTGCCCGGGATGTTAAATATATTCATAAACGAATAGTTTTAGCATTTACTTAGTTTTCTCCTAATGCAATAACCTTTCCCCCTCTATACAACACACACACACACACACACACACACACACACACACACACGACATATGTATATCTTCCAGGCTCTAATATGAATAAATTCGTTGGTGAGCCCGCCCCTGACATGAAGATGCCAAATCCATTCCGAAGTATTTAAAAATTGCCTAGTAATTTATTAATCGTAATAGAAAATGCAAGTTCCAATGGTAACTGCAGTCTCTTGAAGGTGGATTTGTGGGATATAATGGGTATTCGTTGGGTGTACTCTGTTTCATTCCGTTCCTCTCCTTGTAGCTCTATGGAAGTAAACTTATTTCGCTTCCAGCCGTTGGAGCAATTTTCCATGAACGTCACTGTTTACGTGCTCATATCTCATGAACTACGTGTCGGAATGTGATACAATTTTGAAGCTACATACAACTACATATGTGTATACGGTCTTTAAAATTTCCTGTCGCTAGAATTTGTAGTGTTCAAATTATAAATTGTAACGTCCGACCGAGAGCCGTAGTTTTACTCCACAAACAGCGGAAAAGTAGTAAGCGACAAACTTTTTTCATCATTTTACTATGGTTGCCAGCGAAAAAAAGTTTAAGGGGCTCGTATTTTTAGCCAACAAAGAGATTCTGATATTAATTACAAAGTGTATTTTTTATGCAAACGTATAGTTTTGTAAATGGAACAATGGTTGTTTCTATCATGCACTGGAAGTTTTGACACCAGCTGTGTACAAAGAATTTTGAATGACATTTTTATCACATTTAGTTTGGCAGCTACAACCATTCAAAGTTCCGTGGGCGGAGGCTGCGATAGCGTAGCTGATTGCCCGAGTGGCTATCCCCTGGGGCACGGCCCACTGTCTCATGACCACCAGCCAGTCAGCTACGCTGACGTAGCCTCCGCCCCCAAAACCGCGAACTAAGGTGAGCGCTCCGGATCGCTAACTATTATGCGCAAGTCAAAGCAGACCGCTCGGCCACTGCGGCCGGCGGACGGTAGAGAAATGTCATAAAAGCGGTTCGATGAACCCTCTGCCATGCACTTCAGCGTGATTTTCAGAGGAAATACGTAGATATTTGGGTGCAGCGCTGTATTCCCCCTGCTCCTGTCCGTTGGCGAGCCTCTGCCAGAGTGCGTAATACCAGACGCTCCACGGACAATGGTGGCCACGGTGGGGGAGGAAGTGGGAGGGGGCGGATTAATGCGGGTGTGGTGCGGGGAGGAGGCGCGGCCAGGCCTCGGCGCTCTTGTGCCTCCTGACGGCCGGCGATTGGCTGGGCAGGGAGGGGGGGGGAGGTTTTGTGGGACCGTGGCTAAGGGTGGGAGGGGCGGCGGTGGGGGCAGCGGATGCTAGGGTCGCTGCACAGAGCCTGCGGGCTGTGGACGCGGCGAACAGCTGCTTACGTGCCGCTGGTTCAACACCTCGCCCAGCACCTGACTGTCGGAAACAGGCAAGCTATCGGAATGGAAGGGCTGAACTGGCGTGCACAAAATTTACAACGGCCTTAACCCTCTCCATCCCAGTGTTGTTCCTCAACAACAACATATTAAAAGCTCAAGCGAAAGTAGATGTCATCGGAGTAGTGAAGCAACTTAACAAGAACAAGTCTTCTTGGCCGGACTGTATACCCATTAGACTTCTATCTGATTATGCCGAAGCGATAGCTCCTTACTTAACAGCCATATACAACCGATCTCTCATAGAAGGATCTGTACCAAAAGATTGGAAAGTTGCACAGGTCACACCTATATTCAACAAAGGCAGTAGGAGTAACCCGCTAAACTGCAGGCTATTTCATTGACGTCAATCTGCAGCAGGATTTTGGAACGTATCCTGTATTCAAATATTATGAATTATCTCGACCAGAATGATCTATTGACCCAAGGTCAACGCGGATTTAGAAAATATCTTTCATCTGAAACACAACTAGCTCTTTACTCACACGAAGGGATCTGTGCTATCGACAAAGGTTCGCAAATTGATACCGTATTCCTTGATTTCCAGAAGGCTTTTGACACCGTACCTCACAAACGGCGGGACTGATGACCTCCGCAGTTTTGTCCCTCTAAAACATCAAACCAACCAAACCAGCCACAAACGGCAATTAATCTAATTGCGTGGTTATGGTATATCGCCCCAAATTTGCGATTGGATACGGGATTTACTGTCAGATACGACACAGTTCATAGTAATCGATGGTAGGACATCCACTAAGACAGACTTGATATCGGGCGTTCCACAGGGTAGTGTTATTGGTCCTCTGCTATTCCTTATTTACATAAACGATTCGGGAGAAAATCTAAGTAGCTTTTTAGCTTGTTTGCAGATGACGCCGTCATTTACTGTCTAGTGAAATCATCTGAAGATCAAAACCAACTGCAGAACGATCTGAATGAGATATCAATATGGTGTAAAAATTGGCAATTGTCTCTAAATAATGAGAAGTGTGAAGTCGTCCACATGAGTACGAAAAGAAATCCGTTAAACTTCTTTTACATGATAAATCAAACAAAAGTGAAGGCCGTAAACTCCACAAAATACCTAGGAATTACTATTACTTCAGACTTAAATGGAAAGAACACGTACATAATGTCGTGGGAAAGGCGAACCAGAGACTGCGTTTTATTGGCAGAACCCTTAAAATATGCCACAGAACTACTAAAGAGACTGCATACACTAAGCTTGTCCGTCCATTTTTGCTGCCCATTGTGGGTTCCTTATCAGGTGAGTTTGACGGAGGCCATCGAAAGAGTGCAAAGAAGGGCAGCTCGTTTCGTATTGTCACGATACAGGGGAGACAGCGTCATGGAAATGATAGAGGATCTTGGATGGGAATCATTACAACAACAGCGCTTATCGCTACAGCGTGGTCTACTTACGAAACTCCAATCGTCAACATTCTCCTCCGAATGCAAAAATATATTGTTGACTCCCACTTACATAGGTAGAAATGATCGTCAGAATAAAAAACGAGAAATAAGAGCTAAAACGGACAGATTCAGGTGTTTTTTCTTCCCGCACGCTATTCGAGAGTGGAATGGGAGATAAATAGTATAAAGGTGGTTCGATGAAACCTCTGCCAGGCACTTAAATGAGATTTGCAGTGTACCCCATGTAGATGTAGATTTATACTGTACTAGCTGAAAACCCGGCTTTGCCTGGGTAAGTTTTAATTTACACCTGTCTTGAGTTAGTACTTGTCCTATCCCTTGCCGGCCGCATTGGCCGAACGGTCTGCGGCGTGCCAGTCAGTCTGCACGGCCGCTACGGTAGGGGGGGTCGAATTACCCCTCGGGCAGGGATGTTTGGGTCGTCTTTAGTATAAGGTAGTTCAAAAAATAGTTTGTAAGTTTAGAGACTGATGACCCCCAGGTAAGTCCCTTAAGCACAACAAAAAATGTTAAAATGTTTGTATAGTCTATGGGACTTACAAACTACTTATGAACTACTTACGAACTAGGACGGCACAAATATCCATGCCCGAGGGGGGATTCGAACCCCCGACCGTAGTGGTCGTGCAGACCGTGACTGGAGCGCCTTAGTCCCCTCGGCCACGGCGGCCGGCTAAGCATAACAAACATTTGAACATTCTCCTATCCCTTCTCTCTCTATCTCCTTATTTTCTAAATCCATGCTATATTTATTGGAGAATAAATAAGAAATAAGGCTGTCTCGCATAATGTACAAAATTATAAGAGCAGTTGACATGCAATATTCGTACGATCTCTTGTTTATTGAGTTATATATTGTACATTTGTATAATATTTCAGCTATATATTCATTTCCATAAGTGCCGTATGCCTGTAAAATCTGTTGCGAATACAATTAGTAATAAACAAGCAATAGATTAAAACTTGGTGCGTCATGGCGCGATTTTCCATAAACGTTACTGTTTATGTGCTCATATATCATGAACTACGTCGTGCCGTGATACAACTTCGAAGGTACATCCACCTGTATGTGTGTATCTATAGGGTTTCCATTTCAGTTTTATTAAAAAGGGGGAGAATTTAAAAATATCAGCAACAAACCTGGGACAATTAAGGAAACAAACGGCTTACAATTTATATTGACAAAATTTAATAGACACTGAAGTTTACATCATACACTCAAATGTTCCCAAATCAATGTTTACATTTCTTCTGCTGCATTGTTACCATACTATTCACTTTAATGTATTTTATCGGGAAAGTGCATTTTCTTTTTACATTGTCTCATGAAATTCAGCACATGATAAACCATAAAAGTGTCTTTTGTCAGTAAGGTCATCTTTTCTTGCTGTGACCGAGTAGCCTACAGTTTCGTATTTAGTAAACTCACAGAATGATTTGAGAGATTTTACCCTTATTGTATATATGTGGAAATGCTGGTAGATTTTGTTTACAATTAATTAGCAGTCAATTGCTAATATTCATAACAGAACGTAAAACATGTTTGGTAAGCGTATTTATTTGCGCAATTAATTTGACATTATAAACAGCTGATATCATAAAATACTTTAGCCAAACGTAACCACAAAAAAAAAAACGGGCATTTGAGCGTCCCCAAAAAAACTTTCGGGACAGCGAGACATTACGGAAAAAACGGGACTGTCCCGGGACTACAATTTGTAGTGTAGAAATTATAAACTGCAACGTCATCCGAATGTCGTAGTTTTGCTCCGTGAACAGCGGAAAAGTAGTATGTGAGATACTTTTTCCTTTCAATATTTTGATATGGTTGTCAGCGAGAAAAAGTTTGATAAAGGTTTGAAATTATGTTAAAAGTTTGTTGCAAGTCGCTCAGTACTCTCATTCTCATACAGCGTGTTTATAAAGTCTCGTCGCATTATGTGGCAGTTTGTTGAAACTCAAATCGCTTATGACGCTATATTTCCCGAAACATGCGCCGTATGTGTCTCTTACTCGTACAACAATTGTTATTTCACGTAAGGAATATGTGTACCAAATTAAGTTGAAATCTGTCCAGTGGTTTAGGAGAAATTGAGCAGCATTATCGTTTAATGCAGCAGTTTTTCGCACGTCTCATTGTTTATGACGTCACATCTCCTGAAGTATGTTTTGTACGTGGTTCTTACGTGTACAGAATTTCATAAAGATTACAACAAAACTGTAGATTTGTATGCAACACGTACACACAAACAAAATTATGAACACTATGCTTTATATACTAGATTTTGTGTATCAATCCTTAAAGTCGCATTGCAGGACAGGAATAGCATTAATTATTTATTTCGTGGTCAACAAAAATATTATTCCCCTCCTCATTCATGCAATACCCAAGTGCCCACACCACTGCCATAGGTTAATTTTAAGCGAATTTTCTTGTTTGACAAGCAAGGCTGATATTGTTTCAACTCTAGAAAGTGCCTTACAAGGGTTGACGAAAATATTTTTGTCATTATTGCAGTCACTGATGAAGTTGAAGACAATGGCTGTCAAGTAAATGTAATGAATCAGCGAACGCAGAGCACCAGAAGTACAAACTCCCGACGGTAGGGACAGCTGATGACAATGTTGTGACGCTCGTGGGATAGTGACGGTGGTAAGATCTCCCGCAGTAAAACAGACCGGCGTCCTACTTTACCTCATGCAAAGACTTATGGCGAAAAATTATTTTGGGCGTTTAAACAGTTCAGTACTTCTGGCGCCGTAAATCACTGCACGTGTAAACGCCGCTTCAGATCTACCATACATTCACTTTGACAGCTCATGAACCGAAGCAACTGACGAGAATAATATGTCCGTTCTCGTCGGAGGTTCGAGTCCTCACTCTGGATTATACATCTAATATATAAAGCAGTGGCAGTGTGTCCGTATGTTTTTTGTTTGTACGTGTTGCATACAAGTCTACAGTTTTGTTCCAATCTTTATGAAACTTACCACACGTAAGCTTCAATCTATGAGGACGGACGCCGTAAGTATAAGAATAACTTACGATACTTAGTTCACGAGATATGACGTCATAAACAATTAGATGCGCGTAAAACTGCTGCATTTTGCGACAATTCTGTTCATTTCCTCCTGAACCATTGGACCGATTTCAACCAAATTTGGTACACACATTCCTTACCGTGAGGTAACAACTGCTGCTTTGTTAAGAATCACATACGGTACATTGTTCAAAAGATATTACGTCATCACCAATAGAAATCGCAAAAAATGCCATATATCGCGGCAGGACTTTCGAAATACACTGTATGAGAATGACAGTACTTAGCGACGTGCAACAAACTTTAAACATAATTTCAAACCTTTATTAAGATTTTTTTCGCTGAGAATCGTAGCAAAATGATGAAAGGAAAAAAAAGGGTTCTCGCTTACTACTTTTCCGCTGTTTATGGAGTAAAACTGCGGCTTTCGGTATGACGCTAAAATTTATAATTTCTACGCTACAAATTGTAGCCGCAGGAAATTTTACAGACAATATACACACAGATAGTTTAGTATACTTTCTAAATTGTATCACAGTACGACAAGTAGTTCATGAGATATGAACACATAAATAGTAACATTCATGGAAAATGCCCCATCATGCACCAAGTTTTAATCTATTACTACTAATTGTATTCCTAAGAGATTTTGCAGACATACAGCCCTTATTCGAATCAATATATATTGAAAACACGGCAGGAATAAATAAATAAATACCCGGGCAACATCGGTTTTTCGGACAGTTTACAACTCACCGCAAAGACGTGGCGACGAGCTGCGACAGTCACATACAAAAGACACTCACATACAACACTTTCAGCTATCGGTCATGGCCTTCCTCAGAAAATATGACACTCACGCAATCACACAGGCACACAACACAGTCATACAACCATCACCTCCGGCTGCCACACTTCGAATAGATTCTTTTGTATGTACCTGTCGCATATATATATATATATATATATATATATATATATATATATATATATGCGTGTGAGGTTTTCAAACTTTTGAAACATTTGATGAGAATAATATACGGCAGAATGAAAAAGAAAAATGACAATCACTTAGATGATCAGTTTTCGTTTCGGAAATGGGAATTCAGAAGACTGGCACTTTTGATATTGTGCTTGATAATAGTGAGACTACATACACGCCATCAGATAAAATCGTGTGCTCGTTTGCTCGTTTCTTCGGTAGCAATTCTAATAGTTTGTTGTGATGCTGTTTTTTTTTTTTTTTTTTTTTTTTTTTTTTCACAGCACGAACGTTTCAATATCACTTAACTGACTAGTTTAGTCAACTAAGTAATTGCTGCTACCAACATAATCGACCTGCAACTACGACTCCTTGCTAGAGTTACTCATAGTGTGACATTGCTCGCTCATTATCGTATATTGTTACCGATAAGTAAAATTTTAAGATTCAATCACTTTTTACGAGAGTAAACTGAATAACAGCAACAGAGTAGCCGTGAATGTTTTCAATAAAAACAAAATAAATGCTATTTTTATACAATATTTCTGTAAAACTTGGAGGAAATCTATGAAATATGTTACATATGATTGGAAGCTACATGAAAAATAATGACTTTCTGATTCAGTTATCATTTACAAAGGTTTATAATGACATCCAACGTTATTTAGTCCAGGTAACGTATATTTCGTGGTTTTGTGATTCGTAGTGCGAAACTAAATAAATATTTATTGTCTAGTAACGTCGAATTTTCTAACATCCTAATAAAGAAACTAATCACTTATGTGAGTTTCATACTATTTACGTATTTGATCGTACTTCTGTGGGTCTAATAATGTGATTTCCATTTATAATTGGCTACTAAAAGGTACGACAAAATGAAAACATACGAATAATCAGAGCGAACGTTCTAGTATCTTAATAATTTAAATGAATGATTACAGTCTTTTTCTAAATGGATGCATGTTGCGTTGTGCTTGTATCTTTCTAGAAATGTAATATAGATTAAAAATATTATCCTATATGCAAGTATGCAGTCCACAAATAGCCAAGGCAGAGCGGCCGAGCGCATGGAGGGGCTATGCTGCGATGCGCGGGGCCGTTTCCCGTCGGGGGTTCGAATCCCCCCTCGAACATGGATGTTTGTGCTGTTTGTGCTGTCTTTAGTATACGTCGTTTCTAAGTTTAGGGACTGATGACCCCGTAGTGAAGTCCCATAAGCACTACAAACATTTGAATTTGAACTTAAATTTTACCATTCTTCTTGCAGTCGTCTCCTGACATCTTATTTGCATTGTATGGGGACTTTTCTAACTTTTTTTTCTAACGCATCCCATTAATTCTAGCGAGCGAGGTGGCGCAGTGGCAACACACTGCACTCACATTCGGGAGGACGGTGGTTCAAATCCACCTCCGGCCATCCAGATTTAGGTTTTCCGTGATTTCCCTAAATCACTCCAGGCAGATGCCGGAATGGTTCCTTTCAAAGAGCACGGCTGATTTCCCTCCACATCCTTACCCGAAACTCCAAGCGTTAGCTCCGTTGTAATGACGACGAGACGTTAATCTCCCAGATTCCTTCCATAAATTGTCTCTGGGTTTGATGTCCGGGCTTTGTGGAGGGGGATTGATAACTTTTGGACAGTTGTACATGAGCCACAACCGTGAAATAAAGGCGGTTGTTTAGGGTCGTTATCCTGATGTAATTTGAAACAGTCTCCTGTCCTCATATTTTCTGCGGTATTGTTCAAATTGTTTATTAGAATCTGCAGTAATACATTCTCATCTATTGTTTTGTCAATGAAGAGCAGCTCACCCACTCCTTGAGCCGACATAATGACCCCATACCATAACATAGCCTCTTGATGTGCTTCACTATAGGTTGCATATTTTTTCTTCCCGCTCTTTGTTGGGTTACCTAAATACCGTTATTCGTCAATCCGGTAATGACATGTTATATTTCGATTCAACCTAAAAACTTACTTGATTCCACCACTGCCTGTTCTCGTTTATGTGTTCCCTTGCGAATAGCAGCCTCTTCTTCCTATTGGCAGGACTGATAAAAGGCTTTCTTCTTCAGTTCGCCCAAGGTAATTTCTGATTGTGCTAGGACTGGCCTCCTTGGGAACTCTTCCTCAGGCTCAACTGCATTTCGTGTAGTCGTTATTCGTGGATCTTTCTTGACTGCCCTCTCTTCTCTCTTGTGTCTGTGTCGGGTTTTCTATCCTATTTAGATCGACGGTCGATGTTCCCTGCGGTACTTTTTTCATATTCAGTGACGATGCTATTTCTAAGCATGTTCTTCCCTTTTCGTAGTGGAATATTACTAACTCCCTCTGTCCAAAAGTGCTGTTTTTACCTATTCGTTCCACTGTATACAACCACACTTTTCCTGTCAGCTCTCGACAGGTAATTGACTGGCATGACAGGAAGAATAACGGAGATGTGACGCACACTGACACTGTTGCCAACATTTGTCCCAAAACTTTTGAAGTGCGGACTTTCATATATCGCAATGAGAAACGGGTTTTTTCTGTTGGAAAGAAGGAAACATACGTGACTACACGTTTCATCGCCCAGGGGTTCATCTTTATCTTCATATTAACCATCATAATTTTTTTCATCTCAACCGTTGAGATGACCATAAACAGAGAGGGAACAAGTTCAAACATCTACTTGGAGGGAACAAAAATTAAATCAGTTTCCCACTTTCAGTACCTTGGAAGTAGTTTCTCCAAAGACAACACCATCCGGCAAGAAATCCTCAACAGAACACAAAAAGCATCAAATTTCTACATGGAAGTTCGGAATAAAGTCTGGGACAAAAAAGTACACCAGGCAGTAAAGTTAACTTTGTATAACACTTACTTTACTCCAATACTTATATACTGCATGGAAACTTGTACATTGTTAAAAAAGGATTGCAGCAGAATCCAAGCAACAGAAATGAGGTTTATCAGGACTATGAATCAAAGTACCAGGATAGACAAGATCAGAAACGAGGTACACAGAGAAACTGCTTGGATCAGAGTTCCTGTAACCAACATCTTGGGAAAACGAGGACTGCAGTGGTATGGCCATGTAATGAGAATGGATAGCACAAGAACAGCTAAAAATACTTCAGAATGGAAGTGGGAGGAAGAAGACCAAGAGGAAGGCCAAGGATACGATGGATAGAGGCAGGGCCGGCCGCGGTGGCCGAGGGGACTAAGGCGCTCCAGTCACGGTCTGCATGGCCACTACGGTCGGGGGTTCGAATCCCCCCTCGGGCATGGATATTTGTGCCGTCCTAGTTCGTAAGTACTTCATAAGTAGTTTGTAAGTTTAGGGACTAATGACCCCGTAGTTGAGTCCCATAGACTATACAAACATTTGAACATTTTGATAGAGGCAGTACAATCAAACGTAGAAAAATAACGGTTGTAACTGGGATGATGTCTAAGACCAAATGTTGTATCAAGATCGGATGAGATGGAGAGCACTTGTTAGCCACACTCGAGAAACTGGAGATGTAAAATGATGAAGATGAAATTCCTTCATACCCAGACACTGTGCACATTGTTTGTCCCAAAACTTATGAGAGACACTGTACCTCTGTGTTGTCACAGGATGTCGGTTTCTGGACCTGGACTACCACATCACCAGACTCGTCGCCCAGCGAAAATGTGTGGGATATGGCGGAATGACGGATGCAGTGCTGTGACCACAAGCGATCTTTTGGACCACGTGACTCCAACATGGATGGCTGTACTGCAGGGGGCCATTAGCACCTTTTTACACGTCAGTGCCACCGTGGAGCATACCGGATCCTGTTTCCGGCCGCAGTGGCCGAGCGGTCTGCGGCGTTGGAGTCACGGTCTGCATGGCCGCTGCGGTCGAGGGTTCCAATCCCCCCTCGGGTATGGATGTTTGTGCCATCTTTAAAATAAGCTAGTTCATGACTCGTTTGTAAGTTTAGGGACTGATCACCCCGTAGTTAAGTGCCATAAGCTCTACAAACATTTAAACATTTTGAACCCAGGTAACCGAAAGGCTAATCATTCCTGCAGTATATAATACTGAAATTGGCTCAGAATATCAAGTTTCATTTCTAGTATTTCAAGGTGTTCAGTTCTTTGTAGTATTTAAATAATCTTCCAAAAACATTGCTAATGCCCCGTATTCTATTAGAAGATACTTCTCTACCTCTACCGTTGACTGAAATGGCTCACTGAGTTGCAATCCGCGGTTGTTAGCTGATATGTAGTACTGTACAGAAAGGTATCGTCATTGAATGATACAGGATGACTTGGACCAAATATCTATGTGGTGTGAGAAATGTCAGCTACCCCCAAATGTAGAAAAATGTAATATGCTCCAGATGAGTATCAGAAACAATCTCGTGATGTTCGAATACAGCATTGGTAGTGTGCTGCTTGACAGAGTCGTGTTAATTAAATATCCAAGCGTAACGCTGCACAGCGATATGAAATGGATCGAGCATATAAGGACAGTCAGAAAAGGCGGATGGTCGACTTCGCTTTATTGGGAGAATTTTGGGGAGGTACGAGTCGTCTATAAAGGAGAACGCATATAAAACGCTTGTACAACCCCGTTTTGACTATGGGTCAAGTGTTTGGGATCCCCACCAGATAGTTTTAAAGGAGGACATTGTAGCATTTCAGAAGCGGGCGGCGAGGTTTGTAACTGGTAGATTTAGACCAATGCGCGAGTGTTACCGAAATGCTTCGGGGCCGCGCGGGAGTTCCGAGCGGTCTGGAGCGCCACGTTTCAGATCGCGTGGCCTCCCGCGTCGGAGGTTCGACTCCTCCCTCGGGCATGGATGAGTGTATTGTCCTTAGGTTAGTTTAAATTAGTTTAAGTAGTTTGTAAGGCCAGGGACTGATGACTAACGTAGTTTGGTCCCATAGGTTAACAACCTTTTTTTCTTTTTTAATGCTTCGGGAACTCAACTGGGAGTCGCTGGAGGGAAGGCGATGTTTTTTACCAGAAGCACTGTTGAAGAAATTTAGAGACCCGGAATTTGAGGCGGACTGCAGAACGATTCCACAGTCGCCATCCTACATTTCGAGCAAAGACCAAAAATATCTGAGAGAGAATGGCTCATACACATGCATCCAAGCATTCCTTTCAACAGAGGATCAAAAGCAACTGCAAAGCGATTTAGACAAAATTTCTACTTGGTGCGAAAATTGGCAATTGACACTAAATAAAGAAAAGTGTGAAGTAATACACATGACCACTAAAAGAAATCCGCTGAACTTCAATTACGCGATAAATCAGTCAAACCTTAAGGTCGTAAATTCTACCAAATACCTAGGAGTTACAATTACGAACAATTTTGAATGGAGAGAACACATAGAAAATATTGTGGGGAAGGCGAATCAAAGGTTACGTTTCATTGGCAGAACGCTCCACCAAAGAGACTGCCTACATCACACTTGTGCGTCCTCTCTTGGAGTACTGTTGCCCCCTGTGGGACCCTCACCAGGTGGGACTGACGGAAGATATTGAGAAGGTTCAGAGAAGGGCAGCTCGTTTTGTTTTATCACGTTACGGGGGGGAAAGCGTCATGGAAATGTTGCACGAATTGGGGTGGAAATCATTAAAAGAAAGACGTTATTCATTGCGGCGTGATCTGTTTGCGAAGTTTCAATCACCGACTTTTAGTTCTGAATGTGAAAATATTTTGCTAGCACCCACCTACTTAGGGAGACATGATCATCCCAATAAAATAAGAGAAATGAGATCGAAAACGGAACGATTTAGGTGTTCTTTCTTCACGCGCGCTATTAGAGAATGGAACGGTAGAGAAAAGTTATGAAAGTGGTTAATGAACCCTCTGCCAGGCACTTAAATGTGATTTGCAGAGTATCTATGTAGATGTAGATGTAGACGTTCTTCTCTAGTCCTGTATGGGAGTGAATCAGGAAATGAAGTGTCTAGTAGTGGTAGTGTACCCTCCGCCACGCATCTATGGGTGGATTGCGGAGTATGTATGTAGGTGCAGAGTAGTTGCGCGCGATCCTCTGTGCGAAATTATGATTTCCCTATGTCTGTTGTAAGGGAAGTGATAAACTAGTTTAGTTGTAAAATGCATATTTTTCCAGTTAATTGCTACATTGTATGTAAAATGCTGTATGTCGGCTTTAGTAAGAACTCGCTTATGAAATGCCTACATAACATAAATTTATATTCACGTGGTACTAAGCGTAGTGGCGTCAACTGGCCAACATTGACAGTCGCCTAATACAGGCGATGACATTTCAAAAAAGATTAGCAGGCTTAAACGTGTATGGGTAACTTTTTTTTTTTGGGGTGGGGGCGGGGGTGCTCAACTGCTGAGGTCATTAGTACCCGAATCAAAACTGAGATGTACCCACGGATAATAAGACTACATGAAAACAGCTAAAAACATAGGGTAAAATAGAATAAAAGGAAGAGCTAAATGTCCTTTGACAAACTGGTCAAGTTGATAAAATTCAATACTCGAGCAACAGCCTGCACGTCATCAGCTAAAGTTGCTTCCAATGTGTCCAGCAGATGTAGTGCAAGCCGAACAGGAGTAAAATTTGAACACGACAATAAAACATGGCGCACCGACAGCGGGTGGCCACAGGAACATAACGGTGCGGGGTCACCACTGACCAAGTGGCGGTGGCTGAACCGGCAATGTCCGATCCGCAAGCGGGCCAAGATGATCTCTTCTCGTCGCGAGCGGCGTGATGAGGTCATCTGAGCCACTGGGAGCGGTTTAATGGTCCGGAGCTTATTATTAGTAAGTGAAGACCACACATTATGCCATGACGATATAAGGCGCCGCGAAAGAGCCCCTTGAATATCGTGCGATGGGACACAGTACGTAGCTGTCCGACGTAAGAAAAATGCAGCCTTGGCAGCGGCATCAGCAGCCTCGTTACCAGGCACGCCTGCGTGGCCAGGTACCCACAGGAGGTGAACGCGACGGCCGTCAGAAGCTAATAACTGAAGGGAGCGGCTGATTCGGTGCACAGTAGGATGGGCTGAAAAGGGGTCGCTCAGACTCTGGATGGCGCTGAGGGAGTCAGAGCAGATGACATAGGAAGGAGAACGGTGTCCGCGCATGTATAGTACAGCCTGTTAGAGGGCGAAAAGGTCAGCTGTGAAATTCGAGCAGTGGTCATTAAGCCTGTACTGGTAACAGTCATCCCCGACGACAAACGCACATCCGACACCTTCATTGGTCTTAGAGCCATCCGGAATTGTCGAGCCGTGCACGAAGTTCAAGAAACCTCGAGCAGTAACAAACTTGTGGTCTACTTGAGGCACATCGCCTAGTACGGTCTTTGCTACATACATTAGTTATATAGTTCTGGAAGTAGAATATCGTATTTCTCGAACGCATGGTTCTGTTGCTTGCGTACTTTTATATTCCTCGGTTCTGATACTTTCTATTCTTTTCTTTTTTACGTCATCTCATTTCTCGCTGGTATGACGCGGCCACCCACGATTTCATCTCACGGGACAACCCGTTCATGTCTGAGTAGCACTGGAACTATACGTCCTGAATCATTTGTTGGATGGAATCCTTTCCCTTGCTTCAGTTCCAGAGTATAAACTTTATGCCGGCCGCAGTGGCCGAGCGGTCTGCGGCGCGCCAGTCAGTCTGCACGGCCGCTACGGTCGGGGATCGAATCCTCCCCCCCCCCTTTCCCTCGGGCATGGATGTCTGTGTCGTCTTTAGTACAAGGTAGTTCAGAAATAGTTTGTAAGTTTAGGGACTGATGACCACGCAGTTAAGTCCCTTAAGCATTACAAACATTTAAACTTTTTTTCAGAATTCAGGGTAATTGGAAGGATTCAGTACTCAAAATTTTGGCGACCAAGAGAGATACGTCTATGTACTGTTGCGACATACAATTGAACATGAGAAAACTTTCAAACCTCTGGCTTCACAGTACAGTACGTATTGGTAGATCTGCAATTTGTAAGTATCGAGAACGTTTCATGACTCGACTCAGCCCGTCACTCATGATTTCCGTCCGAGTAGAGTAGCAACTGTGAGAAACTGACGCAACTGTGTGTGGCAGTAGATGGACCCGCACCATAGAGTGTGTATGGCGCACGCCTCGCAACTACTAATCTTGCAGCAAACTGCACTTTCGCCACGTGGAGCAGCTCCTGTATCGCAACGCGGATTATTTCGGAGAAGAGGAATGGCGGATTCAGTTCTTCTGAAGACATTTATTGAGGCTTGATTGTTGGAATGTGTGCTCCACGACTGTGTTTGACTTCTCGAAATTTTTCAGCAATCAGTCGTAATTTTTTTTTTTTTTTTTTTTTTTTTTACTTATTTGCAGATCTAGATTTCAACCACTGCGTGGTCATTATTAGTGCTAAAATAAATACAAAAGAACTAGTTACAATTGTTGAAGGTCATGTGCTGGTTCAAAACAGCGAATTTCACACGGGTATTTTTGAATTTATATGTACCACATGCCCAGCTAGGCAGGCTTGATTGGTGGAATTTGTGCTCCACGACCACACAACGGTCTAAATCTAGATCTGCAAATAAATAGATATTTTTTTACGACTGATTGCTGAAAAATTTCCACAAGTCAAATACAGTCGTGGAGCACAAATTCGACCAATGAAGCCTGATAAAATTACCGCCTAGCTGGGCAAGTGCTAGATATTATAAATAGAAAAATACGCTTGTGAAACTCGCTGTTTTGAACCAGCACATCAACTTCACCAATACTAACTGGTTCTTTTCTATTTATTTTAGCACTGATAATGACCACACAGTAGTCGAAATCTAGATCGGCAATTAAATAATTATTTTTTTACGACTGACTGCTGAAACATTTCCACATTCATTGAGGTCAGTGTAAGTAAATGTCAACAGCTCAGCTGAACTGGCAGATTACTGTTTGAATACCTACAGTTGGAACGTTGGTTAAATTTCAGGACGAGACGGAGGGCACATGATGGCGGTATGTTTCTGACACACATTATCTATAGATAAGGCCCCCGGAGTAGATGACATTCCATCCGAACTACTGAAGTCTCTGGGAGAACTAGGCATCACAAAACTATTTCGCCTGGTGCTTAAGATGAACGAAACAGGCGAAATTTCCTCAGACTTTAAGAAAGATGTTATAATCCCCATTCCAAAGAAGCATGCGCAGACAGGTGTAAAAATTACAGAACCATCAGTTTAATAAGTCACGGTTGTAAAATTCTCACACGAATGATTTAGAGAACAATGGAAAGGCTGATAGATGCTGACCTCGGTGAATTTCAGTTCGGATTCAGGAGATATGTTGGAACACCTGAGACAAAACTCATTTTACGTCTTATCTCAAAAGTTAGATTAACGAAAATACACTCTTCCAAATTCTGAAGTCAGCAGGGGTAAAATACGTATAAGGAACGTAAGGTTATTTACAAGTTGTACAACCGAGCGAGGTGGCGCAGTGGTAACGCACTGGACTCGCATTTGGGAGGACTGTGGTTCAAATCCACCTACGGCCATCCAGATTTAGGTTTTCCGTGATTTCCCAACATTAATCCAGGTAAATGCCGGGATGGTTCCTTCCAAAGGGCACGGACGATTTCTTTTCCCGTCCATACCCAAACTTCTAGCGTTAAGCTCCATTTCTAATGACCAAGCTGTCGACGGGACGTTAAACCCTATGCTTCCTTCCTTCCTTCCTACAACTTGTACATAAACCAGACAGCAGTTATTAGAGTTGAAGGCCATGAAAGGAACGCGGTGGTTGGGAAGGGAGTAACACATGGTTGTAGCCTTTCTCCAATGTTATTTAGTTTCTGCATTGAGCAAGCTGTAAAGGAAAGCAACGAGAGATTTGGAGAAGGAATTAAAGTTCAGCGTCAAGAAATAAAAACATTGCGTTTTGCCGATGACATAATTCTGTCGGAGACAACAAAGGACCAGGAAGAGCAATTGAACTGAATTAACAATGTGTTGAAACGAATGTATAAGATGAACATTAACGACAGCAAAACGAGGGAATGCAGTCAGAAAATCAGGTGATGATGAAGGAATTAGATTAGATAACGAAACAATATATGTGGCGGATGAGTTTTGTTACTTGGGCAGTAAATAACATATTATGGTGGCAGTATAGAGAATATGAAATGCTGTATGGCAGTGCTGAGAAAACCATTTTTGAAAACCGAAATTTGCTAACATCGAATATTAATTTAAGGGTAAGAAAGTCTTTTTCTGAAGGCATTTGTGTGGAGTGTTGCCTTATACGGTAGCGAATCATGGACATTAAATAGTTTAAAAGGAAGAGGATAGAAGCTTTCGAAATGTGGTGCTACAGAAGAATGCTGATAGGTGGATAGATCCCGTAACTAATGAAGAGGTACTGAATAGAATTGGGGAAGAAATGAATTTTTGGCAAACCTAAAAGAAGGGATCTATTGATAGGAAACATTCTTAGACATACAGGAAACGTAAATTAATAATTGGAGGGATGTGTATGTGTGTGTGTGTGTGTGTGTGTGTGTGTGTGTGTGTGTGTGTGCGCGTGTGTGTGCGTGTGTGTGTGTGTGTATGTAGGGGGTGTGGGTTATTGGAGATGGAGACAGGAGACAAGTACAGTAATCAAATTCAAACTATGGACTATGGACTATGGATGTAGAGGAATTGTGGACTAAATTTAAATGCATTGTTAATGAAGGGTTAGAGAAATATGTGCCAGTAAAGACGATTAAGGATGGAAAAGATCCATCGTGGTATAATAATAATGTTAGAAAGCTGCTGAGAAAGCAAAGGCTGTTGCACTCTCGATTCAAAAAAGAACACGCAAATGATGACAGGCAAAAGTTAGTAGAGATTGGTGCGTCTATAAAAAGATCGATGCGTGAAGCATACAATAATTATCGTAGCCATACCTTAGCAAAAGATCTTTCCGAGAACCCGAAAAAATTCTGGTCCTATGTAAAATCGATAAGCGGGTCAAAGCCCACTGTCCAGTCACTACTTGATCATTCCGGGGCAGTAATAGAAGAAAGCAAACGGAAAGTTGAAGTTCTAAATTTAACCTTTAAGAAATCTTTCACGCAGGAGGACCGCACAAATATACCATCATTTGATCAACGTACTAATTCCGAAATGGGGGACATAGCAATAGGTATTTCCGGTGTAGAGAAGCAGCTGAGTGAGCTAAATACGAAAAAGTCTGCTGGTACGGATGGAATACCAGTTCGGTTTTACAAAGACTATTCTGCGGCATTGGCCCCCTACTTAGCTTGCATTTATAGAGAATCTTTTATTCAGCGCAAAGTTCCTAGTGATTGGAAAAAAGCGCAGGTGACTCCCGTGTATAAGAAAGGAAAGAGAACTGACCCATACAATTACAGGCCAATATCGTTGACATTGGTTTCATGTAGAATTTTGGAGCATATTCTCAGTTCGAATATAGTAAATTTGCTTGAAACGGAAATTTCCATGAATCAGCAGGGGTTTAGGAAACATCGTTCATGTGAAACTCAGCTTGCCCTTTTCTCACATGACATCTTGCGAGCCATGGACGAAGGGCAACAGGCGGATTGTGTTTTTCTCGACTTCAAAAAGGCGTTCGACACGGTGCCACACTGCAGACTGCTAACGAAGATACGAGCTTATGGAATAGGTTCACAGATTTGTGACGGGCTGGAAGACATCCTAAGTAATAGAACGCAGTACGTTGTTCTCGACGGCGAGTGTTCATCAGAGACGAGTGTATCGTCAGGCGTGCCCCAGGGGAGTGTGATAGGACCGCTATTATTTTCTATCTACATAAATGATCTGATGGATAGAGTAAGTTGTAATTTGCGGCTGTTTGCTGATGATGCTGTGGTGTATGGGAGGGTGTCGTCTGTAACTGACTGTAACAGCATACAGGTTGACTTAGACAAAATTTCTAGTTGGTGCGAAGAATGGCAGCTAGCTCTCAATGTAGAAAAATGTAAGGTGATGCGCATGAGTAGAAAAAACTATCCTATAATGTTTGAATACAGCATCAGTAGTGAGCTTCTTGATGCGGTCGCGTCGTTCAAATATCTAGGCGTAACATTGCAGAGCGATATGAAATGGAACGAGCATGTAAGGACCGTTGTGAGTAAGGCAGACAGTCGACTTCGGTTTATTGGGAGAATTTTGGGAAGATGTACTTCACCTGTAAAGGAGACCGCGTATAAAACGCTTGTACGACCACGTCTTGAGTATTGCTCAAGTATTTGGGACCCGCAGCAGATCGGTTTGAAGGAAGACATAGAGGCGGTTCAGAGGCGAGCAGCTAGATTTGTTACCGGTAGGTTCCACCAATGCGCGAGTGTCACGGAAATGCTCCGGCAACTCAATTGGGGATCGCTGGAAGAAAGACGACGTTCTTTTCGTGAATTTCTGTTAAGTAAATTTAGAGGGCCGGAATTTGAAGCTGAGTGTAGTACGATCTTGCTGCCGCCTACTTACATTTCGCGTAAAGATCACAAAGACAAGATAAGAGAAATTAGGGCTCGTACGGAGGCATATAGGCATTCTTTTTTTCCTCGTTCAATTTGGGAGTGGAATAGGAAAGGAAATGCCTATTAGTGGTACAGTGTACCCTCCGCCATGCACCTTACGGTGAATTGCGGAGTATGTATGTAGATGTAGATGTGGATGTGAGTTGCTGTTTTTTATGAGGAGATGAAGAGGCTTGCTCAGGAAATAGTGCCGCGGCAGAATAGCCGTGCGCACTCAAGGTTAAATCTAACTTCGGCACAGAAGAGGGTAAATTATACTGCCACAAAAGTCTTTGGTCATTTACCAGATAACATCAAATGTCTAATAGGAAACCAACCGGCAAACATGTTTGTAAATTTATCGGACCAAACTGCGTGGTCATCAGTCCGTAGCTTACAAACTACTTAAACCAAGGTAAACTAACCAAAGGACAACACACACACACACACACCCATGCCCCAGAAAGGACTCGAACCTCCGACGGCGAGCAACCGCGCGCTCCGCAGCAAGGCGCCTTAGACCGCTCTGCTACTCCACCGCGACGCCAACCAGCGAATAATAACGAATTGAAAGAATTTATGAATAACAACTACTTCTACTCAGTTGATGAAGTTTTATTTATTACTTTATTGCTTATTTAGCGTGACCAGATTAGGTCCTTGAGGCCCTCTGTTACATATGACCAGTAAGCAACGCATGCAAAATATATTCAAAAAATCACACTAATAACGAAATAGCACAGTGGTAGAGTGCCAGACTACAAATCCAAAGGTCGCGGGTTCGATCCCCGCCAGGTTCTATCACTTTCCACTTATTCCACCTCTGGCAGTGTTGCTGATGTTAAAAATACCGAGTAGCACCGTGGTTCGGAACCCACGTTAAACTGTAGGTCCCCCTATAACTGGCTGGGTAAGTCAGTTCGAAGGTCGGAGGAAGGCAACGGCACACCACCTCCAAACAGGACCATGCCTAGTAAAGCACTGTTGTGTTCAAACCAATCTTCGGATTCGGATTGTTGACTGCTTTACTTTTAAATATTGATAGTTATCACATTATTACACGAAATTTAAAATAATATACATTAACACATTTGAAATAATATTTAGTGTTGTAAGAAAGAGAAATGGAGGTAGAGAAGGAGAAAAAAAGTGACAGAGGCTCTTAAAAAAGACTGCTAAATAAATTGAGAGACTTTCCCAACATAGGGGAAGGCAACGTTTGAGGAGTAGCGGGAACCGACCTGAGTAAGCTGCAAGTAGACGGCTATCGTATGTTACCCAGCCTAATGTTGTTGTTGTTTTTAAAAGGGACTAAACGGCTGGGTTATCAGTTCCCTGTTCGCAGCTAAGAGATCACATAATGTGATTTGCAGTTTAAGACGAAACATTCCACAGCCAGGACACAAGAAGTACAGGAAGGTGGTGTGTGTTTAAAATGACACACTAAAAGGAGAAGAGAAACCACAAAGCAGTGGACCAAATGGTCAACTGTGCTAAAGAATCACAGCAGAAGAGAATGGCTGACTGGCCACTAGGATAGCAGTGGATGAGCCAGTCATCCTGTACACACTAAAGCTGCCAGTTGGAAATAGGACTGGCAAGACAAAAGGAACAGAAGATTGTTTAAGTGGTGGGCACCCACTATTAAATGATATGATAAAATCCAGTTGCGCGAATAAAACCTAAAACACTGTCAGCCATAAAGGCGTCAGCTAAAAGCAAAGGGAGCGCAGAAGGCAGGTTAAATGACTGCCGCAAAGCAGCTAAGAATGGACAGTCCACCAGGATGTGGACCACAGTCAGCAGAGCGCCACAACGGCAGTTTGGCGGGTCCTCTCAACATAAGAGGTGGACATATGTGAGCCAAGTATGGCCAATACGCAGGCGACAGAGGATGACCGAGTCCCTTAGAGAAGGCCTAAGAGAAGTCTTCCAAGCTGCCGTCGAAGACTTGATCGCACGGACCTTGTTGGGCGTGCTCGATGTCAACCATTCCGAGTTCCAGGCCATGGATATCTTGCGGTGCAGACTAGGGATGGGAAAAACCGACCGGTTCCGATACCGGTAATTTAGTTTTGAATAACCAGTTTTTTTCGGTATTTATTTCGTGTCGGTTGTAACTGGTTCTTTTAGTTATTGCCAAAAACCGGGTAAAAAACGGTACGACTACTTCCTGTAGTAGTGGTTCAAAATGTGTTTTCTGTAAATAATAAAAAATTAAAACTAGTAGACCCTAATGTTTAGGGCTATTCCTAAAATTTCCACTGCTGTGAAATATTAGGTCATCGCAGTAACTAAGAAAAGCGATCAGTGATAATTTACGAATAATCCCGGCAGTCAGAAACGCGCAACAAACGCGTGGCATAAGAACTTAAGAACTGGTGCAGCTATTGAGGCATCGATGCACCTGTTGCCGCGTGGCGTGGCCTATTAGACGACGCGCGTGCACCGGCAGTGTACGAGACTTGCCTCCGTCTGGTCATGCGGCAGTTCCTTGCTGTCGTTGCCAGACATCGGTTGTGTCTTAAATGGCACCACCCCGAGTGTGGAAGTACTTCACGAAGGACGGGAGCACTGAGGTTCAATGCTTCATTTGCTTTAAAAAGCTGAAAACGGGTGGAGGTACTACAAACATGCTGTGTCATTTAAGAAGAAAGCATCCAAAAAGTTTCTTGGAAGAGAAGGGAAATTCGATTCATATACCTATTATGTAAACTTGGAATAATAACTTTTAATGTATTATCAAATTGTTATGCTAACAAGTTTTATTAATGTGATTCTTGAAATAGAGGGGCTTTTTTAATAACCAATATGGGTTTAGGTAACATTGATCATGTGGTGCGTCGCAAGGTAGCCGTGTGGTCTGAGGCTCCATGTCACAGACTGCGCGGCTGCTCCAGTTGGAGGTTCGAGTCCTCCCTCCTCCCTCAGTCATGGGTTTATATGTTGTCTTTAGCGTAAGTTAATGTTAGATTACGAAGTTTTTTAAGTCTAGGGACCGATGACCTAAGCAGTTCGGTCTCATAAGAACTCACACCCATTTGAACATTCTTTGATCATCTGGTACACACCTTTCCTTGTTCAGTTTGCGTTAATTTGTACTGACAACAATCGTACTGTTAGTCGGGATTGTGACTTTATTTTTCGCAATTGTTCTGCAGCACTGATTGAAGTTGATTTACTGACTGTAACTTATATTCGTTTGCACTGGCTCACAAGTCCAACTTACGGAGTGGTTGGCTCAATATTCGGAACTGCCGGAAGGAAATACTAGGCCAGTAAATCAGTATGCTTCGGATATCGTCTTTACGGACTCCTGGCTAGGCTTACACACACTCAAGAAGGCGTAGTATTGGGAGGGGATCTTGCAAGATATGGAAAGACTAGTGATTTTTCGTATAACGTAAATTTACCTAAATTTTAACTAAATTTCGTAAGTTTCGGCAGAAACTAGAAGAACAGAAAATTCCATTACGGTTTCTTTTTCGGTCGAACTCTACTGGAAATAATAGCTATAAAAAACAAAAAACCGGTTACTTAAAAAACCGGTTATCTTGAGCAATTTTTACAGTTCGGTTAAACTGGAGACGAAAAGAACCGGTATAACCGGAAACCGGTTGTTTCAGCAATAAGAGCCATCCCTAGTGCAGACCCAAGCGATGTCCCTTTCTGGGGTACCGATATCCCGACGCTGGGAGGCGATGGCCTGCTCGGCCAGCTGATCAGCTCGTTCATTCCCTGGAATGCCGATGTGGCCCGGGGTCCAGATGAAAGCCACCGAGAGGCCAGACATGCCAAGACTGAACACAGACTCTGTGTGATGTTACTGTCAGTCATTTCGTGGCATTTGTTGCTTGCGTTAGCTAGGTGTCGTGCAACAGGTGGGAACCGGCTTTCGCTTACGGAGTGCAGTAAGAGACACTCCCCACCGCCAGTAGGCTGGCGCCAGTCCAGACGTGTGTCGGCCGCAGCGCCCCCGCGATCGCAGCGGCTGTGGCGTCTGCGCCCCGCCCGCCCCTGGCATCGACCCGCGTGCCCTGACCCCGTGACCTCGCCCAGGACTCACTGACCGCCCGCGCGCCTGCCCATACCCCGCACATACCCCGCACCCCGCCTCTCTGCCCGTACCCTACACCTACCTGGGTTGGAGTGCTTCCATCCCCTGTCATCTACACGAGACGTTCCACCTGATGCGCTTGTACACTACACTCGGGTATCACCATGTAAATGTATCCAAGAGATAGCGGCGTCACGTGGCGAATAACGCACGTTGCATGTCGTATGAGAACAATCTACATTAGACCAATGTTTCCCAACATATTCGAATACGCGCCCCCTTCCAATTAAAAATATTTTGGCGACCTCCCACCCGCACTCCCTCCCTGAACCATAACACAACAATTACTGCACTCCGTAAACGAAAGACAAGGAATTTAATTACTTTTGACAATGTTGACTGGAATAAACTCTTTCAAGTTCTGAAGCAAGCAGGAGTAAAATATAGGGAGCGTAAGGTTATTCACAATTTGTACAAAAACCAGACAGCGGTTATCAGAGGGCATGAAAGGGATGCAGTGGTTGGAAAGGCAGTAAGACAGGGTTGTAGCCTTCCTCCAATGTTATTCAATTTGTACATTGAGCAAGCTATAAAGGAAAGCAAGGAAAAATTCGGTGAAGGAATTAAAGTTCAGCGGGAAGAATTAAAAACATTGCGTTTTACCGACGACATAGTAATTCTGTCAGATACAGAAAAGGACCTGGAAGAGCAATTCAATGAAATGGACAGTGTGCTAAAGGTGCATATAAGATGAACATTAACAAGAGCAAAACTAGGATAATGGAGTGCAGTCTAAGAAAATCAGGCGATGCTGAAGGAATTAGATTAGGTAACGAAGCAATAAAGGAGGTAGATGAATATTGTTACTTGGGCTGTAAAATAACAAATGATGGTCGCAGTACAGAGGATATAAAATGCAGAATGGCAATGGGTAGAAAAGCGTTCTTGAAAAAGAGAAATTTGTTAACATCGAATATTGATTTAAGCGTAAGGAAGTCCTTTCTGAAGGCATTTGTATGCAGTGTTGTCTTGCATGGGAATGAAACATGGACGATAAACAGTGCGGACAGGAAGATGATTGAGGCTTTTGAAATGTGGTGCTACAGAAGGATGATGAAGATTAGGTGGGTGGATCGCGTAACTAATGAGAACGTACTAAACATAATTGGAGAGAAAAGAAATTTCTGGCATACCTTGACAAAAAGAAGGGATAGATTTGTAGACCACATTCTCAGACATCAAGGGATTGTGAATTTAGCTTTGGAGGGAAGTGTGTGGGGTAAAAACCGCAGAGGAAGACCGAGAGATGGATACAGTAAGCAGATTCAGACAGATGTAGTTTGCCGTTTTTATGTGGAGATGAAGAGGCTTGCTCAGGATAGGGTATTGTGGAGAGCTGCATCAAACCAGTCCCCGGACTGAAGACCGCAACAGCAACAACATTTTTGTAAAAATAATAATAATAAAAGTACAGTATTCTACATCTAATATGTAAAGCAGTGTGTCCGTATGTTTGTACGTGTTGCATACAAAGCTACAGTTTTGTTACAATCTTTATGAAATTTTGTACACGTAAGCTTCCATCAATGAGAACGGTCGCCGTAATTGTAAGAATCACTTACGACATACAGTTCACGAGATATGACGTCATAAACAATGAGATGCGCGAAAAACTGCTGCATTTTGCGACCATGCTGCTCATTTTCTCCTAAACCATTGGACCGATTTCAACCAAATTTGGTACACACATTCCTTACCGTGAGGTAACAATTGCTGCATGGTTAAGAATCACATATGGCACATGGTTCAATAGATATTTCGTCATAACCAATAGAAATCGCAAAAAATGCCATATAATGCGGCGAGACTTTCGAAATACACTGTATGAGGATGGCAGTACTTAGCGACTTGCAACAAACTTTGAACATAATTTCAAACCTTTATTAAATTTTTTCTCGTTGGCAACCATAGTAAAATGATGAAAGGAAAAATGTTTCTCGCTTACTACTTTTCCGCTTTTTATGGAGTAAAACTACGGCTCTCGGTATGACGTTACAATTTATAATTTGTACACTACAAATTGCAGAAGCAGGAAATTTTGCAGGCAGAATACGAACATATAGTTGAATGTACCATCGAAATTGTATCACAGTACGACACGTAGTTCGTAAGATATGAGCACATAAACAGTAACGTTCATGGAAAACCGCCCAATCACGCAAGTTTTAATCGATTGCTTCTTTACTTCTAATTTTATTCGCAAGAGATTTTAGAGACATATAGCCCTTATACAAATGAATATATACCTAAAAATGGCAGGAATAAATAAATAAATACCCGGGCAACGCCGTGTTTTCAGCTAGTCTATATATAAAAAAAATGAATTGCTGTTCGTTAGTCTCGGTAAAACTCGACGACGGGTGAACAGATTTGGCTAATTTCAGTCTTTAAATATTCGTATAAGTGCAGGGAAGGTTTAAACGGTGATAAAATATGGAAAAGTTGTCCGGAAAAGAGGAAAATCGTGAAAAAACTGAAACAGCTTCTTCCAGGGAGGTATCAATACCGTTCCTCCAATTGCAATAAAATTTTGTATATTTCATGTAGAAACCAAGATGAAGGTTTGCATCAAATAAAAATTTGGGAAAGTCGTCAGAAAAGTAGCAAAATTTAGTAAAAACCGAAAGTGATTTTTTTTTCTACGAATAAAAATAAATTGCCACATGGTTGTAAGAGCATCACTTGAGTACAGCCTGACAGGACGAGGTTTGTTTGAAATATTTTTTGGAAAATCTACCGAAAAATTGGAAAATTTGAGAAAAACTGAAAGTGCGTTTTCAATGTGTTTTTGATTGACTACTAGCACGACGGATAGGGGTAACTCTTTTGTTGTCTTGTTCATTATGGTCTTCGAAAAGTATTCACTAAAAAATGGAGACGTTGAAAAAGGAACGTCGCAAAATTCGAACCAAGTTTCTTTTTCAGTGTGTTTCTAAATGTACTCAATACTATAAGTTGAGAACCGTTCATCCGCTTGGGATAAAATTTTGATCATTTGACGTTCAACGAAAGATGAACGTTCTTACGAGCTAAAAATTCTGGAAGTTGCCCTGAAAATTTCGAAATTCGGGAGAAACTGACAGATCTTTTTTCAATGGGATATCGGTATCATTCGTCTGGTTGCGATAAAATTTTGCATATTTGACGTTCAAAGTAAGAGTAACGTTCTTATGAAATAAAAATTTGTAAAAGTTTCCCGACAAACTGGAAGATACAGAAAAAATAAAAAGAGGTTTTCCTATTAAAAATCAATACCATTCATCTGATTGCGATAAAATTTAGCACATTCGACGTTCAAAGCGAGAGAAGGGTTTGAGTGAAGTAAAAGTTTGGAATAGTTGGAGAGGAAGTACGAAAATTTGTGGTAAACTGAAAGAGCTCTTTTCTTTGGGTTATCAATATCATTCGTAAGATTGCGATAAAATTTTGCACATTTGACGTTCAAAGCAAATGCCTTTATAAAGCTACTGGGTCTAAAATATATATGATTTAAATTACTATGGTTTATATTAAGAGGTAAGAGATACGAAGTTCACCGTGTCATCTAATTATAGGATAAATCTTAAGTCCATCTAACTGAATGGAACAGATCCTATTATTATGCCGACAGAAAAATATATTTTGCGTAACGTGGTTTCACATTGTAGGTAAAGCTCAGAAGCGAATTATCATCATTGTGCAAGGTCCTACTGTATAGTCAATTTGTAAAGAAGCAAATTTCAATCAAATTTACTTATTGTGTCTTCTAAATTTAGCGATAGCCTGGTACCTGAAAATAGTTTTCAGGACTTCGTTTATTCATTGTTAACACGATGTATTTATCATAAAGCAGCTTACTCTGGCTAGTTTCCGCTACTCCTCAAACGTTCCCTTCCCCTGGGTCGGCAAAGTCTATTTGTTTTCAAGAGCCTCTGTCACTTTTCTTTATCCTATTTTATGTTTATCCCTATCCCTTGTTACAACACTAAATATTACTTCAAATGTGTTAATGTATATTATTTTAAATGCTCTGCACTATTTTGTTAATTAGCACTATTTTTATTATTGTTGACTATTATTATTTTATTATAGTGTGATTTCTGTAATATCTTTTGTATGTGCTGCTTACTGGTCACATGTAAGAAAGAGCCTCATGGACCTAATCTGCTCATGCTAAATAAGCAATAAAGAAAAAAAAAAAAAAACTTTATCAACTGAGTAGAAAGAGTAGTCATTTATAAATACTTTCAATTCGTTATTATTTTCTGGTTGGTTACCTGTCAGACATTTAATGTTATCTGGTAAGTGAGCAAACACTTGTGGCAGCATAATTCACCCCCTTATGCGCCAAAGTGAGATTTAACCTTCAACAGTGTAGATCACGCTTCCTCCTAGTGTTGTAGCTATGCGCACAGCTTTTACTTTCAGACTAGGTTGGGTTATCAATAGCAAATTATATATTATATTGTGGAGCTACTATTGAGGTTCCTACAACTCTCAATACGTGTCTGCAGGATGATCTTCGATGGTCTCAAAACTTATTATAATTATACTCTTTTGTGAAATGAATACTCCTTTGATCAAAGCTGAATCAACCCAAAATATGAAGCCATACGAAAGCAGTGAATCAAAATAGGCATAGTAAGCTAATTTTCTGAGATGTTTGTCACCAAAATTTGGAATAACGACTTTAAAGTTTTGCAAAGTACGCGTTATAGCCAATAGTGAAAATATCTGCACCATCTTTTGGTGTAGCTCATGACGTAGCGTTCTAGCCTTACAACCACAGGGTCGTTGGTTCAAAACCTGCCGTGACGGATTTTTTCCGTGGTTTTCGAATATTTACCTAATAGTGACTTTTACCAGAAATGCTCAATTTTTGTTTATTCATAATTATCTATATTTTATAAAAGGTTCTTAATCCTGATTGTTTCAATCAAAAAACATAAGTTGAATTTTTTACAGTATTGGCTTCACTATTAGCTGTCGGCGGTAGTCTTTGTTTGTTCAGTTTGTGAACAGCTACGACGCTGTTTTTGGCAAGTTATCTCCTTAGCTACTAATGGATTTCCAAGCATCTAACCTACTCAGCTATCGTTTTATGTGACAAGGTGTTCAGCTCGTCTACATACACATAAACAGACATTGACAATAACAACACATGTAATTAGAGATCCCAAAATGTTTTGTTGTTGTGGTCTTCAGTCCGCAGACTGGTTTGATGCAGCTCTCCACGCTACCCTGTCCTGTGCAAGTCCCTGCATCTGAGAATACGTTCGGCAACCTACATCCTTTTGAATCTGCTTACTGTATTCGTCCCTCGGTCTCCCTCTACGATTTTTACCCCCCACACTTCCTTCTAATGCTAAGTTGACAATTCCTTTCTGTCTCAGAATGTGTCCTACCAATCTATCCCTTCTCTTACTCAGGACAATCCAGAAACTCCTTTTCTCCGCATTTCAGTTAAGCACCTCCTCATTAGTTACACAATGCATTATTTTGTAGCACCACATTTCAAAAGCCTCTATCCGGTTCCTGACCGCACTGTTTATCGTCCAAGATTCACTCCCATACAAAGCAACACTTCAGACAAATGCCTTCAGAAAGGACTTCCTTACACGTAAATTAATAGTCGATGTTAACAAATTTCTGTTTTTCAAAAACGCCTTTCTTCCCTATTCCGCTCTGCATTTTATATCTTCTTTACTTCGGCCACCAGAAGCTATCTTGCTACCCAAATGTCAAAATTCATCTACTACTTTTATTGTCTTATTACCTAATCCAATTCCTTCAGCATCGCCTGATTTTCTGATAGTACATTCCATTACCCTCGTTTTACTCTTGTTAATGTTCATCTTATATTTTCCTTTCAAGACACTGTCCATTCCATTCAATTTGCTCTTACAGATTTTTTTGTGGTCTCTGACAGAATTACTATGTTATCGTCAAACCGCAAAGTTTTTATTATTTCTTCTTGAACTTTAATTCCCTCGTCAAATTTCTCCTTCCATTTCTTCACTGCTTGCTCAATGTACAGATTGAACAACATTGGGGAAAGGCTACAACCCGTCTTACTCCCTTCCCAACCTCTACGTCCCTTTTTTGCCCTTCGACTCTAATAACTGCTGTCTGGTGTTTGTATAGGTTGAATATAACTCTTCGCTCCCGATATTTTAGCCCTGCGACCTTCAGAATTTGAAAGTGTATTCCAGTCGACATTGTCAAAAGCTTTCTCCAAATCGACAAACGCTAAAAACGTAGGTTTCCCTTTCCTTAGCCTATCTTCTTGAAAAGTCGTAATGCGAGTATTGCCGCCCATGTTCCTACATTTCTCCTAAATCCAAACTGATCTTCCCCGAGGTTTGATTCCACAAGTTTTTCCACTCGTCTGTAAATAATTCGTGTTATTAATTTGCAACGATGACTTATTAAACTGATAGTTGTGTAATTTCGACATTTGTCTGCACTTGCTTTCTGTGGAATTGGAATTACGATCTTTTCCTTGAAGTCGGAGGGTATTTCCCCTGTCTCATACATCTTGCATATCAGGTGGAACAATTATTTCATGGCTGGCTCTACTAACGATGTCAGCAATTCAGACGGAATACAGTCTACTCCAGAGGCCTTGTTTCGACTCAAGTCCTTCAGCGCTCTGTCAAATTCTACTCCCAGTATCATATCACCTATCTCATCTTCCTCCACTTCGTCTTACATTTCTAGAATACTGCCTTCAAGTTTATTTACTTTGTGTAGGCCCTATATATATTCCTTCCACAGTTCAGTTTTCCCCTCTTTGCTTAGTACTGGTTTTCTGTCCGAGTTCTTGACATTCAAACAGCTGATTTTCCTGTCTCCAAATACCTCTTTTATTTTCCTGTCGGCGATATCTCTCTTTCCCCTAGTTGTGCATTCTTCTAGGATTCTGCATTTGTCCTCTAGCCACTTAGCTACTACTTAGCTAGTCTGCACGTCTTGTCAATCTCATTTTTCAGACCTTTGTACTCCATTTTTCCTGTTTCGCTTGCTGAATTTTTATATTTTCTCCTCTCATCAATTAAGTTCAGTACGTCCTGTGTTATCCAGGATTTTCTGTTAGGAGTTGTCCTTCTGCCTATATGATACTCTGCGGCCTTAACTACCCTATCTCTCAGAGCTACCCATTCGTCTTCTGTTGTATTACTTTCCATTTTAGGCTATCTTTGCCTACCAAAATGTTTCTTATAGCTAAATTCGAGAACAACGAAAAGTATATCTCACAGCGGGATTCGAACCACAGACTCTATTATGAGGTCAGAAAGCTACCACCTGAGCTACACCGACAGATGCTGCAGTTGTTTTAATTATTGATAATGACGTGTACTTGTAGATTTTCTCGATAATTTTTGCGAGTTGCGCCGAATGGCTTTGGATAATAGTTATTTAAGTTCTGAACTTCACGTATAATAAGTATAAAGAAATTCTAAAATTCGATAGCCATGTGGTCGCCTTGTTAGAAGAACCTGTTACACCTCAGTCCATATTGTTTATACAAATGAGAAATAGTGGCCCCGGAACAGAATCCTGGGGGCATCCCCTCACTTAACTGTGACCCATTGTGAGTTCACATCAAATCCGTTTCCAACACTGCAGAGGATCACTTTCTGCTCCCTGTTATCGAAGTAAGAGGCGGACCAATTGTGAGCTACTTCCTTTACTCCATAATATCCAAACTTCTGCAACGATATCGGATGACAGACACAACCGAATGCATTTGTTACGGGAATTAGGTTATAGTAACTACGAGTTCTAGTGGGCAGGGATAGAATTGAGAATTTGTATCTGACTGGAGGCTTTCTTGCGCAATTCCGTGCAGGTAGGTGGGACTGCACAGAGAGCAGAAGACCCGGGTTCGAGTCCAGGCTGGGTACACATTTTTAACTCTACCCATCTGCAGTTAATGACATTTATTCCGTGAATACGAATAGGAAAGAATGTGTTGTTAAGACGCTAGTGCAGTGCTTTCCAAACTTTCCCTCATGGCGATACCCGTAAGCAACAATGCCTAACTCAACCGTAATACTTGCTTCCGAAACACGAAAACTGAATTTCGGAAACCGCTTTTCTCTGTCATGTGTACATGTCAGGGCCAGATACGGTTTTGCTGGATCGATTGAAAACGGCATCTGGAAATTAGCTGCTCGGATTTCAGATTTAGACAGCACAGTGGATGTTCCCTTTCAGTTCAATATTATCACGATATTTTCAGAAATAAAGAGGATGTATTTATGACAAGTGTTGAATTATTATTTAAGTTCTATTGTTAGGTTCTTGCTTCACCACGACCTCTGAAGTCCCGACATATTCGGGAAAAATGGATAAATATTTGTGACAAGTAAGAATATGAATGTCATTTCTGGTCCCAGAATCTGTTACATACAGGAAACTGAGAGAAAAATATTAACGCATACCAGGGTTCGAACCAAAGATCACTGCATTTAAAATACTACTCTCCGTTAATCACCCGGCCATACTCCACACTAAACATCGCTACTGAATAGCTTTAGTCAGTGGACAATTGTGACTGCTTTTACAATATGTGACAGCTTTTACAGCCACTGTGTCATTTATTAACGTTTAATTGTAAGAAACGCTGCCGAGGGTGACGTGGCTTTGATAAATCCATTAAAAAACGCTCAGGTGCAGCTTTTTGAGAAGGAAAGCAGACTACAGTGAAGGTTCGTTCAAGCAGCTGCCAGTTCCAGCAAACTGCGCATGGGAAGAGCTGTTGTCGAGTATCAGCAGCAGCTCTGCGCATGCGCAGTTTGCTGGAATCTGGCAACTGGCAGCTGCTTGAACGAACCCTGAGTGTCTACTGCTGCTGAAGCAGAGCTGCCGCCTAGCGGCTGAGCACGCAATTGATGTGCTCCGATCATTTCTGTAATACGTTCCGGCCGCGGTTGCCGAGGGGACGATGTTCTAAGAGTTACGTATAGAAGACACGGAATATTAACCCATCTTATCGAGAAGACGAGCTTTGAAGCACTGTGCAGACGAAACTACCGTGGGAGAAGGACTTTTATTTTATTCAATTTAACTTTTCTCTTCGGTTTATCTTACGTTTTATTTATTTATTTATGGAGAACTCCAACATTTCTCTTGATTTTCGTATCGGGCAGGAGCCCAATTATTCTCGTCAGAAGTATACGGCCATCTGTTGTGGAAATAAATAAATGCGTTGGAGACGGAACTGTAACAAATCCTTTTGTCCGAATGGAAAATATTTATTTTACTTTATATCCAAGGAGATGGATTTCAGTTACAGGCAATGAAGCCTCACCAATGAAGGCGATCATGGAGAGCGAAAGGCTGGGCTAGAAGGGGAGGTTTGGAGGCCCAAAAAAGTAAAAAAAAAAGTAGCGCGTCTGACTCCGGATCAGAAGGTTGCGTGTTCAAATCACGTCGGGGTCATGACGAAAATTTTCGTCCGCAAAAGACATTGGCGAAAATGTACATAAAACCAGGTATCAAACGAAAACGCATCGCGGACTATCATTTGCTCTTTTAAGAAGGCTACAAAAGAAATTTTCTCGTTCTGACAGCGATTGCAAGGCATCTCCTCGCACATTCCCCAGACGCAAAGCGCCAAGAACTTTCTTTGTTTACATTTTTTCGCTTTCAAGTACAACTGGCATATACCGACAAAAAAAAAAAAAAAAGAAAAAAAAAAAAAAAAAAAAAAAACACCAGCAACAACAACAAATGAAAAAAAGAAAAAAAAGGGGACTGAGGCGCTCCAGTCACGGTCTGCACGGCCACTACGGTTGGGGGTTCGATTCCCCCCTCGGACATGGATATTTGTGCCGTCCTTAGTCTTAGCTAGTTCATAAATAGTTTGTAAGCTTAGGGACTGATGACCCCGTAGTTAAGTCCCATAAGTTCTCAAAACATTTGAACATTTTGTAATACGTGATCTGTGGTGCACCGAATGAAGAGAAGGATGATTAGCTGCAGGCGAGTCTTCAGGGTAGAATGAAGAGAAAGATATTTTGGGTTATTTTATGACAAGTAATTTTTGTTTAGAGTCTAAATTTGTTCCTCTCTCGACACCCTTGATGCTACTACGCTACACCCCAGTGTGTCGCGACACCCAGTTTGGAAAGCTCTGCGCCAGTGTATGACTCTGGTCCCGGCAATGACTGCGCAGTATTTTCCACTGTCGCGCGTTCCTTACTGCACTGTGGACCGCTACACGCGCATTCCCGTAACGCAGTCAGCTGGAGACTCAATTGCGATGCCGCAGAGCGCCGGCCGTTATAACTGCATTACAAGTTGTGGCTGCCGTAATTCTGCTCGCACAACGCGGTTAGCTAGCCAGCGATGACCCACAGACACCGGCAGCGTCATTGTCATCGTCATTAATGCAGAGCACCGCCCAACCTGTTTACCCGTCCACCGATTGAGTCTGTCCGACTGCCACCGACAAGAGAAACTCTGCCAGACAATGCGACTAAAAACACCATGAAGATTCCTCCTTTACGGAAAGTAGGTGCGCTACCGCTATTCGACTTTATTTTTAGCGAAAAGGATAGGAGCGTACGCGACATCTACGTCTATATCTACATCTACATGGGATACTCTGCAAATCAAATTTAAGTGCCTGGCAGAGGGTTCATTGAACCACCATTATACTATTTATCTCCCATTCCATTCTCCAATAGCGGGCGGGAAGAAAGAAAACCTGAATCTCTCTGTTCGAGCTCTCATTTCTGGTATTTTACTCTGATGATCATTTGTACCTATGTAAGTGAGAGTCAACAATATATTTTCGCATTCGGAGGAGAATGTTGGCGATTGAAGTATCGTAAGTAGCCCACGCCGCAGCGATAAGCGCCGTTGTTTTAATGATTCCCATCCCAGATCCTGTATCATTTCCGTAATGCTGTCTGCCCTGTATCGTGACAATACGAAACGAGCTGCCCTTCTTTGGACTCTTTCGATGTCCTCCGTCAAACCCACCTGATAAGGATCCCACACTGGGCTGCAATACTCCAAAACTGGACGGACAAGTGTAGTGTATTCAGTTTCTTTTGCAGTTCTGTTGCATCTTTTAAGGGTTCTGCCAATAAAACGCAGTCTCTGGTTCGCCTTTCCCACGACATTATCTACGTGATATTTCCAGTTTTAAGTCTGAAGTAATAGTAATTCCCAGGTATTTTGTGGAGTTTACGGCCTTCATTATTGATTGATTTATCTTGTAAACAAAGTTCATCGAATTTCTTTTCGTACTCATGAGGACGACTTCTCACTTCTCATTATTAGAGTCAATTGCCAATTTTTACACCATACTGATATCTTATTCAGATCGTTCTACAGTTGGTTTTGATCTTCAGATGATTTTACTAGACGGTAAATGACGGCGTCATCTGCAAACAACCTAAGAGAGCTACTTAGATTTTCCCCTAAATCGTTTATGTAAATAAGGAACTGCAGAGGACCAATAACAATACCCTGTGGAACGCCCGACATCACCTGTTTTAGTCGATACCTTACCATCGATTACATCAGAACAACTGCGAAACTTCCGTTTGAAAAGTACATCTAGTGTTCTGGTTTGTGAAAATTTCCTTGCAGTACGAGAATTCCAATAAGGGTTTTTACCTCGTCAATTGTCCTAACTTGCTGCCGGTGAACTCTGGAGCGTTGTACTAAATTTGAATGAGAAGCTGTGCGTCTAAGTTAAGCTGTTTAGCTATTACTTTACACAAAACATCACTCACAATACACTCAAAACAAGTCATCACGTCATAATGTTTTAGAGGTATAACAGCCGCGGCGGAGTGGCCGAGCGCATTGAGGCGCTATGTTCCGATGCGTCAGACCGTTCCCCGCCGGGATTTGAATTTCCCCTCGGGCTT
Source organism: Locusta migratoria (assembly GCA_026315105.1). Taxonomy (NCBI): domain Eukaryota; kingdom Metazoa; phylum Arthropoda; class Insecta; order Orthoptera; family Acrididae; genus Locusta; species Locusta migratoria. The sequence goes on along the minus strand of CM048754.1, from coordinate 91,368,631 downwards.
GGATGTTGTGTTTAGTATACGGTACTTTATAAGTATAGGAAAGGAAAAGGTGGGATTCATCGGATTTAAATGTTTGTAAAATGACATGTTGACAACAGCTGTTTACTTTATTAACTCAAAGCTACCGGTTTCGGCTAATGCACCATTCACAAGCGCCAGCAGAGCTTAGCCAGTTGATCAATATATCATATTACAAAATAGAAAAACCCTAAAACAAATATTTGCCATCATGCTCCACTTCGTATAGACGTTTTTCCAGTGACTGATCGTTTCAGTGGACAGCGTGATAGATTGTCATGTAGGGGGCCGGGGTTCGATTCCCGCTCGGGGCGGAGATGTTCTCTCTTCCGGGAGTGGGTGTTGTGTCGTCCTCAAGATATTTTTATCTTCATCTACGCGCAAGTCTCCCACGTGGCGTCACCTCAAGACCTGCACCAGTCAGCCTGATCACGATCCCAGCTGGGGTCTAACGGCCATAAAAGTCACACGAAATCATCATCATCTGAAAGGCCTCAGCGCAACCAATATTAAAGCTGCGATGTATTCCACTTTTAGAGAGTCCGCTCCTTCATTGACAAGGAGTAAAATATTGGGTACCTAAGTTTAAAACAGGCCGTACGAACTGGCAAGACGAACAATTGAAAGACCACAGTTAACTGTAAAATTAACTCTATATGAAAGGACCCAGTTAAAAGCTTACTTTAAACATATAACTCTGGCCGTAAAACCAGCTAAAGGATTCGCGTGAACTACTGACTATTTCCTGCAACAGAATCTTGTTCCCTGGCCCAGCATTTAGGACTGACTCAAACTTTACTTTAGCAGCAGGAAGACAAAGAGACGGTGGCCAACATACTTCGTAGATCACGAGAATTACACACAATCATTAATATACAAGCCACCCCGGACTAAACAATTTCATGAAGGTGGCTGTGAGAACATTTATGGTGCAACGGAATTAAAAATATGATAATTTGCATCTGAGTTTGTTCTCAGCACCGGTGAGAACCAACATTAAATAAAAGAAGGAGGGTATTCATAAACTAATATTTATAAGAACGATAAAATTTCACTGAGAATAAATTATTTATTCAGTTCAAACATGAGCAAATGGGGGCACCAATTTTGTTAAGCAATAAAAATGCATCTCCTGGAACTACTAAATTAAAGTAATCTGAAAAGGCCCTCTAGTGAACGTAGATAATTTACAAAGTTAAAAACCTAGGGAAGACGACAGACAGTCGTCTTTCGCAGTGCAGTGGTCAACCAAATGAGGTGAACATCCACAAAACGGTACTGGATGATCGCCGACTGAAAGTGCGCGAGCTAGCAGACATTGCAGGCATTTAAAAAAAAAAAAGTGCGGTACATAGCATATTATATGAAAATTTGAACATGAGAAAACTCTGTGCAAGGTTTGTGCCGCGTTTGCTGACATTCGATCAAACACAGTGTCATGAAGATGTTTCAATTGAGTGTTTAGCGAGGTTTCGCAGCAACAAAGCTGATTTTTCTTTTGTGCCGTTTTATAACCATGGATGAAACATCGGTCCACCACTTCCCTCCCGAGACAGAAGAACAATCAAAAGAAACACAAATTGGAGAACAGACACTAAAGAAGGCGAAGACCGTTTCATCTGCAGGCAAGGTCATGGCGTTTTGTGGGATGCGCATGGGATAATTTTCATTGACTACCTTAAAAAATAAAAAGTATCAAAGGTGAGTATTGTGCGAACGTATTGCAACGTTTGGACAAAGAAATCAAGCAAAAACGACCGCATTTGGCCGAGAAGAAAGTGTTTTTTCTTCTGTGCAATGAACCAGCTTACATCTACATCTACTTAGATATTCTACAAGTAACATTGAAGTGTATGGCAGAAGGTTCATCGAACCACTTTCATGATATTCCTCTACAGTTCCACTCTCTTAATAGCTTGCGGGGAAAAGGAACACCTAAATCTTCAGTTTCTGACTGATTTATCTTATTTTATTAAGATGATCATGTCTCCTTGTATACGTTGGTGCTAACAAATTGTGTTCGCATTCGGAATTGAAAGTTCTTTACATAAATTTCGCAAATAGATCTTGTCGCAACAAATAACGCCTTTATTTGAATGATTTCCAGCCCAACTCGTGCGTCATATCCGTGACACTCTCTCCCATAAATCTCGATCATATAAAACGAACTGCTCTTCTTTGAACTTCCTCTACATCGTCCGTCAGTCCCACACGGTGAGGATCCGACAACGTGCAAAACAGGACGCACACATGTATGTGGGCAATTTCTTTAGTATACCTGTAGCATCTTCTAAGTGTTCTGCCAATGAAACGTAGTGTTTGGTTCGCCTTCCCTACAAAATTTCTACGTCTCTCTTCCAATTTAAGTGGTTCGTAATTATTATTCCTAGGTATTTAGTTTTTACGCCTGTAGATTTGACAGATTTATCGTGTAAATGAAGTTTAACGGATTTCTTTCAATGCTCGTATGGATGACATTACACTTATCATTGTTAAGGGCCATTTGCCAATTTTTGCACCATGCAGATATCTTATCTAAATTGTTTTGCAGTTACTTTTGATATTTTGGCGACTTTACTAACTGACAAGTGACAGCATCATCCGCGAACAGTCTAAGAGAGCTAGTCAGGTTGTCTCCTAAATCGTTTATAAAAATAAGGAACAGTAGGGGTCCTATAAAACTTCCCTGGGGAACGCTAGATCACTTCCGCTTCCGCTCTATGATTCACCGTCAATTACAACGTACTGTGTCCTTTCTGACAGGAAGTAACGAATCCAATGGCACAACCGTGGCGATATTTCATAAACACGAAATTTGATTAGAAGGTACAGTTTGTGAGGTACATTGTCAAAAGCTTTCTGAAATACTAGAAATACGGAATCTATTACACATTCCTTGCCGATAGCACTCATCACATCATATGAGTGAAGAGCTAGCTGTGTCTCTCAAGACCGATACTTTCTGAATCCGTGTTGACTATGTGACAATAGGTCGTTCTCTCCGAGGCAATGGCCAAAATTCATGAAATAAAGTTTGAATCGTTATCTCATGCACCCTATTCGCCAGATTTAGCCCCTTCGGAATATTTTCTGTTCCCAAACCTCAAAAATGACTGGGTGGTCGAAGATTTTTCAAAACTGGAGACTCAATTTAAGCAGTTAATGACTTTTTTGAGGAGTCAGACAGTTCTCATTTTAAAAAGGGTATCGAACTTACTGAACATAGCTGGGAAAAGTGTTGGAGCTGAAAGAAGATTATTTTGAAACGTAAATACATTTTGTTTTCAAAATTTTTCCGTTTATTTATTTATTTTTCGTTCGACATGCCAGATACATTGTACAGAGAAGAGATGAGATTAATACACTGCCACTGGTACACTCAGGCCAACCCCCGTTGAGTGGCTTCCAGCGCTGGCAAAAATGGCTCCCGCTTCCATTCCCAGAGAGAAAGCAACCCGGGATATAGAAGAAAATTTTAAAGCAATCCCAAGGATACCCATACATGTCGACATGGGAGGACCCAGGAAACCTTTCGTCTGGAGCAGAAGAATGGGCACAGGGGGTGTCGATGCTGACTGGAGGAGTGCATGGCAGGGCCTGAGGGGAGGCGTCGCGAAGAACCTCACCCACGATCCCGAGGCCTCCCGCGTTGGAGTTTCGAATCCTCGCGTGGGCGTGGATGTGTTTGTCGTCCTTAGGTTAGTTTGACTGAGTTTAAATAGTTTGTAAGGTTAGGGACTTATGAACAAAGTCGTATGGTCAAAAAAATTATATCTATACTAATAATAAATCTGTAAATGTAGTCCCGTCGCTGTTCACTTAAATCTTCGAAACTACTAGACGAATCTTCATGCGGTTTTCACAGAAAACATGAGAAACGTTTGGGTCAACATATAGGCATAATTTTATCAAAATCGCATCACGGAAAGTACAGATATCGTAATTTTAAGTGATTTCAGTATCCGCCGTGTCTGTTTGTTCAAGTATTAAAAACCTCTTATCTCCAAAACTACTTCACGAATTTGCATGGGGGTTCCACAGGTAACTTAAGCGTAACGCTGGACATCATACAGACTTCGTTTCATAAAAATCGGATCACGGAAAAAAAAAAAGAATATCATGAACTGAAATTTTTTATCTACGACCGTCATGTCTATCTGTCTCTTCGAACACGTTTATCTCCAAAACTACTTGAATTGTCATGGGGTTTTCACACCTAACTTGCGCATATCGAATGGTTACATGAATGCTTAAATAATAAAATCGAATCAGACTAAATAAAGATACCATAATTAAATCATTTGTTTAAAAGCCATACTGTAAGTCTATTTGTTGAAGGTAATCACCAAAAGTACTACAGGAACTTTCATGTATTTCCACGGGTAAATTGAGAATAGTTTGGAGAGTAACATATGCTTCATTTCATCAAAATCGGATCAGAGGAAGGAAAGATATCGTAACTTGAAATTTTATGTGTATACTTTGCTTTTAAGTATGGTGTAGTACAGAAAAGCTCCAAGAGTACTATACGAAGATTGATTGGGTTTCATAGGTTAACTGATGGTACCTTGGGGCAACATATAAACTTCTTTTAATTAAAATCGGATCAGGGGAAGAAAAGAAATCGTAATTTGTAGTTTCTGCTGTGTGCTATGCTTGAATTGCAGCATAGTATAGCAAAGATCCGCAAGAGGCGCTGTTACTTACATGGTATTAAAGCCCTGTATAGGGAAAGTATGGCCAGCCTGCCAGCGGCAGCCATGTTGGGCCTATTCTGCTGCTGCTTACACGCCGACCGTGTTATAGTGTGATACATTCTCTCGATAATGATCTCAATTTCTTTTCATTATTACTTATAGTTTCCGTGCTACATCAAATTAAGTAAACTACTGCGCAAAATTTTGAAGAGTTTGCAGAGGAAAAGTCGCATTGCGTAGACTTTGCGTATGGTTGATTTTAGCTCATACAATACTGCGGACGAAATGTAGGTAAGATATCGAAATTTTATTTAAGGTTCAGAGCAGAACGATAACTCTTCTCATTCTCGAGATACAGGCAGTTATATCCGACGGACAGATGCGGGAACTTCGCGTAGGTGTGTCCATGCGGACCTGGCTGCTCTACGGAATACTTTTCGTCCGATTTTAAGAAAACTGCTTGGTTTGTGGCTCTAGATCTAAAGGGTTCACCTATAAATTCAGATTGATCTGTACCGTAGACAAATATGTGAATATACCACGAACATGTCGTCATCGGAACATAGTGTAAATGAAGAAAACAACTGAGATCATGGAAAAGTCTTTGATGAGTATTTTCTTGCTTATTATGTACTTATATCTTACATGAACTATGAAAAATGCAAGGAGATACCCACTACATGTCTTTTACCAGAAACAGAAATTAAAGGTGTCTTTACAAAGCCAATTACATTTGAATGTCTAATATTTGTCTTGTTTAAATTCTTTGTTTCCTGATATGATACACTAACACATGAAAACGAATGAGAAAAGCTTGTTTCAGGAACTGTATGTTAATTTCATATCTAAACGGAAATCTAGTTCACTCACTAATATGTAAAAATAAAAAAAAAGTGTATTTTCGACAACTACCTGCAGATAAAATCAACGACGCGTGAATAATTTAACTTCACGACATTGTGCAGGAATTTTCTTCACAAATTTATTCAAGTTAATAATATATAGGTATCTGCTGCGTGATCCATTCGTCAGTGAATCTTTACTCTATTAATTTACATTATGAATTAAAATCATCACAGCACAACAACCGCAGTTCGTTTCTGGACTCCTAGTTTTCTCTGACGACTTTCATCGGCCAGGTTGTTAATCATCCTGCATTTCTGATACCTAATGGAAGTGCTATAATGTTTACCTCCCTTCTTCGCTTCTTAAAAATACCCAAAAGTACAACACTGTGGCATTATTCAAACCAAAGCATACGAATATTCACAAGACTTTTCATGGCAGCCAAGCAACGTGTAGGACCAAGATGGCGGAAAGAACCACGTGACTTGGTTTCAGCCAATCACGAGCCGCAGACGGCGGCAAGCGGCGCGGAGAAGGATGGCCATGCTTTCCCTATACAGAGCTTTACATGGTATACATAGACCAAAGATCTTTGTCGAAGCTGCGTTTTTTATTCACATAACGAAGGTGAAATACACTGAAACAAGGGCTACGACTTTCCTTACGGCAGTGGTGTAGTGTATTGATGTTGGCAACGGCCGTTGAATCCTTTTAGAAAAATGAGTCATGTACAGTGTGGGGAATAATTCGTTGTATTGATAATGAAATAAATAATTAATGTCGTTCCGATAAGTAAATTAATGATCTCCCTAAAGCGAATATTTCTTTGCCAACGTTAACATAGTAAACCGCTGCCACTCCAAGTAAAATTTAACCCAGGTACGATACAAAAAAAAAAAAAAAAAAAATCATTTACTAAGAATTGTTGGTTTTGTAGTGCTGCAAAGAAACAATACTTGATTGTGTGTGCCTATTTCCGCGGGTATAATTTTAATTTAAAACATAACGACCTACCTTCGCGTCTATCGATGTTTTCATTTACTAAGAAATCTTTGCAAGAAAACACGAATTATGTTGCTTCCTTCCTGATTGCATCTTGAGTCCATTCTATTTAGAAATGCCTAGAAAACGGTGTAGTTTTGTGCAGAACAAATGGTGGCCCTGTTAGTTACGTAGTGCAACAAAGAACTAATAGTTAGCACTGCTACAATTTCAATTAATTTTTTTTAATTTTTGTTTTATATTTTATTTCTTTTCGATGGTTATACCACAGAACAGCAACGAACGAAACACTAAAGGTGCTGTTGATTTTGTTGTGCTGCAAAGAAACAATATTTGATCGTGTTGTGGTATTCCCTCAGTAACAGAAGTATTTTGAATTAAGAACCGCAGTCTTACCTCTGCAAATACAAAATAACATTGAACAGCGAGTTGCTGATTACACTTTGTATATCCACAGCTTAACGACGTTTCTTTGCCTTTTTTTGACAGGCAACATTTGAATTAAAAACATAACGACATTCCTTCGCGTCTATCGATGCTCTAATTTACATAAGAATTGTTTGCAAGGAAATTAGAATTTGTGTAGTTCCCGTTCCGATTTCGGTGTATCCTCATTACATTTTGAGCGTTTTCTGTTTAGGAATGCCTCGAAAACGCTATAGCACTGGAAAGGACATAGTCAGGCGACGTTAGTTACATAGTGCACCAAATAACTAATTATGGCGTTGCTGCATTTGTTCATTCTCTTAACTATGGTGTAATACACTAAAAGAAGGGGTACAATTTTACTTAGTGCGGCGGCGTTGTATGCTGTTGTTGGCAACGGCCGTTGACTTCTTTTTCAAAAATCAGTCACGTTGAATGAGGGGAATAAATCTTTTTGTTCACAATTAAGTAAGCAATTTATGCTGTTCTGGTCAGTAAATTAATCATCTTCCTAAAGCGAATAGTTCGTTGCCAACGATAAGAAACTAAACCTCTCCATTGCAAGTCAAATTTAACCTAGATAAAATACAAAAATGTAAATAAAAAAATTTTCCTTGTAACTGTATCCTATATGCTTTGCAATGTCATGGAAAGAAAAGAAGTGCCTCTTTCGACGTTATAACCACTAAATCGTGCATAGAGTAGTAATATCTATGGAGTGAGCATTGCGTTTGTGCATCTTATCAACATTAAGCTGGAATTACCACGTGATATTGAGACAAATCCACCTCTTTCCATACATTTCTTTCCTCTTACGATTGGTTTGTACCGCATTGGCTGTAAGGAAGCCCCACCTCCTTTTCGCAGAGCAACCATATAAGAAGAAATAATATCTAAGTAAATGTGTCACAGAAGTAACAAGCAAGTTGAGGAAGCGTCGCTAAATGGGCCATTTACACATAGTCACCCGTCTTAACCGAACAAAAAAGGAGCAAGATAAAGTCAGCGATTATTATATTTTTCCCAATATCACGTGCCATTTCCACCTTAATGTTGAGAACTCAAAATCTGTTCTGCGCATCTGAATGCTCACTCCAGAGATATTTCTGCGCTGTGCCTGCCACTAGAGATAATATACACACGCTAGGGACAAACTCATCAGAAACCTCTCTGCATTCAAACACAATTGTGATTAAAATTTGTAATTACTTACTTTTGGTGCGGTTTCATCAAGATAGAGAAAGACGTCTTCATTGGCAGATACAATCGTACTTATAATCCAACTTCTGAACATATAGTTCTATTATACAAGGTCGATTTCAACTTCGTGCTTAACGAAGTAATCGCTGAAGGACGTGGGGACATGTATTAGCTGAAAGAGTGGCCGATGCTGCTAACACAGTCAAGACAGTTCTCTGGAAGTACTATATTTAATGGAAAGTTCTATACAGACGATCAGCTGACACCATTCCATCTACTATTACCCAGACTTACTTTCTCGCACATTCACACCAACTACCATGATGTCTTATTTAAACAGATATAAACTGCTCTGTTGATTGACTTATTAGACTTTCAGCATTCGTCGAGTTTTCGATAATAGGGAGCACTGCATACAGAATAACGACATTGTCCCGAGTGCAACACTGCAACATACTAAAACTTCAGCATTCACTTACTATGAGAGATAAACAGCTTAGTATTACACCATAGAACCAACACATGGCGCTGTTATTAGTATTAGTATTTTTCATCTCAACGATAGACGTCTTTTCAGAAGAAGAAGACATTCTTCACTATATGAACACAAGCTAACAATGAATTTACATTGTTCCGCAGTACGGAATTAAATTTATTTCACTCTTAGTATGAAAAACTCTATGAAGATTTATCTGCATACACCCTGCAGGTTTCAGCTGAATGTTGTCGACACTCGCCATAGATGAGTATCATCTCCGCCTTTTCAGAGTTCGAATACACCATGGTCACAGTTCCTACAACACTACACTATCACAGACGTCTGGTAACACAGTGTACTACAGTTAGTCTGCGCGCAAAGACGAATGCAGAATCACAATAGCAGCAAGCGCTACATGCAGACACTGCGACATCTAGACCAAACCACAACAGTGCACTACAGCCACACTCGTAAACACGGTCGTCATCGTAAACATGTTCCTGCTGATGCTGCTCGCCGACCGTGGCCCGTGTTTGTTACAACACGCAACTGAACGTCGGAGGTTTCAAGCGTCAACTTCAGGTTACAATATCTCCGGATGTAATTAACATTTTACAATGGAACAAACGGCGCTGATTACGTATTTGTTTATATGCTCAGATGTGCTAACAAAACTAACAGGGTTCCATTTAAAAAAAAAACGTAGGTTTGTGTTAAAACATACTTTCGTGCATTTTTATGGTTTGCATTAACCAGTTACACTAGCCCCTCTCCTCACGTTCGGTCTGTGGAATCGGTTCGTCAGTATTTGATGTGGTTTACGAAATATATCCAGCGGTAATGTTAGGTGACTCACCCTGTATATATAAACTCCACAACCCAAACAAAAGGGTTTTATGCTTCGACCTCAACAGGAAACACTGGTCGGCACTAAACAGATTTCACTCTAGAATTGGACGATGCAGGCAGCAAACAACGAAATGGGGCTGTACAGACAATTCGTGTGGTTACAGTGGTGAGGTACAAACAGTGGATCATCTCCTTGTTAGTAGCACTCATGGTTTCAGAGATAGTTCACTAATGTCGCTCCACAAGTTGACGGACAATGCTAGAAAATTGCTCCAATTAATGTTTCTCAATTCATTAAGTGAATGAACCACAGACATTGCCGTGGTGGGTTGGCTTGTGTGCCTCAACGATGCAGATAGTCGTACTGTAGTTGCAACCACAGCGGAGGGGTATCTGTGGAGAGGCCAGACAAACGTGTGGTTCCTGAAGAGGGGCAGCAGGCTTTTCAGTAGTTACAGGGGCAACAGTCTGGATGATTGACTGAGCTGGCCTTGTAACATCAGCTAATGTGGCTTTGCCACACAGCTACTGCGAACGGCTGAAAGCAAAGGGAAACTAGAGTCCTTACTTCTCCCGAGGACATGCAGCTCTACTGTATGACTATACGATGATGGCGTCTTCTTGGGTAGGTAAAATAGTCCCCCATTCGGATCTCCGGGCGGGGACTACTCAGGAGAATGTCGTCATCAAGAAAAACAAAACAGGCATTCTACAGGTCGGAGGGTGGAATATTCTCACCCTTAATCGCGTAGGTAAGCTAGGAAATTTGAAAAGAGAAATGGATAGGTTAATGTTAGATATGATAGGGATTACTGAAGTTCGGTGGCAGGATGTCTAAACTGTAAGACATATTCAGCGGCAGATATAGACTCTGACCATAACTTATTGGTTATGAACAGCAGCTTAAAACTTAAGAGACTGCAGAAAGGTAGAAAGATTAGGAGATGGAACCTGGACAAATTGAAGGAACCAGAGGTGGTTGAGAGTATCAGAGGGAGCATTAGGCAAGGATTGGCTGAAACGGGGTAACGTAATACAGTAGAAGAAGAATGGGTAGCTCTGAGAGATAGGGTAGTGAAGGCAACAGAGGATAATATAGGCAGAAGGATAAGGCATAATAGAAATCTCTGGATAACACAGGATATACTGAACTTAATTAATGAGAGGAGATAATATAAAAATTCAGCAAGTGAAGCAGGAGAAAGGGAGTACAGACGTCTGAAAAATGAGATTGACAGGAAGTGCAGACTGGCTAAGCAGGAGAGGCTAGAGGACAAATGCAGAACCGTAGAAGAATGCATAACTAGGGGAAAGATAGATACCGCCTACAGGAAAATAAAAGAGATATTTGGAGACAAGAAAAGCAGCTGTATGCAAAGAGAGGAAAGCTGAACTGTGGAAGGAATATATAGAGGGCCTCTACAAATGAAATAAAATTTGAAGGCAGTATACTAGAAAGGGAAGACGAAGTGGAGGAAGATGAGATGGGAGATATGATACTGCGAGAAGAATTTGACAGAGCGCTGAAGGACTTGAGTCCAAACAAGGCCCTGGAGTAGCTGCTATTCCGTCTGATCTGCTGATGTCAGGAGAGCCAGTAGTGAAAAAATTGTATCGCCTGGTATGCAAGATGTATGAGACAGAGGAAATACCCTCCGATTTCAAGAAGAATATTGTGATTCCAATTACAAAGAAAGCAAGTGCACACAAGTGTGAAAATTACAGAACTATCAGTTTAATAAGTCATGAGTGCAAAATACTAACACGAATTATTTATAGACGAATGGAAAAACTTGTGGAATCCTCGGGGAAGATCAGTTTGGATTTAGGAGAAATTTAAGAACACGGGAGATAATACTCACACTACGATTTATCTTAGAAGATAGGCTACGGAAAGGGAAACCTACGGTTTTAGCGTTTGTCGATTTGGGGAAAGCTTTTGACAATGTCCACTGGAAAACACTCTTCCAAATTCTGAATATAGCAGGGGTAAAATATAGGGAGCTAAGAGTTATATTCAACCTAAACAAAAACCAGACAGCGGTTATTAGAGTCGAAGGGCAAGAAAGGGACGCAGAGGTTGGGAAGGGAGTAAGACAGGGTTGTAGCCTTTCCCCGATGTTGTTCAATCTGTATATTGAGCAAGCAGTGAAGGAATGAAAGGAGAAATTTGGAGAGGGCATTAAAGAAAGTGCAGGGAGAAGAAATAAAAACATTGCGGTTTGCCGATAACATAGTAATTCTGTCACAGAGCGCAAAAGATCTGGAAGAGCAATTGAATGGAATGGACAGTGTCTTGAAAGGTAGATATAAGATGGACAATAACAAGAGTAAAACGAAGGTAATGGAATGCAATGTCAGAAAATCAGACGATGCTGAAGGAATTAGATTAGGTAATGAGACAATAAAAGTAGTTATTGGGGTAGCAAGATAACTTCTGATAGCCGGAGTAAAGAAGATATAAAATGCAGAATGGCTATGGGAAGATAAGCGTTTCTAAAGAAGCGAAACTTGTTAACATCCAATATTAATTTAAATGTTAGGAAGTCCTTTCTGAAAGCATTTGACTGGAGTGTAGCATTCTATGGGAGTGAAACGTGGACGATAAGGAGTTCAGATGAAAAGATGATACAAGCTTTTGAAATGAGGTGCTACAGACGAATGATGAAAATTAGATGGGTAGATCACGTAACTAATGAGGAGGTGCTTAACCAAATCCTGACAAAGAGAAGGAAAAGATTGGTTGGACACATTTTGAGACATCAAGGAATTGCAACAAAGCATTAGAAGGAAGTGTGTGGGGTAAAAATCGTAGAGGGAGACCGAGGGACGAATATAGTAAGCAGATTCAAAAGGTTGTAGGTTGCCGAAAGTATTCTCAGATGAAGAGACTTGCACAGGTAGGGTAGCGTGGAGAGCTGCATCAGATCAGTCTATGGACTGAAGACCACAACAACAACAAATTCGTTCACCAAAGAAGACGAAGCGAGCACTCCATAATACAATCCAAGGACAGCTGCCAGCATGCGAAACTTAGAAGTAGATATTCCTGGAGTAGTAAAACAACTTAAGTCACTAACCAAAAATAAATCTTTCGGGCCAGATTGTATACGAAAAAGAGTCCGCTCGGAGTATGCTGATGCAATAGCATTTACACCCGATCACTCAGTGGAATATCCGTACCCAAAGACTGGAAAGTTGCCCAAGTTACTACAATATTCAAGAAAGGCAATAAGAGTGATCCCCAAAATTACAGGCTAATCTGATTGACGTCTATTTGCAGTGGGATTTTGTAACATATACTTTGTTCGAACATTATGAACTACCTCGAAGAGAACGACCTATTAACCAATAGTCAACACGGATTCAGAAATTATCGCTCTAGAGAAACACAGCTTGCCCTTTATTCCCATGAAGTGATAAGTGCCTACGACAAGGAATCTGAAATCGATTCCATATTTCTGGATTTACGGAGGGCTTTTGACACTGTACCCCACAAGCGGCTTGTAATGAAATTGCATGCTTATGGAATATCTCCACAATTGTGCGATTGGATTCACGATTTCCTATCAGAAAGGACACAGTTGATTGTAATTGACGGTAAGTCATCGAGTAAAACAGAAGTGATATCTGGCGTTCCCCAGGGAAGCGTTATAGGTCCCCTACTCTTCCTCGTGTTTATATACGATTTAGGAGACAATCTGAATAGCTCCCTTAGACTGTTCGCGGATAATGCTGTCGTTTATCTGTAAGTGAAGTCAACAGAGGATCAAAAGCAACTGCAAAGCGATTTAGACAAAATTTCTACACGGTGCGAAAATTGGCAACTGATACTAAATAAAGAAAAGTGTGAAGTAATACATATGACCACTAACAGAAATCCGCTGAACTTCAATTACGCGATAAATCAGTCAAACCTTAAGGTCGTAAATTCTACCAAATACCTAGGAGTTACAATTACGAACAACTTTTACTGGAGAGAACACAGAAAATATTGTGGGGAAGGCGAACCAAAGGTTACGTTTCATTGGCAGAACGCTTAGACGATGCACCAGCTCCACCAAAGAGACTGCCTACATCACACTTGTGCGTCCTCTCCTGGGGTACTGTTGCACCCTGTGGGACCCTCACCAGGTGGGACTGACGGAAGATATTAAGAAAGGTTCAGAGAAGGGCAGCTCGTTTCGTTTTATCACGTTACGGGGTGGAAAGCGTCACGGAAATGTTGCACGAATTGGGGTGGAAATCATTAAAAGAAAGACGTTATTCATTGCGGCGTGATCCGTTTGGGAAGTTTCAATCACCGACTTTTATTTCTGAATGTGAAAATATTTTGCTAGCATCCACGTACTTAGGGAGACATGACCATCCCAATAACATAAGAGAAATGAGATCGAAAACGGAGCGATTGAGGTGTTGTTTCTTCCCGCGCGCAATTAGAGAAAGATTATGAAAGTGGTTAATGAACCCTCTGCCAGGCACTTAAATGTGATTTGCAGAGTATCAATGTAGATGTAGGTAAGATTTTTGTTCCATTTAATGCATTAATTTTGGTGTTTTCTTTGTTGGATATGGTGCTTATGGGACCACCATCGTAAATAAATTTGATTTATTGCCTCAGTGTTCAGTATTATATAATAAACTCTCCACGGTAAAGTGTTTATTGGAGGAAAAACGGAACGCACTTTGGGAATAGGCGTCGTAAATTGAGGCGCGTGCGTCAGAGGCGGTGCAATCAGTGGCGGCGGTGTTCGCCCGCGTCGTAAACAGGCGGCGCCATTCCGCAGACATCGACACGCCCCCACCCTCCCTGACCGCACCCCCAGGAACGCGCGCGGCCAGGAATGCCAACCTCGCCACCCCTCACCCCCTGGGCGAGACCGCCAGGCCCGTCCTGATTGCGTCACGCCAGAGGAATCCCATTCCGCTGGCGAGTTCTTCCCGAGAGAGAACAGGCCCTTCACTCCACAGCCTCTCCACGATGAGGTGAAAAGTGGAAAATTACTGTTCTGATTTTCAGGAGAACTATCCAACGTCGCCTGCGGACGAGGGACGTTCAGTTATTTTAGGGGAGTCATACTGTCTAAAATGAGAAAATTTCACATTTTTACTTTTATGCAAATTACGAAATATAGATGTTTATGGTGCGCCTCGGTTGCACAGTGGTAGAGTGCCAGACTACAAATCCAAAGGTCGCGGGTTCGATCCCCGCCAGGTCCTAGGATTCTTATCTGTCACTTTCCACTTCTTTCACCTCTGGCAGTATTGCTTATGTGAAAAATACCGAGTAGCACCGTGGTTCGGGACCCACGTTAAACTGTAGGTCCCCCTATAACTGGCTGGGTAAGTCAGTTCGAAGGTCGGAGGAAGGCAACGGTATACCACCTCCAAACAGGACCATGCCTAGTAAAGCACTGTGGTGTTCAAACCAATCTTCGGGTTGTTGACTGCTTCAACTTTTTTTTAGATGTTTGTGCTTAATTTATGAGAGGAGGAAATATAAAAATTCAGCAAGTGAAACAGAAAAAAGGGAGTACAAACGTCTGAAGAATGAGATGGACAGGAAGTGCAGACTGCCTAAGTAGGAGTGGCTAGAGGACAAATGCAGAAACGTAGAAAAATGCATAACTAAGGGAAGATAGATACCGCCTACACGAAAATAAAAGTGATATTTGGAGAAAAGAAAAGCACCTGTATGAATATCGAGAATTCAGGCTGAAAACCAGACCTAAGCAAAGAGGGGAAAGCTGAACTGTGGAAGCAATATATAGGGGACCTATACAAAGGAAATAAATTTGAAGGCAGTATTCTTGAAATGGAAGACGAAGTGGAGGAAGATGAGATAGGAGAAATGATACTGCGAGAAGAATTTCACAGAGCGCTGAAGGACTTGAGTAGAAACAAGGCCCCTGGAGTAGATGATATTTCGTCTGACCTGCTGATATCGTTAGGAGAGCCAGTCGTAAAAACATTGTATCACCTGGTGTGCAAGATGTATGAGACAGAGGAAATACCATCCGATTTCAAAAAGAATATCGTAATTCCAATTCCAAAGAAAGCAAGTGCAGACAAGTGTGAAAATTACAGAACTATCAGCTTAATAAGTCATGGTTGCAAAATACTAACACGAATTATTTACAGATGAATGGAAAAACTTGTGGTATCCGACCTCGGGGAAGATCAGTTTGGATTTAGGAGAAATGTAGGAACACGGTAGGCAATACTCACATTACATTTTATTGAAAATTCGATTTTATTGCTATTTTAAATAACTATTGGAAAATAATCATGCACTGACATTTCTGGGAATTGTGTTTTCCATCGTTTCGGATATTGGCATTTTTCTCTTGAATTACGTAGTCTATAAGGCTGTGGTTTCTTTCGTTTTGTAGAGTTTCGTTTCGTAAGTTGGCTACACTACCGGTACTTCACAGGAAACTCTTCGAACCGTAAATTTGTTTCTTTTTGAAAACAACAGTTATCCATTAACCGTGTTTCAGATTCTGTTTGTTGGAAGTTCAGCCTTTGTACTTGTTGTTTTTGATGGTGTCCTCACTTGCAGCGATGGCTGTTTTGCAAAACTCTATATTCTGTAGCACCGTAAAATTCATAAAGGTTGAAACAGCATGATAATAGTAATAATTTCCTGTGGTTCATTGGCCTGGTGCAAGTCTTTCAATTGACGCCACTTCGGCGACTTGCGTGTTCCTAGCCTACCCCAGCTATCCAACCGGGGAAAGGAAAGGGGACCTACAGCTTAAACGAACCACGTGTCGTTTCTGGCGACTCCTCACACCGTTAAGAGGTGAAGAATGGGTTAAAACGCAGACTGAAATATTCCGAGGTACGACCGGCTTTTGAACCCGAGACCCTTCTGTTTCCAGTCGAGCACCTTACCCCAAGACCATCGGCCACTAAAAGTGTCAAGGACTTGGAACAACTACGAATCATGAAAGTAGAGATTGCAAAAAACAATGTGTCAAAAGAAGCCAAATCCAAGAGGAGGAGGACAGCATTGGGCGAGGAAGGTGAAGGAGGAGATAGGACTACCACCCAGGAGGAGTCTAACATATTTTTTATGCATCAGTTGGCTGTATATTAAATTTTTTTCTTGAAATGCAGTTTTCTCAAAAAGATATTTTTTCAGTATTTCATGGAAGGAAGGAAGCTTGTCCCGTCGACAGCGTGGTCATTAGACACGGAGCTCACCCTCGGAGAATTTGGATAAGGATGTGAAAGGAAATCGGCCGTGCCCTTTCAAAGGAACCATCCCGGCATTTGCCTGGAGTAATTTAGGGAAATCAAGTATTGCATGTTCCTTCAATTTATCCAGGTGCCATCTCCTTATTTTCGTACTTTTCTTCAGTTTCTTCAGTTTCAGTGTACAGTTAATAACCAATAAGATATGGTCATAGTCTACATCTGTCCTTGGATATGTCTTACAGTTTGAAACCCGGTCCCGAAATCTATATCTTACCATTACACACTCTATCTGATACCTTCCGGCGTCTCCTGGTCTTTTCTGTGTATATAACCGTCTTTCGTGGTTCTGAAACCAATTATTTGTTATGATTAAATTTATGTTCCGTGCAAAATTTCGCCTTTCATTCCTGTTCCCTACTCCATATTCACTTCATATTTGTCCTACCCTTCCTTTTCCTACAAGTTTTCTGGTAGCGGACTGTATACCCATTAGATTTCTATCATTATGCTGAAGCTTACTTAACAGCCATATGCAACCGCTCTCTCAAACAAGGATCTGTACCAAAAGATTGGAAAGTTGCACAGGCCACACCTATATTCAAGAAAGGAAGTAGGAGTAACCCACTAAACTGCAGGCGTATTTCATTGACGTCAATTTGCAGCAGGGTTTTGGAACATACTCTGTATTCAAATATTATGAATTATCTCGAACAAAATGATCTATTGACGCAAGGTCAACACGGATTTAGAAAATATCGTTCATGTGTAACACAACTAGCTGCTTATTCACACAAAATGTTGGGTGCTATCGAGAAGGATTCGTACATCGATTCCGTATTTCTTGATTTCCAGAAGGCTTTTGACACCGTACCTCACAAACGGCTTTTAATCAAATTACGTGGTTATGGTATATTTCCTGTCAGATAGGACACAGTTCGTAGTAATCGATGGTAAGGCATCGACTAAAACAGAGGTGATATCGGGCGTTCCACAGGGTAGTGTTATTGGGCCTCTGCTTTTCCGTATCTACATAAACTATTTAGGAGAAAATCTAAGTAGCTATCTTAGGTTGTTTGTAGATGACGCCGTCATTTACCGTCTAGTAGAATCATCTGAAGATCAAAACCAATTAAAGAACCATCTGAAAAAGATATCATTATGGTGTAAAAATTGACAATTGAGTCTAAATAATGAGAAGTGTGAAATCGTCCACAAGAGTACGAACAGAAATCCGTTAAACTTTGTTTACATGATAAATAAATCAAAAGGGAAGGCCGCAAACTTTACGAAATACCTGGAAAGTACTATTACTTCGCACTTAAACTGGAAAGAACATGTAGATAATCTCGTGGGAAAGGGGAACCAGAGACTGCAACAGATCTACAAAAGAAACTGAATACACTACGGTTGTCCGACCATTTCTAGAGTATTGCTGCACAGTGTGGGATCCTTAACATGTGGGTTTGACGGAGGAAATCGAAAGAGTCCAGAGAAGGGCAGCTAGTTACGTATTGTCACGATAGAGGGGAGACAGCGTTACGGAAATGATGCAGAATCTGGGATGGGAATCATTACAACAATGGCGGTTATCGCTGCGGCGTAGGCTACTTGCGAAACTCCAATCGCCAACATTCTCCTCCGAATGCAAAAATATATTGTTGACTCCTACTTACATAGGTAGAAATGACCATGAGAATAAAACACGAGAAATTAGAGCTCGAACGGAGAGATTCAGGTGTTCTTTCTTCCGGCGCGCTATTCGAGATTGGTATGGGAGATAAATAGTCTAATGGTGGTTCGATGAACCCTCTGCCAGGCACTTGAATGTGACTTGCAGAGTATACCATGTAGACGTAGATGTACTGAATTCCAGTCCTCCCATCAATTACGTTTTCACTCTCTTGACAGTCTAAATAATTTCCCTTACCTTCTCATACATTTCTTCCCTCCCCTCATCGTGTTTGCGTGTTTCAGCACGAAATCCAACAAAAGTGGTACGTTCGGCACGTATGTCCATGAAAAACGCCTCTGTGACTGTGCTGAGCAGGACGCTATCATTGCATTAGGAGATCAAAGCGCAGGTTCTGTCGAATGACGTAAAACAGTTTGTTTGCCACAAGCTACGAGTGGAACCAAGAGAAGTAACGAAAACCTCGTATCGTCCCCCATCAAAATATTGCCAGCTACCGCGCAGTACATAAAACAATTTGTAATTGGGCGGAGCAGTACAGCAAATCAATATGTTATTTTTATCCGCACCGCATCTCGTGAACTTCGCCGTCTTCTTTCATAAATTACACGTTCAGACACAAATGCCTCTTAATTTTTGCACTTTGTTTCAATGGGTTCATTTTCATGCTTTATCTTCATTCCTATTCCTAGCATGTGTTTTCGTCAGCACTATGACGTCCGCTCCTGGTTTGCACGAAACGTTTAGGGCCACTTTATTGATTGCTTCGATAGTGGGAACAAGCTAATTTGCCTGCGTCTGATTAGATACGAGATCATATAATTCTGAACACTGTTACAGGGAAAGGCCCGCGAAGTCACTGATAAATTCCTCGATTATGGACACAATACGCAATATTTTCTGAGTATAATTTTGTGTCCTAGTCCATCAAAGAGGACAAACGAAAGTATAGCGTTGACTAATATCTCACTACACGTCATAGATGGTCTCGTGAAACCCGTTACAATTTCTCAGAGATCTGCTAATTTATGATACTTTGTGTATAAAATGTCTGCGATCACACTTGTGCATCTCGTTGATTACGACTACCATATCATAATGTCGTGAAATTCATTACACTGGCTATGTTCTACATCTTGGCACGCCAGCACTGACTCGTGAAGTCGTGAACTGTGGAAAAACCATATGCAGGCATTGGTGGGAAAACCCTACCGCTGAGTGCCCAGTATACTGGGCCGCTTTACGTAACAGATTACCAAACAACTCCTGCATTGACTTCCGATTTGTCGATGCAGCTCACAGTAAACGCTTTATAGATTTTTGTATAAAAATAAACCGGGTGATTTTTTCCGCTTTACGCAGAAGATCGGAAGGGCATTAATCTCACTGACGACGGAAAAACACCGTGAAACAGTTGCCTCTCGACACCTAGTAGATAGGTCAATACATATCTTGTCAACTGTGGGTGCCAGACAATAATTTTCTCATCAAAACTCATTACTCTTATGACAACGTATACTGGACGACCTGTCCATCTTTTGGAGACTGTTGGGATGTGTATACTGACTCTTTATCTCCCTCTTTTTATTTACGGTCACTGCACAATGAGGATCTAACGACATTCATTATCAAAGACATTAAAGTTAAATGTGAAGCATTGAATTAAAATTTGTGACGCAGCCACGAATCGAACCCGGACCTCAATGTTCACTAGGCAGACGTCTGAACGACTAGACTATTGCACCACTAGCGATTAAGGCGCCTTGGAATAAACTAAGCACGATTTCCTCCACGTCACAAACTTTAATTCAGCTTCTGTGTTGCATAGAATATTGACACTAATGCCAAGGCTCTCCATGCAGCGGAATAACACCTCGGCAATGGACATATTGGAACATTCCTGCCTTTACCTAAGGCTAAGGTGATATATATATCATTAATTACAAATTTACACACAGTGAGACAGTGTTATATTTAGAAAATATTAAAAACATGAAAGTTAAAGGTGAAGCATTGAATTAAAATTTGTGATGTGGGCGGGAATCGAACCCGGACCTCCATGCTCACTAGGCAGACGTCTAGTTCCCTGGCCACATCACAAATTTTAATTCAGTGCTTACAGTGATACCAGTTTCGTCAGTGATGGATTCCATGTAATTTTGCCCTCCTGAAATCCATTCACATGAAACTAATCCTCACGAGACTAGTGTTTATGAAAACAGTCCTCACTGAACCATATCTTATGAATCCCGTACTTATGACACCATGCATTGGGCTGATTGTCCAATTTGGGTATCCAGTGCGGGAATGTATATGCTCATAGACTCATGGCTCTCTTTGCTAATGGGACAGTACAATGATGATGTCACGAAACCCATGATGCACATGGACAATATACACTGTTGATCTATAGGCGTCCACTGTAAGAAGACGAATTTCGACTATACCATAGGATGTTATACTCATTAAATCCATCCTCACTAAATGTGTCCTCATAAACCTGTCCGCAAGACAATATCATTAAGCGCAAGTTCGCCATCTCCAGACTTCTAGTAGGGCCATCTCTTTCCTGACAGACACTATACGATGACTAATCTTATGAAACCCATTATGCTATATGACATTAGCTGGGGTGATTGTCCATCTTTGACTATCTAGTGTGGAAAGTGAGTACTGTCAGCTACTCGCCCATCTTGTCGATGATTGATATCGTAGAATAATGACCTCATGAAACGTATTTTCATCTAACCCATCCTAAATGAAACCTATCTTAAATGAAATCCACCCTCATTAAATCTATCCAAATGAAACGTATCCTCATAATATCCATCCTTATCTACTGAGCAAATTATCCACCTTACAGGGTCTAGTGGGGAACATATATGCATGTGGCAATGAATGACGCATCTCATTAATGAAGAGTACCATACGGTAATGACCCCATGAAATATCTTGGTTGTGTTCTCCAACTCTTTCTGGTAAGCAGCGGGACATGGTTTGGCTAGACTCACCATGTTTTTTCTGGTGGGCACTTATAATGATCAATCTCATGAAATCCATTATGCATATGACATTGACTGGGGTAATAAACCATTTATGTCATCTAGTGTGGGAAGTGAATGCTTTCAGTGACTCATTCACCTCATCGATGACTGATGCCATATAATGATATCTTCCTGTTGCTCACCGTCATGGAAAACATTTTCATGAAACACATCTCCATACATCCCCAATAATCACAAGACTAGCACTCTGAAACAGTTACATGCAAACGCAGGCACAGGTGTCACCGAACTCTATATTTACACATTTACTCCCTTTAAGAAAATAAACAAATAAATATATAGGATCAAAACTGGCTTCATAACATGAAAGTAACCTTTAATAACCAGACGTTGCTCAACCCTTTCCACCCGAACACTCACTATCGTGGGAGTTTTGATTTTTTTCTTTTCCTCCGACCTCAATCTTCCAACTGAAATACAATGGTCGTGTAGGAGAGGAGCAGAGCTTGAACTATACTGCATATTGGTTGGAAGCATACCAGGAGATTGACGTTGGGGTAAAAAAATAAAATCCGAATCCATAACTGATTGATTGATTTTGCCAGGGAAGTCAAAACAGTTTTGGTCCAACCCGCCACTGCCCGCTCCGAAACTAAGTTTATTGTGCGGTACCGCTCCCTGTATATCTAGTAAATCCAACCAATGCCCTTAAACAGTGGTAGGAGTCCCTTTACCAGTTCTTTATTATACACAGTCTCTTTGGGTGTGGTTGTCCCGAATGGTCGGTACCTCTTGCTCTCCAATACAATGCATTCGAAGATTAGGTGTGATGTGGTTTCATCGCCGTCATCACAGATCCTACATTTAGGGTCTTCTTCTGTTATTCCCATTGTATGCAGGTGTTTTTTGAAATTCCCATAACCTGTCAGCAATCCAACCATGAGTCTAATCTCTCCCCTGTTCAGGCCCAGGATTGCAGAGCTTCTTTTAAAATATGGATTTGGCATCATTACCTTGCCATGTTTTTGTTGCTAGACTTTGGTCCAATATTCTACGTGCTGTCTTCTGAGCCAGTTACGTAGCTCCAATTTGATCATTGCCATGGTGATTGTCAGGACAGGTTCCGGTCCAATAAATGGAGTCTCTGCCCCCATCCTGGCTAATCTGTCGGCACGTTCGTTGCCACTGATCCCCGAGTGGCCAGGGACCCACAATAGGTTTACTCTATTGCTTTCCCCTAGCTCCACCAGAACCCCGTGACATTCTGCAACAATTTTAGACCTTGTTGCAGGAGCTGCCAGTGATCTCAGGGCTGCCTGGCTGTCTGAATCGATATAGATGCTACGGTCTTTGTAGCACCTACGCAAATTCTCCTCCACACATGCCCTGACGGCAGTGATTTCGGCCTGGAATACTGAGGCCAGTTTCCCTAGAGAGATGATACCCTCCAGTCTTGGCTGCACCACATATAACCAGGTCCCAACGCCTCGGTGTGATTTCGACCCGTCAGTGAACCAGACAATGTCCCCCGTACAATATTGAACTGTTTTCTCCCACTGTTATATTGAAAGGTTTGATGAAACAGTATAGGGATATAATATAGTCGGATGGTATTTCCTCAACCTCTCCTATACTCACTTCAATCACTGTTTTAGTGTATGATTCTGGATATCCCATTGAGATCCAGTTTTTGCCAGTTTTTAGCCTGTATGCACCATCCACTGCCTCCATCTTGACCCAAAGGAGTAGACTTGCGCATAATAGTTCCCGATCGGGAGCGCTCTGCCGCGAACTAGTTCCCTCTTTTAGTTCGTCCGCTCCCAGTGACGGGTGAGCGTGCAGGTGGAGGGAGAAGTTCCCCCACCTAGCTGCTTCATGCGCTTGCTGCTTGAGCCGCTAACGATATCACGCAAACCAAAAGAAACAGTTTGTGGATAATTTCTCGCGTTTAAGCTTAGAGTTCTCTCTATATCTTGGCATTATGGAATTTAATAGTCAGATATTGCAGATGCAGAACACAGCCAAACAGAAATTTTGTACCACTGAACTATGTAATCTAGCAGGCAGACGCTCACCTCGAAATGAGTCATCAGCAGAGGGCGAACACGTGATTTTTAATTCTGCTACGCGCCCTGTCGCTATTGCCCGTCGGTTTTCGGAAAAGAATCCAACAACTATGAAGCGAGCTACGTTTGGCATAATCGTCCGCTGCTCCCAGTTCGTCGTCTGCTCCTAGTTCGTCCGCTCTTTTCGGCTTTTGCTACCGCTACTGAAAGAGCTCTTCTTTTTATGACTTTATATATAATTAATCAGTGTTGCCAAAGCGTGTGCTATTACCCGTATTTTTGGGCAATTTTACATCAAATACTTAAGCAAATAAACCAGTTATTTATACGATTGGGTGATACAATGCTATTCAACTATTTTGCATACAGAGTACTCGTAGTACTTTATTTTTAAAATAGCTCTCTTGTGGCAGTGAACTATGAAACTGCAGCTGAGCTGAAACTTCCTGGCAGATTAAAATTGTGTGCCAGAACGTGGACTCGTACTTGGGACCTTTGCCTTTCGCGGGCAAGCGCTCTACTGACTGAGCTATCTCGACACGACTCACGATGCCGCCTCACAATTTTACTTCCACCATTACCTCACCTCCTATATTCCAAGCTTGCCCGCGAAAAGCAAAGGTCCCACGTTCGAGTCCCGTTTCCGACACACAATTTTAATCTGCCAGGAAGTTTCATACCAGCGCACACTCCACTGCAGAGTGAAACTTTCATACAGCTGAGCTCCATCTCAGCTCGAAAAGAAGGCAACTGTCAGAAGGGAATCACGCGATTCTGCGCGCTCTCGCGTCCTCTCGCTGTTCCCCGCCAGTCTTCGGAAAAGGAGCGGACAAACTAAGAGGCGAGGGATCTGCGAA
Organism: Locusta migratoria; assembly: GCA_026315105.1. Lineage (NCBI taxonomy): Eukaryota > Metazoa > Arthropoda > Insecta > Orthoptera > Acrididae > Locusta > Locusta migratoria. The sequence continues at coordinate 91,344,294 of CM048754.1, read as the reverse complement.
CTAGTTCGCGTAGTTCGACTGTGGGAGCGGTCTTCGGAACTAGTCCGTTCGCGAACTACACAAGACTACTGTATACTGACCGCCACAGCGTCCTGTGACTTACTGAACTCTTATCATGTATTATGAGACAAAAAATCTGTGAAAAAATTACATTTCTACTCGACATATATGTATTTATATATTCAGTGGATAATTATACGATAGTGGAGATTCACAAAGGAAATGATCTTCCAGACAATATTGTAAAAAGCGAAGAGAAAGAAGATGAAGATGAAATTGGAGACATGATACTATCAGAAGAAGCGGACGAACTAAGAGGCGAGGGATCTGCGAACTAGTTCGCGTAGTTCTCCTGTGGGAACGCTCTTCCGAACAAGTTCGTTCGCCAAGTACACAAGACTACAAAGGAGTAATGGGGGCATATCCAGCAGCTGTTGTGGTTAAGCAGGCTAATGTCTGGACCTTACCAAGCTCCTTACACCCAAACCTTCAGATGTCAGACACTCAGATCCGCACCAAACGTTGTATATCGATAGAGTATCAACCGAAACTTCTATATAATTCGTGATTTTTGCTGCCGTCCTGTAGAACGTGTGTAAATTATAAGTAACAACTAGCCTACGGAGTAGAGCAAAAGCTTGTCCTTGAGGAGCAATCACGTCACGCCACCGTCGGCTAGTTGGTAGAGCGTTAGTTTGTTGTGCTGAAGGTCCGGGGTTCAAGCCCCATCTCGCTATATTTTTTTTTCATTGTTTAAACTACAGTACGTTGGAAATTGTTAAAAGGGGCAACGTGTTCCTCATATGTAAAAGGACTGTTTCCATTTTGTAGCAATGTGTTATTGGCAGTTTACTCTTGCTTCGTTTTATTTGAAAGTAGGAAACCTGTAAAGTGTTATTACTTTAATTACGCTTATTGTTTTTAACATTACTATTATTTTTGTTATTGTTATTACTGTTATTACTATAAATACAGCTGTATGTGTGATGCAGTTGTTTTTTTATTCATATGTTCTGATTATGTTTGTTTATTCTGTGGAACTACGAATAAACCCTACAGATCTGCTACTTTCAAATAAAACGAAGCAAGAGTAAACTGCCAATAACACATTGCTATAATATGGAAACAGTCGTTTCACATATGAGGAACACGTTGCCCCTTTTAACCATTTCCAACGTACTGTAGTTTAAACAATGAAAAAATTTAAGGCATAGGTGGGGCTTGAACCCAGGACCCTCTGCACGTCAATCTCATGCTCTACCTACTAACCCACGGAAGCATCACATGATTACGCCTCACAGATACGCTTTTCCTCTATTCCGTAGGTTAGTTGTTACTTATTGTTATAGTTTATGCACGTTATACTGGACGGCAGCACAAATCACGAATTAAATAGAAGTTTCGGTTGATACTCTATCGATATACAACGTTTGGTACGGATCTGAGTGTCTGACATCTGAAGGTTTGGGTGTTAGCAGGAACCTGTTGTTCTACCTTCTTCCACCACACGACCGTCGCATCTACTTGTCGCCCGACTGCGCGCAGCTAGTAGTGGGACAAAGGGCGTTCTGACTCACCCATCTCGTCGATGATGGGCGCCATGCGCAGCGTGACGCCGACCAGCAGGATGGACATGAGCAGCAGCAGGCAGGCGGTGGCGATGATGGTCCAGCGCGCGCGCGCCGGCAGGTCCTCGGGCTCGAGCAGCTTCTGCTTCTGCTTCTGCTTCTGCTTCTGCTTCCTGCCGCCCCCGGAGGCGGAGTCGCGCCCGCGCAGCTTCCGCCTCCGCTTGCGCCGGCCGCCCCCGCCGCCCCCGTGGCGCCGCCCCCCGCCCGAGTCGTCCGCCTCCATCGTCAGCGACACGTACTCTGACGACGCCAGCTTCCTGCGCACGGTGGATTGGCGGACATTCGGCATAAGAGGCAAACGGCATCGTGGACGAAGCTACGTACGCTGCTAGCAAAAGAGATGCGGTTTTGATAAACAGATGGGGCAAGTAAGTATGTTAAGCACATTCCCCATGCATAGGGTGTCGAGGAAAGGACTCCCTGATTTCAAAATTAAATAAAATTATTGAATATCCGTCCCTAGATCGCTTTTATTTTCTAAAACATGACCGCTTTCGAGACAGCTGCCCATCTTCAGACCTGTTAAACAAATGTTACAACTGAATATAAGCTACTATTTACAAAGTATGATATCATAAAGTTAAAGGGAAAACATTAAAAACCATACCAAATTTTGAAGTTACAGAGTAACCTGTCCTGTGATGAACGAATGTTCACAGTCGTTACTAAAACATAGTAGCTTCCTGAGGCTTTATATAATGTACTTAAAATCATCTGATAGTGGGGATCATTTTTGTTAAAATTATTCTGAATAAGTAATTATTGACTTACATATAAAAGCAATTCTGAGGTCAATGTGTAAGATAGTAGTCAAGTATAAAATAGCAGTTACAAATGAGATACACAGCTGTCAAACTATAAAAGGACGTTGAAATAAGATAAAATTGGGTTCTGGATACATATAATAACATTTTAAGTGAAACTATTATTGAGTTAAAAAATAAAAAAATATTAAAAAAATTAAATATCTCGAAAACAAAGATCGATAGAGGAATGCAGTAAACGGTATGTTTATTGTGAAAGCTGTAAGACGTTTATACAGCAGTTTGAAATAATAGTTACAAAAGCTGATAACAGATGCCGCCGTAATCGCCATATGTAATGCCTAGAATAAATAGTGATCCGAAGCCCAGAGCCATCAGTTCCACTATTGAAACCTGAAAGGAGAAAGAGATTAAAACCGTGTACTCCATTGAACAACGCGTTTTTTTATGCTAGAGTACCACAGGTTAGAAGAGAGTCCTACGGCAACAAGGCAAAGTTTTCAAGCACGATTTAATGTTCCAAAAGGGACCCGTTATGAAAACCATTCGTACGCTCTTCGCAAAATTTCAAGGAACAGGCAGAGTAACTGATCATCTAGTGGGACATGTTGGCCGCAAGCAAACCGCAGTTACGCCTGAAAATATCGCCACAGTTTCTGGAATTATTCAGCGAAATCCAATGTCATCCGTCCGTAGAATTGCATCTGAGACTGGTTTGAAGCGTTGCAACACACAGAAAATACTGAGAAAGAACGTACACATGTTTCAATTCAAAATTCAAACGCACCAGTACGAGCTGTGCAACAAAGGGTTGCCTTTGCTAATCAGGTGCTGACAATGATTGATAGTGAAGGATTTGATGGGGGCAGCATCTGGTTTACAGAGGAGGCACACTTCCACCTGAATGGATACCTGAATAAGCAGAACTGGCGATTTTGGTGTTCCGAAAAACCATATTGGTGTGAAGCGAAACTCCTGTATTCTCCTGCAGAATGCAGCAGAGACATTATTGGCCCTTTTTTCATTCGAGAAACGGTCACTGGTGCACGTTACCTTGCAATTTTGGAACAATTTGTCGCCACACAGCAAGAGGTACTGAATGGTTTATGCAAGATGGAGCCCTACCTCATCGGACCGAACAAGTGTTTCGCTTTCGTGAAGAATACTTCGGGAATCGAGTCATTGGTTTGGAATATCCCAAATTTACTGGTGCAGGCATGGTTTGGCCTCCATATTCACCGGATTTGACTCCCTGTGACTTTTTTTTGTGGGGCACAGTGAAAGACATGGTTTACCCGAAGCATCCCGCCACGAGCTTGAATCGGCGATCTCTGTGGCATGTGAATCCATTTCGATTGAGACACTACGAAATGTGATGGCGAATTTCATTCTTCGTTTGCGCCACCTCTGTAGTGCCAATGGTTAACATTTTGAAAACATTGTGATGTGATTGTTTGCAAAGAGTGTGTTCATAACGATTATTTCACTTACGTATGCTGATATGAGCTGTACAGTGTACAATGGCAACTGTTAGCAGCTTTTGTAACTATTATTTCAAACTGCTGTATAAACGTCTTACAGCTTTCACAATAAACATACCGTTTACTGCATTCCTCTATCGATCTTTGTTTTCGAGATATTTAATTTTGAAATCAGGGGGCCCTTTTCTGGACACCATGTAGCAGCTGTATTTGTATACGAGACCTTCTAGGACGTCATTTGGAAGTGATTTGCGTAACAAGTAATGTTGTGAGGCAACAATGGTCAAACGGAATATGGTGGTCGGTGCCCGACTGATGGAACTTTCCATTTCAGCAGTGGTGCTTCATTTATTAAGCGTGGTGTCTTGTATTACAGATGAATTACCAGCCGTTCAGCCACCATTGATGACCATCACTGTCGACATTCAACATGGATTGTCAGTAGTGGTAGAAGGGCAACAGTGCAACACATCATTGCTCAATTCAACTCCGGAGGTGCTACCCATGCCTCCTAGTGGACAGTCCATAGGAAGATAGGTTTTATGAGGTATGGGAGCGAGAGCTGCATTGGGAGCCAGTTTCAACATGATAACATAAGACATAATGGCTGTCTTTTATCATCAGTCACCAGGGATGGTCAGGGATCTATGGTGGGGCATGCTACAGTTGGACAAATCACGACTTCAATCTGCACCATGTCCATGGGAGGCAACATGTGACGCAGACGAAATGGATATCCTCTAGAAAAAACGTAGTCTGTGGTGATGTTTTCTGGTATGGAATGGGTTCCCTAACTTATCTTCAGCTGCATGGGGGCTATCTCTACATACTTATGCCAAAGGGAAATAATGATATACAGTGAACGTAGAAGACAGTGATAAAGAATACCGAAAGAAAAGGATATTACAGTAACAGTGTGGAAGACAAATGTAAATGTTTGTAAAGCTAAGATATCAAACTGCTGAGGTCAACGATCCTAATTGATTCTAAGGACATCAACCACACCCAGGGAGGACTTGGATCTCTGATGGGAAAGGGCAGCACAATCTGTGGTAAGGCTCCTTAGTATAAACGGCCATGCCTCCGTCGCTGACAAAGGCAGAGAGAGGGAAGTTCCAATGAGAGAAAAACGACGTACTGGAAAACAAATACAAAGTCAGTGCCTGTGAATGAAAACTTAGTATAATGAGTGACCAAGTAAGAGGATTTAGCTTTATCTTTGTTGATAGAGCGCTAATTTGTTTTGATTCCAAATTTTGTTGACGAAAGGAAAATGGCAACTGATGCGGCTGGATCCCCAAATTTTATTCAATTTTTTAAGGAACATATTCACTTATTTCTAGCATGTTGGATGGCACAGGCAGCAACTTATTTTTTTTTTTTATACTTAACCATGAAAGAAAGTCGGTTAAGATACTTTCCTATCCAGAATGATACGTTACACACTGCTGCAGAGTGTGCACTGAAATGGAATTTCTTGGTGAATTAAAACTGTGTGCTGGAACCGGGATTCGAAGCTGTGAAGACGGATGTTGAAGCAGGTCGAGATGGCCCAGTCTGAGCGCTTGCCTGCGAAATCAAAGGTCCCAGGTTCAAATCCCATTTACGGCACACAGTTGTATTCAGCCAGGAGGTTTCAATATCCTATTCCTTTTTTAGCTGCTTCAGTAATCAATAACTGTCAAGACACGTTCGCCATGGAGCTACAGTGGATCTGTTTGAAGGATGCGAATGACAGCAGTTGAAAACATAGCAATGAAGACTATTGGCTTATATCACTATGGTTCGAGCAGAGGTAGTTTTGATGTGTCAATACTACAAGTAGGGTATTGCTTAGTTTTTTATACTTAATCTTGATGCTTTATTTTATTAATTAGAAGAAGAAATTGTATTTCAAAAACCTGAATTAGGGAACAGTATTTTGTAAAAAAAATTTCATAGTGTAAATTTTATATCAAGTTTTCGCATATGAAATGGCGCGAAAATCTAGAATGAATGGAAATTGAGATACTTCCCCTAAAGGAAAGAAATTATGCCATGGAAGAAAAGAGGGAGGAAGACCCCGACAGAGATGGGTACCATAACCCTACTTAATACCTGAAAAAAAGAACAAGAAGGTTTTCCTAGATGTGATTTTTATGGCTGGAGAGAGGAGTAGGGTCACTATGCTTGGGGAAGTGCATTTCAGCACCTCAATTATTCACATAAAATTTTTGTATATCCATAGGACTCAACTACTGTAGCTTTCAGTACGTAGGCTTACAAACTACTTAAACTAATTTAAGGACAATACGCACCCTTTTGTCCTATGGAGGACGCGAACCCTAGAGTGCAAGGTCCCGCCATGAAAAATACAACCTCACCGTAACATCACTGCCTACGAATTTTACTGTTAGCCCCACACAGGGGAGTAAATACCGCGGAGGGGGGGGGGGGTCGAGCGGGTTCAAACACCCCCCCCCCCATAACTTTTTTTTGTAGCCTGTGCTAAAATCAAAAATTGACAATAATGTGTGTAATGAATACGAGAGTCTGACAGAAAACTTTGCTGGCAAAGAGAGGTAACAGGGTGTCTGTAAGTTGTAATCGATGCTTAGTTGAGCTTTGGCTTCTTACGTGTTGTCGGGACTCTTTGTCTCGAGTGTCTTATTGGTGGCCTTCGTGAGGCCTAGGCAAGCGTCGCGCACAACTTTCATCACTGTAAATCTCGCCAATTAAAATAAAATAGCTCAGGTAACCACCGCCTAACCTTCAGTAACAATGAACAAGTATTGTCGAATTCCAGCCAGAAACCACGCACCGCAGACTGTTTAAAGCACCGCGCGAGGCTTGCCTAGCGTGTAGCGAAGGCCACCGTGTCTTGTGTTTACTTGTACGTGACACAGGCAAATATATATTTTTAACCAGTGTGATTAAACGAGAACGAATGTATGACATGACAACCTTATTACTTCCATCTGTAATTTGTACCGCAGATGCTGATCATCTGCACGCACACATGACTAAAGTAGCAGCATTGCACAGCAGACAGATTAAATTCCCATATTTTGACAGATATTAATCGTGGCCGGCCGCGGTGGCCGAGGGGACTGAGGCGCTCCAGTCACGGTCTGCCACGGCCACTACGGTCGGGGGTTCGAATCCCCCCTCGGGCATGGATATTTGTGCCGTCCTTAGTCTTAGCTAGTTCATAAGTAGTTTGTAAGTTTAGGGACTGATGACCCCGTAGTTAAGTCCCATAAGCTTAACAAACATTTGAGCATTTTTATTAATCGTGTGAAAGGAATTGTTAATTTCGACGTTTTGGATCTAATTTTCGAGTTTGTATTGTATTGTATTGAAATAAGTAACTCTATAGGCTATCAGTGCTTTCTAATACTCGTATTAACGTAATATGTAGATATTTAGCTTCGATTTTGTGTCGCTAATCTAATTGTTTCACAAAATCTTAGACTTTAAATTGACGTTCTTAGCCATATTTTGCTCAAATGTTCAGATGTTTGTACAGCTTATGGGACTTAACTACGGGGTCATTAGTCCCTAAACTTACAAACTACTTATCAACTGGCTAACACTAAGGACAACACAAATATCCATGCCCGAGGGGGTTTCGAATCCCAGACCGTAGTGGTCGTGCAGACCGTGACTGGAGCGCCTCAGTCACTTCGGCCACCGTGGCCGGCCCACGTTTTGCAACTGGAGCAATGACGCCATGGTGGAGAATTTAGGCAAAATGAAGTGTAATACAGATGTATACATTTTGTGAAAAGGGTACTTGCCGAATGTAGTGAATGTAGTAGTTTTGAAGTGTCAATAACTGTAGTTCTGACTTTTGCGGTGTCTTAATCAAGTCTAAATTATGAAATCTACTTTCATTGCAATTTTATATCGACAAGTACGTGAAGGCTTAATTTCTAATACAGTAAAGTGATAAGTATAAATTAGATTCCGTTGTATAGTGTCTCAACAGCAGTGTTTCCACGATTTAAGTTCAGACCCTCGTAATATCAGTGATATAATCATGAGTGCAAAGAATTATCAATTTTTTCGTTTATCATATGTGGAACGGAACCTTACCTTCATGTACTACACCTATGTCCACACTCCGGATCATACTTCACATTTGGAGAAGTGTACTTTGCGTACCATTGACGCTTCCCTTTCCTATTCCAGCCGTGTATGTTTCGCACGAACATCGATTGCCCTAATCTCTCTAACTTTACCTTTCGCGAGATATACGTAGGAGGAAGCAATATATCGGTAGATTCTTCGGGGAAGGTATGATTTCTGGACTTGGATAAGAAGCACGGACTCCTCTCTTACAATGTTTGCCACCGGAGGTTTGTAATCATCTGTGTGGCACTTTCACAGCTTACTAGATGAGTTCAAAACATTTTTTTAATGTTCAAATGTTTGTTAAGCTTATGGGGCTTAACTGCGGGGTAATCAGTCCCTAAACTTACAAACTACCTAATACTGAAGGCAGCACAAACATCAATTTCCGAGGGAGGATACGAACCCCCAAGGGGAACGGCCTCATGCATCGGAACATAGCGCGTCGATACGCTCGGCCACTCCGCCGCGGCAATGAGTTTATTGAATGAGCTTTGTGTAACCTTTGAGATGTGTGGACGTGCATTACCTCGGAGCAAAACCATTCCAATCATGAGCAGCCCAAGGTGTTTGTTAATTATCTACATGTACATCTACATGGGATACTCTGCAAATCACTTTTAAGTGCCTGGCAGAGGGCTCATCGAACCACCATTATACTATTTAACTCCCATTCCATTCTCGAATAGCGCGCGGGAAGAAAGAACACCTGAATCCGTTCGAGCTCTGATTTCTCGTATTTTATTATGATGATCATTTCTACCTATGTACGTGGGAGTCAACAATATATTTTAGCATTCGGAGGAGAATGTTGGCGATTGAAGGTTCGTAAGTAGTCCACGCCGCAGCGATAAGCGCCGTTGTTGTAATGATTCCCATCCCAGATCCTGTATCATTTCCGTGACGCTGTCTCCCCTGTATCGTGACAATACGAAACGAGCTGCCCTTCTTTGGACTCTTGTCCTCCGTCAAACCCACCTGAGAAGGATCCCCCAATGGGCAGCAATACTCCAATAATGGACGGACAAGCGTAGTGTATGCTGTTTCTTTTGTAGTTTTGTTGCATCTTTTAAGGGTTCTGCCAATAAAACGCAGTCTCAGGTTCGCCTTTCGCACGACATTATCTACGAGTTGTTGCAATTTCATTTCGTGCTCATGTGGATGATTTCACACTTCTCATTATTTAGAGTCAATTGATTAACGAAGGGGCTCTTTGTGCCGTCCAGCCTGGTTGTGGCTTTGCGGAGGTTTTCCATATCCTCCTACGTAAATACAGGGCTATTCCCGAAGTTACTAAGTTAGCCGATTCGCAAACAATTTGTAACGATTTACACTATCACACATATAATACTATACACAGACATTTGGGGTACACATTTCCTCCTGCCGGCCGCGGTGGCCGAGGTGACTGAGGCGCTCCAGTCACAGTCTGCACCTCGAGCTCGAACGGATTCAGGTGTTCTTTCTTCCCGCGCACTATTTGAGAATGGAATGGGAGATAAATAGTATAATGGTGGTTCGATGAGCCCTCTGCCAGGCACTTAAAAGTGATTTGCAGAGTATCCCATGTAGATGTACATGTAGATAATTAACAAACACCTTGGGCTGCTCATGATTGGAATGGTTTTGCTCCGAGGTAATGCACGTCCACACATCTCAAAGGTTACACAAAGCTCATTCAATAAACTCATTGCCGCGGCGGAGTGGCCGAGCGTATCGACGCGCTATGCTCCGATGCATGAGCCGTTCACCTTGGGGGTTCGAATCCTCCCTCGGAAATGGATGTTTGTGGTGTCTTCAGTATAAGGTAGTTTGTAAGTTTAGGGATTTATGATCACGCAGTTAAGCCCCATAAGCTTAACAAACATTTGCTTTAGTGAACTAGCCGGCCGCGGTGGCCGAGGTGACTGAGGCGCTCCAGTCACGGTCTGCACGGCCACTACGATCGGGAATTCGAATCGCCCCTCGGGCATGGATATTTGTGCCGTCCTAGTTCGTAAGTAGTTGATAAGTAGTTTGTAAGTTTAGAGACTGATGACCCCGTAGTTAAGTCCCATAAGCTTAACAAACATTTGAACATTTCCTCCTGGGGGCATGCGATGGTGAATGGAAGGGCATCCAGCCACTCCGTAAATATTAACATGCCAAATCCAGATTTTACAAAGTGTGGGAACATGGCCAAAGAGAAAGAGAAACGGGAAGTGAAGAGTGTTTGCCGCTCGGCAGGCCGCCGCGCCGCCTGGTGCGCCTTGTTTAGCGCAGCGCGGTGGCTCTCGCTGCCCAGCCGGCCCTCCAATTACCGGGCAATAAAGCAGCCCCGCCAACAAGTGGCGCCGCCGGACAATGCGGGGGCGGAGGCGGGGGCGGCGTTTAATTACCGACACCGCCGCTCGTTTGTCAACCGCCCCCACCGCCGCCCCCGCCGCACTGCCCCCGCGCCAAACATAACACTGGCGCACGATTCCTGCACACTTCTTGTGTCGCCTTCGACAACACTGAAACTGGGTCGTTCGTCGTAGCTGAAGTGAAATTAAGGGACCGTTATATCATACAGGGTGTTACAAAAAGGCACGGCCAAACTTTCAGGAAACATTCCTCACACATCTACGTTTACATCTACATAGATACTCTGCAAATCACATTTAAGTGCCTGGCAGAGTGTTCATTAACCACTTTCATAACTTTTCTCTACCGTTCCATTCTCTAATAGCGCGCGGGAAGAAAGAACACCTAAATCGTTCCGTTTTCGATCTGATTTCTCTTATTTTATTGGGATGGTCATGTCTCCCTAAGTACGTGGGTGCTATCAAAATATTTTCACATTCAGAAGTAAAAGTCGGTGATTGAAACTTCGCAAACAGATCACGCCGCAATGAATAACCTCTTTCTTTTAATAATTTCCACCTCAAATCGTGCAACATTTCCGTGACGTTTTCCCCCTGTAACGTGATAAAACAAAACGAGCTGCCCTTCTCTGAACCTTCTCAATGTCTTCCGTCAGTCCCACCTGGTGAGGGTCCCACACTGGGCAACAGTACTCCAGGAGAGGACGCACAAGTGTGATGTCGGCAGTCTCTTTGGTGGAGCTGGTGCATCTTCGAGGCGTTCTGCCAATGAAACGTAATCTTTGATTCGCCTTCCCCACAATATTTTCTGTGTGTTCTCTCCAGTCCAAGTTGTTCACAATTGTTAACTCCTAGGTATTTGGTAGAATTTACGACCTTAAGGTTTGACTGATTTATCGCGTAATTGAAGTTCAGCGGATTTCTTTTAGGCGTCATGTCTATTACTTCACACTTTTCTTTATTTAGTGTCAATTGCCAATTTTCGCACCAAGTAGAAATTTTGTCTAAATCGCTTTCCAGTTGCTTTTGATCCTCTGTTGACTTCACTAACCGATAAACGACAGCATCATCCGCGAACAGTCCAAGGGAGCTCTTCAGATTATCTCCTAAATCGTTTATAAACACAAAGAAAGAAAATATGTTATGTGGACATGTGTCCGAAACGCTTAATTTCCATGATAGAGCTCATTTTACTATTTCTCTTTAAATGTAAACTGAAATAATTCGTGCAGACAGTTGTCAAAATACCCAATTGTTTCGTTAGTATGTACTGTACTTCCTCGATTCACCGCCAATTGGCCCAATTTTTAAGGAAGGTAAAGTTGACTTCCGTGCTTGTCTTGACATGCGACGGATGAGGCTTCATTCCAACGTGATCAAATTGTAAAATTTCACACTCAACATGTGTGGGCTGACGAGAATCCGCACGCAATTGTGCAATCACGTCATCAACACAGATTTCCTGTGAACGTTTGGGCAGGAATTGTTGCTGATGTCTTGATTGGGCCTCGTGTTCTTTCACCTACATTCACTGGAGCACGTTATCATGATTTCATACGGGATACTCTACCTGTGTTGCTAGAACATGTGCCTTTGCAAGTACGACACAACATGTGGCTCATGCACGATGGAGCTCCTGCAAATTTCAGTCGACGTGTTCGTACGCTTCTCAACAACAGGTTCGGTGACCAATGGATTGTTAGAGGCGGACCAATTCCATGGCCTCCACGCTGTCCTGACCTCAACCCTCTTGACTTTCATTTATGAGGGCATTTGAAAGCTCTTGTCTACGCAACCCCGGTACCAAATGTAGAGACTCTTCGTGCTCGTATTGTGGACGGCTGTGATACAATACGCCATTCTCCAGGGCTGCATCAGCGCATCAGGGATTCCATGCGACGGAGGGTGGATGTATGTATCCTCGCTAGAGGACATTCTGAACATTTCCTGTAACAAAGTGTTTGAAGTCACGCTGGTACGTTCTGTTGCTTTGTGTTTCCATTCCATGATTAATGTGATTTGAAGAGAAGTAATAAAATGAGCTCTAACTTGGAAATTAAGCGTTTCCGGACACATGTCCACATAATATATTTTCTTTCTTTGTGTGAGGAATGTTTCCTGAAAGTTGTGCCGTACCTTTTTGTAACACCCTGTATATCTGGTTTACGTACTTTCATACGTGACTGAGCGATAAAGTGCAATGGTAACGCACTGAACTTTCATTATTGAGGACGAAGTTTCCAGTCCACGCGCCATCCACATTTAGGTTCCCATGATTTCCTTCAATAATTAAGGCAAAGCCACGATGGTTTCTCTGAAAGGGCACAGCTGAATTTCTTCTCCACCTTTACCCAAAAATCCGAGTGTGACCTTCATGTCACTTGACCACGCTGTCAACAGAACGTTAAAACCTAAGCGTCCTTTCTAACGTTTTTCATACATTTTGCAAAGAACAGACGTCACATACCATTTTATATACATATAAATCCCGAGCTATGATGTTTGTCAGTGACAAATAAAAACTACTTGACTGATCTTAATGGATTCGATATATTTAATCATTTCGACTATTTCAGGGCAAATTCACCAGCAAAGTTGAACATTGATGCTGGACTTTGATTTGATTTCCCGCTTCAGACCAGCAGTCACCTTATGCTATCCAGGCGCACGCAGTGGCAATATGGGCCTAAACCACTGAGTGCGTGACATCAACGTGTGGTAAGAGATGATACAGAAATAAAGTAGAGACAATGAATTGAAATTTGTGCAGCGACCAGGATTCCAATCTGGGACCTCCTTCATATCTAAAGCTTTTACTTTAATCGAGACAAAGTATGTCTCTAGACACTGATTCATTATTTGACAATTATATCAGAGGCTTGGTGGATCATGCGCCAGTTTCATGAATACTTTCATCTGGTCTGGCTCTTGTTTTGACGCTCGCGACCGTGTGTTTCTAAGCATCTACATCTACATTGATACACCACAAGCCACCCGATGGTGTGTGGCGGAGGGTACCTCGAGTACCACTATCGGTTCTCCCTCCTATTCCAGTCACGTATTGTTCGCGGAAAGAAAGACTGTCGGTATGCCTCTGCGCGGGCTCTAATCTCTCTCATTTTATCTTCATGATTTCTTCGCGAGATGTACGTAGGAGGGAGCAATATACTGCTAGACTCCTGGGTAAAGGTATGTTCTCGAAACTTCGACAAAAGCCCATACCGAGCGACAGAGGGTCTCTCTTGCAGAGTCTTCCACTGGAGTTTATCGATCATCTCCGTAACGCTCTCTCGATTACCAAATGATCATGTAACGAAGCGCGCTGCTCACCGTTGGATCTTCTCTACTTCCTCTATCAACCCCACCTGGTAGGGATCCCTCACCGGTGAGCAGTATTCGAGCTGTGAGCGAACAAGTGTACCGTAACCTACTTCCTTTGTTTTCGGACTGCATTTCCTTAGGATTTTTGGACTGAATCTCAGTCTGGCATCTGCTTTGCCGACGATTGGTTTTATATGGTATTTCCTTTTAAATCACTCCTAATGCCTACTCCCAGGTAATTTATAGATTTAACTGCTTCCAGTTGCTGACCTGCTATAGTCTAGCTAAATGATACAGGATCTTTCTTTCTAGGTATTCGCAGCATGTATTCTGCATTGAGATTCATTTGCCATTCCCTGCAACATGCGTCAATTCGATGCAGATATTCCTGCATTTCAATACCAGTTTCCATTGTTACAACCTCTCTATATACTACAGTATCATCTGCAAAACCCCTCAGTGAAATTCCGATGTCATCCACAATGTCATTTATATATATCGTGAACAGCAACGGACCCACGACACTCCCCTGTGCCACCCCTGACATAACTCCTACTTCGGAAGTCTTTTCTCCATTGAGAATGACATGCTGCATTCTGTTATCTAAGAACTTCTCAATCCAATCACACAATTGCTCTGATTGACCATATGCTCTTACTTTGTTCATTAATCGTATGTGGGGAACTGAAACGACTTGCGGAAGTCAAGAAACACAGCATCTACCTGAGATGGCCCTCTGAGTCTCGTGGACGAATAGCGCGAGCTGGGTTTCACACGATTGCCTCTTTCGAATCACATGCTGAATCCTATAGAGTAGCTTTCTAATCTCCAGAAATGTCATTATACTCGAACATAATACATGTCCCAAAATGCCTTTTCTCACGGTTTGTCTTCTTTTTTTCTACGATCTGTTTTGCAGCGCATTCTGTCATTGTTTTGGAGCAATTATGTCTCTAGCCATGTGGTCGATTCTGTTTCTGCGTCCCATCAAAAATGTTGAAATGTTTGTTAAGCTTAATGGACTGCGGGGTCATCAGTCCCTAAACATACAAACTACTTATGAACTACCTTATACTAAAGACGTCACGAACATCTATGCCCGAGGGTGATTCGAGTCCCCGACGAGAACGGCCTTGCACATCATAGCATAGTGCCTCAATTCGCTCGGCCTCTCCACCGCTGCTGCGTCCCATCTACATCTACATGGGATACTCTGCAAAACACATTTAAGTGCCTGGCAGAGGATTCATCGAACCACCATTAAACTATTTATCTCCCATTCCACTCTCGAATAGCGCGCGGGAAGAGAGAACATCTGAATCTCTCCGTTCGAGCTCTGATTTCTCGTATTTTATTGTGATGAACATTTCCACCTATGTAGGTTGGAGTCAATGTATTTTCGCATTCGGAGAAGACTGTTGGTGATTGGAGTTTCGTAAGTAGCGCACGCCGCAGAGATAAGCGCCGTTGTTGTAATGATTCCCATCCCAGATCCTGTATCATTTCCGTAACGCTGTCTCCCCTGTATCGTGACAATACGAAACGAGCTGGCCTTCTCTGGACTCTTACGATGTACTCCGTCAAACCCACCTGATAAGGATCCCACACTGGGCAGCAATACTCCAAAAATGAACGGACAAGCGTAGTGTATGCAGTCCCTTTTGTAGTTCTGTTGCATCTTTTAAGGGTTCTACCAATAAAACGCAGTCTCTGGTTCGCCTTTCCCACGACATTATCTACGTGTTCTTTCCAATTTAAGTCTGAAGTAATAGTAATTCCTAGGTATTTTGTGGAGTGTACGGCCTTCAGTTTCCATTGATTTATCTTGTAAACAAAGTTTAACGGATTCATTTTCGTGCTCATGTCGACGACTCTACACTTTTCATTATTTAGACTGAATTGATAATGTTTACGCCATAGTGATATCTTATTCAGATCGTTCTGCTGTTGGTTTTGATCTTCAGATGATTTTACTAGACGGTACATGACGGCGTCATCTGCAAACAACCCAAGAGAGCTACTTACATTTTCCCATAAATCGTTTACGTAAATAAGGAACAGCAGAGGACCAATAACACCACCCTGTAGAACGCCCGATATCACCTCTGTTTTATTCGAAGCTTTGCCATCGATTACTACGAACGGTGTCCTCTGTTATAGGATATCCCCTACCCACTCGCAAATTTGGGGCGATATCACTGACTTATTGCTGTCTGTTGGTATGTGTTATCGACATGAACTCCTGGTGCGCAAGTGCTCTGATAGGCGGTGCCTCCAGCAGCGAACAGGGAGTCGACAGCCAGTCAGTTACAAATTCAGCGAGTGGAGTCACTCTGTACGTGGGCTGCCAGTGACGACTGCGGCATGTCCGGGAAGCCAGAAGTATGTTGCCACTGGTGATGTTTCGTCGCATTAAGTAATATCTACCTGTGGCAGCTCTTGGGTGCGAACAGTCTCAAATCTTTCCCAACACGCAGTGGGTTGCTGAGCTTCTGTGGATGATTGATACGCAGATCTATGTTCATTCAGTAGCAGTTTCTGCAGCCGAGGTTGGCGTTATTTTCGCTGTGGAACCAATACGTTAAGTAGGCTGTTCATCTTCTGGTGCTTCGTATACGGATTACCCACCAGTCTCCCAGTTCCCTCCACCATTGTTTAGATTTAACTTTCTGTCGTCTTGTGGAGTTGTAAGGTTCTGATATTTTATTATTCTTTCGCGGGAGTAGCCGAGCTGTATGGAGAAGCATGTTGCGGATCATGCGGCCTCCCGCGTCTGAGGTTCGCATCCTCCCTCAGGCATGTATGTTTGTGTCGTCATTAGTGAAAGGTAGTTCATAAGTAGTTTGTAAGTTTAGGGGCTGATGACCCCGCAGGTAAGACCCTTAAGCTTTACAAACATTTGAATTTGATTTCTTTCGTGGGCCTACCCAATGTATTCGCACAATTTGCAACAAAGCGATTTCTGAGCTCGGCTTCATACTATTTCTTGGCAAATATGTTAGCGCTGTGGGCTGTAGGATGCGACCTTGTTTGATGTATGGTGTCATTATTCACGCCGTTGTGATGTAATAAGTTTACTAGGTTTCTAGTCGGCCGCGGTGGCCGAGGAGACTGAGGCGCTCCAGTCACGGTCTGCACGGCCACTACGGGGGTTCGAATCTCCCCTCGGGCATGGATATTTGTGCCGTCCTAGTTCGTAAGTAGTTCATAAGTAGTTTGTAAGTTTAGGGACTGATGACCCCGTAGTTAAGTACCATAATCTTAACAAACATTTGAACTAGGTTTCTACCTTTTCTCATGAACTATTATGTGGTCTACCATCTTCCCTGTAGTTTCTTTGTTTCTTGGCGTGTCATATGATCTGCGAACGCCTTGTTGTTTTCATTACTCCTTGTTAGGTGCAACCAGGGCATATTTTCTGCTTATGTAGCCGTTGTTGGTCAGTTACCTGCCCTGGTCGTCAAAAACGTTGTCAGCAGTGTTTTTTCCGACCCTCTTCGATTACTGCCATGGAAATGATGAAACGAAAAGAAGTCTACCGCTCACAACAGTTTCTCTGTAGATGCCGTAAATATGTCGCATCAGACATGAACTCGTATCAAATAAAGTTAGCATTACATATTTGCATGTTACTATTTATTTTTGTCTGCAAGTCTCTCTTAACTCTTTTTCATCCAAATTTAAGCAATCTGTTTTCTTCACCTCTATCTATATAAAAGCGAAAGAACACTCACTCACTCACTGACTAAACACGAAATCTCGAAAATTACTTCATCTATGAAGCTGAAATTTGGCAGGAATGTAATTTATAGGTAGAAAACGTCAGCTAAAAATGTATTTTTTTGGTAGGTGCATGGCTGAGCGCACTTCTCCTACAGATACACGAAATTTCGCACGCTTGACCTTCAAAACAAGAGGAAGGTCACCGTCTACCTTAACTTTCATACGGTGCATGGAGGAGGGTACTTTGCAACATGGAAATGGATCCCTAAATACCTTGGTAACTTGAGAACGGCTCGACCGATTTCAAAGATCCTCTTTTTGTTGTTTTCGTTATTCTCAGAAGAAAGAGTTGTACGATGTCAGAGAACAACAAAGTGCGTTTTTTAATGTGACCCTGCGTTTCTATTGCATTCAAATCTACAGTCTTATTCCGATATTGATGAAATTTTGGACACAGTACCTTAAAAACAAGAGGAATGTCATTGTCTATATAAAATTTCATTCGGCACTTGGTGGAGGGTACTTAACTTACGGAATTATACAAAAACCAAGAAGAAGATCTCTGGGTACATAAATGTTTGTATGGTACATGACAGAGGATACATTGTAGCAAACTTTGCCGAGAGAGGGAAAGGTGGAAACGGACAGAGAGATGGGAGAGAAAGAGGTGGATGCAGAGAGAGGGGGAAGGGGATGTGGACTACGGGAGTGTAGGATAAATAAACACCCGGGCAACGACGGGTTTACAGCTAATATCTTAATAAAATACAGTATGTGTATTGTGTAAGATACCACACTCAATTCCCTAATTGTACTGAGCAGTGTTATCAGGAAAATATGCCCCATATTATAACAGCGTTGTTGATACACACCTCAGCAGGGGTGATCGATCGATTCATGTTGTCTACCATGGGCCTGTTCCATTGTCTGTCCCCGATGACGCTGTGCTGACAGTGGTACCGGCTCCTATTACCCATGGACCTCATTATAGGTTGCACTATTGCCGTTCTGTCACTAATGACGATCCGTCTCAGAGGTCGCTGACCACGCTCGTCGAACTACCGGCCGTCTGTTGTGGTCTCAGATAGCCCAATTCAACCTTTCACGATAAACCCTGTACACGATTGAACGTGTGAAGCGGAAATCCTACACAACTGCCACATTCTTGAGTCTCATTCGACGGGCACCGCCTGCAGTATATCATTGGAGCGTCGTCAGCTACCGACTACGTCGCACGTCATGCAAACCGCTGCCACATCCACGCCTCAAAGAGTCCCTTGTACAATTGCAGATGGCTCACAGGGAAGTGAGGTGCTCAAAAAACACAACTGTATAATCTGTGACCCACTGTTCTTTCTTTCTCTTTGGCCCTTTTCCGGCACATGCAGGGTCGGTCTTGTTAATCCGGATTTGGAATGTTATATTGACGGGGTGGTCGGATGCCCTTCGTCTCGCCACCCCATGCTCCCCGGGACGAAATGTGTGCGCCAAATGTCTGCGTATAGTGTTATATGGGGGAAAGTGTAAAGTGTTATGGAATGTTTGCGAAACGTGTAACTGAGGCGGGACCTGGGGACCAGCCCGGTATTCACCGAGGGGGATGTGGAAAACCACCCAAAAACCACATCCAGGCTGGCCGGCACTCCGACCCCCTTCGTTAACCCGCCGGGCGGATTTGAACCGGGGCCGGTACGCCTCCCCGTCTTGGAAAGCGGTGCGTTAGACCGCATTCTTTTCTTTGTTCTTGTGTTTTAATTTAGGAGAGGCATTGAATTAAAAAATTTATGCTGTGGCGGGGATTCGAACCCGGGACCTCCTACTTACTAGGTAGGTGCTTTAGACCACTTTTTTTTTCAAGAAGCAGAAAAGCATTGCCGGCGGATGGAGTTGAACCCGCTACCTTCTCAATACACACCCGATGATTTACCGCTTTATTATTATTATTATTATTATTATCACTGAGCTTTTAAAGTATAGTGCCACCGCCACTTCTACCCTATACTAAATCAAGGATGAAACTGTGTTGTTGTTATGGTCTTCAGTCCGGAGACTGGTTTGATGCAGCTCTCCACCCTACTCTATCCTGAGCCAGCCTTTTCATCTCCTTATAAGAACGACAACCCAAATCCACTTGAATCTGCTTACTATACGCGTGTCTTGGTCTCCCTCTGCGATTTTTACCCCACACACTTCCCTCCAATGCTAAATTTACGATTCACCGATGTCTAAGAATGTGTCCTACCAAGCGGTCCCTTCTTTTAATCAAGGTATGCCAAAAATTCCTTTTCTCACCAATTCTGTTCAGTACTAAGGGAAAGGAAAAGAAATAATGTGTTGTTTCATTGAAACTTCAGGGCTTTTGTTTTAAATACAAATTGACAACAGAAGAAACGAAAAGGCCCATCCTAACCGTTGTGTTTTGAAGTCTTATGATTTCTTTTAATTATAAAGAAACTTTTGAAAAATATATTTTTTTTCCTTGAACGTAAGGATCGTATTTAAGGAGAATTTCTGAACTGCCCGGAGCCTTGGCCGTCTTCTCGTGGACCACCAAGAAGCCATCAAACATCTTCAGGAGAAAGTTTGCGTAATTTTTCCGGTGTCTTGCATTCCTCATAAATTTCGTATAAAAGTTCTGTAATCAGCGACGTCGTGTTCCGTTGTAATATATAGTGCACTGTGATTCCTTTCAGCCAGTTTGCTGCATTTCTCTTCGTATTCGGGTATGGAATGTCATCAGGATAGAGTAAGGTCGTCATCTGAATAGCATGAGGCGCAGTGTGTTGAACGAAGGCCAAAAGGCCACAAGGCTAACCGAGTGGGTAATCTGTGACCCACTGTCCCTTGCCATTTATCTAATCCGTGTAGAGATGCTAAATTCTGTACGTCATATCGTTGAATAAGAGAGATACAAGGGCGGATCCGATACACTGCCCCACGGCGCACGGAAGGACCTATCTGGCATCGGCTAAGGCTACACTCACAGTGTAAGCTTACCACCATCCGCTTTCCTATCAGTTGCCAACCTGTTACGGGTATAAAAAGATGTTGAAGCAGATCTTAGTGCCCTGATTAAATAAGTGACGCGCAACGGAATTCATCCTAGCACGGAAACTATGGCAACTGATAGGATAGCGGTGGTAGTAGCTGACCTCAATGAATGTGCCTAACATGATTTCATGTCTGAATATTTTGCATACAAACAAGGACGGGGAATTAGTATGAAGAAAGCAGATTCCCTTTTAAAAAATTTACATTTATTTACAGACCTTGTCGTTACTCAATTAAGCAAGAAATATTATGGGGCATTTCAGTTAAAACATTTAGAATACAATTAGTATTTTGTGGAGGGAATAAGAAAGGGACCAAAGGCTTTCACACTCTTTGTCTACTGGCTGGATTCTACAGTCCACACACGTAAATTCAAAGTGCTACAAAGAAAATCCCTACAAAATAATTGACAAACAGAATCTTACGTCACGGATACCTAATACTCACTAGCTAACTGTTACAGTTACTTTAAATCCGATTAAGAGGGTTTTACGTGCACTTCTATTTGTGTATCTTGCCCCACCATGTCGCATGGTCACCAGCACGTCAATCTAAGTGGGCGACAAAACGATAAACGAAGCCACATGAGATTTCATTAATAAATTCCCTCTGCGCACACAGTAGAATCTCAAATCGACAAAGTGAACATTGTTCCACTTCCCACTCTAACTATACAGAAATAAGCCAACTTGGTACACAAGAGATCCCCACATGAACTTAGCCTAATCCGCAAAGAACAGAACTCGTCCTAATTTCGTGAAAACGCTCCCAAAAATTTAGAAAATGGACTTCTAATTTACTGAACTATTTCCCATCTAATCTGTTCCAAAACTGTCACAAATCACACACACTTCCAAATATGTTACCCTCAGAGTGAAAGTTGCCCAAGTGAAAGTCCTTATGTGAAAGTTGCCAGAGTGAAATCGCCGAACGTAGTTGCCGAGTGAAAGTCGCCCAAGGGAAGGTTGCCCGAGTGAAAGTCGCCCGACTGAAAGTCGCCCGAGTGAAAGTCGGTAGTGGTAAAGTTACCCAGGTAAAAGTTGCCCAAGTGAAAGTTGCCAGAGTGAAAGACGCCGAACGTATTGCCGAGTGAAAGTTGCCAGATAGAAATTTGCCAGAGTGAAGGTTGCCAGAGTGAAGGTTGCCAGAGTAAATGTAGCCCGCGTTTAAGTTGCCCGAGTGAAAGTTGCCCGAGTGAAAGTTACCCTAGTGAAAGTTGCCCTAGTGAAGGTTGCCCTAGTGAAGGTTGCCCTAGTGAAAGTTGCCCGAGTGCAGGTAGCCCGAGTGAAAGTCGCCAGACTGAAGTCGCCAGAGTGAAAGCCGTCAGTATGAAAGTCGCCAGAGCGAAAGTAGCTAGAGTGAAAGTATCCAGAGTGAAAGTATCCAGAGTGAATGTAGCCAGAGTGAAAGTCGCCAGAGTGAATGTAGCCAGAGTTAATGTAGCCAGAGTTAATGTAGCCAAAATGAAAGTATCCAGAGAGAAAGTAGCCAGAGAAAACTAGGCAGAGTGAAAGTATCCAGAGAGAAAGATGCCAGTGTAAAAATTGCCAGAGTGAAAGTTGCATGAGTGAAAGTAGCCAGAGTGAAAGTAGCCAGAGTGATAGTAGGCAGAGTGAAAGTAGCCAGAGTTAGGTAGCCCGAGTTAAAGTCGCCCGAGTGAAAGTCGACAGAGTGAAAATCGACAGAGTGAAAGTAGCCAGAGTAAAAGTAGCCCGAGTGAATGTAGCCTGAGTGAAAGTAGCCAGAGTTAAAAAAGTAGCCAGAGTAAAAGTAGCCAGAGTAAAAGTAGCCAGAGTGAAAGTTGCCGTGTGAAAATTGCCAGAGTGAAAGTTGCCAGAGTGAAAGAAGCCAGAGTGAAAGTAGCCAGAGTGAAAGTAGACAGAGTGAAAGTAGCCAGAGTGAAAGTAGCGATAGTGAATGTAGCCAGAGTGAAACTAGCCAGAGTGAAGGTGGCCAGAGTGAAAGTAGCCAAAGTGAAAGTTGCCAATGTAAATGTTTCTGAAGTGAAAGTCGCTCGAGTGAAAGACACCGTACTGAGAGCCGACCAACTGAACGTCACCTGAGTGAAAGTCGCCCGAATGAAAGTCGCCCGAGTGAAAGTCGCCTGAGTGAATAACGCCATAGTGAAAGTCGCCATAGTGTAATTTGCCCTAGTGAAAATTGCCCTAGTGAAATTTTCCCTAGTGAAAGTTACCAGAGTGAAAGTAGCCAGAGTGAAAGTATCCAGAGTGTATGTAGTCAGAGATAAAGTAGCCAGTGAAAAAGTAGCCAGAGTGAAAGTAGCCAAAGTGAAAGTACCCAGAGTAAAAGTAGCCAGAGTGAAAGTTGCCAGTGCAAAAATAGTGTATCCAGTGTGTGAGAGGTGCCATACTGAAAGTAGCCATTGTGAAAGTAGCCAGAGTGAAAGTAGCCAGAGTGATGTTAGCCAGAGTGGAAGTAGCCAGAGTGAAAGTAGCCAGTGTGAAAGTAGCCAGAGTGAAAGTAGCCAAAGTGGAAGTTTCCAGTGTTTAAGTAGCCTGAGTGAAAGTAGCCAGTGTAAAAGTAGCCAGTGTAAAAGTAGCCAGAGTAAAAATTGCCAGGGAGAAAATTGCCAAAGTGAACGTTACCTGAGTTAAAGTGGCCAGAGTGAAAGTTGCCAGTGCCAAAATTGCCAGAGTGAAAGATGCCAGAGTGAATGTAGCCAGAGTGAAAGTATACAGAGTGTAAGTAGTCAGAGAGAAAGTAGCCAGTGTAAAAGTTGCCAGAGTGAAAGTAGCCAAAGTGAAAGTACCCAGAGTAAAAGTTGCCAGAGTGAAAGTTGACAGTGCGGAAATTGCCAGAGTGAGAGGTGCCATAGTGAAAGTAGCCATTGTGAAAGTAGCCAGAGATAAAAAGTAGCCAGAGTGATGTTAGTCAGAGTGAAAGTAGCCAGTGTGAAAGTAGCCAGAGTGAAAGTAGCCAGAATAAAAGTAGCCAGAGTGGAAGTTGCCAGTGTGAAAGTAGCCAGAGTGAAGGTAGTCAGTGAAAAAGTAGCCAGAGTAAAAATTGCCAGGGAGGAAATTGCCCAAGTGAACGTTACCTGAGGGAAAGTGGCCAGAGTGTAAGTTGCCAGTGCCAAAATTGCCAGAGTGAAAGATGCCAGAGTGAAAGTAGTCAGAGTGAAAGTAGCCAGAGTGAAAGTAGGATGAGTGAATTTATCCAGAGTGAAAGTAGCCAGAGTGAAAGTAGACAGAGTGAAGGAGCCAAGTGTTGCAGCCACAGTGAAAGTAGTCAGAGTGAAGATAGCCAGAGTGAATGTATGCCAAGTGAAAGTCGCCAGTGTGAAAGTCGCTAGAGTGAAAGTAGCCAGATCGCCAGTGTGAAAGTAGCCATTGTGAAAGTAGCCATTGTGAAAGTAGCCAGAGTGAAAGTAGCCAGAGTGAAAGTAGCCAGAAGGAAAGTAGCCAGAGTGAATGTAGCAAGAGTGAAAGTAGTCAGAGTGAAAGTAGCAAGAGTGTAAGTAGCCAGAGTGAAAGGAGCCAGAGCGAAGGTAGCCAGAGTGTAAGTATCCAGAGTGTAAGTAACCAGAGTGAAAGTAGCCATAGTGAAAGTAGCCAGAGTGAAAGTTGCCAGTGCAAAAGTTTCCAGAGTGCAAGATGCCAGAGTGAAAGTAGCCAGAGTAAAGTAGCCAGAGTTAAAGTAGCCGGGTAAAGTAGCTGTAGTGAAAGTAGCCAGCGTGATAGTCACCAGAGTGAAAGTCGCCAGAGTGAAAGTAGCCAGAATGAATGTAGCCAGAGTGAAGGTTGCCAGAGTGAAGGTAGCCAGAGTGAAAGTAGCCAGAGTTAAAGTAGCCCTTTTGAAAGTCGCCAGTGTGAAAGTAGCCAGTTCGCCAGTGTGAAAGTCGCCAGAGTGAAAGTAGCCAGATTGTAAGTAGCCAGATTGTAAGTAGCCAGAGTTAAAGTAGCCAGAGTAAAGGTAGCCAGAGTGAAAGTAGCCAGAGTAAAAGTAGCCAGTGTGAAAGTAGCCAGTGTGTAAGTAGCCAGAGTGAACGTAGCCAGTGTAAAAGTAGCCAGAGTGAAAGTTACCACGGTGAAAATTGCCAGAGTGAAAGTTACCTGAGTGAAAGTTGCTCGAGTGAAAGTTGCATGACTGAAAGTTACTGGATTTAAGCTAAGAGGCAGAGCGGCGCGGTACTCACGAGTGCGTGGGGCTGGGGGCGGCGCAGCAGGCGGCTCCGTTGGCAGCCGGGGAGCTGTCCTCGTAGCTGTAGGTGTAGTTGTAGTTGTAGTTGTAGTTGGCGTAGCCGCGGGGGCGGGCGCGCCGGCTCGGCTCGGGCGTCGCTTGCGGGGCGGCGGCGTCGGTCGCGGCGCCGTAGGAGGCGGAGGCGGCCGGGGGCGGCGGGGGCGGCAGCGGGGGCGGCGGCGGGGGCGGCGAGCAGAAGGCCGTCTCCTGCAGGCGGCACGGGCGCGGCTGCTTGCGCGGCGGCGACGCGCTGCTGCTGCTGTGTCTGACAACGTTCAGCCTACTAAATGTCTCTGGTATACTAAGGGTGATCCGAGAGTAGTACTAAGTAAGTTGTGAGGTGATGTTACACACGAATTGTAATAGGCCTATATAATGCAATACCACATATGTCCTATGTTTAATGACTACACAGATAAATTGTTAGTGCCCTATTTTTAATGACTTCAGAGATAAATTGTTAGTATATAAGCCAAACAAACTTAATGCAAAGTGAAATAAGGACGTTCAAAGTTTATTTTCAAAAATTCAGGCACCAACTGTAATGCACTTTTCACTTTTGACACCATGACTACACTCTTTGTAGTACTAAGGCGTCCTCCACCTGTTCTGATATCAAGGCTGAACTATTCATAATCGGAACGGTCAAATCGACTCTTTTGTTAATTTTTCTACTTTGTTGACTTCACTTTTCAACCACCCTCACACCCAACAATGACAAGGGGTAAGTCCGGGTTATAATGTTTCATGGGCCGCTCAGACTGTAATTCAATATTTTATTTATATTTCCATAAATAATTCCTTGTATTCACTACGATTATTCTGTATTTATTTCATGTAAATTACAAAAAACCGTCAAAGAAATAATGATGTAACTGAAGTATAAAGCTAACCAGTACATTTTTATCTATTGAAACAAATAATTTCGTGTATTGTATAGTTAATCAACAAGGAGGTGCAGCAGTCTCCATTACTTCCTCTTCCCACTCTAACATTCAAAGGTTTCGGACGAAATAACGTGTTGCTCTGAGTTTAACTTATTTTTATTGTAATTTTTCTGAGCCCTGAATGGAAGTTGTATGTTATTGTGTGTTTGCATAACATCAATTCTTTTCAGAATATAAGTCAGCTAATTTTAAAGAAATTGTAATTGTTTATTTCAATTATGTTTATTTCAATATATTAATGATATTTGAATATTTCTTACTGATTGGAAAGATGCACACAATTCTCCATAATTATTTCAGAATCATATGTTCCGTAATAAACGTCCGTAAGATACACGCCGGTTTATCCTATTTCAATTATTTTCAATTTTTGCTAGCCGTGAACTTACAGCGAAGTTTTACAGGTGCATCCCAACAGTTATTTTCTGTACAATGTATTGTGGCGAACTGCTCTTCTACCAAATTAAATACGTTTTTAGCCATGTTGCTAGAATTAAATATCTTTGTGCCACTTTCCAGCTTTATTCAATTAAAGGAAATTTTTTGCAGGCACAGTTTTGAGTGATTGTGATTTGCAACGTGGCCACTAACTTGAGATATTTCTCCAGCCGTAATTCCAGCGCCAATCTTTTAATTTCAAAATTACGATTGATTTCAAAATTTATTTGCTTTCGGTGTTATCTTTCATCTCGCGGAACCTTATTTTGTCAGGCGCTACTTTTCTAAATTGGCATCATTTGCACAAACCATTACCTTCTTTTTAAATAAATATTTCTCTAAAATTAGGGACAAATATTTCAGGATGTCTTGGTGGCTAAGAAAGGTTTCCATATCTAACAATCCAACTTACAGAGATTATTAGGCTTACAAGGAGACCACATGAGTATCGATTTTAGAATTTCTTTATATTTATAGCATTTGAAGCAACTTCCAAAAATTCTCGAAAAAATCGACTTTGAAGTTTTGCAAAGTACTCATAAGTACCAATAATTAAAACATTTGCAGCATCTGTCGGTGTAGGTAAGGTGGTAGCATTATGGTGTCATAACCATCGAGTCGGTGGTTCGAATCCCACTGACAGATATTTTTTACGTTTTCAGTTTTATAAAAAATGTTGGGATCTCTACTTCGACGTGTTGTGTCACTTTTGTTTATTTGTACGTAGACGAGCCGAATACTTTATCGTCACATAAAACGATGGCTGAGTAGGTTAGCTGCTTGGAAAGCCATTAGTAGCTAAGGAGATGAGTTTCCAAAAACAGAATCGTAGCTTTTCACAAATTGAACAATCAAATATTATCATCGTAAACTAATACTGTGACCAACGCAATGTGCAACTCTGTCACCAGAAAGATTCCTTTACATTAAAAAAACTTATTTTATTTTAAAAGCTAGTGGACTTTTAAGGCCGCATGGCTCTTATTATCTTTGAACTTGAGACATCTAAAATATGCTTTAGGATTGGTAATCTAATTTAGATCTCCTCTTTTGCGGTATTCTGCCCTCTCCGAAGCATATAGCTGAATCGTTTCGCTGCTTACCCGAAGATTGCAAACTCCTCTAGGTCTCCATGAAATGCACATATATGGATCCGAATCCTGGACTAGCACAGAAAATTCATAATTACATTTGTAGCTCTGGATAGAGCACACTGGACCTATTTCAGCCTAACGTGGTATACATATCCTTACTATCAAATACTTGTTGTGGTGGTATTGACACCTATGACACATACTTCAGGATATATGAAGTCATAAACAATGGCAGTGAAGTAAAACTGCCACAACATGCGACAATATTTTACATCTCCTCCTAAACTAATGGACCAATTTCAGTGAAACTTAGTACACACACTCGGTATACTGTAATCCATACTTTTAATTCATTATATCTATTATACTACATTTTAACGCCTAAAATGACCTCAGGTTCTTCGTTTTCGAAAGAATATGAAAACTTTAAGATCAAACTGTATCCAACAAAAGCAATATACATTAAAATTGTATTAATCTATGAATTATTAACATTTTAAAATTAACGTAGGACTGAATTAAATATTTTCGTACTTTCAAATAGAAATTTACGACATTCATGAAGTTAAATATCACCACATATTTAACAATTCTTGAAGTCCCCGTTTATCTTCTAGAGTAAAGAGATTCAAAATTAGATGGCCTGTGTTTCATTGTTTCGAACAAAGTTTCGATACGCCGAACTGTTTCAGAATTTCAAATCCGCCATGTTTCACGGTTTCGAAACAGCCGAGTTTCATTCAGCTGTGTTTCGGATTCTATTCGTGGTCGATAATGAAACTGATTCGTCCAGTCAGTTTCACTGTTTCAAACAGCGGTGTTTCAGACCAATAATGCAGGAAGGCAGTGCACATGAATGGTTTGGAAACAGTGGTGTTTCATTTTGCTGAAGCTCGGCACAGAAACACATTTAACGCAGTAGGATATGAACAGTGTAAAGAATGTCAAAAGCTAATGGTTAGTCGTGAGTCTTCAGCTTAAGATTACGGAAATCAAGTTTCGTTTCTTACGTGACTGCTGTATTTCGAAATGATATAATGACTGTTTTACAAACGTAAATGATAACAAAGCAACATTCACTATTTGCATTGAAATACCCAGTAAAATTCCATGTTTATCTGTACATTTATGGTAATCATATTAAAAACACACGAATAAACTAGTAAATCCCTTTTTTTTAATAAGAAACAACAAGCCTGAAATGACATGACAAATCTAACTTAGTGCGCCGTATTAACCAAATTTCACTTTTATACTTATTTTTATACTTTTATACATATTACGAAAGTTTGTGCGGTAAATGAAACAACAAATTATAGATATTTCCAAAATTCGGATTTTAAAATAAGGTTTACCAAAGTATCCAGCAGTGCAAATTCGCTGTGTAATTATGCCTTTTCAGTATCACATCTAGGGTAGCACACACAACACATATCGAAATTAGGCACTAGTATAGAGGAAAGGAAAAGGTATTAATTATAAATACCTTGATAAAAAGCAATATATGAGGCATAAAAACGTCAGTCCTCACCGAATGGGATAGCAGGAAAGTCATTTATTGAGAAAGTGGTGAATTTGGTGCAAGGGTAAAAATTTACCTACCATCACGGCGACCTCACGTGATTCTGTTGGCAACATCAGCAAAGTGGCAGAAAATGTCTGCCAAGATGTTAATATTCTTATAAAAACACACAGAATGACTGGATTTGTGTTTCGTACAGACCATAAAGTAAATAAATAATGCTGTTTCTGCTCTACCTTTATCCAGTCAGTAATTGTCCTCGTAAAACGATTTCAGAACAAAACATTTGTGTTGTCACGCTATTTGTTAAGCCAACGCCATACGATTGCCAACATTATCACGCAAAGTCGTCCGGACGGCAAGTAAAATTTAACCAACACAGGAATATGAAACTGCCGCGGCATCTAAATAAAAGTTTCATATTTTCTCCTATAGTTGCTGTCCTCGCATTATGTCTGTGGCTCTGTAGCAATATTTAGACAATACACGTTGACGATGGTACAATAAACAGGCCTATTACAAAACACATACTGTTTCATGGTTTCGATACCTCATACGTTACGGTTTTATTATTACGAAACTGTCAGATGTTTCAGTTTTCCCATCTCTGTTTAGAATAATATGTTATACAAATTGAAGTGATTCATTCAAGGAAGTTATGATTCTGTACTGTTAATTAGGCAAACGTATCAATGATCACAGCCAGACGACCATGAACGTGAAAATGTAGCGAAATTGAACTTTCTTTGGATGAATGCCATATATTTCCGTTCCAGACTTCAAAACAAATTTAATTGAGCGCTGGGTTAACTTTGAGATATTAGTAATTTAGAAACTGATACAGTTTTCATGTGTCCGTGAATGTGGCTTACTGTTAAATATGCATTTTTCGGTAATTTCCAAGAAAGCTTACACTCGAAGTTGTAATGCAGGAATCGATATATATCGAACGTCGATAATGTCACAGGCGCGCGACTTATTAGGTGTGGAGAATGTATTTCATTTGTGTGTTTCTATCTAATGAAGTGCATATACAACTACTAGATTACTTCAAGACGAACACTTCGCTTATTAATAAAGTGAAGTAACATCGGTTTATCGGTAGATTTCTAGTAATTAAATGTATTTGTACGTTATGATACATTAGTAAATATTCCTATTTTGCTTATCTCTCGAGTGAAGTAATTTTCATCGGTAGATTTCTAGTAATAAAATGTATTTGTATGTTATGATAGATTAGTAAAACGTTCGATATATATCGATTCCGGCCGTAAAACGTCGAGTGTAAGCTTTCTTGGAAATTATCCATTGCATGATCTTATAACATCAGAGGCAATAAAATTTAAAGTACCATGTGTATTGGAATAAAACGCCAGTTGATAGACGAGATGATAACAATGAACTATTAAATCAACTCTCAACAAGTCGTCCGAATCGAATGAATGACTTAGCTTACAAAAACTGAGACTGTTAAACAAT
Organism: Locusta migratoria; assembly: GCA_026315105.1. NCBI lineage: Eukaryota > Metazoa > Arthropoda > Insecta > Orthoptera > Acrididae > Locusta > Locusta migratoria. Next base: position 91,314,188 of record CM048754.1, on the reverse strand, counting down.
AAGAGCTAAATGTGGCTGGCAAAAAAGAAAACTAAGCAAAGGGTAAAAGACTAGACTGACCCGCGTGGATAAAACTGTACTTACGTCTTTGGCGGTGAAGTGTTCTGATTTTGACAGCTACCTTTGTAAGCTCTTTCAAACCTCAGACACATAAATGAGAGAATAATTTTCGCGCTGACCGCTTCGACCATGGATAGATCCATAGATATTGGTAGACTGGGCATGGATTTGCTTTCATGGCACCACTGTCTAACGTACACAGCCGCGACCCTCACTGCTGTGAAAGTTGTTACCGACAGTTGCTACGACGCTAGCGCTCCTAGTGGTCGGCAAAAGTTACGTTTGTTTATAATTAGGTTTCTACGTATATAATAGAGCTGGGTTTGAACCTGACTAGAACTGTTCGAACAATTTACGTCATGGTTCGGAAAATCTCGGGAGATGTTCGAACATTCGATCACGACGCTATCTAGCAATGTCAGGAGGTACTACTACTACAATTTACAGCGATGATATTCATAAATCTTTTCGGCGCTGTGCAGTAAACTATTTATAACGAAGTTAGTGTCATTAATCTATTATGGGTAACAATAAGTGCGACTGTAGTAGCAGGTCATAAGTAAAAACAGTAACGAATGTAGGCTATAAGTAAACGATAGCAAACGCGATTTAAAATTCTAGTGCTGCGATCTATCGACGCCTGTTGGTACTACATACACAGCAGCTCGTGCACTTTTCATTCCGTGGTCGCAGTTAAAGTTCATTTTTATATGAATTATTTCCGTTACTGTGTATTTAATTTCTAATGTTTTTCCTATTTCATCTCTTTTAATCTTGTTTTTCAGACGATTAAAAGGTGGTGACATTTTTATCTGTTGCTGTACCGTATGAACAGGAAATGGAATTGTCATTTGCAACCTATCTCTTGTTATCACATTAAACATAATTTCTGATTACCAAGGATTCACAGTAATGTTACATACTCCCAAAAACAACTTTTTTTTTTTACTTCGACTGTTCGCTTTGCAGTAATTTGATGCAGTAATTCTGTTATAGAAGCAGATATTTTGTTTATCAATGGATCATATCTTGTACTGATGTCAAACAAACAGTTTATGATAGCGACGCCCCTTTCTTATCTAATTGTACTTATACTTCCTATGAAATTAGTTATGAGCAAAGTAATAGCCCGGTAAGTTCAAAATTTCCGGTGTACTGTTTGCAGATACGCAGCGCGAGTCTTTTGTTATCTGAGTATTCGAACAATTCGATACTGTATCGAGCTCTCTGCTGTATCGGGAAATCCCGAGCATGTTAGAACGCGAGTACCGTTTGCCCAGCTCTAGTATATAACCAAATAGTATCTGTAATTTTGCGTTTCAAGCATTAGTAAAATATCTAGGGACGTAAATAACCGTGAAATAAATGTAAGAACCAACCGCATTTTACTGATTCCGTGATATCAACAACAACTCATTCAAGAAGAAATATTTACAAATATGTGTCTATTTGCAGCTTATAACTCTGAGAGTAAGTAGAACATAAACATAAGAGACACATAAATTCCTGTTACGGTCGATTATTAAATGAAAGGAGAGATGCCGTAATAGAAATGTTTATTTGTAATTACATTTCTACGCAATTAACCAAATAGGTTCTGTAATTTTTGTGTTCCAAACATTAGTAAAATATCTAGAGACATAAATAATTGTGAAATAAATGTAAAAACAGCCAAATTTCCCTGATTAAGTGATATGAGCAACTTATTCATGAGGAAATACTTACGAACATGTAAATATTTTGTAGCCTGATCCGCTGAAATCGTGATAATATAAACAAACGAGAAAATTAATTCCTGTTGTGGTCTGTTCCTGTTTCTTTGACATGTAAAAGCCGGCCGCAGTGGCAGAGTGGTCTGCGGCGCGCCAGTCACAGTCTGCACGGCCGCTACGGTCGGGGGTTCGAATCCCCCCTCGAGCCTGGATATTTGTTTCGTCTTTAGTATAGGGTAGTTCAAAGTAGTTTGTAAGTTTAGGAACTGATGACCCCGTAGTTAAGTCCCATAAGCTTAACAAACATTTGAACATTTTGACGTGTCAAAATTCGATATGGAGTCTAATGATTCGAACATGTTTAATCTTCAGTCGTCTTTGTTATAAACCCATATACTTTTGAGTATAATTTCTTTTGATTATAAAACGAATGTCTTGAAGGTTCTTGCCGTTTGTGGTTCAGATGTAGTAATAATTGTGAAATTGGTTTCTACTTTGCTGGGAAACTGTGATTTTGCTTTCTATGTTTCATTGTCACGTTTGTGAGGATTTTCCTTCAGTTACAGCAGTAATGGCTGATCTGGTACATTTAATTATGAAAGTAATGCATTCTAATGAGTTTCTTAAGTTAAAAACTTACTGATTTGCCTGGAGTGTAGTAGAGAAATATTGATGTTTTACTGACTTGGCTGGAGGGTAGTGAAGAAATACTAACGTTTCTGAGTGGAAAACCGACGTCTTTCTGTAGATGGTTCGGTCTTCTGTTGCTTATTAGCAATTTTTGCTCTTAATAGAAACTGAAATTCTCGATTAAAAAGTCGTAGATTTCGAGATAATCTTAAATAAACTTTCCTGCAAAGTACCGTTTCATACTCTCCAATGATTCATAGAAAACCTCATAAAGACAAATGGGGAGTTATTTTCTGGTTACCTATTTTTATGGTACTACATACGTTCCCCGTTGTAAAAAGTAGGTTACAATGAATTTAAACGACATTACTCGCGCGCATCCGATACCGTATTCAGAATTGTACCTCGCCAGCCGCTTGGAGTGCTGCTGTCGTTGCGTATAACAAAAATCCCTGGAAGTATCGTGACTGTATACGCTAGACTGTGATGGTACCAACATCTCTACAGCTAAACCGCTGCTTTGCCAACAGTCACGTGATTGTTTCCAGCTTAGCTTATGAATTTACAAAGCGTTTTTTGTTAAAGAGAGTACCATTAAATTTCCCGTGTAAGTATTATAAGTTTAAAATAGTGCCATTTCTTGAAACCTGAAAAGTTACTTTTAAACACGGCTAACGTTTGGCAATAGTCACGTGGTCCTATATTGCTACCACGGCATATGTATAGCCGCTCTGCTGTTTGCCTGGTCTACTAGTATCTATGGTCGAAAGCTGACCGCGAAGTAAATAATCACTGGCGTTTCTGCTTTATGGCTTACAGAATCTCGTATATACCCTTGTCAGGTGAGTGAAATACTTATACTCGTAAACTAAATATTTTGTCGCCAACGTTAGTACATTACTTCGGCGATGCCGTAAGTAAAATTTAACCGCCACGTGTACCCTTACGCTGAAGTGTAATGACAACACAGGTGATCACTGTTTCAAGTTATTTGCGTTTTTCATTTAAATCGATGTGTGAACGTAAGTGCAATACCAGTTCCCTTAATACAATTTACCAATATTTTCGTACCGCGAACTAGAGTAGAATGCCAATGTGACCGATCTAGACTTAAATAAAGAGGTGACTTTGTGCGAGATGAGTAAAAATGGAGAAAAATAGCTATTGTCTACAAAAGGATTAAAGGTAAAATTTTATTTACCATCCTTGCGGCCTCGTGTGATTATGTTCGCAATATCAACAGAACGGTAGAAAATCTCTGCCAAGCTGTTAATATTCTTAGAAATCCACATAGACTGACTTGATTAGTATTTTGTGCAGATCATGAAGTAAATAAACGATGCCGTTTCTGCTCTTTTGTTGACAGGTTCTTGTATGTATCCTTCTCCACTCAGTAAAAGTAATTGCCCTCGTAAAACGAAGATTTCAAGACCAAACATTTACGTTGTCACGTGATTGGTTAGTGCCAATGTCACAAGAGTGCCAACATTATCACGAGAGACCGCCAGGACGTTAAGTAAAATTTAACCTGGTTAAATGACTAAGTTATAAGAAATACTGAATCATTTTGTAAATGAAGATGACTAAATCGTTTGTTTATAAGTTCTGTATGATTTCACAAGTTAAATTCCAGTAAAAAGAGAAACTGAGGCCTTCCTCTTGTTTGTAACTACAATTACGAATGGTTCATTATTGTCATCATTGGTGTGACATCGTCAAGCAACGCATCTCATTAAAGCCTTCATGTCTAGAAGCTTTCGTGTCCGTGTCTCTAAATCCAGTTAGTCTAAGCAGGAGTATATTCCAGTGTTTTTCCCCCTTCTGATAATTAGGAAGATGTGAATTAAAAAAAATAGTAAAACATGGTAGTGTTAAATGGCACAGGAGTTTACATCCAACATTTTCTTCACGATCACATTATTTAATAAGAGCAACCTACCTGTGTATCATATGTGATTATTAACAGCTTCCTTTTTTCTAGGGTACAACCAGCATGGGTATGGGTACCGATACTAACTACTTGTTTTCTTTTGAAATTTCCATACTATTCTCTCCTCGTGAAAAGCTAGATCAGCGCAGTCACCAAAAGTACCGAAGCAAAGCTCACGAATAATGTGAAATGTACAAGTGTACAGAATGGCCCGTGTATTGAATGAAACCTGTATAATTTGTGACAATACAAACATAGAAACGAAGGACATTTTTTAGCAGAGCCTATTAACTGAAATTATGGAGAAAAGTAAAGATAATGATGATGGTGGTGGTGGTGGTGGTGGTGGTGGTATATTATATCTCCAGTTCGTCGGTGAAAATCTGCAACTCCTCACTTCCATACATCTTACGTGTTCCTCAGAATTGCTTATTAATGCTTGTAATTCCTTTCTTTTCATTCCCAGCTGTTTACAATTTTTTTCCTAAAACTGAATATTGTTTCGCCACATCCACATTATTTATAAAAGTTTAATTTATCCGGCATTAACAGTGGAATAAACGAATCTAAAAAATATATAGCAATCTAAGCTTGAAGCCCTTTAACCACATGAAAGTTAGAGCGCCTCGTACTGGATGAGAATTTTCCCATTTCTTTTCAATGTACGCTCTTAGTTTACAGTATTAAATCGTACACTAAGAAGAAAATTACGAAGTAGTATAAAGTAATGCTCGTGTATCCTATGAATTACAAACAGAGCGCGGTATGTAGTAGTCAAAACGTACGTCTGTATACGAATCAGTCTCCTCTGCGCCGAGTCAAAGCATGAAGTCATCAAAGCTATGATACGGCCTTGATTTCATGAAGGTAATGCGACAAGTGATCTAGCTATAGTTATGTACGCAGTATACATGTTAGATCTTTATTTGGAATGTATATCGTCAGCAAGTTATGTATCTTATAGTGTTATATATTATATTCGTTATTGAAAGCAAATTGAGTGTGCTCGTAGTTGAATTCACCTCTATTTTGTTGGCAATACGAATCATTTATAGAGAAAAAAGACGATGAACATTTCACAAAAAATGAAATCAATTTTAACGTCAATTCGACGTACTTGTTAACGAAGATAGTTACACATTACCTACCATATTACAATTCCGAGTGTATTTTTAAACTCAGGATAGAGAAATCAATAGCAAGAAAAGTATTTTTTTTTTTTTTTCACTTTGGCCGTTTCTCCTATATGCCATTAAAATAAATAAATAAAAACCTGCATATCTGCATACATTTTTCGAAACTTTTTTTGTGCTGGGTGGTGTATGAGAGTTTTTACGTTGTAACTGACAGAAAACACCTAAACCTGTCAGAACGTAATACTCAAATAAGATCAAACAAATTATCTGCCGCAAATATACGTATCCAATCACATATATAGATGCGATATGTAAGCGGAATGTAACCAAAAGTATGCTCATATACTATCTTACACAAAAATATAAATACGTAATGTATGTAAGTTAGCGTTTGTTTTCGTAGACCACAATGATATAACAACGGAATAGCCGTAGTGAAAAACTAAAGCAATTCTAACAGCATGCACGCATAAATAAGTCAGTATAAATGTATTACGATACATAGCACGGTACAGACCCTAAAATGAAAAAGAATAGCCTATACGTTTTCGTATAAGATGCACATGTTTGTGAATTGGACATATCTACCCTTTGTGGAAAAAACTGAAGGTGTTATTACCACTCGACAAACTTACCAATCAAACAAAGAATGAATTCAAGAATGAAAGAAGTTAAACGAACGAAGATACTAACAAGAAACCGCAGCACTTTATCACTTCACTTATATCGACAGGGCAGGATGAAAACTTCTGACGTGCGAAAGTAAATGTTAACTTGACACATTTATCAGCGATAACAGTAGCGCTGGCCGCGGCGGCCGAGGGGACTGAGGCGCTTTAGTCACGGTCTGCACGGCACTACGGTCGGGGGTTCGAATCCCCCCGCGGGCATGGATATTTGTGTCGTCCTTAGGATTAGCTAGTTCATAACTAGTTTGTAAGTTTAGGGACTGATGACCCCGTAGTTAAGTCCCATAAGGTATACAAACATTTGAATTTACTTTTTTCATTTTATTTATTTATTTATTTATTTTTGATAACAGTAACGTCAACTCGACATATTGATGATAGTTAATAACTACACCGATTCAATAATGGAGTCAAGAATGTCTAAGGATGAAGCAAGCTTCAACCATAGATATTAGTAGACCGGGAAAACAATGAAGCGGTTTTCCATTAGAGGTGGAAAAACTGAAACATCTGACGGTTTCGGAACAATTGATACCGTACAGTGTGAGGCATAGAGTTGTGCGATGAAACAGTGTGCCTTCTGTAATATTATAGGCCTGTTTATTGCAACATCGTTAATGTCCACTATATAAATATTGCTACAGAATCACAAACAGATCGATAACAGCAACTATAGGAGAAAAAATGAAACTTTTATTTGTATGCCGCGGCAGTTATGTATTTCTTGAACGGGTTAAATTTCACTTGCCGTCCTGGCGCCCTCGCGTGATAGTGTTGGCAATCATGTAATGTTGGCATTAGCCAGTCGCACTGTTTTGTCATGGAAACTTAGTTTTACGAGGACAATTACTTTTACCGAGAGGGTAGGGGTACATACAAGAACCTCTGAAACGTAGAGCATTATTTACTTCATTGTCTGTACAAAGCACTAATTAAATCATTATGTGTGGATTTCTAAGAATATTAACATCTTGCGAAGAATTTCTGCCGTTTTGTTGTTGTTGCCAACATGATCAAGCAAGGCCGCCAGGGTGGCAGGCAAAATTTTAACCCTGGACCAAACGCACTGCATTCGAAATAAGTGACGTTCCTGCTATCCCTTTAGCTGAGGACTGACGTTTTCATGTTTAATATACCAGTTTTTTATCAAGGCAGCTATAATTAATATATTCTGATTTCCTCTATTCTAGAGCCTAATTTAGATAGGTTTTGTGTTTACTAACCTACATGTGGTATTGCAGAGACGTATTATAACAATAAATTTATTGAGTCAGTATTTTGGGAAGGATTACGTTTTTATACACCATTATCGCACTTCTGGATACTTTACTAAAATAAACCTTATCTTACAATTCAAGTATTTGAAACATCTTTAATTATTCGCAGTTTCATTTACCGTCTAAACTTTCGTCACAGTGGGAAAAAGTCAAATGCGGTACATTATGCAAGATTTATCATACGTCATTGCAGGCTTTGTTCCTTATTTAAAAAAAGGAAGTTTCAAGTTTAGTCGTATGTGTTTAATATGATTACCGTAAATGGGGAGATGAACTTACAATTTTACTCGGTATTTCATTATAATTAATGAAAGTGGTTTTATTGTAATTGGCGCTTATAAAGCAGACATTATGTCATTTTGCAATACAGAATTCACTTCAGAAACTAATCTAGATTTCAGTAATCTTAAGCTACAGACTCACGTCTATCCATTAGTTTTTGACACGCTTATAAGTATTTATGTACTAGTAAGTTAATGTGTATCTGTGCAGAGGTACAGCAAAATGAAACACCACTGTTTCGATACAATTTGTCGGTTCCTTCTGCCTGCATTGTTCGTCTGAAACACCGCTATTTGAAACAGTGAAAGTGACAAAATGTTCAAATGTTTATTAAGCTTATGGGACTTAACTACGGGGTCATCAGTCCCTAAACTTACAAACTACTTATGAACTAGCTACAGCCGGCCGCGGTGGCCGAGGAGACTGAGGCGCTCCAGTCACGGTCTGCACGTCCACTACGGTCGGGGGTTCGAATCCCCCCTCGGGCATGGATATTTGTGCCGTCCTTACTTGTAAGTAGTTCATAAGTAGTTTGTAAGTTTAGGGACTGATGATCCCGTAGTTAAGTCCCATAGACTCTACAAACATTTGAACATTGAACTAGCTACAACTACGGACGGCACAAATATCCATGCCCGAGGGGGGATTCGAACCCCCGACCGTAGTGGCCGTGTAGACCGTGACTGAAGCGCCTCAGTAAAGTGACAGGACGACACAGTTTCAGTATCGATCGCGAATGTGATCCGAAATCAAGCAGAATGAAACACTACAGTTTCGAAACCTTGGCTGTTCTGAAACACTGAAACATTTGCGCATATCGAAACATTGTTTCGAAACAATTAAACAGTGACCGTTTCTAATACACATTTCGTGGTAGCAACATAGAACCACGTGACAAACATTACTCTGTTAAAAACAACAGCTTATCAGTTTTCAAGAAATGGCACTATTTCAAACTAACACAACTTACACATGCAATTTAATGTTATTCTTCTGCGCAATAAGGTCTTTACAATTGTAAGTACAACTGGACACATCCACTGATTTGCCAACAGCCACGCGGTATCGCTGTATAGATGTTGGTGCAACGAAAATGATATCCATATTCACCTAAGCACGCCTCCCGTAAGACACAAATTCTCAGTTTCTCCCTGCCCATAGTACTCAATCTCGTAGTTATGAAACTAAATCCCATAAGAGTAAGAGTAGAGCTGGGAATTTGTATCTGACAGGAGGCGTGCTTAGGTAGTCCTTGCAGGTGCGGTAATCACTGTGTCCTCAGTGGTGTAGTGGTCAGCGCAACTGCATAGAAAGCGGGAGACCTGGGTTCTAATCCCGGCTGGGCACACATTTTCAGCTTTGCCCATTCGCAGTTGATGTCATATATTCTGTGAATATGAAACAATAACAACTGTAGCATCAGAAGTGACGTCTGTTCTTGCGGAACAGATACCACATGTATATATACAAAATAATATGGTCCCCAGTCTACTAATATCTATGGTCGAAGTACGCGATTAAAGTGTTACCTTTATTACTATAATGTCATTCTACTTTTATGGGGTTCTGTTCCTTCTACACTGCTTAGCCGCGGCGGAGTGGCCGAGTGCATTGAGGCGCTATGTTGCGATGAGCGAGGCCGTTCCCCGTCGGGGGTTCGAATCCCCCCTCGGGCATGGATGTTTGTGTCGTCTTTAGTATAAGATAGTTCATAAGTAGTTTGTAAGTTTAGGGACTGATGACCCCGCAGGTAAGTCCCTTAAGTTTTACAAACATTTCAACATTCATCCTGCTTAATGCAGTTTAGAATCAAGAGACTTCTGGTTTCCCCCTTTTTTGTTTTTTTTTCTTCCAGGTTAATGGAATGATCCTTACAGGAAACAAAATGTGTTTGGACATTGTTCAATGTTTGTAGAGCTTATGGGTCGAACCCCTGACCGTATTGGCCGTGCAGACCGTGACTGGCGCACCTCAGTTCCCTCGGCCACCGCGGCCGGCTTTGGACATTGTACTCACTTCCATGGGTAACTTACGTTTGAGCATAAATGTAAGTATGATCCCCAGCAATACTGTTCTTAAAACCGCAGCTAAATTCGGCAGTAGTTTTTTCGTAATGCGAGTACAAACGTACGGACAGACAAACGAAAAAAAAATATTTTAAAAGTAATCGTTTTGAGTTCTATTGTTGCTACAAAGAACAATAATTTTAAGTTTTCTGAAAATGTTCTATGTACTACAGCGACCGCTTACAACTTTATTGTGGATGTAAGATAAAAACGATTCGCTGACCCAAGGGAAGTTAACGGAAGTTGAAGAGCCTATTAACCTTTTCTACAATTAAATTGTTACCCGTTACTTTTCTCCAATGGCTTCATGAGTTTGATTTTTTGTTTTACTAGTGTTGAAGCAATTTTCATTCAAGACTTCGTATAATTATAAAGCAAAATATTAGAATGCACTTGAATAATTTTCTTCCTTATTGTCTTTAAAGAATGCCGCATTATGAAACATCACTCAAGTTACTGACGACATTATCACACAATTCAGTTCCTAAGGCAAGTGCCGTATATATCTATAATTGTCAAGTTTAAGAAATTGTGATTCATATGTATTGGTAGAAAGAACTTGACAGCGGATCTCTTTCTACTTAATCTGAAGCTCATAGAAATGTTGAAAGAGCCCGTGAAAGACATGCTAATATGTTGCCCATTAATAATGTTCCTTTTGCAACGACTTTTCGCAGCATTGTACAACCGTTTCTGAAATTCGAGCCGATGTGTATTTGTTGAAGATATTAGCGTTCACCAACAAGTTTGAACTCATTTTCGTTTATGACGATTACAGTGCCATCTATCATGAAATGAAAAAAACATGTTTGATACAAAATGTTCATATTTTTAATGGAGAAAGTAAATCAAATATATAAAAATTAATGTTTGTCTGTTTGTTCGTATTTTTTGCACGGCCATACCGTACATCCGATTGCGATAAAACTTTTTCAACTCATAGTTTGCACTTGCGCGAAAGCTATCGGCATACTAAAATTAACTTCGTATGGTGCATAGTGGAGGGTGTTTTACAGTTAATTCCTTTCTTACGCCTTCACGCTGAAATGGCTCGACGGATATGAATGAAATTTGTAATAGAGATAGATTATACCCTAATACATGGGCTACTTTTCGCAAGCCACCATACGCTGTGTGGCGGAGGGTACCTTACAGTGGGTACTCTTCACGCTGAAACGGCTGGACGGATTTGAATGAAACGTGCAATGAAAATAGCTTATACCCCGAAATAATACTTGAGCTACCTTTCGTATGCCTACGTAGGTCCATGGCAGAGGGTACGTGACAACAAACATCCAAATTGTTTGACTGGTCATCATGAAAGACATCACGTAAATCTATGTTTTCATGAAGGATATTTTTATAATCTGCAAGGCAGTGAATTCAGCATGGCGGAGGGTACCATGCGACTGTTACACCGTTTGACCAGTAACCATGGAACTTGGCGCATATATGTCTTCATATACAGGGTGTTACAAAAAGGTGCGGCCAAACTATCAGGAAACATCCTCACACACAAATAAAGAAAATATGTTATGTGAACATGTGTTCACATAATTTCCATGTCCATAAAACACTTAATTTCCATGTTAGAGCTCATTTCAGTATCTCTCTTTAAATGTAAATTTCATTCCAACGTGATCAAATTGTAAATTTTCACAATCAACATGTGTGGGTTGACGAGAATCCGCACGCAGTTGTGCAATCACGTCATCAACACACATTTTCTGTTAACGTTTGGGCAGGAATTGTTGGTGATGTCTTGATTGGGCCTCATATTCTTCCACCTACGCTCACTGGAGCACGTTATCATGATTTCATACGGGATACTCTACCTGTGCTGCTAGAACATGTGCCTTTACAAGTACGACACAACATGTGGTTCATGCACGATGGAGCTCCTGCACATTTCAGTCGACGTGTTCGTACGCTTCTCAACGACAGATTCGGTCACCGATGGATTGGTAGAGGCGGACCAATTCCATGGCCTCCACGCTCTCCTGACCTCAATCCTCTTGACTATCATTTATGGGGGCATTTGAAAGCTCTTGTCCACGCAACCCCGGTACCAAATGTAGAGACACTTCGTGCTCGTATTGTGGACGGCTGTGATAAAATACGCCATTCTTCAGGGCTGCATCAGCGCATCAGGGATTCCATGCGACGGAGGATGGATGCATGTATCCTCGCTAACGGAGAGCATTTTGAACATTTCCTGTAACAAAGTTATTTGAAGTCACGCTGGTACGTTCTGTTGCTGTGTGTTTCCATTCCATGATTAATGTGATTTGAAGAGAAGTAATAAAATGAGCTCTAACATTTAAAGTAAGCGTTTCTGGACACATGTCCACATAACATATTTTCTTTCTTTGTGTGTGAGGAATGTTTCCTGAATGTTATGTAACACCCTGTATAGAAGGGGGAGGAGTAGGTAGAGCAGGAGACGGACAGAAAGTGGAGGGAGGAGACGGACAGAGAGAGGGGAGAAGAGGAGAAAGAGAGGGGAGAGGAGAAGAATGAGAGGGGGGAGATGGTGACAGACAAGTGAAAGGAGATGAACAGGGGGAGGGGAGGAGCAAACGGACAGAGAAAGGACAGGAGGAGACGGGGGAAGGAGCAGGTGAACAGAGAGAAGGGAAACCAGAAGATGGACTAAGGGACGACTGGAAATCTCATATATATTTGTTTGTTTGATCGACAGAGAGACGAGGAGATGATGGGCAGATAAAGAGGAAGGTAGATATGGGCAGAGAGAGGGATAGGGGGAGTTCAGTAGAGACTGTGTGTGTGTGTGTGTGTGTGTGTGTGTGTGTGTGTGTGTGTGCGTGTGTGATAGATAGATAGAGAGAGAGAGGGGGGGGGGGGAGGATAGGAGGAAATGGAGAGAGAAAAGGAAAGATGGACTAACTTAAGAATGGAATAAATAAGTAGTTAAAAGGGCGAAGCCTGGTTTTCATCTAGTCTGCAATAAAAAGTAGGGCCTCCTTTTTAAAATTTGAAAGTCACTCCCCTTTAGGTCCCCGGTGGTGGTGCAAGGGGATTCGAGCTTCATGATGTCATCTTTCGAGTTGAACAACTTTCATTACAACTTTCTTAATCCAATTAGTATTCTCCGAGTATTCCCAAAAACAGTTTTAAGTATCTCACCGGGTATCTCAAGTATAAATGTGGAGTGTATGTACTATTAGAGACTTTAGCTGTAGCCCTACCTGCGGTGCCTCCTGCGGTGGTGGCGGTACCTCTTGCGCGGGAAGAGGATGCCGGAGGACAGCAGCCCCACGTCCACCTGCGAGGTGCAGTGCGCGCGCCGCCGGCGCTCCGACGAAGACGTCGACGACGAGTGCCTCTGGATCGCCGTCACCTGCACGCGTATCAGGCGTGTCAACACACTCACACTGCTATCTGTATTAATAAAACGTGGACACTTGCCAACTTCTAGACCTGTTTGGCTGACCTTTCCGTCGGTGTGTTCGTAATTCTGAGACTAGGTTTGTATGAAAGATTACATTTTGGAAAATCTTCCGGAAAATTAGAACATTTGAGAAAAACTTAAAGTGCCTATCTCAGTGTGTTATTTAATGATTGCAAAAAACACAACTCACGATTCGGACGTTGGAGAGAGGAATTTATTTATTTGCTCTTTATGGTCCTGGAAAATTTTTCTACACACACATGTTATTTAACTTTATTTATTCTATTAGGAAGTTTCAAGATGAGGGACAGTAAGAAATTTTGTGATTGTGCCAGGACATTCGAAGTGCTCAGAGTAAAAAGAAGTTGGGAGGAGATGTGTCCATATTGATAAGGGGGAAAGAAAGGAGAGTAGAAAATTTGGTGACCATGTTAGGACATTCATACCCTCTCATCTGACATGCAAAATGCGAAGATGACGGAGAGTAACGAAAGTGCTGATCCTGCCAGGACATTCGAAGTTCATAGGGGAGAGGATGGAGAGTTACGAATTTTGTAGATGATATCAGGACATTGATACTCCTTCATCTGACATGCAAGACGCGAAAACGAGGGAGAATAAGGGATGTGGTGATCCTGCCAGGACATTGAAGTGCCCAGAGTGAAAAGAAGTTTGTAGGAGATGTGCTCATATTGAAAGGAGTAGTGAATTTTCCGACTGTGTCAAAATATTGATAAGCCTTTCCACACAAACCTCACGATCGAGTGGGTTCGGATTTTACTGTCTTACCCAGACGTCAATCTTCTGGTATGCTTCCAACTGACATGCAATCATCAGGCTCTGCACTTCGCCTACACGATCATTGTATGTCGGTTTGTAATCATATCAGAAAACTGGGGTCGGAGGAAAAAAGAAAATCAGAGGGATGCCCTCTTATCCGATATACAAAAGGCGAAGATGAGGGAGTATAAGGAAAGTAGTGATCCTGTCAAGACATTGGAAATATCCAAAATGAAAAGTACTTGGTAGGAGACGTGTCCATGTTCACAAAGTGGGGAGTATGGATAGGTGCGAGTTTAGCGACCATGTCAGGACATTCACACTGTCTCATCCGACCTGCAAAAGGCGAAGATGAGGGAGAATGACGTAAGTGGCGTGATGTTGGCAGACAGGAAAGAGGGACCCAACTCAGACCTGATGAAGACCGCCAGTTCTACATGGTCCTTGGTGGAGACAGCCTTATACTACCCTCTCATCTGACATGCAAAAGGCGAAAACAAGAGAAAATAACGAAAGCGGTAATTCTGGCAGGACATTGGAAGTGTCCAAAGTGAAATGTATTTGTTAGGAGATTTGTCTGTGTCCACAAAGGGGAGAGGGTGGAGTTTTGCGGATTTGGCGACCATGTTAGGACATTCACACGATCTCATCTGACATGCAAAAGGTGACAATGAGGTAGAATAAGGAATGTGGTGATCCTGCCAGGACGTTCGAAGTGTTCAGAATGAAAAGTACTTGGCAGGAGATATGTCCATGTTGACAAGAGGGAGGAGGAAGGAGAGTAGTGAATTGTGCGACCATGTCAGGACATCCGCACCATCTCATCCGACAATGCAAAAGGCGACAATGAGGTAGAATAAGGAATTTGGTGATGCTGCCAGGACACTGGTAGTGTTCAGAGTAAAAGGTACTTGGCAGGAGATGTGTCCATGTTGACAAGAGAGAAGAGGAAGGAGAGCAGCGAATTTGGCGACCATGTCAGGATATTCACACTGCCTCATTCAACACACAAAAGCTGTAGAATAACATATGTTGTGATTCTGCCAGCACATTCTAAGTGCTCAGAGTGAAAAGTACCTTGTAGGAGATGTGTCTTGTTGACAAATGGGGAAGGAAGGACAGTAGCAAATTTGGCGACCGTGTCAGGACATTTATACAGTCTGATCCGACAAGCGAAAGGCGAAGATGAGGGACAATAAGCATTGTGGTGTATGCTTGCAGAAAAGAGAGTGAGACCCACCTTGGACCTGAAGAGATCCGCTAGCACGGCCGCTCATTCAACATATAAAAGCTGTAGAATAACATATGTTTGATTCTGCCAGGACATTCTAAGTGCTCAGAGTGAAAAGTACCTGGTATGAGATGTGTCCATGTTGACAATTGGCAAAGGATAGAGAGTAGAAAACGTGGTGACCGTGTCAGGACATTTATACAGTCTGATCCAACAAGCAAAAGGGACAATAAGCAACGTGGTGTACGCTTGCAGACGGGAGAGTGGGACCCACCTTGGACCTGACGAGGGCCGCCAGCACGGCCGCCAGGTCGGCGTGGTCCTCGGTGGAGACGGCCTTGTCGGCGACGGCGCACGCCGCGGCGCCGCCCTCCTCGTCGGTGGCGTCGCCGCCGCCCCCGCCGCCCCCGCCGCCGCCCAGGTGCCACCGCTACGGGGAGCCGCCGCAGCCGCCCCCGCTACTGCCCGCGGCCGCGCCCTCCGCCTCCGAGCCGGTGGACAGCAGCGGCTCGGCCGGGTGCTGCATCACCTCGCCGCGGGGGCGGCGGCCGGGGCCCGCCACCTGTTGCTGCTGCTTGCCGCCGCCGCCCCCGCCGCCCCCGCCTGGCGCCGCCTCCACGCGCGGCGGCCGGCACAGCCGGCTGTACAGGATGGTCACGGTGCTCCGCCGGGCCACCAGCCGGCCTTCGCAAGCGAGCGCCAACGCTGGAGCGGCCTCTGGCCGAGGCCTCGCTGGAGACCTCTGCGGCAGGTCTGGTCGCCGGTGCGCTACCACAGCTGGGGAGGAGGCTGCTCACATGCCACGAGGGAGCTCGTCAACTGTACTTCAACCAGTCAGTAATGACGACCACTTCACTGGCCCACTCACCGAGAGAGTGGTTAGCGGTGATGCACTATAACGACTTGCACAGCCGACGAGAAAGTGGTCACGTACTGTACCAGTACAAAGTCTCCGATGCGGATTAACAGCTCACTGGAAACCAGTCAGGTCCAGCCACCAAACGAACGGACCGCGATGGTGCACTACTTCAATTTCCACAACTAGCCACAAAAAAATTTTATAAACTGTACAGGGCCCAACGATCTACACGAAAAGGGTCACCAATGACGCATTCTTCTCGATGCTCACAGTCGATTTCTCCGTACAAACAGGAGGACTTCCAGGCAGTGAAGGCTTAAGCCGAAACGTTACAAAAACAGTCTGTTTGATCACAACAGCACCAACTACGTAATTCAATTCTCAACAATATTCATTCACTACAGAGCTCGTCAACGTCACGTACAAACCTCTTTAGGTAGCGATTCCAGCGTTTTAAAATTTTGGAAATACCTAACAACTTCCCATTACGTTCACAACAAAATTGTCTTTCTGTACAGTGTTTTACCTGAGGAAGAACGAAAAAAATCTCAAAATGTTCTCCTGGCCCGAGGATTCCACCACACTAGACAAAACTATGGCTGTATTTTGACATAATCTGTAACAAGTACAAGGTATTACCAATATTTGTATTACATCATATGATTAGAAAATTACCTATAGAGACCAGTAAAGCCATACAATGTCCGAAACAAGTACTATTGATCTCATTTGCTTAACTGAATTGCTATGCTTATAAATTTTCGATTTCAGACAACATGTACTTACTCTGAGAGTACTCGAAACAATTGTGACAGTTTTTTCTATCACGTTATCACGACATTAATCTCCAAGCTTAAAATTACTTCAATAGTTCGAAATGCGAACTGTCTGTTAAGCTTCTAAATTTCGTTCATCTCTTATAATTCCTCTAATATAAACTTTCAAAATTTTAATAAATTCCTGCACACACTATGAAACATGCAGGTAACAAGCGTACAGGTTGCAAAAGAAGTTTTGTTGTTTGTGGGGTAGTTTAATGTAGTCAGTCTCAACACGCTAGGAATTCTTTCTACAACGAGAGAAATTTCTCACGAGCTACGTGTCATATGAGCTATTGGCACTGGATAGGAACCTTCCAAAATAAATACGATTGTATTTAAATTTAAACTCGTCAGCAGTTTGAAGATTTCTTGATAATTATTGGATACTCAGTGTGTGAAGTGTTCCAGGCCACAGAAAAATATAGATATTTTACTAAGTCTCTAATACTAACAAAATTTAGTATTGTACCCTCGATAACGTTTGCACGTTAACAAATTTAATTCAGTAGTTCTCGCAGAATGAACAAAGCAAAGAAAAATAAATGTCATTTACTAATTTAAAAATACTGAGCCCGTGGCAAAGGGGGAAATTTGTTAAATATAAGTAATACCTTTGCCTTTTAGTGTGTGGAGTAGGAGATAATTATCCTGAAGTATGAGTAAGTTATTTGGCAACTCTGGATTTTGCTAATGCAAAGATTTAACACCAAGTTAAACTTGTCAACAAGTGAGAAAAAAATATGACCCTTTACAATTATGGCCGGTAGTATATTTCAACAATGCAATACTATCCCGCTCTTTCATCTACTTAACACACTATATTTTGATGTTTTAAAATACAAAAACCTGTATCTAAATAGTTTATTAGAGAGTTCTGTTGACGTTTGACATAGAGAAAATTCCAAACCCAGGTCACTTATTACTTTCCAACCTTTAGAAGGACACACATACAGTATAAAAAATGTCGTGGTGATGTCTCAGCTATTCTTCAGATTATTTTATTGCTTTTGCATTCGAGAATACACACGCAGAAAGAACTGAAAATCGACGACCAGTGTATTGCCCTCTGAGATAACTGCAATACTATGTAATCATTTTAGTAGGAACAGCTGTTCTGCACCGGTTCATCAACACATTCGTGTTCGTCTATGCTGATAAATGTAAAATGAGTTGCAATGAATCTCCAATTCAGTTTCCTCCTTGCAGTCACTCTCAAGCGAAAGTTATCAGTGTAGACCACCATGCTGATAATGAACCAAGATCCAGATTGACACAGGCTATCGTGTCCGTCGAGACCCTACAAAACAAAATTTGAGCAATTGTTTGCAAGTTTAGAATTTGTTAGGGAAAAAATACCGTTGTTCTATCATATAAAAGTGCTTGGCCTACATGTTAAACACTGAAGTTTCCAATCAGTAGTTTGCCGGATAAAGGTGTCACAGTATTTTCTAAAATATGTCACATCTTTGGCACGAGAAGAGACACTGCAATCTCTGGATTCTGCCAAAAGTCACCTCTGGTGGGGATTCCCTGTCGAGTGATCTTCTTGGTGGAAATCCCCCGCACATCTGCTACAGAGGAACATCTTCCACTGTTCTTCATATGGAGGATCTCAGCGGGTCCCCAACAACGTTCTCCACTCCGTCTATTCACAGGAGACCGCTGTTGGAGAAACTAGGACCACTGGACGTAGACGCGGTCCCTTCCGCCATTACGGACGTGGAATTGCCAGTGCTGCCAACCTCTGTGTTCGGGGAAGCCCCCACAGGTTGCAGAACAGCGTTGACAGCTGTTGACAGAGAAGTAAAATACACGTCAAATTCCCGTCTATAAATTGAAAAGAGACATTTATTTTTATGAAGATGATGTAAGTAAGGATAGTTCAATTTCGGGATCGCTTGCCGTTTTAACAGGTTATTTAGAAAATAGGTTCTTTCCAGAAAAGACATTATGGGCATAGAAAGTTGTTTACTACTTCACATACGTAGGCGATGCATTGCTGTCAGTAACAGATAATGAGAATGTCACAAACTGATTAGCATCCATCTTTCATAATTTACACGCTACAATGAAATTTATTTGTGAAGTTGACAGAGAAAGACATCCATTAATTATTAATTGTACCAAATCGCAACTATGTTTGCTATTTTTCGCAAATAACTTGCATTGATGCCATCCCCCGATTAAACATAAGAAGGCTTTCTGTAAGTCAAATGCTGGAATCAAAATTTCTTTGCCAAAAGATGAAACAAATATGGAAATTGAGAGACACTTTGAAAAAGTGCACATTTACTGCAATTCAGCCAATACATACAAAAAGTAGGTGTTCCACAAAAACAATGACTCGGTTTCCAGGAAACCAAATGTTTGTAAAGCTTAGCTGCGGGGTTATCAATCCCTAAACTTACAAACTACTTATGAACTAACGTATACTAAAGACAGCACAAACATCCATGCCCGAGGAGAGGGTTCGAATCCCCGACGGGGAACGGCCTCGTGTTTCGAAGCATAGCGCCTCAATGCGCTCGCCGCTTCGTCGCGGCTCAAAGGAAACAATTAACTTTCCGGAATGAAACTTTCACTCCGCAGCGGAGTTTCCGCCGATATGAAACTTCCTGCCAGATTAAAATTGTGTGCCAGAACCGGGACACGAACCTGGGACATTTGCCTTTCTCGGGCAAACGCTGTACCACTGAGATAACCCGACACGACTCATGGTTCGTTCTCACAACTTTACTTCCGACAGAACCTCGCCTCCTATTTTCGAAATTTCACAAAAGTTCTCCTGCGATCCTTGCAAGACTAGCACTCCTGGAGGAAATGATATGGTGGAGACATGGTTTAGCTACAACCTAAGGGATGTTTCCAGAATGAAACTTTCACTCTACGGCGGAGTGTGCGCTGATATGAAACTTCCTGGCAGATTGAAATTGTGTGTCGGAACCGGGGCTCGACTCTGAAACCTTTATCTTTCGCGGGGAAACGCTCTACCACTGAGCTACCCGACACGACTCCCGTCTGTCCTCACAACTTTACCGCTGCCGGTACCTCGCCTCCTACTTTCCAAACTTCTCAGAAATTCTTCTGCGAACCTTGCAAGACTAGCACTCCTGGAAGAAAGAATATGTTGGAGACATGGCTTAGCCAAATCCTAAGGAATGTCCACGTTCCGGCACACAATTTTAGTCTGCCAGGAAGTTTCAACCATCAAATTTGTTTGATTACTGCAGAAATACCATAAGGATCCCAACTGGCTTTAGAACGCACGAAATCAGATTATCATCCAGAATAACCTAGGAGGTACATTTCAGCATATCATAGATAAAGGTATATCTTCTTTAATGCTTATGAAAACATTAAAATTTATTGCCCATACTTAGAGGCCCAGTCTTTCAACTAAAATATGAACACGCACAAGTAAACGCCCTTGACACAATATTGTCTGTAAGTCTATTTCCTTTGTACAGCGCCTCTATATACTCTTTCTACCTTCCAGCTTTCCCTTCTTTACTCATAAGTGGTTTTCCAGCTGAGTTTCTTGGTATTCACACAGCTACTTTTGTTGTCTCCAAATGTCTCTATATTTTCCTACAGGCGGTATCTATTTTTCCCCTAGTAATACATTCTTATACAGATTTCCATATGATTTCTAGCCAATCTTGCTTCACCCTTTTGCATTTTCTTAGTCGTCTGTACTCCATTTTAACTGCTTCATTAACTGAACTTTTATATTGTCTCCTTTCGTCAGTTAAATTTAGCATTTCCTGTGATATCCAGGGATTTTTTGTAGGTCTTGCTTTCCTACCCATTTGGTCATCTGCTACGTTGACTATTTCATTTCTTGCTCTTACTATTTTACTGTTTTACTTTCCACCGTTTCTCTCAATTGTTGCCTACATTTCCCTCTCAAGAACTTGAGGTTCCTTCAATTTATCCAGGTCCCATCTCCTTATATTCCTTCCTTTCTGTAGTTTCTTCAATTTCAGTATGCAGTTAATAACCAATAACATATGCTCAGAGTCTATATCTGTCCCTTGATATGACTTACAATGAAAAACCTGGATCCGAAATACATGCCTTAGCAATATAAAATCTATCTGGTACCTTCCAGTGTCTCCTGGTCTCTTACACGTAGACAACCTTCTTTCATGTCATAATTAAATTATGTTCCGTACAAAATTCTACCAGGCGTCTTCCTCCTTTATTCCTTTTTCCCAGTTCATTTTCACCTACTGTTTTTCCTTCCCTTGCTTTTCTTACTACGGAATTCCAGTCTTCCATCACAATGTTCCTTTCCCTTAACTGAATAATTTGCTTTACATCGACATACATTTTTTCGATCTCCACATCATCGGCAGAGGTACTGAGCATATAAACTTGTACTACTGTGGTCGGTTTTGAGTACGATAATGCGATCACTGCGCTGCTGATAGTAGTTTATTCGCATTCCTAGTTCCTTAGTCATATTAGACGTACTCCTGTAATGCCACCAACTGATTTTGTATCCTGTTCCTCTTTCCACCTAAGTTCGCACTAATCCGTACTGTATCTAATTTAAACTTATCCTTTTTAAAATTTTCTAGCCTCCCTACACGATTAAGGGATCTAACATTCCACGCTCCAATGCGTAGAATGCAGTTGATGACCACATCCTCCTGAGTAGTCCCCACCCGGAGATCCGAATGGGGGACTATTTTACCTTCGTAATATTTTACGCGAGAGGATGTAATCATCATATGTTCATACAGTAGAGCTGCATGTCCTCGGGAAAGGTAACGGTTGTAGTTTCCCCTTGCTTTCAGCCGTTCGCAGTAACCGCGTGGCAAAGCCACATTAGCTGATGTTACAAGGCCAGCTCAGTCAATCATCCAGACTGTTGCCCCTGTAACTACTGAAAAGGCTGCTGCCCCTCTTCAGGAACCACACGTTTGTCTGGCCTCTCCACAGATACCCCTCCGTTGTGGTTTCACCTACGGTACGGCTATCTGTATCGTTGAGGCACGCAAGCCACCCCAATCGACAATGTCTGTCGGGGGTGGTAAAATTATAGCCTTATTAATCTATCGCCAACCGTTGCACAGCTTTTCGTATAAACACGTCTTTATCTCAGAAAGTATGCGTTTACGGACCCGCGTTTATTGCACTTATTTTTCTTGCGTCAATGCATACTTCCACCTCTCAAAGTGTTGTACACTTTTCTGAATACCCTGTGTGTACATTAACTCTCCAGCTTCCAAATCTAATTAAATTCACGTGTGTGTGGACAATATGCCTGCGTTAATTCTTCTTCTACCGCAATTTAGCATAAATCTGTCGAAAACAGAGAAAGACACAAACATATCGGACAAGATCAAGTACAGTGCAAGGACGTAGCTATAAAAGTTATTGAGCATGCCGAAATACCAGAATCTACATCTTCGATGGATTGTAATTTGTGCACCTACGTCACTTCCCACGTCTCCTGTTCCAGTTGCGCAAGCATTGCGAGAGGAAAGACTGTCTCTTAAGTCCTCACTGCGGGCTCCAACCTACCATGTCTTTCATTTTTATTTTTTTTCTTGATATTTGATGACGATGTTATCGATGGAAAGCTGGTAGAAGCTGACCTCGGGGAAAAAAATGTTCAAACGTTTGTTAAGCTTATGGGACTTAACTACGGGGTCATCAGTCCCTAAACTTACAAACTACTTATGAACTACTTACGAACTAGGACGGCACAAATATCCATGCCCGAGGGGGGATTCGAACCCCCGACCGTAGTGGCCGTGCTGACCGTGACTGGAGCGCCTCAGTCACCTCGGCCACCGCGGCCGGCTGACCTCGGGGAATATCAGTTTGAATTAAGGAGGAACGTAGGAACCCGGGAGGCAATACTCACTTTGCGACTTATCTTAGAAGATAGATTAAGGAAAGGCAAACCTACATTTTTAGCTTTTGTAGATTTGGAGAAAGCTTTTGACAATGTTGAGTGGAATACACTCTTTCAAATTCTGAAGTCAGCAGGGGTAAAATACAGGGAAAGGAGAGTTATTTACAACTTGTACAAAATCCAGACCGCACTTATTACACTCGAAGGGCATGAAAGGGAAGCATTAGATGGGAATGGAGTAAGGCAGGGTTGTAGCCTTTCTCCGATGTTATTCAATTTGTGCATCGAGCAGGTGATGAAGGAAAGCAAGGAAAATTTGGAATAGGGATTAAAGTTCAGGGTGAAGAAATAAAAACATTGCGTTTTGCTTATGACATTGTAATCTGTCAGGGACAGCAAAGGACCTGGAAGAGCAGTTAAATGGAATGGACAGTGTGTTGAAGAGAGCGTATAAAATGAACATTAACAAGAGCAAAACAAAAATAATGTAAAGCAGTCTTAAAAAAATCAGGCGATGCTGAAGGAATTGGATTAGGCAACGAAACAATGAAGATGGTAGATGAGTTTTGTTACTTGGGTAGTAAAATGACATATGACGGTCTCAGTAAAGAGGATGTAAGATGCAGAATGGCAATGGGAAGAAATGCATTTTTGAAAAAGAGAAATTTGCTAACATCGAATATTAATTTAAGTGTAAGGAAGTCTTTTCTGAAGTCATTTGTGTGGAGTGTTGCCTTGTACGGGAGTGAAACATGGACGATAAACAGTGCGGACAGGAAGAGAATAGAGGCTTTTGAAATGTGGTGTTACAGAAGAATACTGAAGATTAGGTGGGTAGATCTCATAACTAATGAAGAGGTACTGAACTGAATTGGGGAGAAAAGGAATTTTTGGCATAACTTGACTAAAAGAAGGGATCTCTTGGTAGGACACATTCTTAGACATGGAGGAATCGTAAATTTAGCATTGGAGGGAAGTGTGTGGGGTAAAAATCGCAGAGGGAGACGAAGAGACGCATATAGTAAGCAGATTCAAATGAATGTGGGTTGCCGTTCATATTAGGAGATGAAAAGGCTTGTTCAGGATAGAGTAGGGTGGAGAGCTGCATCAAACCAGTCTCCGAACTGAAGACCATAACAACAACATTGATGACGATGTCTTCCTGTATTGTAATCTGCTGTTGCTGTACTCTTCAGTCCGGAGACTGGTTTGGTGCAGCTCTCTACCCTACTTTATGCTGAGCAAGCCCTTTCATTTCTGAATAAGAACAGCAACCTACATCCATTTGAATCTGCTTACTATATGCGTCTCTGCCCCCCCCCCCTTATGATTTCTTCCCTACACACTTTAATGCTGAACTCGAGATCCCTTGATGTGTAACTGTGTGTCCTACAAATCGATCACTTCGCTTAGTCAAGGTATGCCACACATTTCTTTTCTGTTCGATACCTCCTCATTAGTTATGCGACCTACCCACGTAATCTTTCCGTCTGAAATACTGATCATCCACTTTTTACTGCTATATAATGCTACACTCCAAACAAATTCCTCCAGAAAGGACTTCCTAATATCAGTAATCCGTTGAATTTTCATTTCTTTTCCTTGAACTTTAATTCCTTTTGCAATTCAATTCTAATGTTTCTAATTTTATCCTCATGATTTTTTCCAAGAGATATATGTAGGAAGAATCTCTTATAGCGTTACCACAATTTCGCCATAGTGGAAATCATTGAGATTTCCCTATTTTTCAGACACAGTTGAGTATTTTTCCCTGACTACTTTTGAGATCTTACGTGTAGCTGACAAAAATTTTAAACATTTCTCTATTTCTGACTGTGTTATTAACCCGAAATTTTGAATGAACATGTTACTGTCCTCTTTACAGGATTAACGATGTCAACCACTGGTAAACTGTTAAGTTGTTTAAATGAAAACCATTGTTAGGTGAATGATTCCTATTTTTATTAAGAAATTTACAGAAACTTTCAAGTAACAAAAGATTTTTGAAGCAACTTTTATACTCGACCATGACCTCTTGATATGAGTTAATGTGTCAGATCAGGTAAACATAAAACGCATATGTTGTACAATATAAAAAAGGCCCGAGCTTATGGAATAGGTACCCAAATATATAAGTCGCTCGAAGACTGTTTAAGTAATAGACCCCAGTACGTTGTCTGCTATGTCAAATGTTCTTCAGAGACTAGGGAATGGTCAGAAACATCCCAGGGGAGTGTGACAGGGCCGCTGTTATTTTCTGTCTATATAGATGATCTGACGTACAGAGTGAGTCGAAATATGCGGCTGCTTACTGGTGGTGTGGGGAATGGCAACTAGCGCTAAATGTAGAGAAAAGGTGATGCATACGAGTATGAGAAACAATCCCGTGTGTTCGATTCGAGAATTAGTAGTGTGCTGCTTGACAGAGTGGCGTCAGTTAAATATCCAGGCGTGGGGAAGGCGAATGGTCGACTTCGCTTTAACGGGAGAATTTTGGGAAGGTGCGATACATTTGTAAAGAAGACCGCGTGTAAAACACTTGTGTGATCCTGTCTTCAGTCACAGACAAATATATACAGACGGGAAACCTCCGTAAGGGCCCGGTCCTACGCTCAGGGGTGCGGGGAGGGAGGGTTTTCAGCAGTTCCGTAAGATGTCCCATGATGGCGCTGAGGTCAGAAGCAGCCGCCAGAGCAGGCGGCAGGTAGCGGCTATCCCCACCACCACCTCCCCTCAAACGCCAGCTAGCCGGACACAGCCGTGGCCTCGTGGAAGGCGGCAAGAGCTCTCCCCTCAGCCTCCCCTCCACGCTACCCTCTGACGTGCGAGAGGCACCCTAAGCCAGCGATCCGCCTGACACCTGCTAGCATCTTACGGAACTACGAGGGGAGCGTAGGACAGTGGTTTAGAGGGGGCTGCGTCTCTGTATATGTTACTCTGTGCTTCAGTATTGCTCAAGTGTTTGGGACCCCGCCAGATGCGGTGCGCGCGGCCGTTCGCCGGCGGGGGTTCGAGTCCCCCCTCCGGGCATGAGTGTTTGTGTTGTCCTTATGTTAGTTTAAGTAGTTCCTAATCTACGGCCTGATGACCCAGTAGTTGAGTCTGCGCGCCCTCTCGCCATTGCCCGTCGGTCTTCGGAAAAGAATCCAACGAACTAAGAAGCGAGATACGTTTGGCATAATAGTTCGCGACCGATCGCGTATATTTTAGTTCGGGACCGGCAGCTCTCCCTTTAGTTCCCAGTTCGACCGCGAAGTAGGTCGCTCTTTTTAGTTCGTCCACTATTTTTTACTTTTGCTACTGTTACTAAAAGAGCTCTTTCTTTTGTTAAGACAGCTTTTTTATATAATGATCAGTGTTGCCCAAGCGTATGCTATTACCCGTATTTTTGGAGCTTTTAGACATCAAATACTTAAGCAAATAAACCAGTTATTTACAAGAATGGGCGACACAATGGTAATCAACTACATTGCATACAGAGTACTCGTAGTATTTTATTTTAAAAATTTCTTTCTTCGGTGCTGGGTGAGTCCAATCCTTTGTTCCGCAGTGGCGGCCGCCTCAGTTGTATCGAAAGTTAAGCCAGTCCGGTCAACCTCACACTTATTACAAAAATTGATTTTGTATTAACAAATGAAATAGAAGAAATTTTTTATCTTCACACTAGCGACATTGATAACAATGGGTTTCGACCTTTACATTTTGACGAAAGGCAGTAACCTACACTTCTGTAGCTAATTAATTCTCTACGAGTTCGTTAGTTTACAGTGTCAGTGTCGCTTGTACCCCGCGAGCTGTCAACAGTATCACGCAGGCGAGAGGAAATGGTTGATGCATAATTTCTCTCATATAAATGCAATAATGTTGAGTTTTATAGTATGGAATGAAGGTTATATTTAGACACTGCTGAATACCTTAGAAAAGAAAATTTGTGGCAGTGAACTATGAAACGGCGGCGAGTGTTCATCAGAGACGAGTGTATCGTCAGGCGTGCCCCAGGGGAGTGTGATAGGACCGCTATTATTTTCTATCTATATAAATGATCTGATGGACAGAGTAACTTGTAATTTGCGGCTGTTTGCTGATGATGCTGTGGTGTATGGGAGGGTGTCGTCTGTAACTGACTGTAATAGCATACAGGTTGACTTAGACAAAATTTCTAGTTGGTGCGAAGAATGGCAGCTAGCTCTCAATGTAGAAAAATGTAAGTTGATGCGCATGAGTAGAAAAAACAATCCTATAATGTTCGAATACACCATTAGTAGTGAGCTTCTTAATGCTGTCGCGTCGTTCAAATATCTAGGCGTAACATTTCAGAGCGATATGAAATGGAACGAGCATGTAAGGACAGTTGTAAGGCAGACAGCCGATTTCGGTTTATTGGGAGAATTTTGGGAAGATGTACTTCACCTGTAAAGGAGACCGCGTATAAAACGCTTGTACGACGACGTCTTGAGTATCGCTCAAGTATTTGGGACCCGCAGCAGATCGGTTTGAAGGAAGACATAGAGGCGGTTCAGAGGCGAGCAGCTAGATTTGTTGCCGGTAGGTTCGACCAATGCGCGAGTGTCACGGAAATGCTCCGGCAACTCAATTGGGGATCGCTGGAAGAAAGACGACGTTCTTTTCGTGAATTTCTGATAAGTAAATTTAGAGGGCCGAAATTTGAAGCTGAGTGTAGTACGATCTTGCTGCCGCCTACTTACATTTCGCGTAAAGATCAGAAAGACAAGATAAGAGAAATTAGGGCTTGTACGGAGGCATATAGGCATTCTTTTTTTACTCCTTCAATTTGGGAGTAGAATAGGAAAGGAAATGCCTAGTAGTGGTACAGTGTACCCTCCGCCACGCACCTTACGGTGAATTGCGGAGTATGTATGTAGATGTAGATGTAGAAACTACAGCTGAGCTGCATCTCAGCTCGAAATAACGGTAACTGTCAGAAGGTAAGCACGTGATTCTGCGCGCTCTCGCGTTCTCTCGCTGTTCGCCGTCAGTCTTCGGAAAAGAAGCGGACGAACTAAGAGGCAAGGGATCTGCGAACTAGTTCGCATAGTTTGCCTGTGGGAGCGCTCTTCCGAACTAGTTCGTTCACGAACTACACAAGACTAGTGCGAATGGAGCGATCTACTGCCTGTCGAATCTCTGGAACAGTTCTGAAGAGAATGACTCGAAGTGGTTCCTTCATCTTCGCAATCAAATTAATGCCACAGGGAGTTAAGTCCCGGGAGTATGGTGGATGGTACGGTACTTCTCAATGCCAGAGCAGCATTGCGCTGTATACGCTGTATACGCGCGCTCATTGTCGTGCAAAATGTTGCCTGGGTTGCACAGAAAGTGTTGCCGCTTCTTTCGCAAAGCTGGTCCCAGGTGTTGTTCCAAAAACGAACAGTAGAACTGCACTGTGCATTGACGGTCTGCCGTGGAGGAAAGTAATGCGTTACGGTAACGCCGTCACAATCGTACACGACAATCACTATACCTGTCACCATACTGGGGCTCCGACGCACTTTCGACTTTCGCGACGAGCCATAGTGACGCTATTTGTTGTATTGGCGTTTTAGTTTTCGCTCTGTTGTTCCTGTTTCGAAAACACCGTCACGTTAGGCCGCTCGCTCTCCAGTGACTGTGTTTCCCTCGATTGTGCGCACGCCGCTGACGTGGGACGAGCCCATCCGCTCGGAGGCGAGGTGGCTACGTCAACGACGTGTGCTGTCAGCGACAATAGGAGATTCCACTGGACAGTGTCTCCACAGCAGCGTTGCCAGTCGGGAGTTCAATTCTCCCCTCGGGCATGAATGTGTGTGTTGACCTAGGTTAGTTTAACTAAGTTTAAGTTGTTTATAAGCCCAGGGACTGATGACCAAAGTAGTTTGTTCCGATAATAATTACAAACATTTGCACATTTTTTAGAGTTGAAATATTTCTACATTTGTATCTACATATATATTCCTCAATCCACTGTAAAATGCGTGGCGGAGAGTACACTGTACCACTACTAGGCATTTCCTTTCCTATTCCACTCCCAAATAGAACGACTGGAAAAAAGTACGTCTGTATATCTCTGTACGAGCCCTAATTTCTCTTATCTTGTCTTTGAGATCACTACGCGAAATATAAGTAGGCGGCAGCAAGAACCTTCTGCACTCAGCTTCAAATTCCGGTTCTCTAAATGACCTCAACAGAAATTCTTTTCTCCAGCGATTCCCATTTGAGTTCCAGCGTTTAATTACGCAGTCTCCTTTACAGATGAAGTACATCTTACAAAACTTGTCCCAATAAATCGAAGTCGGCTGTCCGCCTTACTGACAACTGTTCGTACATGTTCGCTCCACTTCATATCACTGTAATCTTACGCCTAGATATCTGAACGACGCGACTGCATCAAGACTCTTACCACTGATGCTGTATTGGA
The DNA here is from genome assembly GCA_026315105.1 of Locusta migratoria. Classification (NCBI taxonomy): domain Eukaryota; kingdom Metazoa; phylum Arthropoda; class Insecta; order Orthoptera; family Acrididae; genus Locusta; species Locusta migratoria. The sequence continues at coordinate 91,285,019 of CM048754.1, read as the reverse complement.
GAATTAAGGGATTTTTTTTCCTACTCATGTGCATCATCTTACATTTTCCCACATTTACAGCTAGTTGTCATTCTTGAAACGAACTAGAAATTTTGTTTACGTCGTCCTGTGTGCTATTAGAGCCAATTAAAGATGTCACCCTACCATACACCACAGAATTATCATCGAACAGAAGATAATTACAAGTTAATCTGCCCATCAAGTCATTTATATAAATAGAAAATGTTAGTGGTCCTATCACACTGCCCTGGGGCATGTCTGACGATAGCCGGCCGCGGTGGCCGAGGGGACTGAGGCGCTCCAGTCACGGTCTGCACGGTCCTCTGGCATGGATATTTGTGACGTCCTTAGTATAAGGTAGTTGATAAGTAGTTTGTAAGTTTAGGGAATGATGACCCCATAGTTAAGTCCCATAACCTTAACAAACATTTGAACATTTTTTTGTCTGACGATACACTCGTCTACAATGAACAACATAGTGTGTTCTGTTATTTAGGAAGTCTTCCAGCCAGTCACAAATCTGTGTACCTATTGCATATGCTCGTATTTTCGTTAGCAGTCTGCAGTGTGGCACCGCGTCAAACGCCTTTTCGAAATCGAGAAAAACACAATCTACCTGTTGCCCTTCATCCATGGCTCGCAATATGTCATGTAAGAAGAGGGCAAGCTGAGTTTCACATGAACGATGTTTCCTAAACCCGTGCTGATTCATATAAAGAAACTTTTCCGTCTCAAGGAAATTTACTATATTTTAACTGAGAATATGCCCCAAAACAGGAAATTAACGTCAACGATATTGGCCTGTAGTTACGTGGTTCTGTTCTTTTACCTTTGTAACAAACGGGAGTCGCCTGCGCTTTTTTCCAATCACTAGGAACTTTGCGCTGAATTAAAGTAAGGGGGGCCAACGCCGCAGAATACTCTTTATAAAACCGAACTGTTATTCCATCCGGACCAGCAGACTTTTTCGTATTTAGCTCTCTCAGCTGCTTCTCTACACCGGAAATACCTATTACTATGTCCTCCATTTGGGAGTTACTACGTTGATCGAATTATGGTACATTTGTACGGCCGTCCTGTGTGAGAGACTTCTTAAAAGTTAAATTTATAACTTCAGCTTTCCGTTTGCTTTCTTCTATAACTGCCCCGGAATGATCAACGAGTGACTGGATAGTGTGCTTTGACAATAGTAGATTCCATTGCATAGTGTCTCTATATCTACGTCTACATGGGATACTCTGCATATGACATTTAAGTGCCAGGCAGAGGGTTCATCGAACCACCGTTATACTATTTATCTCCCAGTCCATACTCGAATAGCGCGCGGGAAGAAAGAACACCTCAATCTGTCCGTTCGAGGTCTGATTTCTCCTATTTTATTCTGATGGTCATTTCTACCTATGTAGGTGGCAGTCAACAATATATTTTCGCAGTCGGAGGAGAATGTTGGGGATTGGAGTTTCGTAAGTAGTCCACGCCGCAGCGATAAACGCCGTTGTTGTAATGATTCCCATCCCACATCCTGTATCATTTCCGTGACACTGTCTCCCCTGTATCGTGACAATACAAAACGAGCTGCCCTTCTTTGGACTCTTTCGATGTTCTCCGTCAAACCCACCTGATACGGATCCCACAGTGGGCAGCAATACTCCAAAAAAGGACGGACAAGCGTAGTGTATGCAGTAGATCTGTTGCATCTTTTTTCAAGGTTCTGCCAATAAAACGCAGTCTCTAGTTCGCCTTGCCCACGACATTATCTACGTGTTCTTTCCAGTTTAAGTGTGAAGTAATAGTAATTCCTAGGTATTTTGTGGAGTTTACGGCTTTCACTTTTGATTGATTTATCTTGTAAACAAAGTTTAACGGATTTCTTTTCGTACTCATGTGGACGACTTCACACTTCTCATTATTTAGAGACAATTGCCAATTTTTATACCATACTGATATCTTATTTAGATCGTTCTGCAGTTGGTTTTGATCTTCACATGATTTTACTAGACAGTAAATGACGGCGTCATCTGCAAAGAACCTAAGAGAGTTACTTAGATTTTCCCCTAAATCGTTTATGTAAATAAGTAACAACAGAGGACCAATAATACTATCCTGTGGAACGCCCGATATCACCTCTGTTTTAGTAGATGCCTTACCATAGATTAGAACGAACTGTGTCCTCTCTGACAGGAAATCCCCTATCCAATCGCAAATTTGGGGCGATATACCATAACCACGCAATTTTATTAAAAGCTGTTTGTGAGGTACGGTGTCAAAAGCCTTCTGCAAATCAAGAAATACGGAATCGATTTGCGAACCCTTGTCGATAGCACCCATCACTTCGTGTGAATAAAGAGCTAGTTGTGTTTCGCATGAACGATATTTTCTAAATCCTTGTTGACCTTGGGTAATAGCTCATTCTGTTCGAGATGATTCATAATATTTGAATACAGGGTATGTTCCAAAACACTGCTGGAAATTGACATCAATGAAATAGGTCTGAAGTTTAGTGGGTTGCTCCTACTGCCTTTCTTGAATATAGGTGTGACATGTGCAACTTTCCAATCTTTTGGTACAGATCCTTCTATGAGAGATCGGTTGTACATGGGTGTTAAGTAAGTAGCTATCTCTTCAGCATAATGTAATATGTATGAAGCAGAATGTCCGTATATTTGTACGTGTTGCATACAAATCTACAGTTTTGTTCCAATCTTTATGAAATTTTGTACACGTAAGCTTTAATCCATGTGGACGGTCGCCTAAGTGTAAGAATCACATACGATATATAGTTGACGAGATATGACGTCATAAACAATGATATGCGAGAAACACTGCTGCATTTTGCGACAATGCTGCTCATTTTTTCCTAAACCATTGGACCAATTTCAACCAAAGTTGATACACACATTTCTTATTATGAGGTAACAAGTGCTGCATGGTTAATAATCACATACTGCACATGGTTCAAAAGATATTAGGTCATAACCAATAGAAATCGCAAAAAATGCCATATAATGCGGCGAGACACACTGTATGAGAATTACAGTACTTAGCGACATGCAACAAACTTTAAACATAATTTCAAACCTTTATTAATCTTTTTCTCGCTGGCAACCATGGTAAAATGATGAAAGGAAAAAGTTTCTCGCTTACTACTTTCCCGCTGTTTATGGAGGGAAACTACGGCATTCGGTATGACGTTCCAATTTATAATTTCTACACTCCAAATTGTAGCCGCAGGAGATTTTGTAGGCAATGTACACACTTATCGTTGAATGTGCCTCCGAAATTGTAGCACTGTGCGACCTGTAGTTCATGAGGTTTGAGCACATAAAATAGTAACGTTCATAGAAAACCGCCCTATCACGCACGAAGTAGTAATCTATTACGTCTTTAACACCAATTGTATTCCCAAGAAATTTTACAGACATGCAGCACTTATACAAATGAATACCTGAAAAATGGCACAAATAAAGGAATAAATACCCGGGCAACGTCGGGTTTTCAGCTAGTTAGACATAAATCTAACGGGTATACAGTCCGGTCCAGAAGACTTGTTATCCACAGCAGTGTTGCCACTGTTTAAGTTCCAACCCTCGTATATGTCGTCTTGGAGAGAGGAGGCCGCAATAGTGTAATTGCGAAAACTAGAGAAGTGTTAGAGCAGGACCGCCCGTGTACTCGAGTGTCGCTGTGAAGCTGTTCCCGCCTCTGCCGGACCCGTGCTAACGCTCTGCCAGAAGCGCTGTTCGCGGTGCCACTGACAATGGCGGACTTCGAGTGGCGCGCGAGTTTTACAGCGCTGTAAACTGGCCGGCAGCGCTCGATCTCTGCTAACGACGCGATTGTCCGCAACTGCCGCTGTAAATCCCCGGGCCCGTGCCACGGCGCCTGGCTGCTGAGCGCTCCGTCACACGGACCGCCTTCCCTGATGAGTACACTTGCGCGTAATAGTTCGCGATCGGGAACGCTCACTTTAGTTCGTCCGCTCCCAGTGACGGCTGAGTGGCGTGGTCTGCGCATGCAGGTGGAGGGAGAAGTTCCCCCACCTAGCTGCTTCATGCGCTTGCTGCTTGAGCCGCTAACGATATCATGCAAACCAAAAGAAACAGTTTGTGGATAATCTCTCGCGTTTAAGTTTACAGTTATCTCTATATCTTGGCATTATGGAATTTATTAGTCAAATATTGCAGAGTGCAGAATGCTTCAAAGCAGAAATTTTGTGCCACTGAATTATGTAATCCAGCAGGCAAACGCTAACCTCGAAATGGCTCTCATCAGCAGAACGCAAACACGTGATTTTTAATTCTGTTCACGACCTATCGCGCATATTTTAGTTCGCGACCGGAAGCTCTCCTTTTAGTTCGCAGCTCTTTTTAGTTCGTCCGCTCGTTTTGGCTTTTGCTACCGCTACTAAAACTACAGCTGAGCTGCATCTCAGATCGAAATGACGACAACTGGCAGAAGGGAATCACGCGATTCTGCGCTGTCTCGCGTATTCTCGCTGTTACCCGTCAGTCTTCGGAAAAGGAGCGAGGGATCTGCGAACTAGTTCGCGTATTTCGCCTGTGGAAGCGCTCTTCCGAACTAGTTCGTTCGCGAACTACACAAGACTAAAGATGAGTGGCGACAGGCAGGGTTTACGTCACTGGACGTGTAAGCGGTCGCTCGCCGAGTATCACAACGCGACTGGTTCGTTGGTAATTGGATTTATTGGGGACTAAACGACAAAGGTCATCAGTCCTTTGCTCCAATCGTAATCATAAAACAATCTGTGAAATTATGCATGAAATACACAAGATAACTGTGAGATATTCTGCAAATTTATTGGTTTACGAACCGGTTTTCGGCTGTTACGCCATCATCAGGTAAACATTACAAGTTTAAGTTTCAAAGATCTTATCTTGCTAGATATATAACTTTCAAAGGAGACTAGTGTTTTGGTTTATAACTAACCTGCGCGTAATATTACAATTAAATTTGGGGAATTTACAATTCCTGACATTGATAAAATACGTGGCAATATAATAGATTATGAAGTTATCCTAAGAAATATAAAGCGAAACAATAGAAATTGCCAGAAAAATATGGATAAAAACGTAGATTATCTTAAACAGGTCTAATGTCTAGAAACATGTCCAAATGTTTGCTAAGCTTATGGGACTTAACTACGGTCTCATCAGTCCCTAAACTTACAAACTACTTATTAACCAGCTAATACTAAGGACAGCACAAATATCCATGCCCGAGGAGGGATTCGAATCCCCGACCGTAGTGGCCGTGCAAACCGCGCCTTAGTCCCCTCGGCCACCGCGGCCGGCCTAATAACATGGAAGCGTTGTGAATATAAGTTTAAATTTTAACTGGTTAAATTAAGCTTGACCAAAAAATTATCTTAAAGAATGGACGGAACATGGATGAATGTGACAAAGTTGAATGAAACATCTGTAAATATATGTTAAAAAATTTTTAACTGATTAAATTAAATGTTATAAAAAGCCTGTGTAATCAGAACTGTTTGGCTGATTGTTGTTGTTGTTGTGGTCTTCAGTCCGGAGACTGGTTTGATGCAGCTCTCCAGAATACCCTATCCTGAGCAACCCGCTTCATCTCCACATAAGAACGGCAACCTACATCTGTCTGAATCTGCTTACTGTATCCATCTCTTCGTCTTCCTCTGCGATTTTTACCCCACACACTTCCCTCTAATGCTAAATTCACAATTCCTTGATGTCTAAGAATGTGTCCTACCAATCTATCCCTTCTTTTAGTCAAGTTATGCCAGAAATTTCTTTTCTCCCCAATTCTGTTCAGTACCTCCTCATTAGTTACGCGATCCACCCACCTAATCTTCAGCATTCTTCTGTAGCACTATATTTCAAAAGCCTCAATCCTCTTCCTGTCTGCACTGTTTATCGTCCATGTCTCACTCCCATACAAGGCAACACTCCATACAAATGCCTTCAGAAAGGACTTCCTTAGGCTTAAATCAATGTTCGATGTTAACAAATTTCTCTTTTTCAAGTACGCTTTTCTACCCATTGCCATTCTGCATTTTATATCCTCTGTACTGCGACCATCATTTGTTATTTTACTGCCCAAGTAACAAAACTCATCTACCTCCTTTATTGCTTCGTTTCCCAATCTAATTCCTTCAGCATCACCTGATTTCCTTACACTGCACTCCATTACCCTAGTTTTGCTCTTGTTAATGTTCATCTTATATGCACCTTTCAGCACACTGTCCATTCCGTTCAATTGCTCTTCCAGGTCCCTTGCTGTATCTGACAGAATTACTATGTCGTCGGCAAAACGCAATGTTTTTAATTCTTCCCCCTGAACTTTTATTCCTTCACCAAATTTCTCCTTGCTTTCCTTTATAGATTGTTCAATGTACAAATTGAATAACATTGGAGAAAGGCTACAACCCTGTCTCACTCCCTTCCCAACCACTGCATCCCTTTCATGCCCTTCAACTCTGACAACCGCTGTCTGGTTTTTGTACAAGTTGTAAATAACCTTACGCTCCCTATATTTTACTCCTGCTTGCTTCAGAACTTGAAAGAGTTTACTCCAATCAACATTGTCAAAAGCCTTCTCCAAATCTACAAAAGCTAGAAATGTAGGTTTGCCTTTTCTTAATCTATCTTCTAGGATAAGCCGCAAAGTGAGTATTGCCTTCCGTCTTCCTACATTTCTCCTGAACCCAAACTGATCTTCCCCGAGGTCGGCTTCTACCAGTTTTTCCATCCTTCTGTATATAATTCGTGTTAATACTTTGCATCCATGACTTATTAAACTGATGGTTCTGCAGTTTTCACACCTGTCTGCACCTGCTTTCTTTGGAATGGGGATTATAACATTTTTCTTGACGTCTGAGGGTACTTCGCCTGTCTCGTACATCTTATACACAAGGTGAAACAGGTTTGTCATGGCTGGTTCTCCCAGAGACTTCAGTAGCTCTGAGGGAATATCATCTACTCCAGGGGACTTGTTTCGACTTAGGTCTTTCAGGGCTCTGTCAAATTCTCTCAGTACAGTATCTCCTATTTCATCTTCATCTACATCCTCTTCACTTCCTACAATATTGTCTCGAAGTTCATTTCCTTTGTAGAGCCCCTCTATATACTCTTTCCACCTTTCAGATTTCCCTTCTTTGTTGAGAACTGGTTTTCCATCCGTGTCCTTGATATTCATAGGGCTGTTTTTCTTATCTCCAAATGTTTCTTTTATTTTCCTGTAGGCTGTATCTATTTTTTCCCTATTTATACATGCTTCTACATCCTTGCATTTGCCTTCTAGCCACTCCTGCTTAGCCATTTTGCACTTCCTGTCAATCTCATTTCTTAGTCGTCTGTACTCCATTTTGCCTGTTTCATTTACTGCATTTTTATACTTTCTCCTTTCATCGATTAAATTTAGTATCTCCTGTGATATCCAAGGATTCTTTGTAGGTCTTGCCTTCCTACCTATTTTGTCCTCTGCTACTTTCACTATTTCTTCTCTCAGTTTTACCCATTCCTCCTCTACTGTTTTATTTTCCCTTGTTTCTGTCAATTGTTGCCTAAAGCTCCCTCTGAAATTCTTAAGAACCTCAGGTTCCTTCAATTTATCCAGGTCCCATCTCCTTATTTTCCTACCTTTTTGTAGTTTCTTCAGTTTCAGCCTACAGTTCATAACCAACAAGTTATGGTCAGAGTCTATATCTGCCCCTGGGTATGTCTTACACTGTAAAACCTGGTTCCGGAATCTATGTCTTACCATTATAAAATCTATCTGGTATCTCCCGGTGTCTCCTGGTCTCTTCCACGTATACAACCTTCTTTTGTTATTCTTGAACCAGGTGTTTGTTATAACTAAATTATGTTCCGTGCAAAATTCTACCAGGCGGCTTCCTCTTTTTATTCCTTTTGCCCAGACCATATTCACCTACTATCTTCCCTTCTCTTTCTTGTCCTACTACCGGATTCCAGTCTCCCATAACAATTAAATTTTCCACTCCCTTAATTGTCTGAATATTTCCTTTAGCTCCTCATATATTTCTTCGATTTCCTCATCATCGGCAGAGCTAGTTGGCATATAAACCTGTACTACTGTTGTCGGTGTTGGCTTCGTATCTATCTTGACAATGATAATGCGATCACTGTGCTGGTCATAGTAGTTTACCCGCATTCCTATTTTCTTATTCATTATCAATCCTACTCCTGTGATACCCCCAATTGATTTTGTATTTATAATCCTGTACTCACCTGACCAGAAATCCTGTTCATCCTGCCACCGAACTTCACTAATCCCACTATATCTAACTTCAACCTATCCATTTCCCTTTTTAAATTTTCTAATTTTCCTATTCTATCAAGGGATCTGACATTCCACGCTCCGACCCGTTGAATGCCAGTATTGTCTTTCCTGATGATCACATCCTCCTGAGTAGTCCCCGCCCGGAGATCCGAATGGGGGACTATTTTACCTCCGGAATATTTTACCCGAGAGGATGCCATCATCATATGTTCATACAGTAGAGCTGCATGTCCTCGGGAAGGGTAACGGCTGTAGTTTCCCCTTGCTTTCAGCCGTTCGCAGTAGCTGTGTGGCAAGGCCACATTAGCTGATGTTACAAGGCCAGCTCAGTCAATCATCCAGACTGTTGCCCCTGTAACTACTGAAAAGGCTGCTGCCCCTCTTCAGGAACAACACGTTTGTCTGGCCTCTCCACAGATACCCCTCCGCTGTGGTTGCACCTACGGTACGGCTATCTGTATCGTTGAGGCACGCAAGCCACCCCACCTAGGCAATGCCTGTGATTCATGGGAGTGGTTTGGCTGATTACCAGACATAAATTGTAATGCCTTATTTAACAAGTTATAAAATTTTTGTGTAATCACAACGTTTTTGGCTGCGTATGTGATAAAAACTTTAAAGTCTTATTTTACTAGTAAGCATAGTTTAATTTATACAGTTCAACGTTTAACATATATTTACAGATGTTTCAAATGCGTCAGAGATGATTTTATTAATCTGTAGCATTGTTTAAATAGTTATATAAGAAAAAAATACGTTAAATGCAAGTTCAATAGGCTTTGGCACACTGTTTTTGAATTTGCTCCACAAATGAGTCTTATTAATGCCATTGCTCTCTTAAAAACGGATTCTTAGGTTGTAGAGTTACACCAAAATATGATAGCTGAGTAAAAATAAACAAAGTATGTTCAATTTTTTTAATGTTTACATCTCTATTGCTATGCATTCCGAAGGAATATGTACGGTTATTCTGTTGAGATTTACTGTGACTAAATCTCCCATATTGTCCCGTATAATAATGATCAGATTTTTGCCATCTCCCTTAAACCCGTGATCAAAAGTTGGTCATCCTAGTCTAGACAGACGGCGACAGAAGTTCGTTATGTGGGTTTTGTGCGCGGAGGACTGGAATCCATGGGCAGAGGCCCATGACTGGGCCTTTCCTGATCCGTAATGGATAAAAGTTTTTTTTCTTTCCGATGAAACACTGCAGCCGCCGTTCGGCGACACCAATACTAACGGAGCTGATTTAAAGGCAGATATCATCGGCGAACAAGAGGCAACAGACTGGTGACCCCACAGCCGCAGCAAGACCGATTATGATCTCTAAAACCAATGGTGCACTGAGGATGGAGCCCTGCGGGAAACCGTTCTCTTGAATACGGGGGGAGCTAAGAGAGGCTCCAACCCTCTCCCGAAACGAGTGGTGGGAGACGAAATTCCGAATAAAAATTGGAAGGAGGCCTCTTGAGCCCCAGTCATGCAACGTAGCCAGTATATCGTGGCGCCAGGAGGTATCGTAACCCTTACGTAGATCAAAGAGGAGCAGAGCAAAGGAGTGCACGAAAATTTGAACTCGATGTCTAGCCTTGGCACAAGAACTTACGAGTGTAGAAACGTTGTTCAGGAACTTGAGCTATTTTGAACTGTTGAAAATTTCATGTTCAGTGCTCGCGAAATATAGGCTACAGAATTTATGTGTTTCTTGAAATTAAGATTAGATAGTTGGTGGTAAGTGCTACCAATATCTTATCGCAGACAGCGCAACTGTTTAACCATTTCAAACAAAGGTATTAAATATAAGGAGAGGCATTGAATTATAATTTATGCGGTGGCCGGGATTCGTACCCGGGACCTCCTACTTACTAGGTAGGCGCTTTAGACCACTTTTTTTTTTTTCTATGGGGAGATCAGTTCATTGCGGTCGTTGTTCCTTTGTGTTCGTTGTCGTTCGATGAGTTCTTGGCTCAGCTTTTTTATTTCAGAGAGGCGTTCAGCCCTCTGACCGGGCGCGCTGAGCCACGGCGCCCGGCTGACCACTCAGCTAACACAGCGTTGCAGCCAAAGCGACTACACGGACTGTCTTAAAGCACGTCTCCCTCCACACCGCATACTTTAATTCTGCCTCAAGTTCCCTGTGAAATGACCTCCTACTTACTAGGTAGGCGCTTTAGACCACTCAGCTAACACAGCGTTGCAGCCAAAGCGACTACACGGACTGTCTTAAAGCACGTCTCCCTCCACACCACATACTTTAATTCTGCCTCATGTTCCCTGTGAAATGACCTCCTACTTACTAGGTAGGCGCTTTAGACCACTCAGCTAACACAGCGTTGCAGCCAAAGCGACTACACGGACTGTCTTAAAGCACGTCTCCCTCCACACCGCATACTTTAATTCTGCCTCATGTTCCCTGTGAAATGACCTCCTACTTACTAGGTAGGCGCTTTAGACCACTCAGCTAACACAGCGTTGCAGCCAAAGCGACTACACGGACTGTCTTAAAGCACGTCTCCCTCCACACCACATACTTTAATTCTGCCTCATGTTCCCTGTGAAATGACCTCCTACTTACTAGGTAGGCGCTTTAGACCACTCAGCTAACACAGCGTTGCAGCCAAAGCGACTACACGGACTGTCTTAAAGCACGTCTCCCTCCACACCACATACTTTAATTCTGCCTCATGTTCCCTGTGAAATGACCTCCTACTTACTAGGTAGGCGCTTTAGACCACTCAGCTAACACAGCGTTGCAGCCAAAGCGACTACACGGACTGTCTTAAAGCACGTCTCCCTCCACACCACATACTTTAATTCTGCCTCATGTTCCCTGTGAAATGACCTCCTACTTACTAGGTAGGCGCTTTAGACCACTCAGCTAACACAGCGTTGCAGCCAAAGCGACTACACGGACTGTCTTAAAGCACGTCTCCCTCCACACCACATACTTTAATTCTGCCTCATGTTCCCTGTGAAATGACCTCCTACTTACTAGGTAGGCGCTTTAGACCACTCAGCTAACACAGCGTTGCAGCCAAAGCGACTACACGGACTGTCTTAAAGCACGTCTCCCTCCACACCACATACTTTAATTCTGCCTCATGTTCCCTGTGAAATGACCTCCTACTTACTAGGTAGGCGCTTTAGACCACTCAGCTAACACAGCGTTGCAGCCAAAGCGACTACACGGACTGTCTTAAAGCACGTCTCCCTCCACACCACATACTTTAATTCTGCCTCATGTTCCCTGTGAAATGACCTCCTACTTACTAGGTAGGCGCTTTAGACCACTCAGCTAACACAGCGTTGCAGCCAAAGCGACTACACGGACTGTCTTAAAGCACGTCTCCCTCCACACCACATACTTTAATTCTGCCTCATGTTCCCTGTGAAATGACCTCCTACTTACTAGGTAGGCGCTTTAGACCACTCAGCTAACACAGCGTTGCAGCCAAAGCGACTACACGGACTGTCTTAAAGCACGTCTCCCTCCACACCACATACTTTAATTCTGCCTCATGTTCCCTGTGAAATGACCTCCTACTTACTAGGTAGGCGCTTTAGACCACTCAGCTAACACAGCGTTGCAGCCAAAGCGACTACACGGACTGTCTTAAAGCACGTCTCCCTCCACACCACATACTTTAATTCTGCCTCATGTTCCCTGTGAAATGACCTCCTACTTACTAGGTAGGCGCTTTAGACCACTCAGCTAACACAGCGTTGCAGCCAAAGCGACTACACGGACTGTCTTAAAGCACGTCTCCCTCCACACCACATACTTTAATTCTGCCTCATGTTCCCTGTGAAATGACCTCCTACTTACTAGGTAGGCGCTTTAGACCACTCAGCTAACACAGCGTTGCAGCCAAAGCGACTACACGGACTGTCTTAAAGCACGTCTCCCTCCACACCACATACTTTAATTCTGCCTCATGTTCCCTGTGAAATGACCTCCTACTTACTAGGTAGGCGCTTTAGACCACTCAGCTAACACAGCGTTGCAGCCAAAGCGACTACACGGACTGTCTTAAAGCACGTCTCCCTCCACACCACATACTTTAATTCTGCCTCATGTTCCCTGTGAAATGACCTCCTACTTACTAGGTAGGCGCTTTAGACCACTCAGCTAACACAGCGTTGCAGCCAAAGCGACTACACGGACTGTCTTAAAGCACGTCTCCCTCCACACCACATACTTTAATTCTGCCTCATGTTCCCTGTGAAATGACCTCCTACTTACTAGGTAGGCGCTTTAGACCACTCAGCTAACACAGCGTTGCAGCCAAAGCGACTACACGGACTGTCTTAAAGCACGTCTCCCTCCACACCGCATACTTTAATTCTGCCTCATGTTCCCTGTGAAATGACCTCCTACTTACTAGGTAGGCGCTTTAGACCACTCAGCTAACACAGCGTTGCAGCCAAAGCGACTACACGGACTGTCTTAAAGCACGTCTCCCTCCACACCACATACTTTAATTCTGCCTCATGTTCCCTGTGAAATGACCTCCTACTTACTAGGTAGGCGCTTTAGACCACTCAGCTAACACAGCGTTGCAGCCAAAGCGACTACACGGACTGTCTTAAAGCACGTCTCCCTCCACACCACATACTTTAATTCTGCCTCATGTTCCCTGTGAAATGACCTCCTACTTACTAGGTAGGCGCTTTAGACCACTCAGCTAACACAGCGTTGCAGCCAAAGCGACTACACGGACTGTCTTAAAGCACGTCTCCCTCCACACCACATACTTTAATTCTGCCTCATGTTCCCTGTGAAATGACCTCCTACTTACTAGGTAGGCGCTTTAGACCACTCAGCTAACACAGCGTTGCAGCCAAAGCGACTACACGGACTGTCTTAAAGCACGTCTCCCTCCACACCACATACTTTAATTCTGCCTCATGTTCCCTGTGAAATGACCTCCTACTTACTAGGTAGGCGCTTTAGACCACTCAGCTAACACAGCGTTGCAGCCAAAGCGACTACACGGACTGTCTTAAAGCACGTCTCCCTCCACACCACATACTTTAATTCTGCCTCATGTTCCCTGTGAAATGACCTCCTACTTACTAGGTAGGCGCTTTAGACCACTCAGCTAACACAGCGTTGCAGCCAAAGCGACTACACGGACTGTCTTAAAGCACGTCTCCCTCCACACCACATACTTTAATTCTGCCTCATGTTCCCTGTGAAATGACCTCCTACTTACTAGGTAGGCGCTTTAGACCACTCAGCTAACACAGCGTTGCAGCCAAAGCGACTACACGGACTGTCTTAAAGCACGTCTCCCTCCACACCACATACTTTAATTCTGCCTCATGTTCCCTGTGAAATGCGTATCGAATTACCAGGGCTCTCCTACATTGGAATAGCACCCCAGCAGAGAACGCGAATGGGAACTATCCCGTCTTGTTCCTCAGGTCGAGGTGATATAAATATCACAAACTAGCTTAAACCCGCGGCTCCGCTCGCGTGTTGGTTGCTTATGATAGATAAGCTATCTTTCAGTAGTGTGCTATGACAATGGTTTTCAAGGATGAAATGAAATGCAATACCTTCTTTAGAAACAAACATTTTTAATCAACATTAAAAATAAAATAAAAAATTAAAATTATATGATGTGCTTAATGATTTATAATATTTCGTATAGCCTGTGTTGTAATTTGTATGTATTAAAAGACATTTCTCTTTTACTGCTTTATTTATTTATTTTTATATTTCCTTATTTGTATGCTTATCCTTACAGCTAATGCTTACAGCTGAAGTCATTGTAGCAAGCATAAACCAAAGATATGGTCTGTGGCATCAGCTTTCGCTGTATGTAACCTCCTTGCCACAGAGTCGCTAACGTCATAGCTGACCTTCAGTCCGAATTTGACGATTTTCAACCACCATATCTTCCACCCCCTTATAGCTATCGGCATGGAACTACTATGGTGTACAACGGGAGACTTCGGACAACAATTACACACAGAGCATTCGGTTGAGTTCTGTAGTTTTCGCTGCAGAACGAATAATTAACACACACACACACACACACACACACACACACACACACACGTATAATTTTATATACACTAACAACTTTCCATCCCAATATACTCCACCCTTTTGTCATTATCAACCCTCAAGCAACAATGTAACCAATAAAACCATTTTCAAAGAGTAAATACAATTTTCAAAGACTAATTATTGTTCCGCATTTCGTGTTATATTCTTCAAATTACTGAATATCTATCAGATTGCTATAAAACCGTGCCTGAAACCTTCCTCGGGTATAAATTAGTAACTGTACAAATATTTCAGTCTCTGCGTCTTGTCGTTCGGACGTGATAAGCGTACACCGAACAGACATTCACATTTATAGATATAGATAATACAATTCCTCGAGACAACATTGGTGTGGAGGGAGACGTGCTTTTAAGAGTGTCAGTGTAGTTGCTTTTGCTGCAACGCTGTGTTAGCTGAGAGGGCTAAACGCTCTCTGTAATAAAAAAGCTGGGCCAAATACTCAACGAACGACCACGTACGAACGATGAAACCGACCGCCAATCATAGATCTACATGAGGAAAAAAAGTGGTCTAAAGCACCTACCTAGTAAGTAGCAGGTCCCGGGTACGAATCCCGGCCACAGCATAAACTTCAATTAAATGCCTCTTCTTATATTGAATACCTTTGGTATAACGAGACAATGTTGTCTCAAGGAATTGTATCATTTTATTCAATTTATGATTAATAATTCATCTGTCCACTTCCCATAAGGAACCAATTTGATTGAATAAACCTTACTCAACTAAACCCCTGACTCTGCGTTCATCATTTGCAAACGTTAGAAGAAAACTCGTTTTTGATTAAACAATTATGTAACTTAATGTTTCTAGTTTGTTTACAGCCTACGCATAGATGTTTTTATGACTACAGGACCGCAAGTAAAAGATTATATCTGCAACTAACGTAGTTTCTGGGGCATTAAAGCAGACATATACGCTTCCATCCAAACTTCTAAATCACAACCATGAGTAGGTTCTTACAGCGTGAAGTCACACTTGGTTTAATCTTAGCTGTGATAAATGCGAAGTAAAGTCGCAGTTGCGTGCTACGTAACACGATAAATTAAAAAAAAAAATTACAAATACTGTTGTAGCACTGGAGCGATATATTCTCCGTTGAAAATAACTTCACTGTTTTCATGTTTCCCCGATACGCTTGTGGTGTTAATACCTACCGTCCGAGAGGCTATTGTACGAAGACGTCAAACATAGCTATAGGACTGTGTTTAAATCTCTGTGACTCGAACCTGCATACACAGTCGGTATACGTTGTACCTGAGGACAGGTAAATATCACGAAAGCAAAACGCGACAATAACGTGAAAATATCGGTTTTATGCAAAATCGGCGATTTTGACGAGATTTCGAGAAACTTTTACATTTCTAAAACAAAAATGTTGTAAATATGAGGATGATAGGTTTTCAATGTTCATAACAGATATGACTGATTACTGCATTAAACTCCTTAAGACCAAGATTGTGAAAACGCGAGCCAGAATTTCGCGAAAGCTCTAAAGATTGGCACGAAATCACCACCGTACTTTCAAGAAAAAGGAGAGTGAGTGAGAGAGAGAGAGAATCAGATTGCGACTAAAATGGCAAAGAACTTGACAACGAATTTGTACAAAAAGAAAACGCCGTATTTGCTTAAAAAACATCAACGTAATTTTGAAAAATATCCATCGTGTTTTGGACATATCAAATTCAAATGTTTGTAAATCTGTGGAACTTTACTACTGTGGTTATCAGTCCTTCGGCTTACAAACGACTTAAACTAACCTAAGGATAATACACACACCATTGTCCAAAGGATGACTCGAACCATGACTTCCAGGACTTTGGCAAAAGAAGGGGTTTTGGCTAGAACATGGTACTAAATTGGCAAAATTCCACAGCAAATGTGGGGAAAAAATTGCAACCATGAAAAATAACACCGAATCTCGTAATAAACAGAACGGAATTTAACAACAACATGACACTAAACTGCCAAAAAACTCTTACCCAATTTTTAAAAAACATAGCGGATTTGACATGTTAATAAGGAGAAATCTGCAAGAAAATTACATGGAGTCTGGGGAAAAGTTGACACCGACCTTGTCGAAAAAGTTAAAAATAGTAGTAACGATTGTGGCAGAAGAAAAAAATCGCACTGACGTGTTTTACGGCCCACTTTAGATTTGTAGTTTTAGAATTTTTTGCAAACATTTCGGACTAAAATAATAATCTAAATAATAAAAAGTTATGATGATAAGATTACGACTCTACTATTGTGGTAATATCTATGCACCCGATATTCTTTCTGACCGTATTTTAACAAGCAGCCAAAATTATATGATATTTGAGTTTAGCTTTGACAAAAATACTCTTTTTTAAACTTTTGCCTCTTGGAACTATCACTTTAATATCTCTCCTGTGGTGTCGCACAAGTACAAAGTGCGCGCCACCTACTTTCGCCGCGCGCCGCCATGCACGCACGGCGCGGCGTTCTTAGGACGTCGGCCACGAGCGCCCTCTGCTACAACTCCGCTCATGGCCACCACTGAACGACATCGTTCACTTGGGACTGAGATAGGAACCAGTTAACACTTCGGAATCAGATAGGCACCAGTAAAGACTTGGCTTTCGGACAGGCACTAGGCAGGCCTCTAGCACAACTATGTATCAGCAATCTGCAGTACTAAGCTACGTAAAAGTTAAGTATTGTATAAATTCTGTGCAATATATATCTCGTTCTAATTTACTCTGGCTGCTCCGCTCCGTACCTGCACAAGCGTGCTACCTTTATTCCTGTGTCGGTCTTCCTACGCGGCCACCGACACCTACGACGGAAACGAGACGCAAAAGCGGCGATGAGGCTGGGACACAAAATCTCCCACATTTTCATTATATTTTTCCGTTAAATATTATCACCTGTCTTGCCTTGGTAGTTCAAAGTTTATTTTCTTTCCCTGTACTGGTTACGAATGACTGATGCCTGAAACGAACATTTGGCGTTCGGATCTGTGACTATATATAGCCTAGATGGCGTACATTTGGCGTCGTAAATCAAAAATGTTCAAATGTTTCTTAAGATTATGGGACTTAACTACGGGGTCATCAGTCCCCAAACTTAAAAACTACTTATGAACTACTTACGAACTAGGACGGCACAAATATCCATGCCCGAGGGGGGATTCGAACCCCCGACCGCAGCGGCCGTACTGACCGTCACCTCGGCCACCGCGGCCGGCGTCGTAAATCCCTCGCCCCAAAATCTGTTTTGCGTGTGTCATCTTGCTTTCTCTACTTGATGATTTTCTTATTATAACTCAAACGCTGTCATTTCAAAGCAATGGCACACTGAAAATTATCAAAAACACTCGTTCTTAGCACAACGAATAATAATCTAATGTTGGTTAGTTAGTTAACACCTGCCATCGATAGAAGGAGAATCACGGATTACTCTCGCAGCTTTTCGCCATATGTACGATGTAACATGTTAGACGGTGGTTCAAAACTTGCTAGGGCGCGGTTGCTCAGCGCGCTCGGTCAGAGGGTAGCTCGGTCATGGTAGCTCGACGCCCTCTGTAACTAGTGAACTGAGTTATCCGAAACGATCAAAATAGGACAAAACAAAGTCCACAAAGTACCCTTTCAATCCGACGAACCAATCAAAAGAGAGAAAACGAACTAGTGAACTGAGTTATCCGAAAGGATCAAAACAGGACAAAACAAAGTCCACAAAGTACCCTTTCAATCCGACGAACCGATCAAAACAGAAAACGAAAGACGGTTGAATGATTATGCCGTTATTTTCATTGAAATTACGATATGTCAAAACACGATCGTAAAGGCCCACTTTTAGTGTTACTACCGTAACCCAAAGTGGGCCAAAAAAGACACCAAATATCTAGGCATATTGTAACAGAAATTTTGGTCAAAAACACCCAACTCGACAAAAAAAAAAAACACCGAACTGACATTAAAAACAATTATTTTAATTAAAATTATAACAAAATTTACAAAATACTGGACCTAGCTTAAGAGGCACCGTATTTAG